>CM077675.1:419697161-420897161 GCA_039707655.1 Elymus sibiricus
CAAGAATATACTGACGTTGGGAAAGAAATAGGCTGGAGGAATCTCTAACAACAGCAATGCCTAGAAAATGATGAAGAAGACCTAGGTCAGTCATAGAGAACTCAGATCTAAGAAGAGAGACAATATGATCTAAGAACTTTTGGGAGGATGCTGTGAGAATTATATCATCTACGTAGAGAAGAAGGTAGGCAGTTTCAGAATTTTGATGATACACAAAGAGGGAGGTGTCGGAGAGCGATGGAGAGAAGCCTATTGTTTGGATGAAGGAGGAGAACCATTGAAACCAAGCTCGCGAGGCTTGTTTGAGACCGTAGAGAGATTTCTGAAGAAGACATACATGATTTGGAAAGGATGGATGCTCAAAACCAAGAGGTTGTTGACAGTAGACAGTTTCTTGAAGAGAACCATGGAGGAAGGCATTTTTAACATCAAGTTGGTGAATAGGCCAGGAAGAGGAGACATCAACACTAAGAACGGTCTGAATGGTGCTAGGTTTAACAACAGGAGAAAAGGTTTCATCGTAATCAATACCTTGTTGTTGAGAATAACCACGGCATACCCACCGGGCTTTATAGCGTGAGAGGCTCCCATTGGAGTGAAACTTTTGACAAAAAATCCATTTGCCAGAAACAATATTTGTATTTTGAGGACGAGGAACAAGCTGCCATGTGTTGTTTTCAAGTAAAGCATTATATTCTTCTTGCATAGCAGCAGCCCAATTGGGATCAAGGAGAGCAGTTTTGTAATTTTTCGGAAGGGAAGAGAGAGAGACGGTGGTGTGAAGGTTGAGGCGGTCTGTGGGTTGACGAAATCCTGATTTGGCTCGAGTACGCATGTGGTGATCATTGATCGGGGCTGCTGTAGGAACATCACGAGGGGGTATGGGGGAAACTGGCAAGTCCGACGCATCGGAAGAGTCAGACGCGGTAGCAGAGTTGGGCGCGGGGGCGGGAGTAGGGGTCGGGGGTGTAGGGGTGGGAGAAAGGTTTGGTGATGGTGGTGTCGGCTCGGGAGGGGTATGTGGAGGGTTGTTATCGGCTGTGGCTTGTGGTGGTGGAGGGATAGTGTTATAGGGGATTGTTGTTGGTGGTGCAGTAGGTGCAGCATGAGTGGTTGCAGGGACGGGAGTGTATAGTTGAAAGGGACGGGGAGAGGGGGTGTTTGCGGAGGTAGGAGGGTTCGATGTGGTGGTAGTGCGTTGAGAGAAAGGGAAAATGTGCTCGGCGAATGTAACATGACGAGAGACATGGACGCGTCCTGTGTGAAGGTCAAGACAACGATAGCCTTTGTGTTCGTCAGATAAGCCAACAAACACACATGGAAGAGACTGTGGTGACAATTTATTTGCGGAAGTGGCCTAGGTATTGGGAAAACAAAGACAGCCGAAAACACGAATCGCGGAGTAGTCGGGGTGGGAAAGAAAGAGAGAATAATAGGGCGTGGTATTGGGTCTAGTTTTGGTGGGTCGAATATTGAGAAGGAAGGTAGCCAGGTGCAGGGCTTCAGCCCAAAACTTGGGAGGCATAGATGATTGAATGAGAAGGGTGCGAACAATATCATTGAGGGTGCGAAGAGAATGCTCGGCTTTGCCATTTTGAGGGGAGGTGTAGGGACATGAGAATCTAAGAAGAATGCCATGTTGTAAGATGAATGTACGGTTGTTAATGTTATCAAACTCACGACTGTTGTCACATTGGATAAAACGAATGGGTAGGAGGAAGTGGACAGAAACATAGCGTTGAAAATTAAGAAAAAGAGAATGAACCTCTGATTTGTTGCGTAGAGGAAAGGTCCATACGAAGTGGGTGAAATCATCTAGTATGACAAGGTAGTATTTAAAGCCAGAAACACTTGCAATGGGAGAGGTCCATAAATCACAATGTATTAACTCAAAGGGATAAGTGCTACAAGAGCTAGATGAACTAAAGGGAAGACGAACATGTTTGCCTAACTGACACGACTCACAAAACGCAGAATTATGAGAATCCCTATTACAAGGTATGGTAAATTCACTAAGCAAAGAAGCTAAAACAGCAGGGTTGGGATGGCCCAAGCGACGATGCCAGAGATCGACGGAGGCCAGCATGGATGTAGGAGGGGCGGCTGCAGGGACTCCATTAAGAGAGTATAGATCACCGGAGCTATTGAAGCGAGCGATCTCGGCCTTGGTCAGGTAATCCTTCACAGATAAACCAAAAGGGTCAAATTTGGCAGAAACTAGATTGTCGCAGGTAAATTGGCGAACATATATTAGGTTTTTAATGAGGGCGGGAGCAACTAAAACATCACGAAGTAGCAGGGGTTTAGAGGAAGAGGGAAGTTGAGCCTGACCAACACAATATATGGGAATAGATGAGCCATCACCTATAGTAATGGAAGGAAAAGGAGAGGTAGTGCAAGAAGATAACCAATTACTCGAGGCAGACATATGACTAGAGGCCCCGGAATCAAAGATCCAATCCGTACCTGAGTTTCCTTGCGCAGCAAAATTATTCATGGCCTGGAGAAAGGCAGCTTGATCCCAGCTCGGCGTCGCTGATGAGGGTGGCGTCGGTAGCAGCGCCGGCTGCTGTGATGGCGCCGGCAGCAGAGCCGACGGTGGTGTGTAGTAGGCGGCACCATCGGTGAAGTAGGGCGACGGAGGACCAAAAGGAGCATACGTCGGAGCCGCGTGATATGCATTGGCCGGCTGTCGGGGGTTTAGAAACCCAGGAGCTCCGGTGGGCGGGCGGAGGCCAGGTTGCCAGGCGCCGGTATAGGCCGGCGGAGCACCGAGCGGGGACGGAGCAGACCATGGCATGGGCCACGCCTGAACAAGCCCTGTCCAAGGATCATGCGAAGGACGCCAAGTGGCCGCAGATGGAGAACTAGCAGGTGGTGCGGCGCTCGGTGGTGGCGATGTCGAAGGAGGCGTTGAACGAGTCGCCGGCGGCCGGTAGATGGGGTTTTTCCCTCTGTATTTTGGAATAGGGCCCCAGCCTGGTGGTGGTTGAGCGGACGCCGCGGGCGGTGCAGCAGCAGGAGCCTGCATGGGAGGCGCTGGTGGAGCCGATGGAGGAGGACGAGCCGCAGCATGGAAGACCTTGGGGCGAGAGTCCTTGCGAGCTTGTGTTTCCGCCGCAAGCTGGAGCAGGGAACGAACTTCAGCAAAGGTAGGCGGCGGCCGGATCATCGGGATGAACGAGGCTTGCTTGTCAAAGTCTTCACTGAGGCCGACGACGACGATGATGATGTTGATAAGCTGCGAGTCGCTGACTGTATCGCCGAGTTCGCGAAGCTCGTCACCGATGGCTTTAACGCTCTGGCAGAACAAGTTCACCGGGGCGTCTCCTTGCACCAGATTGCGAAGCTCGGTGTGGAGGGCGTTTTTCCGAGCATCGGTGTTGCTTTGGAAGAGCTGGCGGAGGGAGTTCTAGATGTTGGCAGCGGTGGCGCCGTCGTGATCGAGCATGTTGAAGATCTCGGTGGTGATGCGGGTGTAGAACCACTGGACGATCGCGAGATCGTCTTTCACCCATTGCGGATCGTCGGGGCGGGGAAGACAGTCGGCGGCGATGTGTGAGCGCAGGTTGCAGCGGCCGAGGTGGAGATCGAAAAGATGTCTCCAATGATAGTAGTTGTGGGCGGCGAGATCAAGAACTATGGGGATGAAGGGGCTGACGTCGGTGATTGTGTCAGCGAGAGACATTGGGGCGGCGAGGAGGGGTGGAGGGTAGTTTTGTGGAGCTATGGAGAGGGCCGAAAGAGAGGCGGCCGCGGCCGCGGCAGCCTTGGCGATGAGCGCGGCCCGGCGCTCGAAGTAGCCGGGCGGTGGCGGCGGCGGCGGCGGCGGCGGTGCCATACCCTAAACCCTACGACCGGTAGCTGATACCATGATAGATGAATAAAACTATTGCTTATTGATTGATTTGGTGTGACATACAAGAATATATAAGAGGATACAAACCGACTTGGACTAGAAGTCGTATAACATAATGACTACTCTAACACTATTGTGTTTCTCTCTAGAGGTGGCAATTTGAGCCACATGGTCTGCTTGGGATCCGGTCCCCTTTCTTTCCCTCTAAACATTTTTTTCATTTTGGGCGTGTGAAATTTATTTCCTCTTTGAGAGAAAGCTGGACCACTTTCACACATGCTTGGACACTAGGTCCAGCACGTAGGCTGCATGCGCCTGCACCGCGCCAGTCGTCGGGCCGCGAGCGAAGGGTTCCCAGCCCACGAAAGGTTCCATGCAATTATCAAAAAGGAAAAAAAAGGTTTCATGCGGCCCTAGTCACCCGTGCATGCAGCCCAGCCGTCCACACATCTTACCCTTCTCCCCTGGACCCCCGCGTCGTCCACCCCTGGAGACTTGGGGGTGAAGACCTAGCGCAGGCACTTTCTCCTCCCTTCCCTCCCCTGACCCGCCGCCGCCGGTGCGCAGCGCCGGTGTGCGTGCTGTTGGCCACTGGATGGGGCGGAGGTCCCCCGCGTGGTCTACTGGATCTCGCGGCGGCGGGGCGGTTGCCGTGGTGGAGCATGGGGCGCCGGCACGACTGTGCTTGGGGCTGTGGCGTGCTGCACCGGTGTGCGCGGGGTCGGCGGCCTCCCGAGTGGCCTGCTGGTGCTGGCGGGGTCTTCACCCTATCTGTCTGCTTATCTGATGCCGAGGTGGCCGGTGGTTTTGACCAGTGGTTGGTTTCTACGGTGTGCGTGTTGCAGGTCTCCACGTTGGGCGGGCGGGCTGCAGATGTTTCCTCTCCTGTCGGTGCTCTTGATGTGCTCCGGCCAGATGCCGTGGTGGGGGTATGGCTGGGACCCCGTCCCCTGTTATTCGTCTTATCCAGCAGCGCCGGCGAAAGGACGATGTGGTGCTGGACAGACCCCCTTCCCCTTCCTCCTCTGTGGATATATCTTTCCTTTCTTCCTTCTTTACTGATTTCAACAGTTTTGTACGGAAGCTAGGCTCCGGCTCTCTTCTACCGCAGCTCACACACGTCAATATTCGTTTGGTTTGATTGCCACTTCCGGTAATGTGTGTAGAAGATTCGGTTTTGCTATTTTGATTACTCTTATTCTTTTCAGATCCGGTTATGCAGTTTTGTGAAAAAGCGAAGCAATTTTTTAACTTGGTTATGTGAATAAATGTTTGACTCTGTATGCACTATCTTCTCTGAATAATTTAATTGTATTCTTTGAATTGTGTGGTTATTTACTTCTCTGAAGATGGTGAGATTTGTGAAGTGCGGGTTGTGATGGATTTTTTGCCGATGCTGGCTTGTGGCTGCTTGGTTTTGCAGGTAGTAAATGCATGTCCACGGGTGGGCAAGTTTGTGGTTGCTTCTCATTATAAGTTTCTCCTTGTTTTTTTTTTGTAATTATTGGATTGGCTTGATTAGGAATATTTTGTTTACCTTGCTCATTTAGTCGAAGAACTATGCAAGTTGCCTTGCTGACAAGTTTGTATAAATTATATAGTTTTTATCAATGTGAAGAGCGGTTCGGAGACCTTGTCGCACTGATGCTTCCTCCCATCTCCAGTTTTTCTTTACAATAAATAGATGTTCATGGATGGATTCATCATCACCCTCCTCTCTTGGCTCCCTCCATCCTCCTCTCTAAGAATGAGGTTGATATCTCCACTGATGTTTCAGATCAATCTTTTGCTTCCATGCGTGCAGTTTGTGCTTTTTATGTGGATCTTGTAAGCGCTAGCTGGTTGGAGTTACTGAACATATTCTTTTATCTGTTTTTCAGTCATAAGAAATTCAGTTAGCATGCTTTCTATAGTGTGTGTCTGTAATTCAGTGACATTTTTTTTACAGTTTGTTCATGGGTGCGCTTATACTAAACAGAATTCACATTGTGGGTGTGCCGCTAGCTGCTGGTATTGATAAAACAAACTGATGCTCATATGTGTGTGGGGACATGGTTTGTTGAGTAAGATCAGCTAATGCTTCCACCGGTGTCTACCTTATAAAAGAAGTGGTGAGCTTTTCCTTCCCGTGTTACATTCTTCTAGGTCTTGCTGTTGCAGATCCTTGCAATTTTTTACTTCTGTTTCATGAGGGAAGGGAGAGATTTATTTCTTTGATTCAGTGAATTTAAGAGTAAGAAGGGGAAGAGAGGTTGAAAGATTTTGGTATTGGATGCCTTCGTGGCCTTTGAGTAGGAGCAGTTCATGCTTTGCTGTTTGTTTAGGTACTTTGATATTTCTTCTGATTTATTTGGCTTCAGAACAAGTTTTTTTTAGGGGTCAATGACAGTGGGGGAGCGTTTCAGAACAACTTCCTTCTTACATACTCCCTCCGTTCCAAATTAGTTGACTTGAATTTGTCTAAATACGGATGTATCTATACTTGTTTAGTGTCTAGATACATCCGTGTCTAGATAAATATGGGTCAAGTAATTTGGAACGGAGGGAGTATCTCTCATCAACTAGCTGCGATTATATTTGCAGGCTATATGCATGAGAAATAAAAGAACATGATGTACCAAAGAACTTCACGTTCACAGTCGAGAAATGTGGTGAATTTATCAAAGCACCTTTTTTGTTCGCGGTGACATCAGGCAGATGGTTGAGGACGTTGGTCTTGGTCTCATGGCAAATGATGGTTGTGCAGCTGAAGGCCCTATTGTTTTCTCTTGCTTTTCTCGATTATATATTTTGGTTTTATGGGATGGTGCACTTGATAGGTGTGCAGCTGAAGGCCTTATTGATTTGGCTTGATTAGGAAATGTTGTTTGCCTTGCTGAATTTTGTTCAGTTAGTCCAAGAACCATGTACCTTGCCTTGCCGAAAACGTTGTATAATTTGTGAAGTTTTTATCAATGTAAAGGGCGACTCAGAGAACACGTCGTGCTCATGCTTGTCGCTTCTCACGATACCATTTTGTTTCTCAACGTAATAATGCGCAGTGGACCAAGTACAGCGGGTACCCACCACGAGCGTAAGTCAAAGTCTTATCTCTCGGTGCGAGGCCCTCCAACTTTCTAGTTTGCAGAAATCCAGGCAGCCTCTGTTTGGCAACGGCAGCATTGTATGTGCAGGACGTAAGCAGTGCATGTGAGTAGAGAAAAGAATAGGGGAAATGCACTTTGGTTGCTCGTTGTAGATACACCCAATATGGGAATTATTTTTTAATAAATTAACAAAAAGTCAAAATAGTTTAATTTTTTTAGAATAAACCACTGCCTTCTATAAAAATATGGTATGCTGAGGCGTACTCTCGAAAAAAACATGTATGTTAGAAAAAACCACTGCGTCATCTTTATCCTGGTCTGTCGCGTTCGAGACTTATTTCTTTCCGCATTGTTTTTTAGTTATTCCTACTTTCTATTCATGTAACAACCATTTCGCCATGATGCACCGTGTTAAAATAATTTTTAACTTTCATTTAGACGAATTATTTGCTCGTGCTACGTTTTAATCTTGTTATGAGATCCCACAAAGGATAACACATCGTGTTTTTGAACCATTTTGGTCTGTTGATCATCTCTGAAATTATCCAGCTTGGAGTGGAACGATTTTCACGCATATAGTAGAGAAAGGAGAAGGGAGAGCGAGAGATAAAACTATAACATGGCGGGGTCCTGGCTGTGCGGTGGGAGCCAGCGACCCCATGGCCGGCGGGATGCTATTGTAGGCCCCCTAGCTGCACGATGGGCGGCCGCGGTGGCCGTGGATCTAGCATCCTGGCAGTTCCATTGTGGCGTGGCTTTGGCCGGCCGGCGGCGCGTGATGGGACCGGTGTGGGGTGGACCAAGGTCCTCTACCAGCTTTCCGGCGGCGGTGTACGTCTACATGGCGAGAGTGCGCCTGGATCCAGTCAATAGCGAGGTTGGTGTGGCGCGACTTCCGGTGAAAATCACGCCGTCTTCGGTCATGGCGGACGATGACGACGTCTCCGGCATCGTTTCCATGTAGAGCCATCATTGTTACGGGTTGCGTCAGCATGCTCAGGATGTTATGGGGGAAACCCTGGATTTGGGTCTCTCAGATCGAACGATGATGGCCCATTTGGTGTAGAATCTTCCTTTTATGCATTCCGCCCTTTGTAACAGGCAGTCAAAGGGACTTAGGATCAAACACGTCCTGAGTAAATCTCCAAGATGCTCTTAACCACTTGTTAGTTCGTGGCATAGCAATTCCCCGGAGAAGAGGATGGAGCACTTGGACGGATTAATAAATTGGCTCGTCTCTGCCGCATAAGTGTTCAAAACACCTTCACAAAGATTTCTTGTGCAAGTGTTGCGGCGATGTTATATATAGTCGTCTACATCTCTCTCCCTCTCAAGTCTTTTAACATCTAACTAGCACATATGCCCGTGCGTTGCAACGGGAAAAATTGATGTTTTGTGCAAGCATAATGTCACACAGCACCGGATTCACTATGAAGAACATGCTGCAACGCAACATCCTTCTACAAAATGAACATAAAAAAATACGTTGCAATTTAGCCGTGTTTATATTTTGTTTGTCGGGCATAATCTCCAACTGATTTCATTTAAGTATAATCTTTTTTAATGGCATTTAAGTATAATCCTTTCATTAATTACCATGACGTCCTCACCCGTTTTAGTTGGAAATCAAATCCTTCTTTTCTAATTTAGTAGCCCCAACACATTGAAGCCTAGCCCCAACACATTGAAGCCTACAAATCCTACCTTTTTACCTCAAATCCTTCATGTAGAATTTATTAAGACCACAATCTTTCTTTTAGTTATTCCACCGGTTTACCCATAATCCTTTCTTTAATTAGCCACATCCGTTTAAATATTCTATTTAAGCCCACAATCCTTCCTTTATTAGCTCCTTTGCTTAATTAGCTCACCCTAAACATGATGACTGCCACTCGTATATTTAGAGCGAGTTGGGATTAGTAAATGTGAAAGGCGCATAGGTCGTTGGTTGTTACATCGAAGAGCTAGATAGGAGGTCCTATGTTCAATTCTCACAATGTTAATTTATTTTGACCCAATTATTTTTCGCAGTCTCTATGAAAGCCCATAAAAGGCCCATCAACATACAAGTACCTGGCCCAGATCGCTTAGCGTGTGTAAACCAAACAAAAAGGACTAAACCAAACCAAGAATACCTATTCCCTTTAATAGTAGGTATAGATTTAACGCGCATACATCATGAGAAACTTATGGAGAAGGTTCCCCCGTGCACAGAATGGCGCCGACAATACAAAACGAAGGTTCTTGTGCAACAACCACCTTATGGAGAAGCTTCTCGTGCACAGAAAAAGTTGCCCTTCAGTTGGTATGCATGGTTCCGACAATGTAAAACGGAGGTTCCTGTGCAAGCGTTGCGGTGATGCTAGCTAATTGTTACTCCCTCCCTCTTTAGTCCTTTAACATCTGATTTAACACGCATGCATCATAAGAAACTTATAGAGAAGGTTCCCCCGTCCACAAATGGTGCCGACAATACAAAACGGAGGTTCTTGTGCAACAACCACCTTATAGAGAAGGCCCTTGTGCACACACAAAAAGTTCCTCTCTGGTTGGTATGCATGGTTCCGACAATGCAAAACAAAGGTTCTTGTGTAAGTGTTGCGGTGATGCTAGCTAATTGTTGCTCCCTCCCTCTTTAGTCTTTTAACATACGATTTAACATGCATGCATCGTAAGAAACTTATAGAGAAGGTCCCCCCGTCCACAAATGATGCGGACAATACAAAACGGAGGTTCTTGTGCAACAACCACCTTATAGAGAAGGTTCTCGTGCACACACAAAAAGTTCCCCTCCGGTTGGTATGCATGGTTCCAATAATGTAAAACATAAGTTCTTGTGTAAGCGTTGCGGTGATGCTCTATCTAGCTAATTGTTGCTCCGTCCCTCTTTAGTCCTTTATCATCTGTTGTAACGCGCACACATGGTAAAAAAACTTACACCAAGAGTCGAAAAATGGACACCCGAATCAACCTAGATTTCCTTTTCTCTCGGGAATAATATGCTTGAATGGACAAGTGTAAGTGAAACATGAAGTTATATAATGACACGAGAACCTTGATTTTCCAGTGCCCAAATTGCGCAACCCTATGAGTCCACACTTTTTATTGGAGCGGGCACCTTTTATACCTTGAACTCCTATCTCTCTTTATCTCATTCATTTTTGTGTGTGTGTGTGTGTGTGTGTGTGTGTGTGTGTGTGTGTGTGTGTGTGTGTGTGTGTGTGTGTGTTGGTCTCTAGACTGATTAGGAATTAATTTAGGTGCCAACATTTGATGTGGTTAAGGCCACTTGAAATATAAGTTGATAGAGTTGGCATAAGAGGAAACAACAATTATGAACTAGCAAGTGTAAGTGAAACATGAAAGTTATATAATGACACGGGAAGCTTGATTTTTCATTGCCTAAACCTTGCACAACCATATGTGTGCACTCTTTATATTGGAGCGGGCACCTTTTATACCTTGAACTCCCAACTCTCTCTTTCTCTCCTTGTGTGTTTGTGTTGGTCTAGAGATAGACATATTAGGATTTAATATTGGCACCAACACTTGTCGTGGTTAAGCCTGCACAAAACATATATTTAGAGAGTTGGCATAAGAAGAATAAAACAATTATGAACGGACAATAAATGAAACATGCAAATTATACCTCTCGCAATGGTCTAGTATCCTCGTATGGTTATAATGACACGAGAACCTTTTTTTTCATTGTGCAAACCTTCCACAGTTGGATGTGTGCACTCTTTTTATTGGACTGGGCACCTTCAATATTCTAGACGGTAAGTTAGGGGGGCCTGGCTCTCGTGTCGCCTCTCACGGGCGACACCGAACTTAGCCCGGCCGGCACCCCCTCCCCTCCCCGCCACCACCCGAGGCGCTCATTGGCACTGTTGCATGTCTGCTGGTGAAGCTAGCGGCTAGGCTCCGCTCCTCTACGCTGCAGGAGGCTTCAAATGCCAGGGCAGCGGCCCTGATTGGTGAGGGCGGCATCGATCACATCCGGCAGATGGCACTTCCGGTGCTGGCCGTCCCTACTGGCCGTGTTGGCCGTGGTGGGGCGGCGGAAGCTCGTCGTCACTATAGGATGCTCCGTCAGCCTCGGCTGCTCTGCTTCCTGATGTCTACTACGCAACCTTCTTCTTGTAGACTCGTGTTGGGCCTCCAAGCGCAGAGTTTTGTAGGACAGTAGCAAATTTCCCTCAAGTGGATGACCTAAGGTTTATCAATCCGTGGGAGGCGTAGGATGAAGGTGGTCTCTCTCAAACAACCCTGCAACCAAATAACAAAGAGTCTCTTGTGTCCCCAACACACCCAATACAATGGTAAATTGTATAGGTGCACTAGTTCGGCGAAGAGATGGTGATACAAGTGTAATATGGATGGTAGATATAGGTTTTTGTAATCTGAAAATATAAAAACAGCAAGGTAACTAGTAACAAAAGTGAGCAAAAACGGTATTGCAATGCTTCGAAACAAGGCCTAGGGTTCATACTTTCACTAGTGCAAGTTCTCTCAACAATGATAACATAATTGAATCATATAACAATTCCTCAACGTGCAACAAAGTGTCACTCCAAAGTCACTAATAGCGGAGAACAAACGAAGAGATTATTGTAGGGTACGAAACCACCTCAAAGTTATTCTTTCTGATCGAACTATTGGGCTATTCCTAAAAGTGTCACAAACAGCCCTAGAGTTCGTACTAAAATAACACCTTAAGATACACATCAACCAAAACCCTAATGTCACCTAGATATTCCAATGTCACCACAAGTATCCGCGGGTTTGATTATACGATATGCATCACACAATCTCAGATTCATCTATTCAAACCAACAGAAAGAACTTCAAAGAGTGCCCCAAAGTTTCTACCGGAGAGTCAAGACGAAAACGTGTGCCAACCCCTATGCATAAGTTCATAAGGTCACAGAACCCGCAAGTTGATCACCAAAACATACATCAAGTGGATCACGTGAATATCCCATTGTCACCACAGATAAGCACATGCAAGACATACATCAAGTGTTCTCAAATCCTTAAAGACTCAATCCGATAAGATAACTTCAAAGGGAAAACTCAATCCATTACAAGAAGGTAGAGGGGGAGAAACATCATAAGATCCAACTATAATATCAAAACTCGTGGTACATCAAGATCATGCCAAATCAAGAACACGAGAGAGAGAGATCAAACACATAGCTACTGGTACATACCCTCAGCCCCGAGGGTGAACTACTCCCTCCTCGTCATGGAGAGCGCCGGGATGATGAAGATGGCCACCGGTGATGGATTCCCCCTCCGGCAGGGTGCCGGAACGGGCTCCCGATTGGTTTTTCGTGGCTATAGAGGCTTGCGGCGGTGGAACTCCCGATCTAGGTTTATTTCTGGGGGTTTCTATATTTATAGGAATTTTTGGCGTCGAGAACAAGTCAGGGGGGTCCACGAGGCGACGACAAGGACGGAGGGCGCGCCCTAGTGGGGTGGGCGCGCCCTCCACCCTTGTGGAGGCCTCGTGGCTCTTCTGGCCCAACTCTTTTGCTTCGGGGGCTTGTTCTGGTCCATAAAAAATCACCGTAAATTTTCAGCTCATTTGGACTCCGTTTGATATTCCTTTTCTGCGAAAGTCAAAAACAAGGAAAAAACAGAAACTGGCACTGGGCTCTAGGTTAATAGGTTAGTCCCAAAAATCATATAAAATAGCATATAAATGCATATAAAACATCCAAAATAGATAATATAATAGCATGGAACAATAAAAAATTATAGATACGTTGGAGACGTATCAAGCATCCCCAAGCTTAATTCCTGTTCGTCCTCGAGTAGGTAAATGATAAAAACAGAATTTTTGATGTGGAATGCTACCTAACATATTTATCCATGTAAATTTCTTTATTGTGGCATGAATGTTCAGATCCATAAGATTCAAAACAAAAGTTTAATATTGACATAAAAACAATAATACTTCAAGCATACTAATAAAGCAATCATGTCTTCTCATAACATGGCCAAAGAAAGTTATCCCTACAAAATCATATAGTCTGGCTATGCTCCATCTTCATCACACAAAATATTCAAATCATGCACAACCCCGATGACAAGCCAAGCAATTGTTTCATACTTTTGATGTTTTCAAACATTTTCAACTTTCACGCAATACATGAGCGTGAGCCATGGACATAGCACTATAGGTGGAATAGAAGGTGGTTATGGAGAAGACAAAAAGAGGGAGATGGCCTCACATCAACTAGGTGTATCAACGGGCTATGGAGATGCCCATCAATAGATATCAATGTGAGTGAGTAGGGATTGCCATGCAACGGATGCACTAGAGCTATAAGTGTATGAAAGCTCAAAAAGAAACTAAGTGGGTGTGCATCCAACTCGCTTGCTCACGAAGACCTAGGGCAATTTGAGGAAGCCCATCATTGGAATATACAAGCCAAGTTCTATAATGAAAAATTCCCACTAGTATATGAAAGTGACAACATAGGAGACTCTCTATCATCAAGATCATGGTGCTACTTTGAAGCACAAGTGTCGTAAAAGGATAGTAGCATTGCCCCTTCTCTCTTTTTCTCTCATTTTTTTTGTTTTTTTGGGCCATCTCTTTTTTTGGCCTCTTTTTTTAATTTTTATTTTTATTTTTATTTTTATTTTTCGTCCGGAGTCTCATCCCGACTTGTGGGGGAATCATAGTCTCCATCATCCTTTCCTCACTGGGATAATGCTCTAATAATGAAGATCATCACACTTTTATTTACTTACAACTCAAGAATTACAACTCGATACTAGAACAAATATATGACTCTATATGAATGCCTCCGGCGGTGTACCGGGATGTGCAATGAATCAAGAGTGACATGTATGAAAGAATTATGAACGGTGGCTTTGCCACAAATACGATGTCAACTACATGATCATGCAAAGCAATATGACAATGATGAAGCGTGTCATAATAAACGGAACGGTGGAAAGTTGCATGGCAATATATCTCGGAATGGCTATGGAAATGCCATAATAGGTAGGTATGGTGGCTGTTTTGAGGAAGGTATATGGTGGGTGTATGGTACCGGCGAAATTTGCGCGGCACTAGAGAGGCTAGCAATGGTGGAAGGGTGAGAGTGCGTATAATCCATGGACTCAACATTAGTCATAAAGAACTCACATACTTATTGCAAAAATCTATTAGTCATCGAAACGAAGTACTACGCGCATGCTCCTAGGGGGATAGATTGGTATGAAAAGACCATCGCTCGTCCCCGACCGCCACTCATAAGGAAGACAATCAATAAATAAATCATGCTCCGACTTCATCACATAACGGTTCACCATACGTGCATGCTACGGGAATCACAAAATTTAACACAAGTATTTCTACAATCCACAATTACTCACTAGCATGACTCTAATATCACCATCTTTATATCTCAAAACAATCATAAGAAATCAAACTTCTCATAGTATTCAATGCACTTTATATGAAAGTTTTTATTATATCCCTCTTGGATGCCCATCATATTAGGACTAAATACATAACCTAAGCAAATTACCATGCTGTTTAAAGACTCTCAAAATAATATAAGTGAAGCATGAAAGTTCATAAATTTCTTCAAACTAACACCACCGCCATGCTCTAAAAAGATATAAGTGAAGCACTAGAGCAAATAACAAACTACTCCAAAAGATATAAGTGAAGATCAATGAGTAGTCGAATAATTATGTAACTATGTGAAGACTCCTTCTCATAAATAAAATTTCAGATCTTAAGTACTTTATTCAAACAGCAAGCAAAACAAAATAAAATGACATTGCAAGGATAGCACATATCATGTGAAGAAGCAAAAACTTAGGTTCAACCAAAACTGACCGATCATTGTTGAAGAAGAAAGGTGGGATGCCAACCGGGGCATGCCCAAGCTTAGATGCTTGAGACTACTTGAAATATTAATTAGGGATGCCTTGGGCATCCCCAAGTTTGAGCTTTTGTGTCTCCTTAATTCCTTTCTTATCACGGTTTCCCTAAATCTTAAAAACTTCATCCACACAAAACTCAACAAGAACTCGTGAGATAAGTTAGTATAAATCAACGCATAAACCTTATCATTTTCTACTGTAGCAAATGACTAAAATTATTATTTAATATTGCATACTAAATGCCTCTGCATATTTAATAGTCCTATCCTCAAATAGAATCATTAAACAAGCAAACATATGCAAACAATGCAAACATAACAGCAATCTGTCTAAACAGGACAGTCTGTAAAGAATGCAAGAGGAATCATACTTCCCTCACTCCAAAAATTCTGAAAAATTACCAAACTGTAGATAATTTGTTGTTACTCATTGTGTAAAAATTTCAAGATTTTATCATGTTCTGACTATTCACAAATATTCAAAACATAACAGCAAACTTTCTGTTTTTAAAACAGCAACATATGGACTTGCAAAATAAGCATGGTAAAGGCTATACTTGACCTTTTTATTGAACTAAAAGATGAAAAACATTATTCTAAATAGCAGCAAGCAAATCCTAATAAAATAAAATGACGCTCCAAGCAAAACACATATCATGTGGTGAATAAAAATATAGCTCCAAGTAAGGTTACCGATGAACGAAGACGAAAGAGGGGATGCCATCCGGGGCATCCCCAAGCTTAGATGCTTGGTTGTCCTTGAATATTACCTTGGGGTGCCTTGGGCATTCCCAAGCTTAGGCTCTTGCCACTCCTTATTCCGTAGTCCATCGAATCTTTACCCAAAACTTGAAAACTTCACAACACAAAACTCAACAGAAAACTCGTAAGCTCTGTTAGTATAATAAAGCAAATCACCACTTAGGTACTGTCAAGACAAGATTCATAATTTTTCTCACATGATGCCTACTGTACCCTATGATTTCTACAATTTATATTAAGCAATATAAGCCATAGAAACTAGAAAACAAGCAAACTATGCATCAAAAACAGAACAGTCTGTAGTAATCTGTAACTCTCGAATACTTATGTAACTCCAAAAATTCTGCAAAATTAGGACAACCTAAGAAATTTGTTTTCTAATCTTCTGCAAAAAGAATCAGTATTTTATCATGCTTCTGTTAAAAATGAGAATTGTTTTCCTGAGCACAAAAGTTTCTGTTTTTCAGCAAGATCAAATCAACTATCACCGTAAATCATCCCAAAGGCCTTACTTGGCACTTTATTGAAACAAAAGCTATAAAAAATGATTACTACAGTAGAATAATCATGTTAACACACAAAAACAGTAGGTATAAATGTTGGGTTGTCTCCCAACAAGCGCTTTTCTTTATTGCCTTTCTAGCTAGGCATGATGATTTCAATGATGCTCACATAAAAGATAAGAATTAAAACATAACGGGAGCATCATGAAGCATATGACAAGCACATTTAAGTCTAACCCACTTCCTATGCATAGGGATTTTGTGAGCAAACAACTTATAGGAACAAGAATCAACTAGCATAGGAAGGTAAAACAAGCATAACTTCAAGATTTTCAACACATAGAGAGGAAACTTGATATTATTGCAACTCCTACAAGCATATATTCCCCCCTCATAATAATTTTCAGTAGCATCATGAATGAATTCAACAATATAACCACCACATAAAGCATTACTTTCATGATCCATAAGCATAGAAATTTTACTACTCTCCACATAAGCAAAACCCTTCTCATTCGGAATAGTGGGAGTATCATAAGAGACTCGAATACTATAAATTGTTTCCATATTAAAAGAATAATGTTCAGAAAAAGGGTAATCATAATTATGACAAGCTTTATAAATAAAATCATCACTACTTTTTATAACATAAGTGTCATCACAATAATCATCATAAGTAGCGACTTTGTTCTCATCATAATCAATTGAAACCTCTTCCAAGATAGTGGAATCATTACTAAATAAAGTCATGACCTCTTCAAATCCACTTTTATCATTATAATAAGATTCAACACCCTCCAAAATAGTGGGATAATTATTATCTAAAGTTGACACTCTTCCAAACCCATTTTCATAAATATTGCAATCATCATAAATAGGAGGCATGCTATCATCAAAACTTGGGGGACTAAAAGTATCATCTTTATTAAACATAGCATCCCCAAGCTTGGGACAAACATTAATTGCAGCAAATAAATTCTCAAACATGTCACTCTCATCAAACATAGCATCCCCAAGCTTGTGGTTTTGCATATCATAAGCATAATCACTCTCATCATTAATAGTATGAATAGCACCAATAGTATAGCAATTATTGTCATCACAACTTTCTGAGTTGGTGCCAAAAAGATTTTCAAGATTATAACAAGTATCATTACTTTTCCAATCATAATCATCACAATGAGTAATAGGCATAACAATAATAGGAGCAACATCATTTCGGAGTGATACCTTTTTACCTTTGCTTCTCCGTCTTTTCTTTTTCTTCTTCACATCATGTGTGGGTTTTATCACCCTTTTGGAGCTACTTATTGATGAGATTGGTTGAATAAAAAGCTCCTCCTCGTTACCTGATTCATCATAAGAGAAAATAGGAGGATATTGGGAAACCTCTTCCCCTTCATTAGTATTCTCTTCATCTTCTATTTGTTTTCTTGTCTTTAAGTAATTGGCAATATAAGGATTCTCAATGCAATTTACCGCACAATATATATAAATTTCCTCTAGATCAAAATCAAGAAATCTCTCAAGCTCGTTGCCACTATAGGATGCTCCGTCAGCCTCGGCTGCTCTGCTTCCTAATGTCTACTACGCAACCTTCTTCTTGTAGACTCGTGTTGGGCCTCCAAGCGCAGAGTTTTGTAGGACAGTAGCAAATTTCCCTCAAGTGGATGACCTAAGGTTTATCAATCCGTGGGAGGCGTAGGATGAAGATGGTCTCTCTCAAACAACCCTACAACCAAATAACAAAGAGTCTCTTGTGTCCCCAACACACCCAATACAATGGTAAATTGTATAGGTGCACTAGTTCGGCGAAGAGATGGTGATAAAAGTGTAATATGGATGGTAGATATAGGTTTTTGTAATCTGAAAATATAAAAACAGCATGGTAACTAGTAACAAAAGTGAGCAAAAACGGTATTGCAATGCTTCGAAACAAGGCCTAGGGTTCATACTTTCACTAGTGCAAGTTCTCTCAACAATGATAACATAATTGAATCATATAACAATCCCTCAATGTGCAACAAAGAGTCACTCCAAAGTCACTAATAGCGGAGAACAAACGAATAGATTATTGTAGGGTACGAAACCACCTCAAAGTTATTCTTTCTGATCGATCTATTGGGCTATTCCTATAAGTGTCACAAACAGCACTAGAGTTCGTACTAAAATAACACCTTAAGATACACATCAACCAAAACCCTAATGTCACCTAGATACTCCAATGTCACCACAAGTATCCGCGGGTTTGATTATATGATATGCATCACACAATCTCAGATTCATCTATTCGAACCAACACAAAGAACTTCAAAGAGTGCCCCAAAGTTTCTTCCGGAGAGTCAAGACGAAAACGTGTGCCAACCCCTATGCATAAGTTCACAAGGTCACAGAACCCGCAAGTTGATCACCAAAACATACATCAAGTGGATCACGTGAATATCCCATTGTCACCACAGATAAGCACATGCAAGACATACATCAAGTGTTCTCAAATCCTTAAAGACTCAATCCGATAAGATAACTTCAAAGGGAAAATTCAATCCATTACAAGAAGGTAGAGGGGGAGAAACATCATAAGATCCAACTATAATAGCAAAACTCGTGGTACATCAAGATTGTGCCAAATCAAGAACACGAGAGAGAGAGAGATCAAACACATAGCTACTGGTACATACCCTCAGCCCCGAGGGTGAACTACTCCCTCCTCGTCATGGAGAGCGCCGGGATGATTAAGATGGCCACCGGTGATGGATTCCCCCTCTGGCAGGGTGCCGGAACGGGCTCCCGATTGGTTTTTCGTGGCTACAGAGGCTTGCGGCGGCGGAACTCCCGATCTAGGTTTATTTCTGGGGGTTTACATATTTATAGGAATTTTTGGCGTCGAGAACAAGTCAGGGGGGTCCACGAGGCGACGACAAGGACGGAGGGCGTGCCCTCCACCCTTGTGGAGGCCTCATGGCTCTTCTGGCCCAACTCTTTTGCTTCGGGGGCTTGTTCTGGTCCATAAAAAATAACCGTAAATTTTCAGCTCATTTGGACTCCGTTTGATATTCCTTTTCTGCGAAACTCAAAAACAAGGAAAAAACAGAAACTGACACTGGGCTCTAGGTTAATAGGTTAGTCCCAAAAATCATATAAAATAGCATATAAATGCATATAAAACATCCAAAACAGATAATATAATAGCATGGAACAATCAAAAATTATAGATACGTTGGAGACGTATCACTTCCCAGTCTCCTCTCCGTCGGCACGGTCCTCCCTCGTTGATCTATTCACTGCTCTTCGGGTTGCCAGATCTAGGACATGAGGGTGGGGTGGTGGACGCCCTGGAACGGGGGAACCCTGGTCGACCTCGCATCGACCTCGTCCGCCCCTCCTCCTCTCCCACTACCCTAGGAGAAAGCCTTGCCTTGCTGTCCGAATGACGGTTTCTTGTTTTGCTCTAGGCAGCTGGCAGGTGGACGACGTCCGCGTGTTGCGGCACGGCTCGGACGTAGGGGAGATTAGATCTCACCTTCGGCATTGGCTCGGGGCGGCAGTCATCTGAGCCGACACTTCCCTCCATGCAGCCCGATTCCTTAGATGAGCACGATAATTTGATGATAGGTCTGATACAATAATGCCGAGTAAAACTAAGGTACGGTTCTAACTTTCTCTGTACTCATCTTCTCAGAGGAAAGTGTGTAATAGACATTTTTTTACTTCTATTGGGAAACAAATGGGACTGCCCATGACATGAGTTTGTCTTGCACTTGTTTTTGCATATAAAAACAACACGAACACGTGTCCCTCTACCAGTTAATCCATGGGCCAAAAATCCTTTGCTCTGTCAGTGCTACTCTCAGAGACCATCTAGCATCTTTTTTTTTACAGTTACACCATTTAGCCTCTGCGTCACTCAATTTTTTGACTTTTTGAAAGAAAAAAAAATACCCAGTGGGTCTCGGGGCACAATGTACCTGATTTGAAAAAAATAATTTAGAAATTGTAAAAAAGTCAATAATTCCAGAAACTTTTTGAAAATAGACTTGATCTAATTAATGTTATACTCATATAAAAACTTTCACGGAAGGAATAACTTTCATCGACTTTAGGGCCAAAAACACAAAATAATAAGTACAAAAAGTGTGAATAGTAACATTTATATAGTGTCGATTTTGTTTTTCACCTAGAATACCATGGAAGTCATTTTATCAAGATAATTATCACTAGTATCCGCATATGCCCTGTAATTAATCCACCGTGCTATATGTATTGTTCTCCAAACACAAGAAACTATCCATGTCATCATTTCATGTGTATTTTTGGGGAGATGTGGCAGAAAGGATCTTACAGCATATCCCTTATTGCATACGCACAAGTCAAAGGCTGCTACGGGTCACAGACCAGCTCTGGCCCTGCTCGTCTTCCCATTTCACGCACAACCTCAAAGCCTACAGATTTCATGTAGCTCCTCTCCTTTTTAGTACGTTCCTGCGTAGTATTATCTTTCAAAACCAATCATAAATCCATTGATTGTTAGTGTGTTTATAACCCGAGTAATACTCAGTGAGGTGTGATAATATTTGTTACTAGGAATAAAAAATATAGTCTCTTGTCGTCTATGCTTTTGTTCTAATCGGTCTAGTGCCAGGTGATGGGTACGTACTTTTTTTTTGAAATGTGATGGGTACGTACTTGAACATGCATGGATGGATCAATTTTTAAACGGGCCAATCAGGGGCCAGTGCATGGATCATATGTGTTGTGCATGTGTATGTCTCGTCTGCTAGTCAATCATCGCGTCCACAGGCCTCCAGTTCGCTCCAAAGAGAGTATGTTCTGAGCACTGGTCGTTTGGAAAGACCATCTGATTTCTTAATGACCATGTCTGAAAAACCATCTTCAACCCAAACAATACTCATGAATTACTTCCACGGCCATCTCCCATAACTCCCACTGAAGCTACTAAGTGAGTGTGATTAGTATTGATAAAGAGCGGCAGCTATATATAGCAGACGACGCGTGACTTGTCGACAGTGGAGGCGAGGCCGGCAGCTGCGTCGGGGTTCGGCGCGCTGTCCATGGCGAGCGGGCAGGGGAGCGAGCGGGCGGGAGGGTTTTGGAAATGGGAGGGAAATGAGGGTGGATGTGCCACCGACTGGCGGCCATGCGGAGGACAAGGGCGGGCGTTGCCGGCGTTCGCGCTGAACGAATCGTATACGTCATGTGTGTGTGTGTGATGTCTACTCTTTTTTCATACACGTTGTACATTACTCGTATACGTCAGAAGCATTTTTCTATATACATCTATACTTTTCATGCACATTATACATTTTTTTAAATATCATTGTAAATCCAACAAATAGTCTAAAATAGATTTAACTGTTATAGAATTAATGTTAGGTACACTGTATACATTATTTCACAATTTTATAGGAGGTTTCATGGCACCCATAGATCTGCCTAGGGTCTCACGCACTAGAAAAGTCTAGGACCAGCATCTTCACAACTTCATATTTCAACCCCTTCTTGTCATCTGCCGCATCGATGAAGATTGTTGAACCTTCAACAGCCTCACCTTTGACTAGCATCTCAGAGAGCATTGTTATCACATTTCTTTCCACCCACCTTCCTATGGGTCTTGCACCATACATCTGTAGGTAAAAAAAATGGATACTAAAAGATACTACCAAATTATGCATAAAGAAAAGAAGCTAGATGTAATCACCGGATTGTGTGACTCCGACATTATGACGTACAGCAAGGCATCGGTGGTAGACAGAGAGATGCCCTTATTGGCTACTCTAGCTACAACGTTTTTAATCTGAATTTTTGCAACCTCTTTCATTTGTTCATAGGAAAGTGGTTCAAATATCACAATCTCACTAATCCTGTTGAGAAGTTCGGGCTTGAAGAACTTCTGAACCTGCATAAGCAACAACATGAATGGCAATCAGTAGTAGGAACCGTTGCATGGAGCCCTTACATGACAATTTGGGATTAACAAACCTTTCATGACAAGGTTCCTTGCAACTTCTAATGACTTTTCTCCAGTCATTTTTGTTGTAAGGTATTCTGATCCAAGATTTGAGGTCATAATGATGATAGTATTCCTAAAATCAATAGTTCTACCTTTGCCATCAGTCAACATGCCATCACCAAGAATTTGAAGAAAAATATTAAACACCGAGGGATGTGCCTTCTCGACCTCATCAAAAAGGATAAGACTGTATGGATGCCTTCTCACCTTTTCAGTCAATTGTCCGCTATCTTTATATCCAATATAGCTTTAAGAGTATCAAAGAAGCACTTATATTAGGCAAACTAATTAATTAGACTAACCATGAAAAGATATCTTAGTTCTAAGAGGAATATTAATGCACAAGAAAGTAAGTACTACCTTGGAGGTGCTCCAATGAGAGGTGTTACAGACCCAGTAGTAGCATATCCAGACATGTCAACCCGAACAAGCATCTTTTCACCGTCAAATAGTTGATCGGCAAGAGCTTTTGCAAGCTTTGTCTTTCCAACACCAGACGGGCCTAAAAAGAGGAACGAATCTGTCGGTTGGCTAGGATGATCAAGGCCGGCCCTACAGCGTAACACCGATTGCGCAACCAAATTGACCGCTTCATCTTGACCAATAACCCGCTCATGCAATCTATCTCCAATGTGGATTAATTTGTCCTTCTCAGCGTAGCAACAGGAATTCCAGTCCATCGACTCACAACCTACAAATTATAATTGTTGGAACGTGCATGCATGACAATCACATCACATAATAAAAATCAATTTACCAAATACAGTATATAATTATATATATATATAGAGAGAGTTCCTACTTGCGTGACATTATTTGGATCAACAATTGCTTTCTTCACTCTATTTGTGGAGCTACTTTTCGGGTTGACAACCACCTTTTTATTTGCATCGTTTAAGCTACTCGGAGTAGTGTTGTCATCTACTAGTACTTGGTTGTCAATCTGCTTCACCTTTCTAGCTATGAAAGTACATGCCTCATCGATCATATCAACTGCCTTATCTGGAAATTGACAACCTGCAACATACAACAATGAAAATCATCAGCGTTTCAATTAGCAAAGGTACGGAGTGAGGGTAGATGAATTGTTGACGTACGTACCAGTGATATAGCGGGCACCGAGGTGCGCAGCAGTGACGAGAGCGGCATCCTGAATTTCGAGTCCATGGTGATGTTGCCATCGCTGCTTTAGCCCACGCAAGATGGCAATGGTGGCCTCAATGCTCGGCTTCCCGACGTGCACTTTCTGAAACCGTTGCTCGAGGGCAGGGTACTTCTCCACATACTCCACTGGCGGTACTCGTCAAAGGTGGTGGCCCCCACGCACACTAGTAGAAACAGGGAACTAGTCCTGGTTCCAGAGGGCCTTTAGTCCCGGTTCTGGAACCGGGACAAAAAGGTCGGGACTAAAGCCCAAAACATTTAGTCCCGGTTCGCTTACGAACCAGGACAGAAGGGGCTCCACGTGGCCGCTGCGGGGCGCCCAGGCAGGAGGACCTTTAGTCCCGGTTGGTAACACCAAGCGAGACCAAAAGGCAGCCACGCGTCAGCAGCTCGCAGGCGCTGGGGTTTTTGTTTTTTTTAAAGGGGGGGGGGGGGGTTTAGGGGTTTTGGAGGGTTAATTTAGGGGTTTCATATTATGTTAGCTAGCTAATAGAGAGAAGTGACCTCTCTTTATCTCCGTGCGTGGTTGACGCTAGCTACTATACATATAGAGAGAACTCGACACGCTAGCTAGTAAGCAAATGAAGGAACCATTAATTACACAAGATCGTCATGAACATATACAGAGAGAAGTGACCTCTCTTTCTCCGAGAGATTGGTCGAACAACAAGTTTTCGTATATCTATCCGACGCTACTAGCTACATATATACAATATAACATCTCTTACAGTCCCTAACATCTAAAGTCTATATCAATTTTCACATGGTATTCTCCCTTCTCATTGATGACGTGGTCAAGAAAGAATCCCGCCAATTCCTCTTGAATTGCTCGTATGCGATCATGTGGTAGGAGTTCATCCCGCATCTGCCAGATCTAATTTAAAGAAGGGGGTCAATACATATATATGAATGAAACTAAACACAAATGATGGTAATAAAATAAAATTGTGAATATTATTGTTTACATACTTCATATTGTTTTTCAGAGTAGCCCCGCTGAGAGGTCGCGTTGTAGATGAACTCGCAAACGTAGTATCCACAAAAATCATTCCTGGCTTCCTGCCACAAGCACTTTACGAGAAATAGAGTTCAATCAAACTGATAATCAAGCATGATAAATGGTATTGATGAAATTAGAATCAATGGGAGATGCGCGGAACTAGGTAGTAGTACTTACTTTCGGGTGTGTAAATCGCAGCTCCCTCGGCAGTCCCGGAACAATTCCAGTGAACTCTTTCCAAACCCTGCCAGACAAAGAAAATAATTACTTGATATCAGGAAATGAACAAAGTTGCCGATATGGTGCGATAATGATCGATTGAACTTACTTCTGGAGCATTGCAGTCATGTCCGCATAGTCTTGGGAATCTTTTCGTCTCGAGTCTAAGACAGTTACTACTCCCCGGTCAAGCTTAATCTCTAGCAGAATAAAGTGGAAGCTGCGCACGCATGCATAACTCATCAGTTACATTACTATAACCTCGAGTAAGCGAAACCGAATATGCACAAGACAGTAACACTCACAGGAAGTTGTAAGGAAAGAGTATTTTCCCTTTGTTTTGATTTTGAAGCAACGATTGTAGCAAGTTGTCCTCAGTATCTTTGACTCTGTTTTTAACCGACCATTCATTTATGGTATTTGGGTTAATGAACCCAATGTCATAGATTTGTGCTTTTCTGCATTCGACGATCTTCAATCTGCATAATATAGTGAGGGTAATTATATATACATGCAATGAAATAGCTGAGCTATATATAGAGATTTAATTACAGAAGTAATACTTACAGACAGTAGCAAGTCAGGAGTTGTTTGTCGAGGGCCAATTGATTGTATAACTGGAATAACTCCATAAATTCAACAGGCAACGGCTCAGTTCCAACGAGATCGTGCTCCTCTTTAATTCTCAGCATCAAACTATCTTTCCCAGACTCGCTGCAGGTTTTCATGTACCATTCATGCAATCTTCGCATCATCGTTGTTAGAGGAGGATGATCAGGTTTGACAAGAGGCTTCCCGTACTGGTATCTGAAGGTGTCCACCTCCATTATTTCAAACTCTACATCATCGCTCAGGTAATCAGCAGGATTGGTACCGGGCACCATCCCCGGTTGATTAGCGGCGATATCGCTAGACACCTTGAGCGGGGGGCACTATCGGTTCGCCTGTTCGCCGAGCTTCGGAATTTTTTCCCACTTCTTCGTTCTGCTAACCTTGCATCACTGGAAGTACTTCCCGACCGCCGCACATCTTGATATGTCTTTTTAAGACAGCGGACATAGTTGCATCCGGCGGAGGCGGTGGTGGTCGCTTCAGGGCATCGATAGTGCGCTTCACTTTCACCGGATCTACCGTTTCCTTCGGAGGTGGAGGTTTCCATGCAAAATGTTCATGCACTTCGGCAACACTGATTTTTGCGTTTTCCTCGTCGGTCCTTGTGGCACCCCGGCTCAGAGAAACCGGAATGCCCCGTATTCCAGCCCAGAGATCGAGGTGAAGTCTTCTGGAATACGACACTTCTTAGCATAGAACAAACCAGCTCTCTATTACAACACGAATACGAATACAAGGTCTCCGATATTACAATGAATAACACCGGCATGGTGACGCTACGCCAACCATAGTTGCTCTATGCAACCAGCATAACAACTCGAGGCAGCGGAACCTCTACTGGCAGCGGAACAACGAACGACGATGATGGACTCCAATCCGCAGGGACTCTGGCTGGAACGTTTATCCTAGCTCGCGAACACAGGAACCACACCAAACAAGCAAGCAATCCAGGCACGACCTGCAAACTGGCATGACACGCCAGGTCAGTACATTGAATGTACTTGCAAGCTCACAATAACCAAAAGCAGTCAAGACAAACAACAGCATGGCATTAGCAGGTTAAAGCAATCATGAACATGATACATGGCATGCACAAACTGAACATGATACGGCTAGAATAACATTAGCATGGCATGAGCATATGAACATGATGATACTACATGCAACAGGTAAACCATATCATGCACCAACTTACTCTTATACGGCGGTTACCTTGTAACCATCTCATACATCAACTTCCCAACATCGGTATCCACGATACCTCCGTGATCATCTCGCGATCACATAAAGATCAACCAACTTCGGTATCCATGATACCTCCGTGATCCTCACTCGATCACAACCAATCTCTTTCTCATCATCGAACCGGGGTTGTTATTATTAATCAAGTTATTATTATAGTTGGCTCATAGTGTGACCGACTATGAACTGGGCCCATATCCGTTGGCGCGGCTATCGATAGATTTAAACACACACTCTGCAGAGGTTAGTACACTGTACCCACACCACGGAATCCATGGCCTCGCACTACCATTCGGGTGGACCAACGGCATTCCGACAAAACCGATCTATTGCCATCACACTCTCCCAGCCACTCCGACAAACTCCCCTTTTGGCTAAGTCCTGGGTGGCCCCGATGTCAACTCGTGACATCCGCCACCTACGTGGCCGGCCACCATCGTGGCAAAACATAAACGGTCCCAAATGGGGACAAGGATCCTTACAACAACAATGGGCACACAAGGTTTATGTCCGCCTACCTGATCAGGGTAGCGCGCGCCCATAACCTTCCCTCTTTGGAGGCACCGGCGAGAGGCATGACAATAGACCGCATTAGGGCCTTCCCATAAAAGGCAAATGTGGTTGCACTGGTCAGCTCGATTTGGTGGCACCATGACTCAGCCAACGATTGTTCAAGTTCATTATTATCCGGTTAAACTTGAATGCAATGAGCTGAGCCATAATAAAATATGATGCAACTATAACGCATGAGCATGATATCAACATAAGCATGGAGGTGCAACATAATCATCGAACATAACCACAATGAAGCATTTAACCAAATGAGCATGGCATACTGACGAGCATAAATAAATACCATGAGCATAGCATGACTACTAGCATCATAAATAAATACCATGCAAGAATATGACAATAATACTACCAAGTAAGCATATAACCAACTAGATGCAAAGGGACATGTATAACAACGGTACTTGATAACAGACGACAAGCATGCATCTGGAAGAACACCACTGCTACCAGCATGTACTACTACTACCAAGCATAACATGTGAACATGATACTAGCAAGTAGTACAAGATAACAAGATGCATCGGAACATAGAATGAAGGTGAACATGAAACCACGAGCATAACCGAAACAACGGCAGAAGTAGCAAACAAGCAGGCAGATAACGGGCAAACTTTTATTAAATATTCAAGTAGAAACCATGGCTACTGCATGGCTATCATGCAAGTGGCTGTTGTGGCTTGCCTGGGGGTGACGGAGACTCCGGGAAGAAGTGCGGTGAAGCCGCAGAACGAAACGCCGGACGGTTCTCTCTCGGAGGGGGCTGATTAGAAGCAAGGGCAAAATGGTCATTTTCACTATGGGACCACCTAGTGAAAATATTACCAATAGAAAGATCTCGACGAGACGAAGAAGTGAGAGTTGGTTTCACCTCAATCGGAGTTACGGTCGCGAAGATATAATGTGATGAAGCTCAGGGACCTATCGGTGAATTTTTTTCAGCAAACAGGCCCCTGGAGGAAAAACTGAAAGCGCCTTCGGGCCGAATACGCTTTCTACAAAGGAAAGCGTATTCTGGGCTGCAGTTAGAAGAGAATACGCTTTCAGAACTGCGAAAGCGCATTTCGGGCTAAAGAAGGAGGAAAATACGTTTTCCAAAGACGAAAATGTTTTTTTGAGAATACGTTTCCACTTAACGTACCTGGGCCCGGGCTTTAAGCCACTGACGTGCGGGACCCAGGGGCAGGAGGGCCAGGCTGGCGCTCGTCCTCTTCGTCTCGCTGCTCCCTCCCGATGAAGCAGAGGAGACAGAGGAGCAGCGCTCTGCCGGCGACGGGCCCGGCCGGCTTCGGCCAGCTCCAGCCAAGCTGCGACCACCGGCGAGCTCAGGAGGCGGCGCCGCTCCCAACGGGCTGGGTTGCGGGCGCCTGGGAGGGACATGGCGAAGGCGGCGATGATGAACAAAGGAGGCGGATGAGGCGCGGCTGGCGATGGGACTGGCGGCTCCGGCCGTCTCCGGTCGATGTAAAGGCACCGACGGCTTTGCGGGGCTGCGCCGCATCCGTTCAGAGGCGAAGGAGGCGCCAGGGAGGAGTGGAGGACGTGGGGGCGGAGGGGAACAGAGAGGTGGCAGAGGCGGGCGATGGTGGTGGTCTCCGGCGATGCGGGCTACTCCGGCGAGGGCAAGTGGGTGGGGCGACTCGCGGAGGTGAGAGGAAGGTAGTGGAGGTGTTGGGAGGGGGTGAGGAGGCCCGAGGTGGTCGGAACCAAGCCGAGGCCGAGGTGGCCATGGTGGACGGTGGCGAACAGAGGAGGAGAGGGGCTGCTCCAGTGGCTTAGGGGCGGGCTGAGGAGTGCGGGGAGCTGCGGAGGACTGATACGTCTCCAACGTATCTATAATTTATGAAGTGTTCATGCTGTTATATTATCATTCTTGGATGTTTTACAATCATTTTATAGCAACTTTATATCATTTTTTGGGACTAACCTATTGACCCAGTGCCCAGTGCCAGTTGCTGTTTTTTGCTTGTTTTTTACATCGCAGGAAATCAATATAAAACGGAGTCCAAACACCGCGAAACTTTTTGTGGATTTTTTATGGACCAGAAGACATCCAATGGGCCAGAGCAGCACCTGGGGGGGTGCCCCGAGGGGGGCACAACCCACCAGGGCGTGCCCCGGTGGGTTGTGCCCACCTCGGTGGCCTCCCGCACCGCCTCTTCGCCCTATAAATTCCCAAATATTCCAAAAACCCTCAGGGGTAACCCTAGATCAGAAGTTCCGCCGCCGCAAGGCCTCTGTAGCCACCGAAAACCAATCTAGACCCTGTTCTGGCACTCCGCCGGAGGGGGAAATCATCATCGGTGGCCATCTTCATCATCCCGGCGGCCACCACGATGAGGAGGGAGTAGTCCACCCTCGGGGCTGAGGGTTTGTACCAGTAGCTATGTGTTTAATCTCTCTCTCTCTCTCGTGTTCTTGAGATGGCACGATCTTGATGTATCGCGGGCTTTGTTAATATAGTTGGATCATATGGTGTTTTCCCCTCTCTATCTTGTGATGAATTGAGTTTTCCCTTTGAGATTTCGTTTTATCGGATTGAATACTTTTATGGATTTGAGAACACTTGATGTATGTCTTGCTATGAATACCCGTGGTGACAATGGGGTATCGTATTGATTCACTTGATATATGTTTTGGCACTCAACTCGTGGATTCCCGTGGTGACATTGGGGTAATCTATGCATAGGGGTTGATGCACGTTCTTGTCTTTGTTTCTCCGGTAGAAATCTTGGGGCACTCTTTGAGGTTCTTTGTGTTGGATTGAGTATTATGAATCTGGAATTATTTGGTGTTATTTTAGTATGAACTCTTGGATAGATCGATCGGAAAGAATAGCTTCGAGGTGGTTTCGTACCCTACAAACAATTTCTTCTTATGTTCTCCGCTAGATAGGAACTTTGGAGTGATTCTTCGTTGCACTTTGAGGGATGGTTATATGATCCAATTATATTAGCATTGTTGAGAGATTGCACTAGCGAAAGTACGGACCCTAGGCCTCATTTTCAAGCATTGCAATACCGTTTGTGCTCCGTTTTATCAATTGCGACCTTGCTGTTTTTTTATTGTTACTATTACAAAAATCAATATCTACTATCCATATTACACTTGTATCACCATCTCTTCGCCGAACTAGTGCACCTATACAAATTACCATTGTATTTGATGTGTTGGGGACACAAGAGACTTTTTATTATTTGGTTGCAGGGTTGTTTGAGAGAGACCATCTTCATCCTACGCCTCCCACGGATTGATAAACCTTAGGTCATCCACTTGAGGGAAAATTGCTACTGTCCTACAAAACTCTGCGCTTGGAGGCCCAACACGTGTCTACAAGAATAAACTTGCGTAGTAGACATCAAGCTCTTTTCTGGCGCCGTTGCCGGGGAGGTGAGTGCATGAAGGTATATCTTTAGATCTTGCAATCGAATCTTTTAGTTTCTTGTTTTAACACTAGTTTGGTTTGTAAAAGAAAACTACAAAAGAAAATGGAATTGAGGTTGCATCATATTATTCATCTTTATAATGTCTTTCGTGAAAATGATGGAAATGAAAATTGTGCTCAATTGTTAGAAGAAGAATGCTATAAAATGTTTGGCATAGAATCCATGAACGATGAGCATGATTGCAATGTTGCTAGTATGAATTCTTTGAATATCCATGATGCTAATGATATGCAAAGCCATAAGCTTGGGGATGCTATGTTTGATGAAGATGATATTTTTAGTCCCCCAAGATTTGATGTGCAAATTTGTTATAATGATTGCATGCCTCCTATTTATGATGATTATAATGATGAAAGTGGATTCGGAGAGGTCATGACTTTATTTAATGATGAATCCACCATTTTGGATGAGGCTTCAATTGACTATGAGAACAAGGTTGATATCTATGATGATTATGGTGATGACATGTATGCTATGAAGAATAATGATAACCATGAAACTTGTCATTATGATTTTAATTTTCAGCCACATGATAGTTATTTTGTTGAGTTTGCTCCCACTACTATTGATGAGAATAAATTTGCTTATGTGGAGAGTAATAAAATTTCTATGCTTGTGGATCATGAAAAGAATGCTTTATATGATAGTTATATTGTTGAATTCATTCATGATGCTACTGAAAATTATTATGAGGGAGGAACTTATGCTTGTAGGAATTGCAATAATATCAAGTTTCCTTTCTATGTGTTGAAAATCTTGAAGTTATGCTTGTTTTGCCTTCCTATCACTACTAGGGAAAAGCCTAGTAGTAGCGCGGGTTTAATGCCTACTAGTAGCGTGGGGGCCCGCGCTACTAGTAAGGCGCTACATCTATTGCTTAGCAGTAGCGCTGGTAAACCGCGCTGCTGCTAAGACGTATAGCCGTAGCGTGTATAATTACCAGCGCTACTACTAAGCTAGCTATTAGTAGCGTGCTTCCAATCCAGCGCTACTAGTATTCTGTTTTTCATTTTTTTTTACTGTATTTATACGCCGTTATACAAATTTTGATACAGTACCAATTAAGAGGTTGTTATATCATTATGTTCATGATGAATTAATATATCATTGTGAGGAAGAAACATGGATTAGATTCATTTGGATGAATCAAAAGTGATCAAAAGTTGAATTAGGACGACGATCCTACTAATTCAACTTTTGGTCACTTTTGATCCATCCACATGAATCTAATCCGCGTTCCTTCCACCAATGATATAATAACTAATCATGATCATAGTAACAAATCATCATGATAATCATGATCAACATCATCATCATATTAATATAAAAACTCTTGCATCATATCATCACCAACAACACTAGCTAATAATCATCATAGTCATTACCACCAACACTATTTAATCATCATAGTCATAGTGTAGCTATCTAATCACCACCAACACTAGCTAATAATAATCATCATAGTCATTACCACCGACACTAGCTATTTAATTATCATAGTCATAGTGTAGCACATCATCATCTTCAAACTCATTCTAGCTAGCTAATCACTCCTGCTGCTCTCTGTCAGGTAAAATAGCATAAAACATGTGTAGCACTCCTGCTTCATCATATTGGAGAATGCAGATGAACCTGTCTTCTAATTGTGGGCTGCGCTTCTGATTGCTGCCCCCTAGTACTTCTCTGCGGCGATCCTTCACAATTTTGCCCCAGTCTTTGACTATTAAGAGTTGCTCGCTTTGACAAATCCTAAATGCACACATGTGAACTGTAGGATGTCTTGGCCGTAAGCTAATCATTCTCATGTGACCTTTAGGCTCGATCCAACGAGGCACAACATTCATCGGGAGTCCCTGTTGAAGAACATCGTAGTAACATACTTAGCAATGAAGTTTAGCTTAAAAAATAATGTATGCAAAAGATGCACTGAGGACAAATAGTAAAAATCTTACCATCTTTCCTAAATAGATTTGACTGTAGTTCAATACGCACACTAGTGGTCGCACGTCTCGAGTACTAATATTTTGAAGTCCAGGAAAATAACCTGTCTTGACAGTATCAAGATCCTCAAGCCATGAAACATAATGACTTATCTCCTCGCAGTTTAGTTCAGCCCCGGGACAGTAGTAGGTGATGTCTACCAAGAGCCGGACATGTTTGCTTGAATGGAAATAAGCTGTCAATAGAGATTAGTTGTCAACTATTTTTAAATAAACAATATAAATTACTTAATAAATATGGTTGAGAAACTCACATATAGGTAGAACTGGAGGTGTCTGCACATCGACCCAGATGTCGATATTACCTTCAATTTCATCTTCCGGACGAATATCAAAGGTGATAAGCATATTAGGCTCAAATGCATACGCTTTGCATAGTGCTCTCCAATTTGAGCATTCAAAATAGGAGTAGTTCTCTGCATTGTATAATTTTACGGCAAAAGTATAACCATGCTCGGTCCTCAAGTTAACTCTCTTTACCTCCATACTGTCCATAGCACTGAAACCAATCTTATCCAAGACATAATGTCTTGCATGGCAGGGGATACGCTAGTAGAATTGTAAAAAATTAAAATTATAAGTTGAAGCAAAAGAAGTAGAAGTCATGCTTAATTACGAAAAAAGACTTGTCATTGTGACTTACTGTATCCACTTCGAAGTTCTCATCCAGCATGATGCTAAAGCGCCTACCACCAACTAGGTGAGGCCTGTCGCACAGGCCGCGCTCGTCTTCGCAGTATTCGCACATACCGAATTCCCTTTCGTCGTCAGACATTTCCTATGTTCATAGTTGAAACATTAAAAATCGATCAAAGGCAACTACCAGGAAACTCAACACACAGATCACTATTACTCAATATGCAACGGGTTGACTTTAGGTCTGTCGAGTCTTCCTTCCTAAACTCTCATCTCACGTATATGGTGGGCACTCCCTCTCTGATATTGCGACCATCGGTGATGGTAGCTCCTCCTCTCATTCCAAAGTGCATTACACCAAAATGTCTAGCACCTTGGAATGAAAGGGAAGCTACCCTCATGACAACAGTCGGGATTCTTCCTCTCTCATATTTCGACCATCGGTGATGGTCGCTACTCCTCCTTTCCCTAGTGCATTACAAATATCTAGCACAAGGAAAAGAAGGAGAAGCGACCCCCACGACAACAGTCGGGATTCTTCCTCTCTCATATATATATATATGGTGGACACTCTCCCTCACTGAAAGACACACAAGGAGCCAAAATAGACCTTTCGCTATGTTTTGCCAGAATATCATTGAATTCCCGTTCTGGCAAATCACAAGCACTCGATATGTCCTACATTGTAGCACAAGTCATGCTATAATTCATGAAAAAAAATCGGCATGACCTTTGCTAAAAACAGGGCATATCGAGCGCCTGAAATTTGCCGGAACGGAAACGAATCAACATTCCGGCAAAACGTAGGCCACTCGGAGGTACATTGCAAACAAGAACACCAAGACATCCTCTATATTAAGAATGCATCATCATCGACATCAATGACATGGCGACTTGCACTAGTATTTTCATCATCTACTACTCTACTACATCTAACAAATAACAAATATAAACAAAAAAACTAGCTTCATCACATTGTCACAGCTACTCATCTACTACTCTACTACATCTATGAAAACATCTACATCATCATCGACATCAACAACATGGGCATTTGGCTGGGTGGTCACCTCGAGGTCGGAGGGGGGTCGGTGACGGGGACGACGGTGGGGATGATGCAGGGGCTCCTTGATTTCTGCAAAAACAAAATATAAACAAAAACATTATTATCTTGATTTTAGGAATTAGTGAAACCCTATAAGCTATCAACTAAACATTATTATGCTGATTCAAAAGACCTACATTTACTAAAAATTTGTATTACCAGTTTTTTTTACTAAAAATTTGTATTATCAAAAATACCTAACAGCTATCCATCCATCCATCTTTCTGCATTACTAAAAAAAACCTAGTTTAATCCATCTTGCTACATTCAAAAGACCTACATTCTAATGTACTAAAAAAACCTAGCTTCACATTTATAATGAAACGAAATTAGTAAAACCCTAACCTAGAACTTGCATATGAGGGAGGGAGGGGAGGCAGGAGGGAGGAAGAGAGGAGAGGGCGGCCGGCGAGAGGAGGAGGAAGGGAGGGAGAGAGGCAGAATGGAGAATGCAGGAGGGAGGGAGGAGGGGGAGAGAGGAGGGCGCGCGGCGAGAGGAGGGGGAGAGAGGAGGGCGCGCGGCGAGAGGAGGGGGAGAGAGGAGGGCGCGCGGCGAGAGGTGGGGGAGAGAGGAGGGGGAGAGAGGAGGGCGGCGAGGGAGGGAGGAGGTACCTCGGTGGAGGAGGAGCGGGAGTGACGGCGGCGGCGGGCGACGGCGCGGCGAGGAGAGGAGAGCGTGGCGAGGAGAGTGAGGGAGTGAGAGTGATGAGAGAGAGAGGAAACAAACGGGGGGATAAGATGACTTAGTAGCAGCGCGGGTTGGCGCAACGCGCTGCAGCTAAGTATAATAGCAGTAGCGCGGTTTGCAGAAGGGCGCTACTACTATACATAGCCTGTCGGGAACGGTGTGGCAATTATAGTAGTAACGCGTTTTATCCGTCGCACGCTGCTGCTATGTGATTAGTAGTAGCGCTTTTTGTACACACGCGCTACTGCTAAGTAGCAGCAGCGCCTCCTTTTAAACAGCGCTACTGGTAAGCTTCTGTGTATAAGGTTTTCCCTAGTAGTGTATGCTAGTTGATTCTTGTTCCCATTAGTTTTTTGCTCACAAAATCCCTATGCATAGGAAGTGGGTTAGACTTAAATGTGCTTGCCATGTGTTTCATGATGCTCTTGTGATGTTTCAATTCTTATCTTTTATGCGAGCATCATTGAAATCATCATGCCTAGCTAAAAGGCATTAAAGAAAAGCGCTTGTTGGGAGACAACCCAACACTTTTACCTACTGTTTTTGCATGTTCACATGATTAAGCTACTGTAGTAATCATGTTTTATAGCTTTCGTTTTAATAAAGTGCCAAGTAAGACCTTTGAGATGGTCTATGGTGATAGTTGATTTGATCTTGCTCAAAAACCGAAACTTTTATGCCCAGAAAAATAATTTTCATTTTTTACAGAAGCGTGATAAAATCCTGATTCTTTCTGCACAAGATTTATATACAAATTTCCCAGGTTTTCCTAATTTTTCAGAATTGTTGGAGTTGCATAAGTATGGTTGTTGTCCAGATCATTACAGACTGTTCTGTTTTTGGCAGATTCTATTTTCAATGCATAGTTTGCTTGTTTCCTAGTTTCTATGGCTTATATTGCTCAATATAAATTGTGGAAATGATATGCTACAGTATACGTTGTGTGGAAACAATTATGAATCTTGTCTTTGACAGTACCGAAGTGAAATGGTTTGCTCTTTATCATACTAACCTATCTCACGAAGTTCCGTTAAGTTTTGTGTGATTGAAGTTTTCATGTTTTGGGTGAGACATCGATATGAGGAGAATAAGGAGTGACAAGACCCTAAGCTTGGGGATTCCCAAGGCACCCCAAGTTAATATCCAAGGAAGATCCAAGCAACTAAGCTTGGGGATGCCCCGGAAGGCATCCCCTCTTTCGTCTCCAACATTATCGGTAACCTCACTTAGAGCTATATTTTCATTCGTCACATGATATGAGTTTTGCTTGGAGCGTCATTTTCTTTTGTTAGGATTTGCTTGCTGTTATTTATAATAATGTTTTGCATCTTTCTTTTCAATAAAAATGTCAAGTATAGCCCTTGCCATGCTTATTTTGCAAGTCTATATGTTGCTGTTTCAAAACAGAAAGTTTACCGCTGTTGCAAAAATTCCCTAGAAAAGTCAGAATGTGATAAAATGTTGAAACGTTTTGCACAATAAGCTCTGATAAATTTTCTACAGTGTGGTAAATTTTCATAATTCTTGGAGTTAAATAAGCATTGATACTCTTGCATTCTTTACAGACTGTACTGTTTTGGCAGATTGCTGTTATGTTTGCATTGTTTGCATATGTTTGCTTGTTTAATGATTCTATTTGAGGATAGAAGTATTAAATATGCAGAGGCATTTAGTATGCAATGTTGAATAATAATTTTAGTGATTTGCTACAGTAGAGAATGATAAGGTTTTTGCATTGGTTTATACTAACTTATCTCACGAGTTCTTGTTGAGTTTTGTGTGGATGAAGTTTTTAAGATTCAGGGAAACCGTGATATAAAAGGAATTAAGGAGACACAAAAGCTCAAGCTTGGGGATGCCCAAGGCACCCCAAGATAATATTTCAAGAAGTCTCAAGCATCTAAGCTTGGGGATGCCCCGGTAGGCATCCCACCTTTCTTCTTCAACAATTATCGGTTAGTATCGGTTGAGCCTAAGTTTTTGCTTCTTCACATGATGTGTGCTATTCTTGGAATGTCATTTTGTTTTGCTTGCTGTTTTAATAAAATACTTAGATCTGAAAGTTTTTAAATAAAAGAGAGTCCACAATTAGCTACCTATTTACTTAACTACTCGTTTGATCTTCACTTATATCACTTATATCTTTCTGGAGTAGCTTGTCATTTACTCTTGTGCTTCACTTATATCCTATGAGTAAATTGTTGAATAAATTGAATATAATGAAGCTGAAATTATATGTTCATATCATGCCTAGTGGTAGCTTCACATTGGGTTTAGAAAGTGAAATCTTTTGAAGCTTGACAATCACAATATTGGTCATACATGCAATTCATGAATGATTAGTAGAAGGAAGAGAACTTTCACATGCAAATACACTATCTTGGAAATCTTTTGTGATTGTGAGCCCCCATCAAAATATTATATGCCAAAATTGTTGACGTTGGACAAGGAAGACAACGTAATGATTTATGTTTATTTATATTCACATAGAAGTTATATTGTCATAGATCCTTCAACATGTGGTGCTTGCCCCCCATCCTTGCTAGCCAAAAATTCCGCACCAAGTAGAGATACTACTTGTGCATCCAAAAACCCTTAAACCCAAATCTTATTTTCAAGAGTACACCATACCTACCTAAGGATTGAGCAAGATCCTTCAAGTAAGTTGTCATCGGTGCAATAAGGCAATAAAAATTGCTTCTAAAAGTGTTAGATCATTTAGTGTAAGAGAAAATTGAGCGTTGTATGAACTTGTGACGGCAAAGAATAAAATCGACAGACTGCATAATAAAGGTTGCTATCATAAGGGGCAATATAACGTGATGTTCTTTTGCACTAAGGGATTGAGCATACAAACAAAAAGCGCATGGCAACCTCTGCTTCCCTCTGCGAAGGGCCTACCTTTTACGTATTTACTTTCATGCAAGAGTCAAAGTTTTTCTCTCTATTCCTTTTTATTTTTCTCTTTTGGCAAGCATCATGTGGTGAGGAAAGATCTAGGCACATATATCCAGTTGGATATGGGTAGCATGAGTTATTATTGTTGACATCACCCTTGAGGTGAATACGTTGGGAGGCGAAATTATAAGCCCCTATCTTTCTATGTGTCCGGTTGAAACGTTTTGCTCATGTGTATGCGGTGAGTGTTAGCAATCATAGAAGACTATATGATGGTTGAGTATGTGGAGCTCTTACATAGACTCTGTTGAATAAGTTGAATTGCAATTGTTTGGTGACTAAGAATATAGGTTGTTGAGTTTCAAGAGAATTCATTGTTTGAACCTTAACATGTGAATTGGTTGCTACTTTGTCATGATGAGTTTTATGAGAAAGAGTTGCTGTTATGATGCTAGGAAAGTGATTGAAATTATCCTTCAGGCACTCCCCGGTGGGTTGTGCCCACCTCGGTGGCCTCCTGCACCGCCTCTTCGCCCTATAAATTCCCAAATATTCCAAAAACCCTCAGGGGTAACCCTAGATCAGAAGTTCCGCCGCCGCAATGCCTCTGTAGCCACCGAAAACCAATCTAGACCCCGTTTTGGCACTCCGCCAGAGGGGGAAATCATCACCGGTGGCCATCTTCATCATCCCGGCGGCCACCACGATGAGGAGGGAGTAGTCCACCCTCGGGGCTGAGGGTTTGTACCAGTAACTATGTGTTTAATCTCTCTCTCTCTCTCATGTTCTTGAGATGACACGATCTTGATGTATCGCGGGCTTTGTTAATATAGTTGGATCATATGGTGTTTTCCCCTCTCTATCTTGTGATGAATTGAGTTTTCCCTTTGAGATTTCGTTTTATCGGATTGAATACTCTTATGGATTTGAGAACACTTGATGTATGTCTTGCTATGAATACCCGTGGTGACAATGGGGTATCGTATTGATTCACTTGAGATATGTTTTGGCACTCAACTCGTAGATTCCCGAGGTGACATTGGGGTAATCTATGCATAGGGGTTGATGCACGTTCTTGTCTTTGTTTCTCCAGTAGAAATCTTGGGGCACTCTTTGTGGTTCTTTGTGTTGGATTGAGTATTATGAATCTGAAATTATTTGGTGTTATTTTAGTATGAACTCTTGGATAGATCGATTGGAAAGAATAGCTTCGAGGTGGTTTCGTACCCTACAATTGATTTCTTCTTTTGTTCTCCGCTAGATAGGAACTTTGGACTGATTCTTCGTTGCACTTTGAGGGATGGTTATATGATCCAATTATATTAGCATTGTTGAGAGATTGCACTAGCGAAAGTACGGACCCTAGGCCTCATTTTCAAGCATTGCAATACCGTTTGTGCTTCGTTTTATCAATTACTACCTTTCTGTTTTTTTATTGTTACTATTACAAAAATCAATATCTACTATCCATATTACACTTGTATCACCATCTCTTCGCCGAACTAGTGCACCTATACAAATTACCATTGTATTTGGTGTGTTGGGGACACAAGAGACTTTATATTATTTGGTTGCAGGGTTGTTTGAGAGAGACCATCTTCATCCTACGCCTCCCACGGATTGATAAACCTTAGGTCATCCACTTGAGGGAAAATTGCTACTGTCCTACAAAACTCTGCGCTTGGAGGCCCAACACGTGTCTACGAGAATAAACTTGCGTAGTAGACATCAAGGACTCGGGCACGCCTTAAATAGGCCGCGGGGGAAACTCTAGAGCTCACGGGCGAGCTCCAACAGGGCTCTAATGGAGGACAGGGACTGGACGCGTCACGGGCACGGCTGCCGGCGCTTGACAACGGCGAAACAGGAGGGGGCCCGGGCACGGGACGATGCAGTCGATCACGGGGAAGCTACTAGACAAGGTTGGACATCGAGACGATGAGGGAGCGGACGAGAACAGCGGCCGGAACGAGCCAGAGCTCGCAATTAGCATGACGCAAGCGTGATCACCGCGTGCACGGGTGCAAGTGGCGCGCTCTGGCCGGGCCGACCATGTTTGGCGTGTAGTCCCTCCAAGCTAGGTTACAAATGTGGTGATGAATCGATCAGGGGCACTTTGGTTAGGTGGTAATGATCCTCTGAAGTTTGTTGTTGCAAACTTAATCAGGTCACTGTGATCCACAGGGAGATGTTAAGGGCTAAACATGATATCTGGGGTGTTTAGGCTAGGAAGGACTATGATCCTGTGCAATTAGAGGGGAAATGGACCACAACTTAACATAGTTGCTTTGCAACTACATATTTGGTCCAGAAAAGAGATTTGGATGATGCACTCACATGGGTGCATTAAATGAGCTTAAAATGGGCATGGCCCAATGATTTGAAGAAATGAAGATGCTCAAAAAGTTTCATGCCATTTGGATTAGACAAACTAGCACTTGCTTCATATAGCATCTCTCTAGACAGAAATTTGGAAAAATTGCACAGGGCAAATCGATTAATGAAATGGGCCAAAACATGGTGGAGAGAGTTTATATGGATAGGAGAATGTCCTGTTAAATTTTCAGCTTAAATGAAGCAATAAAAAATATGGTTGCTTGACAAACTGAAAATCTGACCAGAAACCAAGATTTGGAGCTGGGATCACATAGATGAGTTACATGAGCGCAAATTTGGTGGAGAGTGATGATTTGATCATATGAAGGACCTTGCAAAATTTCAACTCATTTGGATATGCCTAGCTTGTACTTCCTTCACACAGGCTTCCCTCAGACAGGAACTTTGAAAAATTTCTCAGGAATATTTACTAGGCAAATTGAGTTGAATTTTGGCATGGGGCAATTATATGGACAGGAAAAGATGTCCAAAAAGTTTGGGGTCAATCAAGCAAAGATAAATGACACTTCCTTCTCAAAAAACCACCTAGGGCAGAATGAGAAAAGGAATATTTGTGAATTATCTTTGATGATGCCAAGGAAGGATTTTGACATATTTCAGGAAGATATGACCCAAACAATTTATGAGAATTATTTGGGAATTTTGGGAGTGACAGAAATATAGGTTGCTTCACAACCTAGGGCAAAAAGGATTATTCCTTTAATAGAAAAAGGAATATTCCCAAGAAAAAGAATATTGGGATTTGGTCTAGGATGAAAATGACATGATCTTGGGATGATGATGAGGATGACAAGCCACTATAAAACCTAGGAAGACATGATCTTCCCAAGTTTCAGAACCACATAGCCACAGAAAAGCAAATCAAATCAAGAAATCCAAGAAAATCATCAGAAAAAGAAAAGGGCAAAATCCAGGGTGTTACAAACCTTCCCCCCTTAAAGAAATCTCGTCCTCGAGATTTGGTTGCTCAGGGATAAATAAATATTCTGACTTGAAGAAACCGTTTGCAACTCGGGTTTCTCCTATTTACTCTCATATAATGTTCCCACTGAATTGGATCTGACTGACTACCTTGATCTGGGGTGGTTTGCTTCACCGTGTCTGACATCCTGACGGTACTTACCTCATATGTTCTTGTTCATACTGACTCAATTTTTTTCCTTCATATCTGCTGGCTTAGCTGAGGTCCGAAAGATTATCATTACTGACATACATGTCCTTCTCGATATTGATCCTTGCTGGAGATGTTATTCTCGTATTGAGTACCGAGAATATTCCATGGAGTGGGGAACACATCTTCCCGTGGAACAAAGAATCTCTTCTATCCAGGCATCGTGCTGCTCGAATATATATGCATGCCTTCTGGGTTCAAAACAGTAATATGAATCGTACCTGTTCTTCTAATGGATTCTGACATCTTGCAGGAGTTTCTGACTTATCTTGACTGGCCTCACAGTCTTGAGTATCCAATCTGTACCAAAGGTTTGACTGTCGCTTGACGTGACTGATGAGAAAAATGCACCATCTCCTGGTGATAACATTTGCAGACTTGACTGGCGGTGATCTTGGCAAAGAATCCCGCTCACAGCCGGCTATTCTTTAATTTATTCCCATATGTGAGAGCACATGCTTTGTGATTTAATACTCTGATTCTTCATTTTGCCGGTATTCTCATGTGGATAGTAGGCTGTGCGATACTTTAGCACGGTTACTAAGGTCAATATGTTGACCTATCCTTGGGTCTGACTTGACAGACTCGGGTATTCAATGCTGACAGTTCAAAGCATACTATGGACTGAGCTAGTTGCCTTGATACGATGTCTTGTATCGTTGGTCTTGCTCCTTCATTATTATTTTCTTCATCTGGATCTTTAACTAAAAGAGTGGGGCCTTATACATCCTTGACTATTTTCGCGGCCCTGAGTACTGTCATGTGCAATATCTTGCATTTCATACTTTGGTCTCGAGTCTCGGGATTTTATCCGGTTCACGTGTGATTGTACGGATCTCATTATTGTTGTCAACTATGCCTAACAGTGCCAGGATTAATAACATCACTTTGTCGGGTGTGCGGCGCTGATCTTGATATTTACTGCCAAGATGGTGTCTCAATGTTGTCTTTCTTCAAGACTTGTCGATTCTTGCATCACCCACTGGTTTTCCTTCACTTGCATATCCAGTGAGGTTGTCGGATTCTTACCTTGAATTCTTCCTTGTACGAGGGTCTCGTATGAACTTGGCAACATGCTCACTGTATATAGAAATATCTGATTCTCGAGGCATACCTTTGTTCTGACTGATTCTTGTTTCTGACCCAATTGTTGCAGATCTGACACTTGGAAAACACTGCCATATGCTGACAACCCATTGTTTATTTTCTTGTACTAGTGCCGTAATGAAGAAGACTGGGCAGCTTGCGTCGGAAGCCATCGGGATATCGTGCTGAGGAAGACTGGATGGCTTGTGCTCGAAGCTTTCGGCAGATATCTTGCCGAGGAAGGCTGGGTAGCGTACCTCATATGCTTCCCCCCTTAAAGACTTACTGGGGAAGACTCGGTACCTTATGCCAGAAGCTTTTGCAGTACCTTATTGAAGAAGACTGAATATCTTGCATGGGAAACCATGCATACCTTGCCGATGCAAACTGAGGAATCTTGCCTTGTACGCTTCGCTGAGAAATACTGTGCTGCGTTTCTTCGCGAACGGGATGACATATACATATTCTTGACATTCCGGCTGCTGATTACTTGTATGAAAAGAATTGTCTGTCCGTCCTTCTCGCTTTGACTTTAAATGCATGTCGGACTTGGATCCAATTTTGTTCTCCTGCTGGTTTAATCATTGCTGCAATAAAGGTGTATCTCTGACGGGTACTTGTTACTGAAAGTCTGAGCAGAATATAATTTGTATCCAGACCGGATGTCTGCAATACAATGCTATCAGCTGAAAATCTCATTGCTTTTAACTGAGTTCCTTGGTGTATATCTTTACTTTTCACGGCTTCTTCTGATCCGGTGTCGGTTGATGAGCAATTTCCATAAGGGGGTAACACCGAAGATTCAAACCAAGAAGCACGAGAAAACGATTTATTGCAGCAAAGCACACATCAAACAAGCTACAAAACTACTCCACACAAGCACACACAAGCATGATACTACAGCAGATGCACATGCACTCCGCGAATGACTACACCCTACGCTTGAGCAAATGCTTGGGAACTGACAAAGAAGCTAAGGGAGTAGCGAGTGGAACTGCTGACTCCGAAACTCCGGAGGGATGAGGCGGAGGGGTTGGAGAAGCTGGCGGAGACTGAGGTAGGGAAGCACCAAGCAATCTCCTGGCTCGAATGGCGTCTCGGACTAACTCGGAAATAAGAAGACACTCGGCTGTCATGTAACGGGACATGGCGAGGATAGCCGGGTCAGCTTGAGGGGTGACAGACGGGAACTTGATCCGCTTAGGATCCTCGACGATGGTGGGATAGTACTGATAAGCACGGTTCTCTTGCACCATGCTCTCTTGATGACGAAGACCGGTGATTCCTGCCATTGCGGCAAGCTGAACGGCACGCTCGGGAGTAGCGCCGTAACCACCGTGGAAACTGTAGGTGCGCTTACCAAGAGGAATCGAGGCTGACAGATGAACATGAGCAACATATTCCAGAATTCTTCCTCCGGCAGAAAACTGGAATACTTGATAATGAGGTGGATCTCCGCGGGGATAAATGCTACGCCACATATCGCCAAGGAGGGTGGCAAAGCTGAGAGGTGCAGGAGTGGGACTGAACGCAATAGGAACAGCACCGGGAGCTCTGGGGAGGGCATTGAACTCGTGGAAGCTGACCGCCATCTACGCACGAAACAGGGGTTAGGGGTAACCGAATAAGACTATATGCAGCAAACAAATGCACAACCAAATGCAGCAAGCAAGGGCAACAACCAGACCCTATACTACCATTTTCTAACGTTCCAGTGGACTAGGACGCTCTACAGCCAGACCTGCTCTGATACCAAGCCCTGTGCCACCCCGGCTCAGAGAAACCGGAACGCCCCGTATTCCAGCCCAGAGATCGAGGTGAAGTCTTCTGGAATACGGCACTGCTTAGCATAGAACAAACCAGCTCTCTATTACAACACGAATACGAATACAAGGTCTCCGATATTACAATGAATAACACCGGCACGGCGATCCTACGCCAACCACAGTTGCTCTATGCAAGCAGCATAACAACTCGAGGCAGCGGAACCTCTACTGGCAGCGGAACAACAAACGACGGTGATGGACTCCAATCCGCAGGGACTCTGGCTGGAACATTTATCCTAGCTCGCGAACACAGGAACCATACCAAACAAGCAAGCAATCCAGGCACGACCTGCAAACTGGTATGACACGCCAGGCCAGTACATTGAATGAACTTGCAAGCTCACAATAACCAAAATCAGTCAAGACAAACAACAGCATGGCATTAGCAGGTTAAAGCAATCATGAACATGATACATGGCATGCACAAGCTGAACATGATACGGCTAGAATAACATTAGCATGGCATGAGCATATGAACATGATGATACTACATGCAACAGGTAAACCATATCATGCACCAACTTACTCTTATACGGCGGTTACCTTGTAACCATCTCATACATCAACTTACCAATATCGGTATCCACGATACCTCCGTGATCATCTCGCGGTCACATGAAGATCAACCAACTTCGGTTTCCACGCTACCTCCGTGATCCTCTCTCGATCACAACCAATCTCTTTCTCATCATCGAACCGGGCTGGGCCCATATCCGCGGGCGCGGCTATCGATAGATTTAAACACACACTCTGCAGAGGTTTGTACACTGTACCCACACCCCGGAATCCATGGCCTCGCACTACCATTCGATTGGACCAACGGCTTTCCGACAAAACCGATCTATTGCCATCACACTCTCCCAGCCACTCCGACAAACTCCCCTTTGGGCTAAGTCCTGGGTGGCCCCGATGTCAACTCGTGACATCCGCCACCTACGTGGCCAACCACCGTCGTGGCAAAACATAAACGGTCCCAAACAGGGACAAGGATCCTTACAACAACAACGGGCACACAAGGTTTATGTCCGCCTACCTGATCAGGGTAGCGCGCGCCCATAACCTTCCCTCTTTGGAGGCACCGGCGAGAGGCATGACAATAGACCGCATTAGGGCCTTCCCATAAAAGGCAAATGTGGTTGCACTGGTCAGCTCGATTTGGTGGCACCATGACTCAGCCAACGATTGTTCAAGTTCATTATTATCCAGTTAAACTTGAATGCAATGAGTTGATCCATAATAAAATATGATGCAACTATAACGCATGAGCATGATATCAACATAAGCATGGAGGTGCAACATAATCATCGAACATAACCACAATGAAGCATTTAACCAAATGAGCATGGCATACTGACGAGCATAAGCATAACATTACACATGAGCATAGCATGACTACTAGCATCATAAATAAATACCATGCAAGAATATGACAATAATACTACCAAGTAAGCCTATAACCAACTAGATGCAAAGGGACATGCATAACAACGGTACTTGATAACAGACGACAAGCATGCATCAGGAAGAACACCACTACTACCAGCATGTACTACTACTACCAAGCATAACATGTGAACATGATACTAGCAAGTAGTACAAGATAACAAGATGCATCGGAACATAGAATGAAGGTGAACATGAAACCACGAGCATAACCGAAACAACGGCAGAAGTAGCAAACAAGCAGGCAGATAACGGGCAAACTTTTATTAAATATTCAAGTAGAAACGATGGCTACTGCATGGCTATCATGCAAGTGGCTATTGTGGCTTGCCTGGGGGTGACGGAGACTCCGGGAAGAAGTGCGGTGAAGCCACAGAACGAAACGCCGGACGGTTCTCTCTTGGAGGGGGCTGATTAGAAGCAAGGGCAAAATGGTCATTTTAACTATGTGACCACCTAGTGAAAATGCTACCAACAGAAATATCTCGACGAGATGAAGAAGTGAGCGTTGGTTTCACCTCAATCGGAGTTACGGTCGCGGAGATATAAGGTGATGAAGCTCAGGGACCTATCGGTGAAATTTTTTCAGACAGGCCCCTGGAAGGAAAACTGAAAGCGCCTTTGGGCCGAATACACTTTCTACAAAGGAAAGCGTATTCTAGGCTGCAGTTAGAAGAGAATACGCTTTCAGAACTGCGAAAGCGCATTTCTCGCTGAAGGAGGAAAATACGTTTTCCAAAGATGAAACCGTATTTTTGAGAATACGTTTCCACTTAACGTACCTGGGCCCGGACTTTAAGCCACTGACGCGCGGGACCCAGGGGCAGGAGGGCCAGGCTGGCGCTCATCCTCTTCCTCTTGCTGCTCCATCCCGACAAAGCAGAGGAGACAGAGGAGCAGCGCTCTGCCGGCGACGTGCCCGGCCGGCTCCGGCCAGCTCCAGCCAAGCTGCGACCACGGGCGAGCTCAGGAGGAGGCGCCGCTCCCAACGGGCTGGGTTGCGGGCGCCGGGAAGGGACGTGGCGATGACGAACAGAGGAGGCGGATGAGGCGTGGCCGGCGATGGGACTGGCGGCTCCGGCCGTCTCCGTTCGAGGTAAAGGCACCGGCGGATTCGCGGGGCTGCACCGCGTCCGTTCAGAGGCGAAGGAGGCACCGGGGAGGAGTGGAGGACGCGGGGGCGGAGGGGAATAGAGAGGTGGCAGAGGCGGGTGATGGTGGTGGTCTCCGGCGATGCGGGCTACTCCGGCGAGGGCAAGTGGGTGGGGAGACTCGCGGAGGTGAGAGGAAGGTAGTGGAGGTGTTGGGAGGGGGAGAGGAGGCCCGAGGTGGTCGGAACCAAGCCAAGGCCGAGGCGGCCATGGTGGACGACGGTGAACAGAGGATAAGATGGGCTGCTCCGGTGGCTTAGGGGCGGGCTGAGGAGTGTGGGGAGCTGCGGAGGACTCGGGCACGCCTTAAATAGGCCGCAGGGAAGGCTCTAGAGCTCACGGGCGAGCTCCAACAGGGCTCTAATGGAGGACAGGGGCTGGACGCGTCATGGGCATGGCTGCCGGCGCTCGACGACGGCGAAACAGGAGGAGTACCGGGAACAGGACGATGCAGTCGATCACGGGTCTGCTACTAGACAAGGTTTGACGTCGAGACGACGAGGGAGCGTACGAGAACAGCGGCCGGAACGAGCCAGAGCTCGCAATTAGCATGACGCAAGTGTGATCACCGCGTGCATGGATGCAAACGGCGCGCTCTGGCCGGGCCGACCATGTCTGACGTGTAGTCCCTCCAAGCTAGGTTACAAATGTGGTGATGAATCGATCAGGGTCACTGTGGTTAGGTGGTAATGATCCTCTGAAGTTTTCTGTTGCAAACTTAATCAGGTCACTGTGATCCCCAGGGAGATGCTAAGGGCTAAACATGATGTCCGGGGTATTTAAGCTAGGAAGGACTTTGATCCTGTGCAATTAGAGGGGAAATGGACCACAACTTAACATAGTTGCTTTGCAACTACATATTTGGTCCAGAAAAGAGATTTGGAAGATGCACTCACATGGGTGCATTAAATGAGCTGAAAATGGGCATGGAAAAATGATTTGAAGAAATTAAGATGATCAAAAAGTTTCAAGCCATTTGGATTAGCCAAACTAGCACTTGCTTCATATAGCATCTCTCTGGACAGAAACTTGGAAAATTTGCACAGGGAAATTTTTTTAATGAAATGGGCCAAAACTTGGTTGAGAGTGTTGATATGGATAGGAGAATGTCCTGTTAAATTTTCAGCTTAAATAAATCAATAAAAAATATGGTTGCTTCACAAACTGAAAATCTGACACGAAAACAAGATTTGGAACTGGGCTCACATCGATGAGTTACATGAGCTAAAATTTGGTGGAGAGTGATTATTTGATCATATGAAGGACCTTGCAAAATTTCAACTCATTTGGATATGCCTAGCTTGTACTTCCTTCACACAGGCTTCCCTTAGACAGGAAGTTTGAAAAAAAAATCAGGAATATTTACTAGGAAAATTGAGTTGAATTTTGGCATGGGGAAATTATATGGACAGGAAAAGATGTACAATAAGTTTGGGGTCAATAAAGCAAAGATAAATGACACTTCCTTCTCAAAAAACCACTTAGGGCAGAATGAGAAAAGGAATATTTGTGAATTATCTTTGATGATGCCAAGGAAGGATTTTGACATATTTGAGGAATATATGACGCAAACAATTTATGAGAATTATTTGGGAATTTTGGGAGTGACTGAAATATAGGTTGCTTCACAACCTAGGGCAAAAAGGATTATTCCTTTAATAGAAAAAGGAATATTCCCAAGAAAAAGAATATTGGGATTTGGTCAAGGATGAAAATGACATGATCTTGGGATGATGATGAGGATGACAAGCCACTATAAAACCTAGGAAGACATGACCTTCCCAAGTTTCAGAACCCACATAGCCACAGAAAAGCAAATCAAATCAAGAAATCCAAGAAAATCATCAGAAAAAGAAAAGGGCAAAATCCAGGGTGTTACAGTCCTCTCATATGGTAACTTTTCCGGAGCCTTGAGGCTTGGACCGTATCTGAATTGCTTCCCGCCTCTGCTTGTACTGCTAGCCGCCGGAGCGGCGGCTTCTCTCTTCCGCCATTGCTGACGCGGCGGAGTCCGCTGACACGCCGGAGGAGGCGGAGGAGGAGGCGGAGTGCTCCGACGCGCCGGAGGATGTGGAGGACGAGGCGGAGTGCCCTCACGCGCCGGAGGAGGTGGAGTGCCCTGATCACTCATCGGAGGAGGAGGCGGAGGAGGAGGCGGAGTGCTCCGACGCGCCGGAGGAGGCGGAGTGCCCTCACGTGCCGGAGGAGGCGGAGTGCCCTGATCACTCGCCGGAGGAGGAGGCGGGGGAGGAGGCTGAGTGCCCTGACTCGTCGGAGGAGGAGGTGGTGGCGTCCAGTTTGGAAGCTTGATGTACTCCTTCCTCCATAGACAGGTACTCCTCAATAAACCAGATGAATCTCCCCTTCACCTGTAGGGTGGTCAAGCTCCAGCTCCTCAAATCCCTCCATTATTTCATCCACCATCACAACAGCATAGCCATGTGGAATTGGACGGCAGTGAAAAGTTCCGTCAGCTTGAGGAGGTGTAACAGAGCCGACAGCCGCCTTCAAAGTGAGGTTCTGGCATTTCGTCATTAGCTCGCAATGTTGAGCCTCCGTGATAGTATCCACGGGGTAGCGAGGAGCCGTGAAATCAGGCTGAACGAGCTCCGTGGAAGCCAGGCTGTTCTCCGCTGAGATGGTGGGGTAGCTTCTGGGGTAGCTTCGTGCCGCTGAGATGGTTGGCCGGCAGCTGCAAGTTCCTCTAGCTTTGCTATTCTTGCATTGAGCTTCTGCATTTCGCTCACCTCCGCTTTCCTCTTTCTCTCTCGGCTTCTATAACCACCGCTGCCGGGAAACCCAACCACCAATGGAACGTAGCCTGGTGTGCTTCGTGTTCGTCCAGGGTGCTCAGGATTCCCGAGGGCCTCAGTCAGCTCGTCCTTCTCTCTGTCGGGAATGAACGTCCCTTCCTGCACTGTGCTGATATATTGCTGAAGCTTCTTGATGGGTATTGCAAGTTGCTCGTCTGTCCAACGACACTCCCCTGTTTCTGGGCCCAAAGTTCCCTCAACCCCGAAGAACGAAGTCCTTGAACGGTCTGGCCAGTTCAATGTCGCTGGTTGGACCCCTTTAGCAAGCAGGTCTTGCTCAGCTTTTTCCCACAACGGCCGGGCTTTGTAGTAGCCACCTGACCCCGTGTGATGGTGATACTTCTTCTTTGCAGCATTTTTCTTGTTTGTCTCTGACCTTTTCTTACCCTTATCCGATTTCTTGTAGGCCACAAATACGGGCCAGTGATCTCTTATCTTCTCATATCGGACGGTGAATTCTGGAGTCTTCCCTTTGTCGACAAACTTTGTGTTCAACTCTTTCTTCCAGTTCCTGAATAGATCTGCCATCTTCTTAAGAGCAAACGCCTTGACCTTTGGCTCTATAACTGGCTTATTCGGATCCTCCTCTGGCGGTATGATGAAATTCGCCATCAGCGAGGTCCAAAGATCATCTTTCTGTCTATCCTGGACATAAGAAACTTCAGGGTCGTCCTTACTCTTATTCCATTGCTGGACGCTGATCGGGACGTTGTCCCTAACAATAGCTCCGCACTGACTAACAAATGAGTCCTTGGTCCGCTTGGGTTCAATCGGTTGGCCATCGTCCACGATTTCTGTGATCGTGAACCTTTCATCCTGGCGCAACCTTTTCTTCGGGCCTCGTCTCTTTACGGAAGTTTGGCTCGATCCGGAGGGCTATAAAAGAAGAAAGAAGCGTTAATATATGTACATACCAAAACAATTAATGCATCAAGTCAGCACAGGCTTAATTAATATATATACCTCGCCAGACTTTGCAACAGCTCCCTCCTCCGTTCGGTCACCGGAGCCATCATCATGGTCTTCTTCCTCTGCCATTCGGTCACCGGAGCCGTCATGATCTCCTTCCTCCTCCATTGTTGGATTATCGGAGCCGTCATCCTCTCCTTCCTGACCATCGGTGTCGTTGAGAAACGACATGGGATCACCTCCGTCGCGGATTATATCCCCCAACAACTCTTCTTGTTATAAGTCTCTGTCCATAGTTTCTGCAAATATTACAACATGGCAATATACAAACATGAGAGATGGATATATTAGTGGCAAACATAGACCTAGCTAATCACAACAAGGAATCATATGCATATATGAGCAATGGATTAGTTGTGGACCGCCTCTCTCATGCATGTCCGACGTCCCCCCTCATGTCGAAGTTATCGGGGTTATACTTTCAGGAGAGGACACTTTGCAAAAAATATTCTATGAGGGTGTAGGAGATCGACAACGCTCTTTCTTCTAGGGTTTGGGTGGCCTCGAGAGTTTATCGGGTAGGGGCGGGAGGGGGTAGGAGATCGACAACGCTCTTTCTTCTAGGGTTTGGGTGGCCTCGAGAGTTTATCGGGTAGGGGTGGGAGGGGGTAGGAGATCGACAACGCTCTTTCTTCCAGGGTTTGGGTGGCCTCGAGAGTTTATCGGGTAGGGGCGGGAGGGGGTAGGAGATCGACAACGCTCTTTCTTCTAGGGTTTGGGTGGCACGGTACGCACTATTAAAGTTGAACATTTTAACTAAGTAAATTTCTATGAACAATGATGGACGGTACGCACTATTTCCACATACTACGGTTTGGGTTCGACGCATGCGATCGTAACTCCAGTTCCGGTTGAAAGATTGCCTCGGAAAGGACTCCGCAACTTGAGCACAAGAGCTCCGATCGAGACGATTTCGGATACGTTGGAAAGCTATCAGGGAGCCGATGCCAACGTGATGATAGGGGGGGTGCTCCCGTGGCCTTGTTGGCATCTCTAGAGCCGCTCTAAAATGCTAACGAGCGTTGCCCTCCTTAAAACGCGAAACAGAGCTAAGGGTCTAAAATCGGTTTATGCACGATAGAAAATCTGGAAAAAAAAATACATACAAAACATCTAAAAACATATGAAAAATTCTGAAAAAATACATCTATTATCCCTCATACATACATACATACATACATACAAAAAATACATCTAAAAAAATACATATATATATATGATCCCTCACACATACATACATACATCTAAAATTTTTCTATGAACATCTAAAACCAGCATATAAGAACATCTAAAAACATGTAAAAACATCTAAAGACGTCTAAAAATAGCATATATAACAAAAAAATAAAGGACGGCGGCGGCGGCGGGGCAGGGCAGGGGCACGGGGGAAGGAGCGGTGCTCACAGGGGGCGGCGTCGGGGCAGGGGCACGGCGGGCGGCGTCGGGGCGGGCAGAGGCGCGGGGAGCGGCGCCGGGGTCGGGGTAGAGGGCGTCGAGGCAGAGGGCGTCGGCGGGGCAGAGGGCGTCGGCGGCGGCGGCGGCGACGGTGAGGTGGAGCAGCCTGACGGCGTCGGGGCAGGGCTCGGCGGCGTCGGGGCAGGGCTCGGCGGCGACGGCGACGAGGAGCAGCTGGGGGCGTCGGGGCAGAGAAGAACAAGTGATTTTTGGAGAAACTGCTAAGTGCTTTCTTATATACACGAAGCATTGGTCCCGGTTCGTGGCACCAACCGGGACCAATGCCACCCTTTAGTCCTGGTTGGTGCCACCAACCGGGACCAAAGATCTCTTTTCGTCAGCCCAAAGTGCGGGAAGCAGAGACCTTTGGTCCCGGTTGGTGGCACGAACTGGGACCAAAGGGGGGCATTGGTCCCGGTTCGTGCCACCAACCGAGACCAATTGCCTTGCACAACGGCGTGGTGGGAGTTTAGTCCCACCTCGCTAGTTGAGAGAGAGCCGCACCTGTTTATAAGGCGCGGTGCGCCTGAGCTTTCGAGCTCCTCTCTAAAGCAGGCTTATGGGCCTAAACACTTTGTATCTGCCTGTGGGCCTACTGGGCCTTCTGTGGGCCTTAATCCTGGCCCAACTAGCTGGTTGGGTTTCTAGTCGTATTCAGGCCGTGGTGGCCCAGTAGGCGGCATTTTTTTGATTTTTTCCAGTTTTTTTGTTTTGTTTTTTGCTTTATTTATTTTCTTTTGTTTTTTGCATTATTTTTTTAATTCATTTTGCTTTTAGGTCACAAAAATTATAAACTTTTTGTTAGTGCCATTAGTTTTCAAATTTGAATAGTTTAAAATTGAATTCTTTGAAATTTGTGTGAATCACTAGTTTATGAATAACTTTACTATAAAAATAGATTTTTGAGTGATTCTTTTTCCTGCTATTTAATATTACTGTGGTTTATCATTATATTCAATTTGGTAATTTTAAGATTATTTTAAATGTCTGTTTTAATCAAAAACAGATTTTGTTATTTTAGTTTGCTATTAAAGTTTCTAACAAAAAAATTCTTTATGAAAATTATTTTTGCTATTAATGTTTTGAACAAAAAATACTTAGATAATTTTAGTTGCATAAATTTTATATAATTTTAGTTTCAAAAATACTAGAGGTTTATAAAATCTTTTTAGTTGATTCCTTTTGCTATTAGAGTTTTATAAAAGCTTTTTAGTTGATTCTTTTTGCTATTGAAGAATATTATAGTTTTGCTTTAGTTGATCATAACAGAATATTTTAATTGATTTTTTTAGTTCACTCTTTTTGCTATTAGAGTTTCATAAAAGTTTTCTAGTTCATTCTTTTTGCTATTAGTTCATTCTTTGAGCTAAATGACCCTGAAATTGAAAAGCACTACAAATGAACTCTGAAAAGGTTGAAAGTTGGCATGGTATCATCATTTCACCCACATAGCATGTTCTAAAAAGTTGAGAGGGTTACGGCAAAAACTGGATGCACTTCGTGTACAAAATGGACAATCTCTTTCGAAGTATGAGGGTTTCGGACGAAAACTCATCTGTTACAAAGGGATTTCATTATTTTGAACTTATTTGAACTCCAGACTTTTTGTGTGTTTAAAATGCACCATTCAAAGCCACATCATCAGTTTTCAACCCCTTCTGACTTCATTTGGTATTTTTCATGCATTTACTGATTTTTTAAGCTAAATGACCCTGAAATTGAAAAGCACTACAAATGAACTCTGAAAGGTTGCAAGTTGGCATGGTATCATCATTTCACCCACATAGCATGTTCTAAAAAGTTGAGAGGGTTACGGCAAAAACTGGATGCACTTCGTGTACAAAATAGACAATCTCTTTCGAAATATCAGGGTTTCGGACGAAAACTCATCTGTTACAAAGGGATTTCATTTTTTTGAACTTATTTGAACTCTAGACTTTTTGTGTGTTCAAAATGCACCATTCAAAGCCACATCATCAAATTTCAACCCTTTCTGACTTCATTTGGTATTTTTCATGCATTTACTGATTTTTTTAAGCTAAATGACCCTGAAATTGAAAAGCACTACAAATGAACTCTGAAAAGGTTGCAAGTTGGCATGGTATCATCATTTCACCCACATAGCATGTTCTAAAAAGTTGAGAGGGTTACGGCAAAAACTGGATGCACTTCGTGTACAAAATGGACAATCTCTTTCGAAGTATGAGGGTTTCGGACGAAAACTCATCTGTTACAAAGGGATTTCATTTTTTTGAACTTATTTGAACTCCAGACGTTTTGTGTGCTCAAAATGCACCATTCAAAGCCACATCATCAATTTTCAACCCTTTCTGACTTCATTTGGTATTTTTCTTGCATATACTGAATTTTTTTAAGCTAAATGACCCTGAAATTGAAAAGCACTACAAATGAACTATGAAAAAGTTGCAAGTTGGCATGGTATCATCATTTCACCCATATAGCATGTGCTAAAAAGTTGAGAGGGTTACGGCAAAAGCTGGATGCACTTCGTGTACAAAATGGACAATCTCTTTCGAAGTATCAGGGTTTCATACGAAAACTCATCTGTTACAAAAGGCATTTCATTTCTTCACATGTAACTGCAGTGATATTCTAGATCAAAGGCATCATCATAATAGTTGTGGAGAGAAAGTCTTCACTTTTTCTTCGCTTGTGTCCTTTGCTTATTGCGCCGTAACCATGGATAATCTTCATCGTTTAACAGGGTGCTTGGGTCAGCCTTGACTTTGAAGGGAGGAATTTCATGAAACTTTTCATAATCTTCATACATGTCTGTCTTGCCCTCCACTCCCACGATGTCTCTTTTTCCTGAAAGAACTATGTGGCGCTTTGGCTCATCGTATGATGTATTCGCTTCCTTATCTTTTCTTTTTCTCGGTTTGGTAGACATGTCCTTCACATAGAAAACCTGCGCCACATCATTGGCTAGGACGAATGGTTTGTCTGTGTACCCAAGATTGTTCAGATCCACTGTTGTCATTCCGTACTGTGGGTCTACCTGTACCCCGCCTCCTGACAGATTGACCCATTTGCACTGAAACAAAGGGACCTTAAAATCATGTCCATAGTCAAGTTCCCATATGTCCACTATGTAACCATAATATGTGTCCTTTCCCCTCTTGGTTGCTGCATCAAAGCGGACACCACTGTTTTGGTTGGTGCTCTTTTGATCTTGGGCGATCGTGTAAAATGTATTCCCATTTATCTCGTACCCTTTGTAAGTCAATACAGTCGAAGATGGTCCCCTGGCCGACGAGTACAACTCATCAGAAATAGTGTTTTCACCCATGAGACGTGTTTGCAACCAACTGCCGGAAGTCCTGGTGTGTTCACATGTAATCCAGTCATCACAATGCTCCGGGTGTTTGGAGCGCAGAATATTCTTGTGTTCATTGACATACGGGGTCACCAAGGTAGAATTCTGTAGAACTGTGTAGTGTGCTTGAGACCAAGAATTCCCGTCCCTACATATTATTGAGTCCGCTCCTAGCGTGCCTTTTCCAGTTTGTCTCCCCTCATACCGCGATTGAGGGAGACCAATCTTCTTAAGGTCAGGAATGAAGTCAACACAAAACCCAATGACCTCCTCTGTTTGATGGCCCGTGGAGATGCTTCCTTCTGGCCTAGCGCGGTTACGAACATATTATTTTAAAACTCCCATGAACCTCTCAAAGGGGAACATATTGTGTAGAAATACAGGGCCCAGAATGGCAATCTCGTCGACTAGATGAACTAGGATGTGCGTCATGATATTGAAGAAGGATGGTGGGAAGACCAGCTCGAAACCGACAAGACATTGCGCCAAATCACTCCTTAAACTTGGTAGGATTTCTGGATCGATCACCTTCTGAGAGATTGCATTGAGGAATGCACATAGCTTCACAATGGCTAGTCGAACGTTTTCCGGTAGAAGTCCCCTCAATGCAACCGGAAGCAGTTGCGTCATAATCACGTGGCAGTCATGAGACTTTAGGTTCTGGAACTTTTTCTCTGCCATATTTATTATTCCCTTTATATTCGACGAGAAGCCAGACGGGACCTTCATACTGAGCAGGCTTTCAAAGAAGATTTCCTTCTCTTCTTTGGTAAGAGCGTAGCTGGCAGGACCTTCATACTGCTTTGGAGGCATGCCGTCTTTTTCGTGCACACGTTGCTGGTCCTCCCGTGCCTCCGGTGTATCTTTTGTCTTCCCATACACGCCCAAGAAGCCTAGCAGGTTCACGCAAAGATTCTTCGTCACGTGCATCACGTCGATTGCAGAGCGGACCTCTAGGTCTTTCCAATAGGGTAGGTCCCAAAATATAGATTTCTTCTTCCACATGGGTGCGCGTCCCTCAGCGTCATTCGGAACAGATAGTCCGCCGGGACCCTTTCCAAAGGTTACATGTAAATCATTGACCATAGCAAGTATGTGATCACCAATACGGACGGCGGGCTTCTTCCGGTGATCTGCCTCGCCTTTGAAATGCTTGACTTTCTTTCGACATTGATGGTTGGTCGGAAGAAATCGACGATGCCCCAGGTACACATTCTTCCTGCATTTGTCCAAATATATACTTTTGGTGTCATCTAAACAGTGCGTGCATGCGTGGTATCCCTTGTTTGTCTATCCTGAAAGGTTACTGAGAGCAGGCCAATCATTGATGGTTACAAACAGCAACGCATGCATGTAGGTCAAATTCCTGCTGGTCTTGCTCATCCCACACACGTACACCTTTTCCATTCCACAGCTGTAAAAGTTCTTCAACTAATGGCCTAAGGTACACATCAATGTCGTTGCCGGGTTGCTTAGGGCCTTGGATGAGAACTGGCATCATAATGAACTTCCGCTTCATGCACAGCCAAGGAGGAAGGTTATAGATACATAGAGTCACGGGCCAGGTGCTATGATTGCTGCTCTGCTCCCCAAAAGGATTAATGCCATCCACGCTTAAACCAAACCATACGTTCCTTGCATCACCTGCAAAGTCCCCCCACTTTCTCTCGATTTTTCTCCACTGCGACCCGTCAGCGGGTGCTCTGAACTTCCTGTCTTTCTTACGGTCCTCTTTGTGCCATCGCATCAACTTGGCATGCTCTTTGTTTCTGAACAGACGTTTCAACCGTCGCATTATAGGAGCATACCACATCACCTTGGCAGGAACACTCTTCCTGGGGCGCTCGCCGTCAACATCACTAGGGTCATCTCGTCTGATCTTATACCGCAATGCACCGCATACCGGGCATGCGTTCAAATCCTCGTACGCACCGCGGTAGAGGATGCAGTCATTAGGGCATGCATGTATCTTCTCCACCTCCAATCCTAGAGGGCATAGAACCTTCTTTGCTCCGTACGTACTGTCGGGCAATTCATTATCCTTTGGAAGCTTCTTCTTCAATATTTTCAGTAGCTTCTCAAATCCGTTGTCAGATACACCATTGTCTGCCTTCCATTGCAGCAATTCCAGTGTGGTACCGAGCTTTGTGTTGCCATCTTCGCAATTGGGGTACAACCCTTTTTTGTGATCCTGTAACATGTGATCGAACTTCAACTTCTCCTTTTCGCTTTCGCATTGTCTCTTTGCATCAACAATGACCCGGCGAAGATCATCATCGGGCACATCGTCTGGTTCCTCTTGATCTTCAGCTTCCCCCGTTGCAGCATCACCGTATTCAGGGGGCACATAGTTGTCATCATCCTCTTCTTCTTCGTTGTCTTCCATCATAACCCCTCTTTCTCCGTGCTTGGTCCAAACATTATAGTGTGGCATGAAACCCTTCTCAAGCAGGTGGACGTGAAGGGTTTTTGAGCCAGAGTAAGACTTCGTATTCCCACATCTAGGGCATGGACAACACATAAAACCATTCTGCTTGTTTGCCTCAGCCACTTCGAGAAAATTATGCACGCCCTTAATGTACTCGGAGGTGCGTCTGTTACCGTACATCCATTGCCGGTTCATCTGCGTGCATTATATATAATTAAGTGTGTCAAAAACCATTACAGAACATCATGAATAGAGAAGTGACCAAATTAATTGAAGTTCATCATCACATTAAAACCAAAGTACAGTAGTGATCAAATGTTATTACTGAAAAAATAAATATATAAAGTTCATACATAGTTCTCATTGAACAACATATGGCTCTCTAGAGCATCTAATTAAACCATACATTGAAACTATGTAAAACATTTCAATGCAACAATAAATGCGATCATAATCGCAACTGAGGTAACAATTGATCCAACGGCATAATGATACCAAGCCTCAGTATGAATGGCATATTTTCTAATCTTTCTAATCTTCAAGCGCATTGCATCCATCTTGATCTTGTGATCATCGACGACATACGCAACATGCAACTCCAATCTCATCTTCTACTCCTCAATTATTTTCAATTTTTTCTTCAAGTAATTGTTTTCTTTTTCAACTAAATTTAACCTCTCGACAATAGGGTCGGTTGGAATTTCCGGTTCACAAACCTCCTAGATAAAAACATCTATGTCACGTTGGTCGGCATAATTGTCATAAACACTAAATGAACCAAATAGTCATAAAAGATAATATATACCACATCCGAATCATAGACAGGACGAGGGCCGACGGAGGCGGATACCAAAACCATCACACTATATAATAACAAACAATAATAAAAGTAAGAAAATTATACAAGTATCTATCTAAATCGTACAAGTAAGAACTTTTTTCTTTTAGAAATAAGATAAGAACAAGAGGCTCACCACGGTGGTGCCGGCGACGAGATCGGCGCGGGGGATCGACGGCGGTGAGGATGGGGACGGGACAGGACAGACCGCCAAACCTAGACAAATCTTGAGGAAAATGGAGCTTGGACAAGTAGCTTCGAGAGGAGAAAGCTTAAGTGTGGCTCGGGTATTTCATCGAACACCTCATGTGCATAGGAGGTGAGCTAGAGCACCACAAAGCTCTCCCACGGCCGGCCAAAAAAACAGAGCGATGGCTCTGCTCACGGGCAGGGGCGGGGACAACCTTTGGTCCCAGTTCCAGCCACCAACCGGGACTAAAGGTAGTGGGCCAGGAGCGAGGGCCATTGGTCCCGGCTCGTGTCTGGAACCGGGACCAAAGGGGTCAGACGAACCGGGACCAATGGCCCCCGAGGCCCGGCCGGCGCCCTGGCCTCAAGAACCGGGACTGATGCGCCCTGAAAGATCGTTGATGTCGCCTAGAAGGGGGGTGAATAGGCGCTTTAAAATAATTACGGTTTAGGCTTGAACAAATGCGGAATAAACCTAGCGGTTAATTTGTCAAGCACAAAACCTACAACAACTAGGCTCACCTATGTGCACCAACAACTTATGCTAAGCAACATAAATAACTAAGTGATAGCAAGATATAAGACAAGAAACAATATGGCTATCACAATGTAAAGTGCATAAGTAAAGGGCTCGGGTAAGTGATAACCGAGGCACGCGGAGACGACGATGTATCCCGAAGTTCACACCCTTGCGGATGCTAATCTCCGTTTGGAGCGGTGTGGAGGCACAATGCTCCCCAAGAAGCCACTAGGGCCACCGTAATCTCCTCACGCCCTCGCACAATGCAAGATGACATGATTCCACTAAGGGACCCTTGAGGGCGGTCACCGAACCCGTACAAATGGCAACCCTTGGGGGCGGTCACCGAACCCGTACACTTTGGCAACCCTTGGGGGCGGTCACCGGTACCCGTCAAATTGCTCGGGGCGATCTCCACAACCTAATTGGAGACCCCGACGCTTGCCTGGAGCTTTACACCACAATGATTGAGCTCCGTAGCACCACCAACCGTCTAGGGCGCCCAAGCACCCAAGAGGAACAAGCTCTAGGGTGCTCAAACACCCAAGAGTAAAAAGCTTCTCAAACTTCACTTCCACGTATCACCGTGGAGAACTCAAACCGATGCACCAAATGCAATGGCAAGGGCACACGGAGTGCCCAAGTCCTTCTCTCCTAAATCCCACCGAAGCAACTAATGCTAGGGAGGAAAATGAGAGGAAGAACGAAGAAGAGAACACGAAGAACTCCAAGATCTAGATCCAAGGGGTTCCCCTCACATAGAGGAGAAAGTGATTGGTGGAAACGTAGATCTAGATCTCCTCTCTCTTTTCCCCCCAAAACTAGCAAGAATCCATGGAGGGATTGAGAGATAGCAAGCTAGAGGAAGGTCAACAATGGAGGAGAAAGCTTGCAAAGAACCGTTGGGAGCAATGGGGAAGAAGACCCCCTTTTTATAGTGGGGGAAAGAATCCACCCGTTACCCCCACTCTCAGCCCGTGCACTGCGGTACTACCACACCACGTCGCGGTACTACCGTAAGAGGTTGCGGTACTACCGCTTCCCGGTGCAGTACTACCGCACGCACAGTAGTGACCAGAAGATGAACTACTGCACGAGGCAACGTGCGGTAGAACCGCCGGAGCGGTACTACCGCAGGTCCTTGCGGTACTACCGCAGGGTACACGGAAGTAAAAAATTACTTCCGTGTCTACCTCTGCAGAAGCAAAGACTGTGCAAAGATCCGGCACGGTAGTACCGGACGCAGTTTGCAGTACTACCGCCCGAGGGCGGTAGTAAAAAACTACATCCGCAACTACTACCGTAGGCGCACGCAACAGGTGCTGGTGACAGCGGTACTACCGCGGGCACCCTGCGGTACTACCGCTCCCTTGAGCGGTACTACCGCTAGCCACTGAAAACTAGCACCTTGCTGCCATCAAAATGCACAGACAAGGAAAGCGGACTGGAGCATGAAAACCAGAACTGCCACAACTTCTACAAAAGAACTCCGAATCCAGCAATATTAAGAAGTGGCAGTAGAGATATGCCTAAGATATAGAGATGAGAAACCTCTATCAATGAAGATCCGGCATAAACTCCAACATCGAAAACATCATAGAAGATGCATATATAATCTCCGTTTTCGATGAACTCGAGCTTTTCAAGAAGATGACCAAAAGCTTTAAACCTCACAAAGAGAAACACCAAACAAGAACCAAGAAAGATGATGCAAGAATGCAATGGTTTGAGCTCTCTATGAAATATACGAACAAGCTACTCATTCGAGAGCCCCCCCCCTTGATAGTACGGCTATCGATCCTACAACCCGGTCTCCAAACTACCACCATGAGACCGGTAAAATAGAAAACCTATCAAGGGCAAACCTTTGCCTTGAGCATAGTCCACTTGAGCTAGATGATGACGATCTTGGCCTCCTCAAGATGGACCACCTTTCTTGATTGCGCCGGCTCGATGAAGACTAGTAGATTGCTCCCCCATACTCCACTATGGGTGAGCCACTCTTCGGCGCATCTTCACAAGTCCATTGTCACCACAATGGACGGGAAGCATCAAGCACTTGATCTCTTCGTGATGCACCACTTGAACTTGCACACCGCAATCTTGATGACGATCACCACATGATGTCATCCTCCATGGGTTGTATGAGATCCTCCTCTTGATGCAAACCCATGGAAATATACCTAACCCCACATAGAACTCTCACGTAGACCATGGGTTAGTACACAAAGCATAATGGACAATGCTTACCATACCATGGGATCACTAGATCCCTCTTGGTACATCTTCTACGCTTTGTGTGTTGATCAACTTGAGTCACTCTTTGTACTTAGTCTTGATCAACCTTGAATCATATCTTATCATCATAAAGATGATGTCTTGAAGGTAAACATGAATGTTCACACAATATTATTCTTCAAGACATGCTTGCAATAAGCTCAACACTCACATGACCAATCTTTGGATAATTCCTTGAATAGCACTTTGGTCATCACATAAACTCCTTGAAACCAACAAATGGACTTCAAGAAAAACCTATGGACAAATCCTATGAATATAACTCAAGGCAACCATTAGTCCATAGAGAATGTCATCAATTACCAAAACCACACATGGGGGCACCACATGTTCTTTCACACCCTTTGGTCCCGGTTCGTGAGTGAACCGGGATTAATGCCCTTACCCAGGCCTCAACCAAAGCCCTGTTTTCTACTAGTGGCAGCGGATGCGGCCACGGGCCAGCGCCGGCTTGAGGATGTTGGAGGCGCTGGTGCAGTTGGTCCGGCTGCTGGCGGCGGAGTAGAGCATGTGCATCTCGTATATGAACAATATTTTTTCGCGAATACGCAAAGCTTGCGTATCATTTCATTGATAGAAGGAAGAAGAAAGAGTACAATAAAGGGTACAACACATGCCATGAAAGCAAAAAGGCATAAGCATGGTGTCCGTGTTGGAGATATGCCCTAGAGGCAATCATGTATGATGATATTTCCTATGTGTTTATGAATAAAGATAGTCCTTGGATGTAATCAATGATACTTGTTGGAAAGTACGTGACTTGTTTGCGAGATCTTCTGTTGTATGATACATCCTAAATGGTCTCTAGTCGTAAGTGACGTGTGGGCACATGTCGGACTAGACTAGCATGGAATACGGTGGATGGCTTTGTCTCAAAAGCCGTGAAGAATGTGATGCTGCCGAACTGCATGGATCCAAGCTCGGATGGATATCGGATTGGACAGACCCAACTATGAGACGCAGCGATATGTCATATGTGAGTCTCTAGTACAACATACGTTCTATGTCCTAAGACCTACTTGGTGGTCGGCACGCCTTGCTAGAGGCCGCTACCAACCGTGCAGGTCGGAGGTGATCCGAACTGTGACCAAGCCAACTTGAACCTGAGGGGTCGTGTGCTTAAGGGAAGGAACCTACGAGGTCAGGTCCAAGGACACTGGTCGGATGTGATCCGAGCTGGACTTGGAACGCAACCGAGTAGACTTTGGGCTTTAGGATTTGTGTGAGGCCCAAGTGTTGAGCCCGTGACGGATGCCTACATATAGTGGAGGTGCGACACACTTATTCAGTGGATCGCTTCGGCGCCGTCATTAGGGCATTGCATGTGTTGCAACTGCCACCTCCACTCGCCGCCGGTTGTGTGATTGGACCTAGCAGTCCGCCGCACGACGTTCCTCCTGCACGCGCGGATACCGTTAGAGGCGGTGCACTTGCGCCTCTCCGGCGAACCTGTTCGCAGGATCCGATCAGCTATGTGGGAGATCGACGAGGAGGAGACGACTCCGGAAACGCGTTCCCCCAACTCTACTTCCATTGCACGGCACTGCGCGTGTAGTGGTAACGATCCGTGATCCATCTCTGTAGTATGTTCCTGGATGTTTTGCGCGTAGGGAAATTTTCAATTTGTAGTCGACGCACCCTACCATAGAATCCAACAGTCCGGAGCAGAGAGAGACGGGGTGCTTAGCCCGAACAGGGGGAAGGACACAACTAAACCCACCAAACCTAAAACTAGAGGAGCAGACCAAATCAGTAGGACGTCGAACATCTTGAATTCCAACACCGGGACACCACGAGCTAGGAAGATAGCGCCTTCAAGAAGGGGAACGATGTAGTGACGTCGTCGCCATCCGATCCGGAGAACCGGACCTAGGGTTTCCCCTGATACTCGAAGGGGTGCACAGACAAAGGCCATGGCAGCGCCTCCAGGAAGGGAAACGATACCCGCGGGTGTCGCCGCTGCCAGCATCGGCAAGCCGAGCATGGATTTCTCCTGGCCTAGTTCGAGCAATCCCAAAGCCGCTAGATCAGGATCCAAAGATGTCGGAGACAACCTGCTTGTCGACCGCTACCTCAGATAGGGGTGGGGCTGCACATGTCGCCGACGAATAACGTGAGCTTTGAAACCGACAAGCCGTGTAGGTGGACGGGGTTGGAGAGGTAGCAAGGTAGAGAGCCTACGCGGATGGAAGGATGGCGGCCGGCGGCGCCAGCAATCCGGAGCCGGAAAGGAACGCAGATCGGTACCGCCGGAGGCAGAGCCACCAGAACGCCAGTGAACCAAAGCTGGAAGAGGCGCAGCTGCCGGTGCGCCAGGGCCGAAACCACGCCGGCAGACCAAGAACACTTGAGAACGCAAGTCCATGGAGGCCGGGAACGGTGCAGTGTCGACAAAATCCACCGCAGAGCTTCTAACATCCTGCCAGAGGATCACCGTGACCACACACATGCAGAGCTCGTCACCGTAGCTCGGAGGAGACACCGTCGGGGACGAAGGGTGGCCTGCACCTAGGCAGGACCGAGCCCCGGCCACCTCCCCCAAGGGTCACGCCCGCCCCGACGGACAGCACCAAGAAGAGGGGCTGCACCACGAGGGGCAAGACGCGGACTGGGGGAGGATCAGGACGGACGCGGCCAAGCCGCCGAGCAGGACCAACGGGATATGTGCGGCAGTTGGACGGGCGGAGTGGCCGCAGCGCGTCGGATCTGATCTGGGGCCATGGGGAGGGAAGGCCTCCAGCGCGACACGCTCCACCGCAGCCATCCTCGGGGGCGACGCGGCCGGCACGACTGGCCCTCCAACGGCGGCGTTGCAGGGAGCCGATGGCGGAGGGGCGGGGCAGGAACGGAATCGCCCTGCCGTCGCCATCCCCGGGCGCGGCGCGGCTTCGCCGGCTGGCCCTCCGGCAGCGGCGATGCGGGCGTGGCAGTGTCGAAGGGGGGCTCCCGGCAGCCAGGGTTTTCCCCGTGTCGCCAGACGTGGGCGACGCGAAGGTGGGGGTGGGGGCTTGTCAGCAGCACTAACAATCCTGATCCTCTATGAACAGTATGATCTTGTCGTTCGACGCCTCTGCACGCTTTATCACGTTCTTCATCCGCTCCTTGAACATGCCACGGTATTGCGTGCCGGACACCATCGCCTCAAGGTCGACCTCCACCACGCGTGCCCCGACGAGCGCTTCAGGGACGGCCCCGGACGCGATGCGCTGTGCGAGGCCCTCCGCGACGGGTCTATAGCTCCTGTGCGACACCTTTGAGGTGAATTGGAAAGAATGCGACGTAGTTGACGAAAATGGCTCTCGCGAGACGTTTTCAGAAGCCCAAATAGCCAAGGCCCACTCGGGCGATTGAAATGGTCGTCAACGGGAGTGAGGTTATGTTTAAGACTTGCGGGCCCTACTTGGCAGTGCATCTAGTTACGGGCCCCACTTGTCAGTGCATCAGTTTCTAAAAAAAAAAAACTTGTCAGTGCATCAGGTGAAACGTTTCCCCGTGCCTGTCCGAACGGGTACCCCTTTCTGAACCTGTGTTGCTCCCTCCTCTTCGTTCCCGGCGGTGAGCCGGCGGCGGCGGCGGCGGAGCTTTTGTTCTGGGTGACAGCAGCGGCGGAGCTTTCATTCTCGGCGACGACGACGGCTCTGGTGAGTGAATCCGGAACCCTGTCCTGTTCTCCTCGGGTGTGTTGAGTTAGATCTCACCGCATCGCCTCTGTTTCCCTCTGTTTTTGGTCGATTTGAGCCAGATTTGGGTGGGGGGGGAGGGGGGCTGACCGCGATGGAGCCGCCAGAGACAACAACATCCTTTCCAACCTATGCGATTTGTGCCTCGTCTGCTTCCGCTAGCTCACCTCACACTGCCCCGCCATTGACAAACAGGGGTGGTGGTGCTCGGACGTTCGAATTCACTGTGGAATTTCTTCCTTCTAAGGCGAAGCTAGGTGATGGTAGCATGCGGGACATAGAGAGAGATACAATTGTGAAGTGGGAGATTGATTTTGCAGAGATTGATCCACAACACCTACAGAGCATGGAAGAGAAGGCCGTGAAGAATGTGGTGGAAAAAATTGGGGAGAGCATTTTTTGGGGTCCGGAGCAAGAGGTAGCATTGTTACGGTTTGATAATTGGAAAGGAGAGTATGTGAGAATTGAGGATGGTGAAGAGATGGTTGATGAAATCGATCGACAAGATGGTTGGACAACCAAACAGACTATGTTTCATGCAGAGCTTGTTGATCTGAAATCAGATTCTAAGGTTGGATATGTGCCCTCAAAGTTAGCTTCACAGATGGTAGATGATGATTGGGCTTCAGAGAGGCAGATAATGCCCATGTGTACAGGTGAAGTGACAGTATTACCTGAGGGGGTCGATGCAGAAGAGGGCTCTGATGGTGTTGCAAGGGTTGTTTCTGTTGATTGGAATTCAGTAGAATTAAATGACCCAACTGATTTAGTCATTGCACCAATGGATGACATTGAGATGGCCAATTTTTTTGGCATTCCAGTAGCTGATGAAGATAAGTTGGAGAAGGATGGTGAATCTAGTATGCCTACTGATACTGATGCTACCAGAGATAGAACTGGAGATGTGGATGAACAGCTGATGGAAGATGCTGCAGATGATGTAGATGATGCACATGATGATGAGTTGGTACATGTGTATGACAAGGAAAACCCTGTTATTGCAGTGGGAAAGTTGTTCCCAAACATGGATGAGTTTAGGATGTGTTTCAAGACTTATGCAGTCAAACATGAGTTTGATGCCAAGACTAAGTGGACTGATAGAAAGAAGTTTTATGCAAGATGTAGAGGTTTTGATGGAAGTGTCAAGCCTTGCAAGTGGTACATATCTGCTAGACGCCAACCTGATGGAAGTACCATTAGGGTGAATCAAATCCCACACCAACATACTTGTATTACAAGTTCACAGAGAGTATCAACCATGACATCACAACTTTGGATTCCAGAAAAGATCACTCCTATTTTAGCCAAGAAACCAAACACTACTGCAAAGAAACTTAAAGTAGACTTGGAAAAGGGATACACCATTATGGTGAAGTATAACACGGTGTGGAAGGCAAAACAAAGGGCAATGAAACAATTATATGGTGACTGGGCAAATACTTTTAAGATGCTATATAATTTCAAAGCAGAGGTGGAGAAGAGGTCACCTGGCGGTGTTGTGGAGATAGATACCGAGGTAGCAGAGGATGGAAAAGTCCTTTTCTCTAAGTTTTTTATGGCTTTAAAGCCTTGCATTGATGGCTTCAAGGCAGGTTGACGTCCATATTTGAGCATAGACTCATCATTTTTGACTGGCAAGTGGAATAGTCAATTGGCAGCTTGCAATGCTTTGGATGGACACAACTGGATGTTCCCTGTTGCTATTGGCTTGTTTCAGTCAGAGACAGAGGTCTCGTGGACATGGTTCATGATGCAGTTGAAAAGATGCATAGGGCCAGTGTCACCTTTGGCAGTCCACACAGATGCATGCAAAGGGCTAGAAAACGCAGTGAAGAATGTTTTCCCCCATTGTGAGCAGAGGGAGTGCTTCGGCCATATGTGGATGAATTTGATCAAAAAATTCAGAGGTGAAGAATTTGGTCGCATGTGGCCAGCAGCAAGATCTTACACTAACCAGACACATTCATATCATCTTGGTAAGATAATGACAGCATGCCCTGAGTTTGGTCCATGGGTGAACACCTACCATTCTCTATTATGGTATAGGTCAGGATTTAACACTGCCATCAAGTGTGATCATATCAACAACAACTTGGCAGAAAGTTTTAACAACAAGGTGAAGCAGTTAAAAAATTTGCCTGTGCATGACATGGTTGACCAAATCAGGATCATGATCATGCGCTTGTGGGAATTGAGAAGAAGGATTGGGGATTGTCTACAAGGGGATAAGCTTCCTGCGGTGGTACAACAGGTGGTCAACAGGAGCAGAAATCTTACGCATTTATCTGTTGAAAAATCTTCTGTTTGTGGTGCTGAAGTTAGAGATACCAAAACTGGTAGAAGGCATGTTGTTAACACTGAAATGCATGATTGCACTTGTTTGGAGTGGCAACACACTGGGAAACCATGTGATCATGCCATACTTTTCTTGGCCTCCCGACCGAAGATAAACATGCACCCATATTTGCACGAATATTACTCAGTAGCAAGATTCAAGGCTGCATATGCAACTCCAATTCCAGCACTTACAGATCAGTCTCAGTGGCCTGAAGTGGAAATTGAATTTTCCATGTGTCCTCCCTTAACAAAAAGAAAGGCTGACAGGCCTAAAGAGAGTAGATTCAAGGCATGGTTTGAGAAAGGTGGGAGTAGTAAAAAGGGCAAGGGAAAGAAGGATGGAAAGCCAAAAAGGTCCCAAAAAGGTAACAAAAATAGATGCAAGCTGTGCCAGGAACTTGGGCACCGAAAAGGATCACCAAAATGTTGTTACACTCCTGAAAGGCCAAAGTATGTGGGCATATGTTTGCCATGTTTACTATTTTGCTGCATTTTTCAATTACTAACCAGTTGACATGCTTTATCTTTTTAGGAGGAAACGTGCAGGTGAGCCCCTTGTTGTTGAAGAATGCTGGCCAAAGAAAAAGGCAAGAGGCACTGGCTGTAGAAAAAAGAGAAGTTCTGGTGAAACAATACACATTCAACCAGACTTGGATGGTGTGGTGCAAAATGAGCAAGACTTGGATGTGCTGCTGCAAGATGAGCAAGATTTTGATGTTCTGGTGCCAACTGAAGATATGGGTACCTCTGAAGATATTCCAGCTGATGTTGTGCAAGCTGAGCCTATGTTGGAAGTTGAGTTGCCTTCTGAAGATATGGGTACCTCTGAAGATATTCCAGCTGATGTTGTGCAAGCTGAGCCTATGTTGGAAGTTGAGTTGCCAACTGAAGATATTCCATCTAATGTGGTGCCAGCTGAGCCTATATTGGAAGTTGTGTTGCCAACCCCTGTTGTGGTGCGAAATAAAGCTGCTGTTCCAGGCAGTCCAGTGAAGAAAATCAAGAGCTAGAGTGAACTGGGTGTTGTACAATCAAAAACAAGCATTGGTAAAAAGAAGAAGAAATTGAGTGGTAGGAGGAAGCAGAAGTGAAAATTTGTTGAAACTTGTGTATTGCTACTATGCTGTTGAAATTTGTTGAAAACTTGTGGATTACTTTGGGGTAGACCCATTACTTTGATATGATATGTATTTGTGTAATACTATTCAAGTTTGAGACTATTATTCATGTTAGTTCATTAATCGGAGCAATTTTATTATGTGAAACTCTGGACATGAAAAATGTGCTCCACATCAGCTCCAAACCCCTCCAAAGCTAGGGAAAACAGACCCATTTGTAAGCAAGTTTTTTTTTTGACCTTCTCTAAATGAGCCAAAAAAGGAAACTTGACATCTAGTGTGTGTATATAAGAGTCCGTCCTGAGATTGGATCGTTTCGATAAATTATGACATGTTTAACACTTACCCCTTGCTCACTTCTCTTGAATACTCCACAACCTCGTTCTTGGTAGCCATCTTTTGTGAAGGTTTTTTCATGAAAAAATTCGTAGTCCAAGTTTCTTATTTTTCCTAGATACTTAGTCACATAAAACGATGATCGGCACAAGTTTTATATATTTTTGATTTTTTTTGAATTAGTTATGCTCAACCCTAACCGTCGAAAACCTCTCAAAACCCCTCAAAGCCCCTCAAAACCCCGCACCCCTCTGGGCCATTGGATCGCTGTGAATGGACGGTCTGGATCAGGCACTAGGGCTACGTCAGCGATCCGCGGGCTGCACTCTGATTGGCTGATTCGAAGATGCTGGATATTATAACACGCAGCACCCTGGACCATTGGATGGATGTGAACAGAAGCAACGGTCTGGATCGGGAGCCACGTCACAGATCCGCGGGCTGCGCTTTCATTGGCTGGTCATTTTAGCCCATTTTTTTACGTTCGATGAGATTGAGCAGGCCTGCCATGTATTGTTGGGCTTAATTAAAGCGGCCCACCCGTTGGACCGATGGACACCACGCTGACCCGATTTGAGCAGGCCTAAAAAGCATGCACGCATGCGCGCGCAGCCCTGCGCCGCCCGCCTCATGTCGCTGCTTGGCTATTCTAGGTGCCCGACTATCGCTAGCCGCTGCATGCATGGCATCGAGCTCATCTCTCCACGCGTTTTTAATGGCCAGTGTGCTACGCGGGCTGTTGGCACTACTACCACGATGCCACACTTGCATGCGCGTGTACACACAGGCTGGCTCGATGCCACATTGCCCGTTTCCCATGCCATTACGAGGGGAGAGGAAAACAAAACAGCCGTCGACGCATGCATGCACGGGCGGCACACGCACAGAACGAGCAGGCGTGAACCCCGACCGACGGCACAGAGCGTGCAGCGCTGAAACGTCGCAGCCTGGCTATTGATGCCGCTTTCGGTTTCCCATACGTGTACACACATGTACACACACCCCTCCCCTCCCCCGATGCCACCCAACACCGCCCGCTCATTACTTCCACCCGGTGTAAACGACGTCGCACTAGGGCTATTTAAGCCACCTATCATCTTCCTCCTCCTCACCCATCCTCTCCCATCTGCATCCTCTTCTCACCACCACAAACAACCCCAAAACCAGGCCGCCGCAGCCATGAACTACACCGGGCCAACCTTCCGCTTTCCCCCCACAGTGCCGGAGACGCTCTACCCCGCCGACGTGTACGTCGAGAACACACTCCGTGTGTGGTCGATGTCAAGATGGAGGGGCGCAAGGGATTTCACCAACGCCTTCCTTGCGCTCGGCTTCGGCCACCTCCCCCGGGGATCTCCAAGGATGTACCGAGTCGAGGAGGTCATCCACAACGGGGTTGTGGTTGCTATCCTTGCCCACTTCACCAACTCCTTCGACGCGTTCTACCTCCTCGGCCGTGTGTTCTGGTGTGGCTGCGAGTTCATCGCTTTCACCACCCACAACATCTTCACGGACTACACCAATATCTTCCCCACCGCGGGGCGCGTGCACACTCTGCCGTACCCCATCGACAACACCCCGGAGGAGCAGTGAACGGCGCCCGGAGGAGTTGGCCTTGGAGCAAGCAAGCAAGCCGGTGGTGTTTTATCTTATCTAGGGTGCCGTTTTATTATTGTCGTGTTGGGTTGAACTATCTATATAAGTTGTAATGGTACTATGTATGTCGTGCTTGAGTTTATCTATGTTAGTTGTAATGTCGTGCTTGAGTTTATCTATGTTGGGTTGAATTATTGGATTAACTCAAATGCCCAAAATAAATATTTCTGTGCTCCTAAAAATATTGCTTTGAATTTTACCTCTGGCCAATATTTTCAGAGCAAAACAGGAACATTTTCTTGGACATATTTGAAGCAAATTTTAACTTGATCATTTCCAAAAATGATTTCTGAGGCTTTCATATATCCCCATTTAATTTGGGTTTCATGGAACCATAGACATGCATGAAAACAATCACAAAACAATAGTGGACAAGCAAGAAAAATGTAAAGCAAAACAAAATTAAATAAGTTACAATACATACGGCCCAACATTTATTCGACATAAAAATTTGGCCAAAGTAAAAACAAGTAAAGAAGTATATGTTTGTTAGAGGTTTATTTGCCGAAGCAACATTTTATTTTAGTCGAAGCATTTTTTTCTAAACATGGGTGTCTCAATGCTATAAAACAGGGATGGTGCCCCTACGCGGGTGGGCTGGTCTCTATTTGGGCCTGGTTATTTTCTCACGGCCCAACATCTATTCGGCAAGCAAAGATTTTTTTTTCTAGAAACTGAATTTGGGGGTGTGCACTCTGTTAACTGAAGAACAAGAACAGAGCATGAACACTGAATATTTCTGCTTCGATTCAATTACATGAACTTGGCATGACGCACAGATCGCATCCTCTGCCCTGACAGACCTAAATGCCCCCTCTAATGACGGATGAACATCAAGTAAAACAAAAACAGAGCAATGATACAACAATAGAACCCCCCTGCCATGAAATTTGCTTGCTTCTGCAAATCGATCATCTCCATTAGATTTTTCTTGATCTTCTTCAGTTCCCCGGTCAGTTCAGACTCCAAGTGCAGTTCAGCATTGCGCGCATACCTCGCCATCGGCACGACTCTGCCCGCCCCTCTGTCCGAGCTCCCCAAATTCTCCATCTGCGGCACCCCGCCCAAATTGAGCTCCCAGGTTGCGGCCCCGCTCGAATCAATGTAGCCCTCGAACTGAATCCTCTCAACATATTCATCCATCCACTCGAAATGGGTGCATTTCTTCAGGATCTGAAAACAACAATATGAACCCTAAATTCCAAATTCGAGGGAAAAAAACAAAATATGGAGAAATCAGAGCAAACGGCAGTGAAAGAACGGGCTAGGAACTGAGATCTAACCTTGCCATCACTTCCTGCCATTGTTTTGCTCAAGCACTTCACAAATTCCCGCCCAAGATTTCCATTATCATCAGTCCTAGTGACCAACCGTTTCAGAGGCTCTGGGCGTGGGCAGTCAGGGCACCTTGTGAGCGGCACTGGACCATACCGACGCCATTTTGAGTGCGTGGCGGAGGAGGTGGACATCTGCACTAGGTCGCCGGAGGAGAGGAAGAATGGGGAAAGGGGAAGCAATGGGCGGCGGCGGGCGGACGGGCACAGGCGGTCGTCTCTTCTTTTTTTTTTTTTTTTTTGACGGGGGCGGTCGTCTCTTCTAGATGCGAAGAGATGGGTCCCGCGCTCAGTGGACAAGTGGTGGGTCCCGCGGTCAGTGGACAAGTGGTGGGTCCCGCGCTTACGTGGATTAGTTGTGGGTCCAGCCCCTAACAGCTAATGAGGGCATCAGTTCAGATTAAGGGCCATGTCGTGTCTGGGCTATTTCCTCGCTAAAAAGTGTCGCACCAAGGCAATTCGGACGAAAGACGTCGCACTCCTTCCAATTCACCTCAAAGGTGTCGCACAGGAGCTATAGACCCCTCCGTGACGGCGGTCTTACTGACCCCGGCGGCGCCGACGAGCGCCGCGCAGTTCTTGGTCCTGCGGCAGAGGATGTCGATGACGCGGTCGATCTCGCCGTCGAGGCCTATCACCGGGTCGCCCTCGCCGGTCATGTCCCGGCCGTATGTGCGCAGGCACTTCGGGGACTGGTAGTAGCTCCACGCCCAGTGGCACAGCGCAGAGGTTGCTAGAGCGACGACCGTGCAGCAAGCGCGCTCTAGCAAGAGCTGGCCACTGACGGGCGGCCGTTGCACGGTAATCGCACGCACACTTGAAGTATCACGCGGAGGCGGTTGCCGGGTAGGAGAGCGCCGCTTAACCTTCCACCGAATCATGGCTCGCTAGCTAAACTAATTTTTCGGGGTCCTGGCACTGGCAGGGATACGTACGCTGGCAGGCAAAATCGTTGCGCCCTCATCACCTTTTATATACTACTGTATGTATATGCGTTATTAGCTCTAGTCCGTGTCGCCAGGGAGTCGGAGACACAATATATGCAGCCCAAGTCCCATGCGGAGTGGAGTAGCTAGCTGGTGTTTGTTCTCGGTGCGGAAAAGGTCGTTGATTTCGCCTGTTCCTATTTGGGAAATGATTCTAATTGGACAGCCGGCCGGCCCTCCTCTACGCCGCCGCCTCCTCCTCCTCCCCTTCTTCACTGCGCCACCTCCTCCTCCCCTTCACTTTTCTCTCCGGTGGCGGTGACGACCTGAAGGCATAGGGCGACGGCGGTGGCACTGGATTCGATCTGTGGGAGAGAGAAGATAAGAGGGAGAGAGAGAAGGAAGGAGAGGATGGAGAAAGGGAGAGGAAAGAAGAAAGGGAGGTGCGGCGGCGGACGGGAGAGGGTCACCGGAAGGAGCGCCACCGGCTCGTCGCCTTTCACATTGCGTTAGAGCAGAGAGGCCTCTGTACAGCCCTGACGCCCGCAGGTTCCTCCTTCATTCCTGCTGCTCCCCTCTTTTGATTAGTTAAGCTGTAACTGTTTGTCCCTCTCTCTTCCTCTGTCCCCACTCGCGTTTCCTCTTGTTGTCTCATGGATGAAGCTGTCGACTGCAGGGGCCTTGCGAGGAGTGGAAGGTAGAGGCCGTGCACCAGCCGGAGCAGCAGAAGCAAGGATCTGGCGGCATCCGCCTCCCCGTTGCACGCCACCACTGCATCTCCTTCCTGTTTTATTTTCAGTGTTTACATGTTGAGCTATAGGTTGGCTTGATCTCTTGTGTCAGGGAGATGCGAGGTTGGGCATTTTGGCAATGGCAGCCACGGTTTCATCGAAGGATGCCCGTGCCATGTGCAGTGACAGCAACATCATCACAGGGATAGGCCATCAGCACAACCATATGAGCGTTTTAGTTTTTCTTATTTTCCTAATTTTAGTTCTCTACGGTCTTCTCTTTTTATTTTTATTGTTCTTATTTTGTATAGGTCCTTTGGGTCCTGATGAAGGTCACTGTCGATGGCAGGGAATTCGCCGTAGGATGCTTCCTATATGTGGTGATGATCTCCTACTTTCTTTTCTTGATTTGTGTTTTGTTCTTCCTTTCTGTCCAACTTAGTAATCATGCTGTTACTTTTCCTTTTCTCTCCGTTCTAGATGGGTGTCTTCCCATCCAGTCGATGGTGGGGTTGATGTGCCCGTCAATTCGGTGACACGCCGGCCGAGCTCATCTTCTCAGTGGCGGACTGATGTTCTATGGTAGTCGCAGCCATTGTATGTGGTGGTGCGGTTGCTGATGTAGAGGAGGTGTCTGTGGTGTCAGCTCTCCATCGTCCATGCTCATCTTCTGTATGCTCTAGCAGCCAGGTGACTACATATTACCTTTTCTATCAATTCAGCTAAGGGTGGTTCCTATCATAAGGATTAGCGGACATGCAGTGTGCTTCTCATTGTTCTTTGAGAAATTTGAATTGGATTGATTTTATGTGCTTAGTTTTTGGTAATAGAGGTATAGGAACAAGAGAAGAGAGACACAGATCCCTTACCAAGGCAATTTCTGCAGTTATTCAAACACACAAGCGTTTTTATGTGCTCCAATAAAGTTCTTTGCCTGTGCTAATAGCAATGCTCATGCTCAGACTTAGTAGGTTTGCCTGGTTTATGAAAAGTGATCTTGATGATATTGTAGGCTAAAGGCTTGAACGCTTCAGGCACAACATCAAATATCTTTGCTGTGATACGACTTGAGTCGAATACTCGAAGCTAACCTGGGTGATATATACCAGATGCTGGGGCAACCATACTATCCAATGCATTTGGGTTGCATACGTCCATCTAAAGTGGTTATACTCTCTCAATATGTTGCTTATGTATATGAAGTTTGCCTATTTGGAGTGGTCATTGATTTTCAGTTTGAGAACCAGGCATGTTGGTCGATTTTTCTCCGAATTATAGACTGCAAATATGACACCTAAGTACTGCCAGATACACTATTGTTACTATGGCCAACACTTAGATTTTGTTACATATATGGGTCGCGAACGCATAGTGATTCTAATTATCGAGTAAAGTCATGTATATACTGATTAGTGTGATATGTTTACGATTTTTTTCAAGGGCATCTAAGCTTAAAAGAGGTGGGTGTGGTGGCTTAAACAAAATTTGTTTAATTTCACTTTAACTTCAAACTGTTGTTGGTGCGACTGCCATGTCAGGAACTCATGTACTTACAATATGTTCAGTTAGATTAGAAAATGTCATCTCATTTAGAAAATAACTTCTCATTTCTTTCCCTTGATTCAGTTATGAACTCTACTGTACGTTCAGACTGTGAAGTAGTTATGCGAGAGTAGAAGAGGTTTGTAGCCTCTGCTGCTGGTATACTGACTATTTTATATGGACTGAGGCTGCAACTGAGGGTAGTGCTACTCTATGCTGGGCAGCAGTAACTTAGGTCCTGCGATTTTGTGAAACTAGATGATGCCCCGTTGCTGCGGGACTTTATGCTAAAAATAATTATTGCACTTCATCACAATCAAAACATCCATTGGAAGTTTTAGTCAATGATGAGACCTACAAAGCATAGACACGGCAGAAGTTGCCGAATCCCCGTGCTGACACGGCCGGACACGGCGACACGGTCGGACACGCGTATCCCGCCGTATTTCCCGAAATACGAATTAAAAAAAGAAAAAAATGGCTGGACACGGGTGGGACACGCAGGGGACACGTAGGGGACTCGGGAGGCCCAACTACGCCACGGCCCGATAGGAATCGCTTTCTTTTTGCAGGTCACGTTCACGAGCTGGGAAACCTCCTGGACTAGTCAACGCCACAAAATAGGGTTTCCCATCTGCTGGACTTGCCGCCGCCGCCTCCTCCTGAACTCCTCGTCGCCGCCTCCGCCGCCGCAACTCGCCACCGCCGCCGCAACTCGCCGCCGCTGCCTCCTGGACTCGACCGCCGCCGTCCCCCAAGTGCAGCAGCCTCTCCTCCCAACGGCGACCACGCTGGAGCAGGTAATCCTGATCTCTTTTCATCTATTTGAATCGATTTTTTGTTGAGTTGCTGCTGCTTGCTTCCCCTGTTCGTCTGCCCTTGCTGTTTCTGCTTGCTAGTTGCTTCCCCATGCTGTTCATGTGCTGCTGCTGCTGCTTGCTTGTTGCTTCCCCATGGTGTTCATGTGCTGCTGCTGCTTGCTTATTGTTGCTGGCCTTCTGCTGCTTGCTTGTTGCTTCCCCATGTGAATTGTTGATTGATTGATTGCTTCATGTTAGGGAACATTGCATCTGGGAGCAGCGCCACTGCTGGTAGCCAATCATCCGTGGGTGAGAGTGAAGGAGGACCTGGTGCTGTGGATCCGAAATATCCTCTTTGGGGTTATGTTCAGAGAGTTGCTACTGCTGGATATATATATATTAATATATTTTATATATTATATATATACTCGCCGTGTCCCCGATGGGCTGTTTTTGGAAATTGCCGTATCCCGTGTCCCCGTATGCGTGTCGCCGTGTCCGTGTCGCCGTATCCGTGCTTCTTAGGATGAGACACTGTACACACAACAAGACTTCTTTTAGAAAATATATTGAGTAGAGAAGGTTGGGGAAGTAAATGTTATAAGCCACTGACATGTTTATTGAGTTCAGTTGTATTGATGAAAAAGAATTAACCATCCAAATATTGTCACTGTCAGTGAGAAAAATGACAGTATTGCATAACTATTGTCATTAAGTTACTGTTTCACAAATCTTTGACTAACAATCTGGAAGCACCAGAGAAAATCCTATCTAGAGGCGAGCATTATCTGAAGGTTACCCAATGTGGCTGACATGCATATATCCCTTATCTCAAATCATTAGTCTCTTATACCCCTATAAAAGCAATAAAATATCCGGATAGAAAGAGTGAGAATTAGTCAATAGTACTACAAAAGAGATATATGAAAACAGCGGACTGTTGTCTGAAATTCTGAACAAAATGCAGTTTTCCTTTCTCAATCATCTTGCATCGTCCTTGTGCATACATAATATTTACAAAGAGGAATTGAACATCTATCAACAATTATATACTACAAACAATGGATGCACCTATTGACCCCAAGCGTGAATGCCAAGAAGTGTAGTAGCAGAATTTTACTCTGGTCTTGTTTTCCTATGCAATCTGATAAAATGACAGTAACAAATCCATGCAAGTATACGTCTCCGAATGGCATACTATCTGCAACATTGCAGGGATACACATGTCAACAAAAAAAGAGCTTTTACGACGACCTTTAGATAACGACTCTCAGGTTAAGAAGAGGTACAATGCCTCTTGGCTCGGAGTGTAGCGTACTAGGTGGTAATAAAAGAATAAAGCCTCCATCTGATAGCTCCTCCGGCGATCTTGGCAGCAGTTGTGGATGACGTTGGCTACGATTATAGAGGAGGCGAGCGGCACAAGCAGGAACTATAGGAGCAGCGATGGGAGGAAGGGAACTTTATAGGGGGGAGTGAGAGGTGCTCGCTGCATTGTTGTGATGAAAGGGATAATGGAATTCTGTAACACCCCAAAATTTCAACCATAATTTTATTAAGTAAAAATTGGCCAGAAATAAAATTTTAAATTATATTGGGTGTTTTATTAATTTTAGAGTATTTTCTGCCCTCTGTTTTTCAAAACTCTTCCCTCCATATAGAAATTTTGGAAAATAATATTGTGACTTTGGGAGTTTTCTTAAACCATTTCATTATTACTTTAATGACAGTAGGAATTATTTTCATAATAAAATTTTGCCCAAAACAATTCTTTTAATAGCATTTTCAATACTTTAGAAGCCTCTGTTGCACTACAACCACTTTAAATAATTATTTAAAAATTCCACAAAAATTATGAGAGGTCATGTGATGCCTACCTATAACTTTTATGCAAAATCCTAACCTGGTGTTTTGTAATTTTTGAGTAAACCAACCTCTTTTCAATTATGTCCATTCCCTAGGTTATAACTACAACCCCTATTTTCCTTGCTCCATTAATTCTGAACTTTTTCCCACTTACTGTCCTTCCAACCAAAATCTTAAGTCCAAAATATTAGCTCCATTAGAATCATTTAGTTCACCAAATATTCCTCTGTAGTTTCTGTCCAGAAACTAAATTCTTCAAAACTTACACTAGCAAGTATTTCTTTTTGCCAAACCAACCCCACCATCATATCTATAATTAAAGGAGACATAATCCTGCCAATTTTCACTATCATCAAAGACACCTAGGTGGTCCTGGCATTTCACCAAACAGCTTCTGTGCATGACAGAATTCTACTAACTCATAAGTCTACATTGTGCACTTGATCTTCTAATCCAACAACCATGTCTAGAATCCTTTCCATCTTAAAAAACGCCACCCTGCCAAAAACTAGCTCCTCAGGACCATCCTAGAGCCCCTTGTCATTTCGTCGAGCACGTTGTGTGCGTGCACAGAGCGTGGCCAGAGCGCCCGTTCTGCACCCGCAGCGGCACCCGAGCCCTGCCGTCCACTGCATCGCCTGCCCTGGCTCGCCTGCGTGCCCGAGCCACCTCACCGACCTGCTACGCACCACCTACACCGTCCCTCGTCTCCTAGCGCCGCCCTGCACCGTCCAGCGCCGCCGCCCGTGGCTTCCGTCCCGACCATGCCACCGCCCAAGGCGCGTGGCTCACCCCCGAGCCAGCCAGCGCGACCCCTCATCACTGCAAGCCACCACCGTACTCACCGACCCCCGCCGCCCTCACCAGCCTCGCCACCGACCGCGGGAAGCCATCAATGGCCGCCGCTGGAATCTGCCGTTGCCGGCGCCGTCCGAGCCACCTTGCACCCCCTCGAGCCAGCCAGCTGCCCCTGGAGTTAATTTGGACGGCCACCGCTTTCACCGACCCCGCTGACTACGGCCACCGGCCTCAACTACCCCCTCATCGCCATAAATGGCGATCGCCGCCGTGTCCGCCTTCTGGAAGCCATGGGAACCGCCTCTCCCTCCCTATAAAATCCATCCCGACCTCCCCTCGATCACCAGATCTTCCCCTCGACCCTCTGTGAACATCCTGAGTAGCCAAAACGACCGAACATGGTCGTCTCCCTCCCCTCCGTCCGCCATTGCCGTGGCCAAGCTTCGGCTAAATTCATCGCCACCAGTGCCTCCCCCTCTTAACCCCCTCCACCAGAAGCTCTCCCTCAACCTCTCAAACCCCTTCCCCTCCCAATTTTAGCTCGGGAACCACCGTGGGCGAAACGCCCATTTTACCTCCGCCGGAGATTTTCGGGGATCCTCGTCGCCGGCGAGATAGGGCCTCCCGCCGGCCATTCAGGCCACCGGTAGGACCGCCTCGGCCTCCTCGACACAACGATGGGCTCGGCTCGCCATGGGGCGCCGTCGTTCGCCGGAGCTTCCCCTTCGTTTCCGTTCAGGCGCGCGCGCGAGGGAGAGGACAAACCCGACAGGTGGGTCCCACCTGTCGGTGAGTCACCGGTTCGCCCCCGCGGCTGTGTCTCTGGGCTCGGCCCCGACGCGTCGCTTAGCTGGGCCTCGCCAATTGCGCGCCCCAGCCCGTCGGGAGTATTCCTGTTTCTTTCTTTTTACCCAGAACTAAAATATTTCCCTGTTAACCATTTCACATCCAAATGGATTAATTCCAATTTATATATGCTCTATAAATCATTTCCTAATTATCTATGAGTAGTAAACATTTTATTATTGCATAATGTTTGTCTGGTTAATTAAATAGACAATTTCTTCACATAATTCAACTTTTAAAATCCCTAGGCTAATGATCTCAACTCCAAATTCAGTGAAACAAATTCCTAAATGTCTTTAAAATCATGTATCATTTAATAGGTGCTCTAACTCCTTTTTATAAAATGTTTCCTATAAAATTCGAGCAGATCCTTTATTTCCTTAATTCCACTTATTTTGAAATGTTTAGAAATTCTTATTGCTAAAAATTCAGTAGGACCACCTTGGTTCTTTTTTATATAACCAGAGAGGTCCTAGAAAAGTATAATTCTTATTTTTAGAACAACTTTATTTTCCTGCTTAATATATGTGTGGTAATGAAAATAGGAAATGGAGGGGAGATAAATATTTCAAACTTTTGGAGTGCACCCAATATCTCTTCATGCTAAAGGCAAGCATCTTGAACACTTGATATGGTGAATGTTTTGAGGTTGCTATCTTGAATATTTGAATCATGGTTAGGATAAATTTAGATGGATTTTGCATATAGCTATAGTGGCATGCATGATCCATGGCTGTTTTGCTGTTATCTTTAAGACTTGAAATATGAGCGAGCATGATTACTTTCACTTGTCATATATGCTCGTGTTGGTCTGGACTAAACTGCAGGAAAAATATCAGTCACGAGTAAAGTGACCGTGATACTGAATTCTCGTGGTGACGAGAACGATCAGTAAGGACATGTTGGGACATGTCAGGTAGTGACCCTGTTGGGTACCACCGAGGAACCATATTGTGCTAATCACTACAGGAAAGTTTGAACCTCCTGAGTCGACCGTAGATCGAGTCTTGTTCCGGTAACCCCCATACTTGATTCGTGCTGCCACTTGTCCCTGCCACAGGTGGGGTATGGTTTAGTAAGTTGTTAACCCCTTTCCATGCACACACCGTACAGAGGGCCACGATGAGGGTTTCCAGAGGCCTTGGACTAAATCCTGTCATCGGGTCAGGGGGCATGGGTGTATCCGGTCTGGGACCGAGAGGGGGGCACCCCTTGGAATCCGCGTGTATGAATAGTGATGCCATGCAGGACGTGGTCTCCCCGTCTTAGAGTTTTTCTGAAACGGTGCTTGGGGTGATTCCTGGCATCCGGAAAGTTAATCTGGTGTGTGCTGGTTAGGTGTGTTTTCAACCCAAAGGCCGTAATGGGAATTAGTCAGCATCTCGGTGCTGACTAAAGAAATCCTATACTTGTGGGTAAAGAGTACACCCTCTGCAGAGTTTAAACCTATTCGAATAGCCATGTCCGTGGTTAAGGACTACAGTCTGGGTTGGTCAAGTGTCGGTCTTGGTGTCGGTCTCCGGAGGAAATAATTAAATTGAGCCGGAATTATTTTGCAGAATAATTATTGTCACCCTGATGCTACCATGAATATTTTTGCTATGCATATTAATATTATTGTGGTTATGCATATTATTGTGGACTAACCCGTTTCTCTTATTTTATTTTTCTGAGTGTCTCAGGGGCTGGGTAGACTACCCCGGGCATTCGGTTTTATTTTCAAGACCTCTCCGTGGCGTCCCTCGAGTTCTCAGGCGGTCTATCACGCCACTACTCTTGTGGACACCCGATTGGCATTTCTTTTCAAGACCTCTTCGTGGCGTCCCTCGAGTTCACAGGCGGTTTATCACGCCACTACTCTTGTGGATACCCGATTGGCATTTATTTTCAAGACCGACCGCTGCGTCACTTTTTGACGCCCGACTGGCATTTCTTTTCAAGACCTCTTCGTGGCGTCCCTCGAGTTCTCAGGCGGTCTATCACGCCACTACTCTTGTGGATACCCGTTAGGCATTTCTCTTCAAGACCTACCGTGATGTCACTTTAGACATCCGACCGGCATTTCTTTTATTTTATTTTCCTTTAACTTTCCTTGTTTATCACTAACATTTTTATATATTCATTTATTTGTACATGCTAATATTATATTATGCCATGATTTAATTCCTGTCAGCATGCATTTAATATATATATAGTCCAGCATGAGCATACACATATAGTTTGGTTCACCATGATCATATATTTTATCTGCTGCATTCGGTATATCTTTTGTTCATAATGTTTGCGAGTACATTCCAACGTACTCACAGGCTTGTCCCTGGCTATTTGCTTGGCCAGGTCAGGAATTCAGTGAGGTATACCACCACGACGTCCGTGCGGAGCCTAGGATTAGCGGCCACGCGGATAGAAATTATCCGGGTCAGCTGTTCCTGTGGGAATGGAGCCCCATCGACGTTGGAGAACCACGAGTCATTTCCGTCATCCACCACCGGAGTCACTGTTGTACCATTAGACCTTTATGGTCTTGTATCCAATTCTTTTAATTGCTTGGTAATCTGTAACAAGGACGTGTCCACCAGTAACAGTAATCCTGGGCTGGTGGTAACACGAGGGGTTATATTTCTGGGATTTGGTGTCCCGGCCCCGACAAATTCCTTGCAAATTATGAGGAAATCATTAATAACACATTCAGTTACCAAAAGTATACAGATCTTGAGAAAGAAGCGGAAGCGGAAGGGTCTTGGCATGAATTTTTATCTACCCGGCAACACCAACTATAATGGAGGTCGGTGTCAGAGATGGCAATACGATCAGGAGAGTGCTTGATAACCTAGGCAGTGCAGGGGGCAGGAAGACGGCGGCGGCAGCTCAATTTCAGTCAGGCAGTTTCTTCTTCCGCCTTAGCAAGGTAGTGGAAGTGTGGAACCATGGTGGTAGATGAACGCTCAGATATGACTCATTCCATTTTATGTGCATTTGTTGTTGGAAGTTTGTAGGTTGAGGCAGCGGAAGTGACGGCGGCAGCAGCACATAATCAGCAGGGAAGGTTTAGCGATTAGAGTCATTTCAACGTGCACCTAGCAACCTGGTTCATGGGCCATGTGTGGTCCTACAGCCCAAGAAGTGGCTCTGGCTTTGTGTTCACGTATACAACCACACATCCCACGACTTGGCTCACACAGGCCAACCCACACGCGAGAATTTGAGTCGAATGAATGAGAGCAGACGTAGCGAGAATTTCTAACACACGCGAACAGTGGAAGGCCGAGGTGGCAGATTTGCTGAGGTGGTTGGCTGCATGTCCATGCTGATGTGGGTAGGCTGCATGTCAAGAAAAATCAGGTAATGGGAAGCTCCTATTTAGATATAGTAGAGAGCTCCTATTTAGATATAGTAGATTAATGTACGGATAAACATACACACTGGATTTTTCTCACGGTTTGTGCTCACACCAAATCAACCTTTTCAAAGCATTATTCCAGTGTTGCTTCTTCCTCTCTAATTTTTAGATTGCTATTTTTCTTGGTGACCTTCCTTGATCTGTGCTAATTTGTGCAAAAGATTTTTGGAAAACATGAATTCTTCCGCTTTACTACAACTTGGATCTCCGTTAGGCATGAGCTGAGCTGCCTTATTTAATCTGTTATTCATAGGCATCAATAAACTAGATGATTTTCCAGTAGAAACAATTATAACTGAGAAAAATGCATGGCTGGATGTGCTTTCCCTTGACAATAAGCAATGGATAAATATTCTGGCTTATTTCCTTTTTGTATTCGAACGCGATGAAGTGTGTGGAAATGAGAAAGAGACTATTTAGAGCTCTGTGCCATTTTTTCTTGATGGCTAATCTATAACTTCCCTGTAGTAGTTTCTCTTTTTACCATCAGCAGGATTTAATTGATGGTGTCTTCCTACTAAAGGACGTGAACAGGAAGTCCTATCGCTGGATGTTTACTGTCCCAATTGCAAGGATGGGAATACATTAGTACATACTTTATTGAATTCTATAGCTCTATTCACACTAGTAGAAAACGGACCTTTTGTCCGCAGCTTTAGTCCCGGTCGGGTTTTGAACCGGCACTAATGTGACCATTAGTCCCGGTTCAGGACGGGCATCATTAGTCGCGGTTCGTTCCGGACCTTTAGTCCCGGTTCGTAACACGAACCGGGACTAATGTGGTGGTGGCAGGCTGGTGTCAGCTGGGGCCCCCACGAGCCCCTTTAGTCCCGGTTGGTATCACCAACCGGGACTACAGGGCCCCCCTTTAGTCCCGGTTCGTAACACGAACCGGGACTAAAGGGTGGTGGCAGGCTGGTGTCAGCTGGGGCCCCCACGAGCCCCTTTAGTCCCGGTTGGTATCACCAACCGGGACTAAAGGCCCCCCCTTTAGTCCCGGTTGGAGATACCAACCGGGACTAAAGATCCCCTATATGAATTCGGCCAGCCCGATCACAGAACTCCTCCCTTTTTCCCCCTTCTTCCCCTCCTTTGTTCTTCCCTCTTCCTCGAGCTCATCCTCCATTTTTGCCAAAATTTGTCAAGATTTGGAGGCACCCCATCCATCCAAGTGTTCACAAAGGTTAGCAACTTTGTCCTTTCATCTCTCATTGCTAGATTAGCTCTTGCAATGCTCTATAAGTATAGTGATTTGTGGGTTTTAGTTTGGGAGTATTTATATGTGGTAGTAGTTCATTTGATTTATATGCAATTTGAGCTCAAATTAACTTCTTACTTTGCATGTGTAGGTGTGGTTTACTTAGTGCCTTCCCGTCCCCGTCCTAACCACCGTCGATCGCCCGCACCGTCCCGTCGCCGTCACCACACCTTGGTGAGCCTCTTGTTCGTTCTTATCCTTTTTATAAAAAAAAATCTTATTTGTATGATTTAGATAGTTAATTGTATAATTTTCTTACATGTATGATTGTTTGTTATACATAGTGCCATGACTTTGATATCCGTCCCCGTCGGCCCTCGTCCGGTTTATGATTCGGATGTGGTATATATATTCTCTTTTATAACTATTTGTTGCATTTCGCGTTTATGACAATTATGCCCGTCAAGTTGACATAGATATTTTTATCTAGGAGGTATGTGAACCGGAAATTGCAACCGACATAGATATTCTTGTCAAGAAGTTAAATTTAGTTGAAAAAGAAAACGAGTATTTGAAAGAAAAATTGAAAAGAGTTGAAGAAGAGAAGATGAAACTGGAGTTGTATGTTGCCGATGTCGTCGATGATCACAAGATCAAGATGGATGCAATGCGCTTGAAGATTAGAAAATTTAAAAAATATGCCATTGATAGTGAGGCTTGGTATCACTATGCTGTTGGATCAATTGTTACCTTAGTTGCGATCTTGATCGCATTTGTTGTTGCATTTAAATGCTTTAGCTAGAGAGTTTGTATGTTGCTTTATGAGAACAAGTGTGTATGAACTTTATGTATGAACTTGTATTAATTTGGTCTTTTCGGTGTTGTGTAATGAAGATGAGCCGGCAATGGATGTACGATGACCGATGCTCTCCCCAGTTCATTAATGGCGTGCATACTTTTCTGGTTGCGGCTGAGGCAAACAAGCGGGCGGATGGTTTTATGTATTGTCCATGTGCTGGCTGTAAGAATGATCGAAATTACTCTAACTCAAGAACCATTCACGTCCACCTGTTTGAGTTCGGTTTCATGTCCGGCTATAACTGTTGGACCAAGCACGGAGAAAGAGGGGTCCTAATGGAAGAGAATGAAGAAGAAGAGGATGACGACAGCTATCCTGGCCATGGGTTCCATGAATACGATGGTACAACAATGGGGGAAGAAGCTGAGCCGGCAATGCAGGAAGGAGCTGAAGAAGAGGCATCAGATGAGCCCGCTGATGATCTTGGTCGGGCCATTGCCGATGCAAATAGAAACTGTGCAAGTGAAAAGGAGAAGCTGAAGTTGCAGCGCATGTTAGAGGATCACAAGAAATTGTTGTACCCAAATTGCGAAGATGACAAGAAAAAGCTGGGTACCACACTGGAATTGCTGCAATGGAAGGCAGAGAATGGTGTACCTGACAAGGCATTTGAAAAGTTGCTGAAAATAATGAAAAATAAGCTACCAAAGGACAACGAATTGCCCGACAGTACGTACGAAGCAAAGAAGGCCGTCTGCCCTCTAGGATTAGAGGTGCAGAAGATACATGCATGCCCTAATGACTGCATCCTCTACCGCGGTGAGTACGAGGATTTGAATGCATGCCCGGTATGCTGTGCATTGCGCTATAAGATCGGCCACGATGACCCTGGTGATGTTGCGGGCGAGCGCCCCAGGAAGAAGATTCCTGCCAAGGTGATGTGGTATGCTCCTATAATACCACGGTTGAAACGTTTGTTCCAAAACAAAGAGCATGCCAAGTTGATGCGATGGCACAAAGATGACCGTAAGAAAGAAGGGAAGTTGAGAGTACCCGCTGACGGATCACAGTGGAGAAAAATCGAGAGAAAGTGGAAGGACTTTGCAGATGACGGAAGAAATGTATGGTTTGGTTTAAGTGCAGATGGCATCAATCCTTTTGTGGAGCAGAGCAGCAATCATAGCACCTGGCCTGTGACTCTATGTATCTATAACCTTCCTCCTTGGTTGTGCATGAAGCGGAAGTTCATTATGATGCCAGTGCTCATCCAAGGCCCCAAGCAACCCGGCAACGACATTGATGTGTACCTAAGGCCATTAGTCGAAGAACTTTTAGAGCTGTGGAATGGAAAAGGTGTACGTGCGTGGGATGAGCACAAACAACATGAATTTGACCTACGAGCGTTGCTGTTTGTAACCATCAATGATTGGCCTGCTCTCAATAACCTTTCAGGACAGACAAACAAGGGATACCACGCATGCACGCACTGTTTAGATGATACCGACAGTATATATTTGGATAAATGTAAGAAGAATGTGTACCTGGGGCATCGTCGATTTCTTCAGAGCAGGCATCCCGTAAGAAAGAAAGGCAAGCATTTCAAAGGTGAGGCAGATCACCGGAAGAAGCCTCGCCACCGTACTGGTGATGATATACTTGATATGGTCAAGGATTTAAAAGTAATCTTTGGAAAGGGTCCTGGCGGACAATCTGTTCCGAATGACGCTGACGGACGCGCACCCATGTGGAAGAAGAAATCTATATTTTGGGACCTACCCTATTGGAAAGACCTAGAGGTCCGCTCTGCAATCGATGTGATGCACGTGACGAAGAATCTTTGCGTGAACCTGCTAAGCTTCTTGGGCGTGTATGGGAAGACAAAAGATACACCGGAGGCACGGGAGGACCAGCAACGTATGCACGGAGAAGACGGCATGGATCCAAAGCAGTTTCAGGGTCATGCCAGCTACGCTCTTACCAAAGAAGAGAAGGAAATCTTCTTCGAATGCCTGCTCAGTATGAAGGTCCCGTCTGGCTTCTCGTCGAATATAAAGGGAATAATAAATATGGCAGAGAAAAAGTTCCAGAACCTAAAGTCTCATGACTGCCACGTGATTATGACGCAACTGCTTCCGGTTGCATTGAGGGGACTTCTACCGGAAAACGTTCGATTAGCCATTGTGAAGCTATGTGCATTCCTCAATGCAATCTCTCAGAAGGTAATCGATCCAGAAATCTTACCAAGGTTAGAGAATGATTTGGTGCAATGTCTTGTCAGTTTCGAGTTGGTGTTCCCACCATCCTTCTTCAATATCATGACGCACGTCCTAGTTCACCTAGTCGAGGAGATTGCCATTCTGGGTCCTGTATTTCTACACAATATGTTCCCCTTTGAGAGGTTCATGAGAGTCTTAAAGAAATATGTTCGTAATCGTGCTAGGCCAGAAGGAAGCATCTCCAAGGGCCATGAAACAGAGGAGGTCATTGAGTTTTGTGTTGACTTTATTCCTGACATTAAGCCGATTGGTGTTCCTGAATCGCGGCATGAGGGCAGACTGGGTGGAAAAGGCACGCTAGGAAAGAATTCAGTAATATGCCGGGACGGGCATTCTTTGGCGCAAGCACACTACACAGTTCTACAAAGTTCCGCCTTGGTGGCTCCGTATATCGAGCAACACAAGAATATTCTACGCTCCAAACACCCGGAGCAGTCTGACGACTGGATTACACATGAACAAACTGTGACTTTCGCCGGTTGGTTGCAGACACGTCTCATGCATGACGACACTGTTGCAGATGACCTGTACTTGCTGTCCAAGTTACCATCTTCGACTATATTGACTTTCAAAGGGTACGAGATAAATGGGAATACATTTTACACGATCGCCCAAGATAAAAAGAGCGCCAACCAAAACAGTGGTGTCCGCTTTGATGCAGCAAACACCAATAGGCCAAAGGACACATATTATGGTTACATAGAGGAGATATGGGAACTTGACTATGGACTTGGTTTGAAGGTCCCTTTGTTTCGGTGCAAATGGGTCAATCTGAGAGGAGGCGGGGTAAAGGAAGACCCGCAGTATGGAATGACAACAGTGGATCTCAACAATCTTGGGTACGCAGACGAACCATTCGTCCTAGCCAATGATGTGGCGCAGGTTTTCTATGTGAAGGACATGTCTACCAAGCCAAGAAAAAGAAAAGATAAGGAAGCGAATACATCATACGATGAGCCAAAGCGCCACATAGTTCTTTCAGGGAAAAGAAACATCGTGGGAGTGGAGGACAAGACAGACATGTCAGAAGATTATGAAAAGTTTCATGAAATTGCTCCCTTCACAGTGAATGTTGACCCGAGCATCAAGTTAAACGATGAAGATTGTCCATGGTTACGGCACAAAGGGACACACGCGAAGAAAAAGTTTTATATCCAAAGATCCCACTCTGGGATGTGACCGGCTTCTCTAGTTAGTTTCCGGACTTATATATCTGGAAAGTCCCACTTCGGACAAACCGGAGGGAATCTTTGTAATAGAACTCCGACTTATGTGTTTTGGCATTTGAAACGCGAAGAAATATTATGTCCAAAGCCACGTCATCAATTTTCAACCCTTTCTGACTTCATTTGCTATTTTTCATGCATTTACTGATTTTTTTGAGCTAAATGACCCTGAAATTGAAAAGCACTACAAATCACAATCAGAAAAGGTTGAAAGTTGGCATGGTATCATCATTTCACCCACATAGCATGTGCTAAAAAGTTGAGAGGGTTACGGCAAAAACTGGATGCACTTCGTGTACAAAATGGACAATCTCTTTCGAAGTATCACGCTTTCGGACGAAAACTCGTGTGTTACAAAGGCATTTCATTTTTTTTAAATAACGTAAGAATTACCAAATTGAATATAATGATAAAACACACTAATATTAAACAGCAGAAAAAAGAATCACTAAAAAATCTTTTTTTAAAATAAAGTTATTCACAAACTAGTGATTCACACAAATTTCAAATAATTCAAATTTGAAAACTACTGGCACTAACAGAAAGTTTATAATTTTTTTGACCTAAAGCAAAAAGATTCACTCAGAAACTCTAAATAAAGCAAAAAAACAACCAAGAAACAAAAGAAAATAAATATAGAAGAAAACAAAAAAAAACTGAAAAGTAAAAAAAAGCCCGCCTACTGGGCCGCCACGGCCTGCATACGACTAGACACCCACTAGTTGGGCCAGGATGCAGGCCCGCAAGGCCCAGTATGGCCCACAGGGCAGGAAAGAACGGTAGGCCTTGTAGGCCTGCTTTAGAGAGGAGCTCGAATGAGCTACCGCGCCGGGGTTTATAAACCAGTGCGAGCGCCCTTCGCTGGGCAAGGTGGGACTAAACATCCACCACACTGCGCCGTGCCAGGAACAGGCCTTTAGTCGCGGTTGGAGCCACCAACCGCGACTAAAGGGGGGCCTTTAGTCGCGGTTGGAGCCACCAACCGCGACTAAAGGTGAATTTCATCCAGTCCAAGCGGCGGGAAGTGGCCTTTAGTCGCGGTTGGAGCCACCAACCGCGACTAAAGGCTCTCATATATATAACTCCACTTACGATCCTCTCCATTCTCTCGACGCCAAACACAGACGACGCCGCTAGGCTGCTGCGCGCCGCCGCCTACCCCGATCGACGCCGTCGCCGCCCCCGACGCCGGCCGCCCGTCCCTCCTCGTCGACCCCTACTCCGGACGCGCCCTTCCTCGCCGATCCCCGACGGCGCCGCCGGCCCTCGCGCGCGCGCCCGCTCCTCGCTGCGCTGCCTGCCCCGACGCCGTCGCTGCCCCCGATTCGCCTCGCCTCGCCGTCGCCCCGCTGTGAGCTCAGTTCCTCCCTCTCCCCCCCTCCCTCGCCCCCTGCCGCGCGCCATGGCCGCCCGTCCGGCCCCGAGCCCCCCCCACACACACACATGCATGAACACACACACACACACACACATTTTCTATTTAGATGTTTTAGTTGTTTTTCACTAGTATATATGTATGTATGAATGCATGTTAGATGGATATAATTAGTGTTTAATTAGTATAGATTTTTTTTTATAATGTTTCTTTTTCTGTTTTTTAATGGATGTATAGAAGTATGCTTAATTAGTGTTTCTTTTTCTGTTTTTTAATTTTTTATACTTTTAGTTATAGAAATGTTAGATGAATGTTTTTTAGTTTTTTATACTTTTAGTTATAGCTAGATAAATGTTAGATATAAAAACGTTGAGGAATTTTGACATTTGATCCAATGTATAGCAATTAGTATTTGCAAAAGTTGCATATTTTAATGTTGTATTTGCAATAGATTTTCTTAGTCCTTTAAGGGATTAAATATCAGGAATGCCCCCATTATGCATGTGCACAAGTTGATCCAATTTCTTTCTGATCTCATGCATCTACCTTTCGGATCTCTGAATACTAAATTGTTTTATCTTTCTTCTGGATTAGTTAAATAAAAGCTATGGACAATACCGGCAGAGAAGGAGAAGAGGCTGTGTTCGACATCATACGCTCCACGAGCCCAGATGATCATGATGACGGCTCGCAATATCTGAACCCTTCGGGTGAGGGTATGATGTTTGATGAAGACGAACGAATAGATGAAGGTGACGACAACGATGTTGACGAAGAAAATGTTCTTCAAATAACAATGACCGGCGAGGTATATTTAATATATAAGCCATCCGGTGATCATTACATGTCTTAATTGATTTGTATGTATTAACGAATCGATCTTTCTTCTTTTAGGCCTCCGGATCGAGCAAATCTTGTACAAGCGACAGGGTAGTTCGAGGCCCAGCCAAAAAGTTGGACAAAGGCGTAAAGTTCAACATCGATTCCATCAAAACATCAACTGGCGAACCGCTTGAACCTAAGAAAAATGCGACCACGTTCAAGAATCAATGCGGAGTTATTGTCAGGGACCAAATCCCGATCTCCGTTCAAGAATGGAGAAAGCCAGCAAAGGGAGATCGAGCAGGAGTTACTTTTGTCAACGAAAGAGCAAAAGATGTGCTTTGGACTACGCTCATGGAACATTTCACCCTACCAGATAATTTGACAGATGCAGATCTGAAGAAAGTCAGAAACTATGCTCTTAAAAAGATGGCGATCGCATTCAACACCTTCAAGAAAAATGCATGGGCTAAGTACGTCAAATCAAAAAAGAAGACTCCAGAATTCACGGGAGCACTGGTGAAGGCAAAAGATCACTGGGACGCTTTCGTGAAGTTCAAGGAATTGGAAGAAGCTAAGGAACTGTCGAGGAAAAACAAGATTAATGCTGCGAAAAAGAAGTGGCACCATCGTCTGGGGCCAGGTGGCTACCAGGTGGCCCTGCCTAAGTGGCATCAATCTGAGCAAGAGATGATTAGTAAACGGGTCAGTCCAGTTACATTGACATGGCCCCCCAGGTGCAGGACATGGTTTTATGCGCATGGGGGGATGTTGGACCCAGAGACAGGGCTGGTTATGGTGAAGGCAAGTCTTAAAGAAGCGACAGACGAAATACTTATTGCAATAGAAGAAGCTCGATCGGGGGTGTTCACGCCCAACAGAGATAACGACGAGCTTACGCGCGCCCTGAAGAATCCTGAACACCCGGGAAGAACACGAGGCAAAGGCGTTGTTCCGTGGTATGAGGGGTTTGCGGATTGGAACGACGACTATAGAAGCCGTGCGAGAAAGAAGAAGCATGAGGAGCAGAAGAAGAAGGAGGAAGCACTCCGCCTTGAAGGCCTAATATCCTCGCACCTGGAGTTGGAACGATTTGTCAGGCGACAGCAGGAGCAGATCGACTCACTCAGCCAGGAAAGGGCGTCTCAGCGGCAGCATGAGCAGATCGATCCAGCATTGGATAGCACCGTCCCATCTATGCCGAGAAGCAGCGTGGGTTCCGCCCCGGCCGATATCGATAATGCACTGCTAGCTAGCTACCCTGTGGATGATATCAAAGACAGGACTAACTGTGAGCTACACATGAAAGTGAAGAACTTATCCATGAAGGTGGCGGACGGCTATGCTTTAGCAAATCCCCCTGAAGCAACCTTCCATTGCAATCCCATTCCAGCTGGCTATGCTCGTGTCGGGGTTGATGAAGTGATGTCAGCATATCACGAGCTACAACTTGACATTCTTGGAGGTGACGAGGAGAGAACACTGGGAGAGGCCATACATCGTATCATTCTATGGAAAAAGGATTGCATCGTCTTTCCAAGGCCACCGACTCCTCCTCCACCAAGTCCGCCGCCGCGTCAGTCGACTCCTCCTCCACTAAGTCCGGCACCGCGTTAGCCGACTCCTCCTCCAAGTCCGCCGCCGCGTCAGTCGACTCCTCCTCCTCCAAGTCCGGCACCGCGTCAGCCGACTCCTCCTCCAAGTCCGGCACGGCGTCAGCCAACTCCTCCTCCTCCAAGTCCTCCGCCGCTTCAGTCGACTCCTCCTCCTCCAAGTCTGGCACCGCGTCAGCCGACTCCTCCTCCAAGTCCGGCACGGCGTCAGCCAACTCCTCCTCCTCCAAGTCAGCCGACTCAGCGTGCTCCGCCTAAGCAACAGCGGAAGAGAGAGGCCGTAGCTATGACGGCTAGCGGTACAACAAGCAAGAAATTCAAATATGGTCCAGACCTCAAGCCTCTTCCGAAGTTGTCTTACCACCTAACTCAGGAGGAACTCGACGACGCATGTGATGCCCAATTGAAGGCCCATTTTGCACCGAAACCGCCCGCGCCGCCAAAGGAGAAAGTACCTGAGCATGTATCACAACACTTTATTGATATGGCTCGACCGGCTGACAATCAGAAGGACTCCGACTATGTGCGGTCTATCAAGAAGTCATATTCTGCAGGGCAAAAGGAGTCGAGCTCGAGCTCGAGCCAAGCAGTTGGCAAAAAAAGCGGGAAAACTGTTCCCCAGCTGGGAGAACAAGCAGTGCAATCGATCCCCCCGCTCATTGTACAAACACATGTGAGTACCGCCGATCGGCCGGCAATAACCGACGATCTTAGAAGGCAGGCTAAAGAGGCCGGTGTCACTGTTGAACAACTCCTAGGCCTTGAGGAAATCCCCGGGATTACAGAGGAGGAAGTAAAATACCAATATGTCCGTGGCAAACCTCTGGTCAAGCCTGACGAAGTCAAGCTTCTACCAACGAGAATGTACGAGTTGCATACGTGGTACATGCAAAAAACAGCAAATGCCAATGAAGAGTCCCTCATGGTGAAAGTCAGGAAAAGGCATTACTTCCATAAAAAAGACGTGTGGATTCATTATTCAGAGTTGCTTCAGTTATCCAATCAAGACGCACTCGACAAATCTATCGTCAGTTGCTATTGTCTGTAAGTGATTTCTTTCTGTAATTTAAGTCTCTAGCTAGCTAGCTAGATGTGCTCTCGTTCATTAACTGTAATTATCCTCACTATATTCTTTTCTGTGGTATTATGCAGAATGAAGATGTATGAAATGAAAAAAACTAGACGCTATGGAGTTGGGTTCATTGACCCAAATACGATTAATCAGGCGATATGGGAAGATCAATATTCGAGAGAAGACACAGAGAGATTCCTGCTAGAGTTTTTGAAGCAACTAAACACCCAACCAAAAATACTACTTCCTTACAACTTCGGGTGAGTGTTACTATATCTTGTACTACAAATTCTATTTTTTGCTTACTAGATGTTAATAAGTGTAATTGATGAGTTATGCACATGCCCGCTTATTTATAAAAAACGTGTGCGCATGCAGTTTCCACTGGATCTTGTTAATCATTGAAGTTGACAAGGGAAAAGTTGAAGTACTGGACTCACTATATAAGGATCCATCCGAATACGCAACCGTGAAGGGGATGTTCGACAGGTAATTTCAATCATTATCGCACTATGTCTGCCTCTTTACTTCATTTCCTGATATCAACTAGTTAATAACTCCTTTATTCATTTTCTTTGCCGGCGGGCAGGGCTTGGAAAAAGTTCATCGAAGAGGTCCCCGGCCAATGGAAACAACAGCTGAAATAGGTGCGACCCAAGGTAATTAAGTAGTACTAGCTAGCTACGTCCGTGTATCTCTTTAATTCTAGTTTCAATACCATTATCATGCTTGATTAATTATTACCTGATTGAATTTTATTCTCGTAAAGTGCATGAGGCAAGAGAAGGGGAATAGTTTATGCGCATACTACGTTTGCGAGAATATTCGCATGATCACGTCTGAAAGGAGCATAGATGAAAAAACTCTTTGGGTACGTTTGCCAGAACACTATCCATAATTTTTTTTATCATGATCTAGCTAATATATATACACACAACTAATATATTCATCTTGATCTCCTGATTATAGATGATAGAGATGCGGGGCCAGCTCCTACCAACGGCTCGCGTACGAGCAATTCAAGAGGAAATAGCTGGATTTCTGGTCGACCAGGTCATAGATCCCAAAGGAGAATACCATTACAAGATCAAGCAGTAATGCCCTGCATATGTAATGATCCGCAAATTGTAGGAGAAATTGTATATACCAAATTGTATATATATATGTATGTGAATGGTCGTCGTACGAGAAATTCGATTTATATATATATGCACAACGTGTACAGTATGTAGTAGCGTAATATATGTTTGAAATGAAAAATAATTAAATGGAAAACACAAAATTAAAAGGAAAAATAAATCAAAATTAAAAGAATTAAATACTTTTAGTCCCGGTTGGTGTTACCAACCGGGACTAAAGGTCCCCCAGCGAACGGCCCCGGCAGGCGCCACGTGGTGGGCCTTTAGTGCCGGGCCGTGACGAACCGGGACTAAAGGGGGGGGGCTTTAGTCCCCCCCCTTTAGTGCCGGTTGTAGAACCGGCACTAAAGGGCCTTACAAACCGGGATTAAAGGCCCGTTTTCTACTAGTGTCATTGGCACACCGGTTGATCAATTTTGAGGTAATAAAGCAAAGTTGTTATCTGGAAAATACTTACCTACTTAAAGAAGGTCGAAATAGAAAAATCGTTGCCATAATTTTCAGGTATGCTAGCATTCATATCTACTTTGGACACCAGATGGCACACCCACATTCTGTACCTGAAGCGATAGCTGTAGAAGAAAGGTACCAAACATGATTTACTGTTTCTATGCTTCTCAAAATGCTGTAGTATATGCCCATAATATCACATTATGAATTGTTCTGTGGGAAGTTTGCTTTTTCTACCATCACGGAATAATAATTCATTCTTTAATTTGATATGTTCCGCGTGCAATTAACTATTTGTGTTGGTGTTTATGCCACTTCTGATATGACATCATTTTCTTTGTTTCTTGAAGATGATGGTTCTTATTCTCCTCTTTGATATGACCATCAGAGAGTCAGATTACTCGGATCATCTATTCGTGGCATCTTCTTGCGTTCATGGAAGATTTGGTACTTTTTTGCTTTACGAATCTGAACAAATGTGTAGCCTTCATTGAATATGCAATTTTGGAACCATTGTTATGTAGTAAAAAATGTCAGTATTATGTAATGTAATGTAGTTTCTTTAGCTTCTGGGTTTGCAAAGGGAAACTTGCTATTTTAGGTGATGCTATTGACCGGAACAACACAACCATCATCATAGTATGTTACCTATTCAGATCGCCAAAGTTCTGCTCCCAAAGTTTAGTTTTAGGGTACTTTAGCTCAATCATTGCCGATACTTAATACCCCTCACCAAAAGCACTAGGTAGCATCTAAATCATTTTTCTTCAAGTAATTAAATTCAGTTGGTACTCAGCAATTTATTCCCAATTTTATGAATGCCTAGCTTTATAAATATACTGCTGGTTTGTTTCCTGCTTTATTGAGTACTCATATGCCATTGGTTCATATCCATGTTTGTAAGGCGTTAGTGCTCCATTAACACGGCTTTCTTCAGTTAAATGTGGTTCTAATCCAGTTTGTACAGAAATATGGTTATTCAGTACCTATATTTTGTTTGGTTAGATGCGCTTCTCATTCTGCATTGTGCTTGTTGAGTGCCATCGTTTTTGTACGGATCGGGCGCAGGTAGCTACCATTGGAGAGCACGGGCGGCGTGGTTTTATTGTGGGTGTCGAGGAGCAGGGGAGGGTGAGGAGGACGAAGGTGGGGGAAGGAGCAGCGAGTCTGGTGATGGGTCAGGGCCACCAGTCGAGGGGAGGGGAGGACGGTCGCTGCTCGCCACCTCCCCGCCTTGTTTCCTGCAGCGTCGCCCTCCTATCCGTTGTTCTTTGTCCGCCGTGACACAGCTCCGGCCACGACAACTCGTCAGCTCCCGCTTCCTTCCTTGCATGCTAACCACCTCACCAGATTGGTGTTGAACATAACAAGGTATAAGGCGGCCATCCATACTCATTTTCCTTCCCTATATTTTTTCTTGTTCATATCCGTAAAAATATTGTGCTGGTCATGATTGATTTGAGTATCATGATTTTGAAATTAGATGCAAATGTTATATACTTCATATTGTTTTATTATTGCCATAATGATTAATAGAACACCAGATGGTGGCCATAAGCAATTTGAAGTGCTTGCTATGATAATTTGAATGTAATAAGCAATTCCCTCTCTATGCGTGTGTGCTTGTATGTCTTTCTTGCTTTATTCTCACTATATGGAATGGTTATATTTACTTCAATATTTGTACCTTGATGCATCAAAAATAATACTCCCTCTGTAAATAAATATAAGAGCGTTTAGATATTGATCTAAAACGCTCTTATATTTCTTTACAGAGGGAGTAGTTAACTACAAGACCTTATTTCTGCGAGTGAAGAATAGATGCACACTTGCTCTTTTGTTGTTTTCGACGGGTTGCCATATTATCGATAGAGAGATACACATATAGGTTAAGCTATGATACATTTGTTGCTTTACACTATCTTTAAATCCATTTTATTTGACACATGTTTGAAATGTATATTTAGCATGAACACTTTGTGTCTCCAACCGGTTTACATCATAGGAAACTATAGCACAATGCACTGCCAAATTTTCTTGTTAGATCTCACTGAAAATATTTGTTCTGACCTACGGTAATGCCTTTCGGTTAAACTAGGAAGTATTTCACTATTGAAAGCTTTCATCCGCATATATGGTCGTAAGGGGTGGTGTATTTATTTTGCTTCATTCATTTTTTTGGTCTATTTATTTTGCACAGAAAACCATCTTTGGTATGATTTGATCGGCCTTATTTAATACAATACAAGAAAAATTGGAAGTAGTAGCAAACCAGCCATGAAAAGCTTGAGAAAACTATGCAAACCACAAGAAATGATGTGCTCCTGTCATTTTGCCATGATCTTGTGGCCCAGCTCCAAGACGCTATGGACTAATGTTAGCTACTTGCTTCTTTAGCTGCTCTAATTAAGAACAAATTCTCAGTGTGGTTTATCCTCTTAAAATTGTTACTATTCACTTAGGGGGGAAGTGCAAGAAGTACCTGATTTTAGAGAACACTACAGACCAGAGCAGGAAGCCGAAGTCAGGAAGGAGAATGCATGTGCCCTTGAGGACCAAAGGATGATGTTTAATCTTGCTTTTGTCTACGCTACTATTCTTGGTTCAGATCCTTACCTTCGGTTCAGTTCCATGTAGTCTTATGGATAGATGGACAAGTTGGTGAAAACTGAAAACTACCAAATGGGTTAATTAATCAATGCTGCCCATTATTTCGTTTCAGCTTTATCAACACCTTACATTAGTAGAAAATTAAATTGAATACTAACTTCGTTTATGTTATACTTGGGTGATGGATCCCTTCAGATGTACAAATTCCTATAGCAAAGTTTACAATGCTTTTGTGCCACTTATGATATGCCTCACATTTTTTTGTCTTTCCTTGTGGATGATCCATCTGAAATATATGTATCAATGTAAATAACCTTACATTTCCTTCTCCTTCAATTGATTTATGGTACTCATATATAATGATTACCAATGCCCTACAATATGCACATAATTCACGATTCTAATTGGCTTCTTGCACCATGGGCACAACAGGTAAGTTTCATTTATATGTGTAGTACATCCCTTTGTTCATTATATTTTAGTTTATATTCAAGGCAGCTTTTGTATCTTCTAGGTTTTTCATTTTTTCGGAACAAAAAAGTAATATAAAAAAAATCCATACATAAGGATGGCAATGGGTAGGGTATGGGGCGGGTAGAGCAATACCAAACCCATACCCGTGTAGTTAATGGGTACAAAATTCAACCCATACCCGTACCCATGGGTATGAAACTTTACCCATACCCATACCCGACGGGTACCCATACCCATTGGGTACCCAATGGGTAGATCACAAAGTACACAAGTTATTCACAATTATACATTCATTGATAGCACATTTGACAAATTTTTTTATCTCAACTCAATAACAGATAGATGAGTACATGTGAATTATCTCAATTCAAATTCAACCCATACCCGTGCCCTACCCACGACTTAGCGGGTAGGGTATGGGTACTACCCATGGGTATAAAATTATGCCCATACCCTGCCCATGCGGGTACGGTATCCGCGGGTACCCGTACCCATGGGTAAAATTGCCATCCTTATCCATACAATATCTCTTTGATGAAGCCATGCCAGATATTGGTCCCTCTTGTGCCCAGCTGCAGCCATCGCCTAATCTACTCTTGTGCCCATGCCAGATATATGTCTTTGATGAAACCATGCCAGTAACAGTTTTCCGTTCTTTGCTCAAGACGCAATGGTATATGTTTATTGGCATGTCAGTTCCTCGGGTGGATCCTCGCTAGCTCTAGCCGCCTCACCCCCTTCCAAGAAAACCTTGACCAACAACATGGTATTATTTCAGTTTCGAGTTCATGTTTTTTCCTAAGACATTGCAAGAGATAGAAAAGTTTTACTTCTGAAACAGATGTAGCAGTATAATTATTGTCCGTGACTGAAATCAATATTTGCTTCATTGTTAACAAGAAGAGATCGATTGTCTCATGCAGATGCCTACCATGTTGATCGGTTAATGGCATTTGCAGAAGTATCTAATCCATTCTAGCTAATTAAAGTTTGTTTGAGTGCACATAGACATCATGGTAGTGGATAGGCACTATAAAATGCACTTGTGTTAGTTCAGCGAGGATTAGACATCAGCCTGATGGTACTTCATTTTTCCTTCTATAGCCTGATCTGGCACATGAAGTTTTTCTACATGTTGATTTGCTATATTTTTGGTGCCTGAGAGATAGTACATGCATGTATCCTATACAGTTTGAGCAAGCTGAGAGCCCTGTTAATCTCAAATTTTATATCATCCACAGGTGTATCACATGTCTCTTGATATTTACTAGGTCAACATTAAGATTAGCTAACTAGCATACATACACTGGCTAAAACATAAGAGTTTCGAGTTTGTACATGCGAACTGCACATTCAGTTACGATCACCATTGTTTATCAGCATTTTTTTTTGTCACAAAAATGTAAAATCACACACTATAAAGCTTTTGACACTTGCTTACAATGTCTTTCTCTCTGCCATCAGTCTGCTGTGATGGAAAATGTTAGGATTCCAACAAAAGTGCTTTTGGATGCTACGATGCAACAGCTCGGCCTTCCAAATGTAGTTTACTCAACACGCAAGGCAAGGACTATCGGTCTCAAGGAAACTGTTGAGTTCTATCAATCTGAGTACTAAGTAAACAATTAACTTGCAAAGAAATCAATATCCATCTATGTCTGATGGCACATGTAGCAATGACTCTACCTGAGTTCCATGACTGCATATCTTAGTCACCATAAGTTGAATGTCCAGAGCTATCTATATGATGCATGTCTGCCTGTGTAGCTCGCTTTTTAAAAGCAATGTAAATAAGCTATCATGAACTGATCTCATGTCTTTGTTTTGGCCTATAAACCTACCATGCAATGTACTCCCTCCGTAAAGAAATATAAGAGCATTTAGATCACTACTTTAGTTATCTAAACGCTCTTATATTTCTTTACAGAGGGAGTAATATATAACGCACGTATGAACAACATACCTAAATATCTGTTTTCTTATGCTTCAAGGATGTTATGATCGGTCTCTAAATATTCGTACTTGCATGGTTTGAGTGCTTGGTTCCCTCTCGCCCTCTGCGCCATTGGCGCAACTGGTCATCTAGTTTGTATAAATAAGAAAGGGGAGCGCTACGGATCAGACTACTGATCCCTTGCTTCCCATCAGACCAGTGGATGGCCGTTGGATTAAAGTTACGATGTTCGTCCGATCTGACACGATGGTTAGCCACTGACTTTTCCTTCCTAATAAGTGCTTCTAGTAATCACTCCGACGTATATGGCATCTCCTCCCGCTGATCTTTCCAACCTTTCCCAACTATGTGCTTCTAGTAACTAATTGCTTCCCAGAAATTATGCTAATTGTTTTGGTAAGTCGTGATTGCTTCAAACAAATAAATACAAAAAATAATGCTTCCCACTAATTACGGATTTGCTTCCAATAAACAAACAGAGAAAATTAATTGCTTATGGATGCTTTTTTAAAACTGAGCACTTTTCCAGCCCTCTCAGGCCATCAGCGTCCCCAGCCGTCCGTCATCAATTTTGGGCAATTTCGACCGTCTGATCAGCTCTAATCGCACTTAGGCTCGCTTCGTTCGCTACTAATAACGCTAGCCGTGCTGGGCCGCTCCTCCGGTAACAATTTGGGCTTCTGCCACTAAATTGGGATGGGCCGCTGCCCCTTCACGTGATTAGCCCACCCCGTGACCGAAACGACGCATCAATTCATCGGGACGACTAAACGAAGAAAGTCACTCGCCTCCCTCTCCCTGACCTCTCGTCTCTCACGACCTGGGCGAGTGCAGCCGCCGCAATCCCGCCAGTTGCTGCACCCACCACCGCCAGGTTTGTTGCTCATCCCCATCTGTGTATGCAGTGCGATCCTGCCTCCCACATCGCTCGGCCCGCTCGTGGGCGAAGGTGCGGATCTATTCCACTGGTCTATGCCGGGCGAAGGTGAGAGGAGCAGCAGTAGCGAGTCAAACTGGAACAAGGCGGATGCTTCACACTGTCTTCTTCTCATCTTTTCCAAATGGATGGATGCTAATTCTGTTGGATGGGTAATTGACCTGAGGATTTACGATGTCCAGCTCCGTCGTTGAGGTGCGACCAAGGGCGGACTCTAGGTACGTCTGGCGTTGTCATCTGAATGTCGTATGATTTATCCATGTGATGCTAGGTTTTTTTTGGTTCACGCGTGATGTACCTGTGAGTGAACTCTGAACCCTGTTTGTGCTCTGTTTGTTGGGTAATTAAATAGATCTAGCACGATGCCATGATGTTGGCTGACCAACCAATTAGTGGACCCCTTGATTAAATTAATTCCAAGCCCAAGCTGATACGGATTAGTTAATGAATTCTTAGTAATTTCTTATATATGTATTAATTTTCAAGAGACGAACAATGAGTTCGCATTTGTTTCCAGGATTCAGTTCCATCTCTTCAATTTGCGTTAGCTACATAAGATAGCTAATCGGCTCTCTGGTACACTATACGCACTCAATTTGGAACAAGACTGCATAATTTCCTTCGTTTGCTAATGGAAAAAAATACATTTTGCCAAAAAAATACACGCTACAAATGATGTATGTATAATTGTATTTATGGCCTTATCAACTTTCGATGCTTCGGTAGGATTTTGGAAGCTATTGGGCAGTTTGGCACCGCATTCACAAATCCTTGTAGCTTATTCAATCATTGCACAGGATGCATTCCTTGAGAAATGACGAAATTAAAATAGTGCTCGCACCCTCCAGGCTTGATAGTAAGGAACCATGTGCCCAACTCCTTAGATTGCCAGAACACTAGGCTTGTACCCAAACGTCCCAACCACAAAGCAGACAACCTGCCATTTCATGAAGGATTCAGAGAACAATTTTCAGTTTCATGTGCATCAGTGTAGCTATGCAAATTAGGAAATAATGCATTTTGAAGTTCTGATGCTCTGTGTTAGTCATTTCATAAACAACATAATCTTTGCAATATTGTCGATGTGCCGTGGACACCAAGATGTTTTTCTAGGCAGATCAAGAATGTCTACCATTTGTTGGGTGAAGTTGACAGAACACACGACATCTATATATCTGCTGGTGCAAAATGGTAGAGTTGTAAGGGATACCTTAACAATTGATTTCTTCAGTAAGTAAGAAACATATTGTGCTGGATACATGAACCTATACAAAATACATACAACAATACCTGTATGCCACTTCAAAGGTGAAGGTAAGGTGTTCTTTTGATGTCGTTGTTCTGATTGCTTGCAGCGAGTGATGTTCAAAATTGGCATTTTTCATCAGAATTGGGGTATAAGGCGAGCGCTCAAAACAGAGGGAACAGAAAAGTTGCAGAGGGACACATGTGTTCAATAGGATTTCCCCTATTTTCATGTTAGAGGTAATCCAGTTACCTTAGCTATGATGACCTTATATAATGTATGTCTGTTGATTGGTATTCTCCTTTAGGTTTCATTGAAATTGAATGGTTAATTTCTGTTTCCTCTACTATAGTCTGTTAGCGACTAAATTCTTCAAGAATTTCGGAAATGAATATTGACAGTTCTGTACAGATATGTGATATAATAGCTTATAAGTACTATACCTATCATGAGCGTTACAGACACATTTTCTTTAAAATATCATAATGAAACTGAAGATTTTCCCTTCTCCTTTTATGAACATGTCTAAATCATGAAAGAATGTAGAACTTTTAGGGAACTGTAATCCATTCACATGTTCTCATGTATTTTTAGTGTCAATCATCAAGATGGAAGTGTGGCAATGAGCACCAGATCATCCCTACTACAGTAGTACTTCACTTCAAATCAACTAAATTTCCCACATTCAAAGCTTACAGATATATGAGTTGGTTTGTGTAAATTTAACTTTAATGTTTTGCAACACTACTTATTTACTCAAATTCATAATATATTGCCAAAATAGACAGACGCTGCAATGCGCGCCAAGCCCCTACTATAACATGAGCACCGGATGTCTTCTAGGAGTAGCGTCGATGAGATCGGAGCGACAATGACGAGATCGGACCGACGTAGCTAGAGTGTAGTGGCTAGTCTGGGCCACAGGAAGACTTGACATGCCTAATATCCTCGTGCACGGGCATAGATGAGGTAGGAAGCAATTGTCAGGCATGAAGAAGCAGGCAATCCCACGTAAGAAAGCATGCATTCTTCATGCTTGCTTTGTCGACGTCGAACCCGTCCCACAAAGCAATGATTTGAATCAAGTAGGTAGCTACGTCCATCCTGCTAGATAAAGGAGCAGGTCCAGCCGTCTGTAAATTGAAAATATACAAGCAGAATTTGTGTTCAGACTATCTTTTAAGATCCAGCAGATACACAAAAGCATACCTGAAAATAATGATGCATGGTTGGCATAGTCTGGCACAAAACATTTGTACAACAGAAACACATATGAGAAATAAGAAGAAGAAAATTATCTGTCACAACATACATGATTTGCAATGCAGCCATAGAAAATTGAGATGAAGAAAAAAGATACTGCTATAAAAATATATAGGTAGGAAGCATGGCTTATGAGAAGCAACAAGTTGATCTACCACAACATACATGATAGAGGCAGTAGAAGCATAGATAATTGAGATGCAAAAAAAAAATCATTGCTATATAGAGGTATATGCGAAACATGAAGGTAGGAAGCATGTCTTCCATGGAAGCATGCAAACTTGAAATTAGTATCACCATTGATCTGGATGCATATTTTGAGATCTGCCTACCAAATTAACCAATTTCGCAGAGGATATGGTGTACACATCGGACAAAACATATTAACACCTGTGAAATTTTTCGAATAAAGATACGAACATGAGTAACACAAATCAAACACAAAGTGCTTCAGATTGAAATTGCATCAACGTGAGAGGTGAGTATGTACCAGGGGCGATTTGCCGGAGTTGCTCCGGGCTGGCAGGCTTCTTTGCCAAACTGAAACAGCTTACTAACGTGATGAAGAGGGACTGAAGGTAGCAAGGCATGGTTCTAGTGGTGAAGCGAGACGGCAAGAGGGAAGTGATGTCGTCGGGGAGAGCAGGATTGGAGGCGGAGCAGACGCGGATGGATCGCCGCATCGGCGAGGTGGACCGGACGGAGTGTTGAGGGAGCGTCGGGACGGAGCAGGGTGGTGAAGAAACGACGGGACGAATCTGCTTGGGGATGAGCTCGCGGGGGATGCAAGATTGGGATGAGGTGGGTGGTTATGGTAGGCGAGATTAATTCGCTCGGGGCGGCATGGGATAGTTGGGCCGGGTCAGACGAGATTTACGGAGGACAGAGATGGATAAGGAAAATTTATGCAGCTAATTAAGTGGATTGAAGAAAATCACCTTGATATCCATCGTGGGATCAAAGATGCATCTACGGCGAAGGAGTGGTCTGACGAAAGCTTTCTATCAGAAGTATGATAGAAAGTGTTTCCCAATAAGAAAACATCGGGCTGGGCCCAGCCCGTGCCTCGCATTATGAATGCGAGAACCGGTTTCTTGATTTCTTTTCGTGATTTCTACAGGTGCGCCTTTTCAGCGAAATCGCTAATTGAGGAGTACTCATCGCAAAGATCACCCCTCTTCTCAGGTTGTGACAAGTGGCGCATTGCACGTGCGCCACTTGTCGCAACCCTTTTTTCGTATATCCATTTATTCAAAACATTTTTATCTCTTAAACCGTGCGTCCAAATCTCGAACCGTTTTCACCGTTGGATTCCTCGCGTCGAGATCTTCAAAATTAGATCCCATGTTGATAGGTTTGAACGAACTTTTTTTCACGAAGAAAACCGGACGAAAAAAACCAGAACCGGGAGCACGGTTTTTTCCCGAAGGCACGGCCGTGCCTCTCGCGAAATCACAACCGTGCCTCTCGCGGAAGCAAAACCGTGCCTCTCGCAGAAGAAAAAAAACAGAAACGCGTTTTTTTTTCCTTTCCGAAAGAGGCACGGCCGTGCCTCTCGCGAAATCACAACCGTGCCTCTCGCGGAAGCAAAATCGTGCCTGTCGCGGAAGGTGAAAAAACAGAAAACACGTCTTTTTTCCGTTTCCGAGAGGCATGGTTGTGCCTCTCGCGAAAGTAAAACCGCGCCTTTCGCGAAAGCAAAACCGTGCCTCTGGCAGAAGAAAAAAAAACAGAAAACGCGTTTTTTTTCCCGTTTCTGAGAGGCGTGCCTCTCGCGAAAGCAAAACCGTGCCTATCGAGGAAGCAAAAAAAACGCGTTTTTTCGTGCAAATTTTCTTTTTTCCCAAAAGCTAAGGAAGACCGGTGGAAAACTAAAACGTCGAAAAAACCCAGAAAAACCCATTTAAAAAGACGAAAACGCGTGCGAAAAAAAAACGAAGGGAAAGCCCAGAGCGCGACACGTGGCGGGGTGGCTGAGAGCACGCCAAGTGGCGCTGATCGTTGCGAGGCTTCCGAAGGAGCGCTCGTCAACTAGTTGCTCCCCCTTTTCAGCTCAAAAATAAATAAATATATACAGGTGCACCTTTTGCTGGGTATTTTCAGAAAAAATATTATTTTTTATTCTTTTTTCATTTCATTTGTTAATTCAAGATATTTAAAATTCACATACATTTTATTAAAGTTTTTAATATTTTTAAAAATTCATGAAGAGTTTTTTAATTCATGGATATTTAAAAAAATCAGAGTTTTTAATTTATTTTTTAATATATAGTTTTACATTTTAAAAATCTCCCCAATCGCTCTGACACAAATTTGGTACAAATTTATTTTAGCAGGTGTCTTCTGAGTGAAGGGCCTTGTTTTTCTTTTCCGGAGCGAGCGTTGAATATTCTAGCCCAAACTTCGCCTACAAATACACGGGCCAGACTGTATCATGCGAGAGTACCCCAGATCGGGTTTTTGGAAATGAACCTTGTGAATGAATAGTGTGGAGCAATTTCTTGGATTTCTTGGAATTGAACAATGTGAATATAGTTCGACTTTTCCAGGCGGCGGAGTACGATGGCGTCACACCTACATTTTTCTTCTCGTCTCCAATGTTCTTGGATTTTAGTCGATTTTAGAAGATGAATCTCGTCTGAACCTCTTGATTGGTTTTGTGTGAAAAATGGGATATACCGGAGATGCATGTTTTCAGGGTCAAAATCAGTTTCGAAGGATGATACTCATCTCATCTTGATTGAAATTCCCACTTAAAGCATTGTCGCCATAACGTTAACCTTTTGCATAGGCTTAAAGCATCTCTATCTGAACTCCTAAAGGCTATAACTCCTCAAGAGCTTCCCTTTTGAGGAGTTAAGCACCACCTAGGTGAACTCTCGAAATCTTTAATGTATCAAAAAATTTGGGGAGAAACGAGGGTGACCTCACAATTTTGAGAGAGCGAACACAAGTCTCACCAAAAGATTTGCTCTCACGCGCGCGACCGCCTCTCAGTGTTGCTCAGCCATTTGCATGCCAGAGTAGTATGGACTCGACTAGATCGACTCGACTCGCGACAATTAACTTGTTCGTTCCTCTGGAGCTGCCCTCGCCGTGTTCCTTGCCAACGACGACCACCCCGATGGCCGGCTGACACCTCACAGCCCCGCCAACCTTTGTCTGAAAAATTCCAGTTAGATCCTAGCAAGAATGCGATGATCTTTTTCCTTCATTTCTTCACCTTTTGTCGTATCTTGCCATGGCGGCGCTCCTCCTAATCGTCCCTAACCCGATGGCATTCCTCAATGTAGACTGGACCACGAGCAAAGCTACGTCACAGAGGAACACTTACAAAATGCAAAATTTCACGTACATGAAGAAAACTTACCCTAAAAAGTGGCCGCTGGTTCATTCGAAGAAGAAGAAGAAGAAGAAGAAGAAGAAGAAGAGGGACAGGGGCTTTCATATGAGGTCTGGTTCGTTTGAGGTGTTAAGTTTGGGAGTTCGGTTAGGTTTGCATTCTTTTAACTCCCCAAATTTGATGTGTTAAAGTTTGAGGACGTGTTTGAGGAGTTAAATTTTATGAGTTCAGCCAGGGAGGCACTTAAAACATTTGTTATGGAGTACTATAACTTTGTTGTAGGGTACTATCAGTTGTTTTCTCCCCGGGAGTGATTCCAGCAACTAAGGTTTCCACACCTCCAGCCGGCGTCGCCATCGATCTGCCTTGCCTCTTGTGGCCCTAAGGGCATGAAGGCGTCATGGATCTCTGTCCTTGCCTGTGGGAGGGCTCCTATTGTGTATTTATGTGTTCTTTTGAGTTTGTTTAGGGTTTATGTCCCGCTCAGGAAGGGGAGGCGATGGCGGCTCCCTTAAGATGAAACAAGGTTCTCGCTGCCTAGTTCCCGTCCTGGTGGTGCGTCTAGTGTCGTCGATGGGTGTGGACGTGTGTCTTCGGCGGATCTTGCGAGATTTGATCGGTGTTTTTCTTTAGTGGATCTATATGGATTTGGTATTTGTTCGTCTACGTTCGTGTGTCTACAGGTTGGATTCTTCTGATCTACGCTTCTCTTTATCAGCGATGGTTGCTATTCTGCTTCATTGGTCCTTTGGGGTCTTAGCATGACAAATTCCTGACTATCTACTACAATAAGGTTTGCCTGGCTATGGTGAGGGAGGGGCAATGACGGCGGCATGCCTTCGGCTCGTCACCAGGTGGTCTATGAACCTAGATGTAACTTATGTTGCTTTTAGTGTTCTTGTACTACCATGTTGTTTGATGAATAGATCTAAAGTTCTTTCTGAAAACAAACATTTGTTATGGGAGGATGGTGACTTAGTTGTCCTGTTTTGCATCCCATCTTTGTTGGTCCTTTAGTGTACCCGGCTCATAAAATGTTTTGGGCCTTGCCTTACATGTTTAGAGGCTGGGAGGAGATCATTTTTTTTACAAGAAAAAAACACAATACAAATTGAAACACAAGCACTAGAACACATGTGCAGGACCAAACGGAACAAGACATGTTTCACCGTAGAATCTTAAACCTAGCCAACCGACAGGTTCTTTCCTCTTTTCGGGCCAATTTGGTGTTGGAAAGACAGAGCTTGCAAAAGCTCTTGCCGACCAACTATTTAACAGTGAAAAGATGCTTGTTCGGGTTGACATAACTGAATATGCTACTGTTGGGTCTGTAACACGTCTCATTGGAGCACCTCCAAGGTAGTACGCACTTTCTTATGCATTAGTATTCCTCTTAGAACTAAAATATATTTTCATGCTTAGTCTAGTTAGTTTGGATACGAAAATAGCGGACAATTGACTGAAAAGGTGAGAAGGCATCCATATAGCCTTATCCTTTTCGATGAGGTCGAGAAGGCACATCCCTCGTTTGTTTAATAGTTTTCTTCAGATTCTTGACGATGGCATGTTGACTGATGCCAAAGGTAGAACTGTTGACTTTAAGAATATTATCATCCTTATGACCTCAAATCTTGGATCAGAATACCTTACAACAAAAATGACCGGAGAAAAGTCATTAGAAGTTGCAAGGAACCTTGTCATGAAAAAGGTTTGTTAATCACTAATTGTCATGTAAGGGCTCGATGCAACGGTTCCCTACTGTTAATTGCCATTCATATTGTTGTTTATGCAGGTTCAGAAGTTCTTTCAAGCTCGAACTTCTCAACAGGATTAGTGAGATTGTGATATTTGAGTTACTTTCCTATGAACAGATGAAAGAGGTTGCAAAAATTCAGATTAAGAACGTTGTAGCTAGAGTAGCCAGTAAGGGCATCTCTCTGTCTACAAGTGATGCCATGTTGGACGTCATAATGTGGGAATCGCACAATCCGGTTAGTACATCTAGCTTCTTTTCTTTACGTATAACTTTGGTCGTATCTTTTAATAACCATTTGTGTACCTTTAGATGTATGGTGCAAGACCTATAAGAAGGTGGGTGGAAAGAAATGTGATGACAATGCTCTCTGAGATGCTAGTCAAATGTGAGGCTGGGGAAGGTTCAACAATCTTCATCGATGCAACAGATGACAAGAAGGGGCTGAAATATGAAGTGATGAAGATGCCGGTCCTAGACTTTTCTGGTGCGTGAGACCCTAGGCAGATCTAGAGTGCCATGTAACCCCCTAGAAAAATGCAAAATAATTTATACAGTATACATAGCATTAATTCTATAACAATAAAATCTATTTCAGACTATATGTTGGATTTATGACGATATTTAGTCTACACTATACTATACAATATTAGTGCATTTTCTCCAATTTTGGTAACCATGTTTTGATGAACAGTGACACCTCCGTCCTAGGCCCGCCACTTAGCGAGACAAGATAACATTGGTTATGAACTTTTATTTTATGTTTGCATCAGGTAAAAATGATATGATTCATTGACAAATGAAGTGGCAATGATAAAGCCAGAACAACGTCAGTAGATGGTGCTCGCGTGCCACCCTATAATATGAAAGACGCATATGGACATGCCTAAAATGGTAAGAATATGTCTTAATAGAGCACATCCCAAAGCTGGACCCCACCCTGCCCGTGCCCTGGCGGCGCTGGGATGAAAAGTGTCCTCGCCTTCGCCTGGCTTCACTACTGCAAAATAGGCTATCAGTGGTGCGCTTCCCCTGGCCGCCATTGACCTCTGGCCGCTCTTAACAGGTCACCAGTGACAGGTTGTGCACCCACCACTGACAAAGTTTGTACTGTTTTACATCCTATCTTTGTTGCTTATTTAGTGTACCCTGCTCATAAAATGTTTTGGGCCTTGCCTTAGAGCATCTATAGCCGGACTTGGCAAATCCGACCTCTCAAATGCCCGCGTACGTGCCCGGGCGCGTACGCAGACAGTGACCGGTCACGCCTCAAAAAATTCATTCCACATCCAGATACCTCAAATTAGAAACCCCAAATCCATATTATTGCCTGCAACATGAAACCTAATCTAAGCGGAGCTCGCCCGGTTCTTCTCCCCGCTCGCACGTCTCCGCCTTGGCCATGTCCGACGGCCGGCTGCGCTCCTCAGAATGTTGGTCCAGTCGCCGGCAAAGTAGAGTAGGGCATGGGACACCAGCCGGCAATAAATTCCCGACGGAAGGAGTCCGAGCGCTGCCTCGCACGGGCCTCCCCTCGGGAGTGGCGGAGCGCAAGCCGGACGGCCATCTCCTCCTCGGGGCCGCGTGTGATGAGCTCGGGGTCGACGGATCTGGAGGTGAAGGACTCGGATCCGCTGCCCGCCATGCCGGAGACGGCCGGAAGGAGCCGGAGACGAGCTTGGGTGGCGGAGGGGAGCGGAGGGGAGGGGAGTGAAGTGGCTAGGGTTTGGTCCAGCTAGCGAATTGGGGGGGGGGGGGGGGTATGTGGGGTCAGGTGGGCTAGCGTGAGCCGTGGCCGATGTGGTGGGCGTGCCCGGGCGCCCCCATATCTGCCCCATATTTGGGCTGGATATGGGGATGCCGGTCAGCCCGAGTGTTTAAGGGCCGTTTGAGGCGTCCGTCTGAGTCGAAAAAACGTGGCCGTACAGTGACCGGGCAGCCCGCCCGTGCGTACGAGGCGGGTTTGAGAGGTCCGGCTGTAGATGCTTTACATGTTTAGAGGCTGGGAGGAGGTACTATTTTTTGAGAAAAAAACGATACGATACAAATTTGGGACACAAACACTAGAACACATGTGTGCAGAGCCAAAAACACACACACACATGTGTGTGTGCAGAGCCAAACGGAACAAACACATGTTTCACCGTAGAATCTTAAACCGAATCGGCAGCCCAAATCAGCCAAACCAAAGGCTACACACACCTACCCGGACGTACCAACAGAGGACGCCGGCCGGCCGTTCTGCCGTCCCCGGCGGTAGTTAATCCACGAAGGCGTACTGCTCGTACCGCACGCGGCAGTCCACCAGCACGGCCCTCGCGCCGACGGCGTGGCCGCAGGTGGCGTTCATCTGGCTCACGGCGGAGCCGAGGCAGCTCGCGCAGTCCCCGCCCGACAGACCGGCGCGGCACGCGGCGTGGCCGTAGGCGAACGCGTTCGGGTACGGGGAGATGCTGTACGCATCGCGGCCAGCAGGTCGGCCAGCACGTAGGCGAGGCTCTCCGCAAAGGGGTCCCCGGCGCCGTACACCGCGCCGTTGCAGAGCATGGAGAGCGGTGCCGTGTTGGGCGTGCCGCTGGCGGTGTGCGGGCAGGAGGAGAGGAGGTGCAGCAGCGCGAGGGGGAGGAAGAGGAGCCGGTCCGCTCTGCGTGAGGACGCCATGGCGCCTCCGATCTTGGGCTACGGGTGTAGTAGGGCTGTGTGGTTGTTGGTGGCGCTGTGAGCTTTGGGAACAACGGTATCTATGAGTGGGAAGATAGGACGGACAGGCTAAGGCCGGCCGCGGCCGATGGTCGTTTTCACGGAGAAGGCTCGTCCGCTTGTTTGTATGCTTGTCTGCTTGCATGACGATGTGAGCGATGCATATGATGTGCCAGGTGCCTATCGTGTCGTATTAGGGCAACTCAAACGCTCAAACGGACCCGGATTTGATCCGTTTTTTGTCCCTTTGGATCGGCCCGCAAGGTGGAGTCCGGCTCCGTCTACGTTGTGCTAACCAGTTCGCTCAACTGGCCGACGCATTTTGTCGTGGCCGGTATGCAATATTTGTACATAACTTTTGCATACAAATCTTAACATTGCCCAAAGTTTAAGTCACGTAAATTTTACATCACAATAATAAATAGTTTACAATTGAATAAAATCTCATAGTTTACAAACCAAATGAAATTTAAATTGTCACAAATACATTCAAAGAAAAAGAGCCAATACATCTGTTAGTTGCAAGGCTCTTGCCACAACTCATATCTTATCGAACTACTCACATTTGAAGATCATATATCACACGAAAACACATCATAGAGCACATCATGAAGGTAGATTGATTGATAATATGTCTTACAATGGATGCCATGTGTGATACATGATTACAAGTTGTTGACACAAGATTTTGGCATGCTATGAAACGCAATTAAGATCGCCTAAAATGAAAATGGTTTCAACATAAAAAAGTTTCGTATCATCAAATTGAGCAACTTTGATGTTTGGGTCATCACCATCCGACCTCATCTTAGAAGCCGAAACTGTGTTCAAAGTTCTAGAAATTTTATGTTCAGATCACTGTTTGTCTGATTACGCCCCCAAGAAGGCCTCATATGAAAAAAAAATGTTCTACATGAATTGACTTCGTCTCATCGAATCAGTTGATTTTGATATAAAAATCATCCCAATCCATGTTCGTATATAAAAATCATCCCAATCCAAGCATAGGGGCTAAGTTGAACATATTGCGAGCCATTTAATCTACAACAATAAATACACAAATGATTTTAGACACAATTCATAATTAATATTACACTAGTTATTAAAACAAATTTTAATTTAAAGTGCACTCCCACTCAAATTAAGATCTCTCATAATTAATAGTGAGTGATTCAAGATACAAGTCTAGTTCTCTCAGCCATTGATGTGGACATCACTGCTGACGAGAATTTTGACCGGTAGGCAAACTTTTGCCGATCATGTCTCCATATGACTCTTGTTCATCTTTCGATGCTTCGTGCTCCGAGCTCAGAACGATTCTACTAGAACTTCAAGACAACCGAGTGCTATGTGCATCCATGGTCTGACCATCCCCGTCTTACACCTCATGTCCCGTTTGTACTCATGCAGACATGACGCACTCCGGAACGTTACGTGTTATAGACGGTTGCAACACTGGGAAGATCACCTTGTAACTTAATATTTACTATGAGAGACCACCCTAATAATTGAATAATGCGCAATCAAAGGGTGCAAACAACAAAGGGATAAACATCTCAGGCAATTCATAAAAGCATGATATGGTATAGACCTGGGCACGGGAGTTCTCTATGACCGTCTTCAATCTCCAGTTGTAGCGACGTACGGCCAATATTTCGTTGCCGTGGCAACCGTTTCAAAAACATTGCCATGGCGGCAATCTCAAAAAATATTGTCGTGGCACCAAAATATGAAATTCCGTCGGGCACGTAATTATAGCTCCTCGTCCCTCGCCTGGTACACCTTCTCCTCGTCAAGGTCCTCATGTACGTCTTGCCACCGTCTACGATATTTACATTAAGGTGGCAATCTCGTGGCTCCAACCATCATGCCATGACGCGCATACCACTTAACATTACAACATATAGCCATCTCATACATAAAGTCATTAACATGACGAAGGTCATACCTCATCATATGCAAACCCTGCAAAACCAAATTAGACATTCTCTAATCGGTTTGGCAAATTTTAATTATGTGGCTTCTAGGGTCCGAATAAACCTAGCTACCTACGTGCACACCATAAAGTGATAATCCTTGTTGCTAGATTAACTTTCGGGATGTGTGAAAGAAGAGACTTAATTAAAAATCTCGTTCCCCCACACTAAACTTAGTCTAATACGCATGACCCCCTAGAAGATCATCCATCTTCATCGCCCTCTTGCGTACACGACGGTTCGCTATTCTTGACTATGGTGAAGCCCAAGGAACTGTTAGCAGATCGTCGACATCAAGAGCCGAGAGATTGTCAGAACCTTGTGAAAAGTGACACCATGGCGTCAATGAACTGAACCGAAGCAACACTCGAAGGAATCATAGCAAGAACATCACCCTCACAATCACATGTGATCTAGATCGAAACTTGCATCTACTCATAGAACCGCTCATGATGCCACTATTAGGAAACATAGTAAAAACAAAAAAAATCGCCCTACGATCACCCAGGAACAATATGAAGATGCATAATGGGTTTGGATCAACGATCGTTACTGACTCTAGGAGTGAAGTGGAAGTAGACGAGTCGGTGTAGATCGTACTTGGAGTCCCTCGAACGTCGATGACAATCCCGTGAACCGCCATCGAACGATCCCTCGAACGGAAAACTGAAAGCACGACCTCTTATTCTTGGTTGCAAGCGTACGGTCTTCACGATCCGGCAGCGATTCACCATCCAGAGCTTATCATCGCTGGAGAATTAGAGGGAGGAGATTAGAACCACACATGACTTCTAATTATGAGGATTAGAGGTGGCTAGGGCTAGCTCTAATTAGTCAACTAGGACCAACAAGAACTATAACTAGATCAACAAGAGGAGGCTCCAAAACTTGTGTCCTAGGGGCTATCCCTACCCCTCTATTTATATGTTGAGCCCTGAGGTCGTAGCTTGGGGAGGGAGCCTCCTCAAACTCGGTTTGGAACAGAAGGAAGAGTCCTCCTTGAATTCTAGAACGAAACGCCAAGGTTCCTGGCCTTTCCGGGAACGCCACGGACCTCGGCGCCTGGCACAGTACCAGACGCCAAGGACCCTGGTATCTGGCCCAGGACCAGAAGCCAAGGACCCTGGCGTCTGGCCCCTGCCCTTCACAAAACTCCTTTTGCACTAACCTCAGACCTCATGGTCCTTATCGCTTGGCCCAGCCAAAGTGCCCTCGCACGAGAACATTTCTAAAAACATCTGAAACTCTTTCGATGACCCCGAAACGCTTTCGGATCCACTCTGAAGTATTCCGAATATTAATGAAACGATTCCATAAATAAATCCCCGATACTCTCATCCTACTAACACTCAGCAGATCATGATTTCCTTACGCTTGTGACGTCGTAGGTTCGGTAAATCATAGACATGAACGAAACCCCTTCGTTTATTGACCAATAGCGGGACCGTGGACATCCATATCGGTCCCTATGATTACAGGAATGATATTTTAGTGAACCTTTGGTTATCATGCGATGTTCCCTTTGCTTCGTGATGCTTTACAAAACCCGGTGTGCATCGGTATCCTCTTGAGTCATCACCATGCTCACTATGCCGTTGCTCCCGTTACCTGTTTTGTTCTTCTTTCTCATTAACATGTTCCGGCATCCCTGTGATGTAGTCACCTGTGTATGGCCAGACGATAATGGATGTCGTCACACAAAGAGGGCCCTAAGAATATCTCTCCATCGTCGGAGGAGCAAATCCCACTCTCGAGCTATCCAGTCACTTGTCAAACTTTCTGGTGAACCTGAAAGTTGTCGTTATGATCACCTTGTTACATATGACGTTTGAGCAACCCCAAAATCCACCATCTGGTAGGAAGTGACCAAGACACTCTCATGGTCTGAGGAATTAAAACATATGCTAGCACTCTGTGTTATAACAAATGATTACAAACGATATAATCACAAAGTATAACAGACAAGTTTGGGTCGATTCAATATGATTGTTCTCCTAATGTCATACCCTCAATGTTATTTTGGGACTATCGTCACACAAAGAGGGCCCTAAGAATATCTCTCCATCGTCGGAGGAGCAAATCCCACTCTCGAGCTATCCAGTCACTTGTCAAACTTTCTGGTGAACCTGAAAGTTGTCGTTATGATCACCTTGTTACATATGACGTTTGAGCAACCCCAAAATCCACCATCTGGTAGGAAGTGACCAAGACACTCTCATGGTCTGAGGAATTAAAACATATGCTAGCACTCTGTGTTATAACAAATGATTACAAACGATATAATCACAAAGTATAACAGACAAGTTTGGGTCGATTCAATATGATTGTTCTCCTAATGTCATACCCTCAATGTTATTTTGGGACTATCGTTACACTTAACGATATCCTAAGATCCGGAAAACGTGATCACCAACAACACTTGAGCTAGTCTTAGAGCCGAGACCGGGAACCTATTGTTTGCCGTTTATCATTTCACACGTGCATATGAGTTTTCCACCGAATCGCATATTCCAGGATCATAGCAATTATAGCATGAAATACAAATTCTTAATTATGCATAACGAAAATATAATAATACAATATTATTGCCTCCAGGGCACTGTTGCGGATGTCAGCGAAACATCGGTGCAATTTCTAGTCCACCAACAAGTATACTGCCGCTGGCAAATTCCTAAACAAGAATAGACCAAGATCAATTAGCCATGCCGTGTATATATTCACATAAATCTATCTGTTGAGATAGGCTTGATTGCCTGGTCGGCTAGGGTAGATGGATGCAGCAAGTACCACATGATGGCGGACGACGGCGGCTGCATGTTCATGCCTCCCGTCGCAAAATATGTTGTGGCATCGATGCGCCGGAGCCATGTCTAGCCTGATTCAACAAGAGCAATTTGAAAAGTTAACGTTTGTGCTTGTATTCATAACGGGAAAGAGCGGATGTGCCAATACAATACCTCCATCGGTTGTGAGATCCCATGGATGGTTCGAGGATCCCATGGAAAGTGATGCCGGCGGCCTGTTTTGCAAGCGTACGCATCGCCGGCGGTCGCGCCGGGTCACCTAATGCAATAGCTCCCGATCCACCGAGCGGCCGTGGAACTAGCAAGGTCGTTAGCTACCAGGTAGCTATATATCCATGCCTAAAAATCGGAAGAATCCAGCTGATTTTTGTAACGGGCAGGGCAAATTAATTGGCTATTATTAGAACAAAACCCGTTAATCAAAGCCCATACCACGGACGAGATCGGATGGCAGCGAGAGCGGGGTAACTACACCCGGTTGTAGTGTGCATTTTCCCTATATATATATATATATATATATATATATATATATATATATGTGTGTGTGTGTGTGTGTGTACTTTTCGATCTCATTCTTTTATTAAAACAAATCTACAATAATACTTTTAAAACATCATGTTTATAATCAAGAAGAAACTGAATACTCTCCAATATATTCTTGATCTAAGCAAATTTCATGTCCAAACACCAACGAGCTTTGAGGGCAAAACGGACAACATATGGTACAATGAGGTATCCAATTTTGGGAACTTACATAGGTTATGAATGACCAGTACAAGAATGAACTATCCTTTATTGTATATGTTTTAACTCTGTTTACTTTCAGGTTGGTTAGCAATCGCTGAATGAAGTATTACTTTCTCTATTGTTAGTAGCATCATTTTGTTTCTACCCTTTTTAGCATTTGCAACTAACGTGTATTATCTGCAATCCATAGACTGTCCAAGACAACTGAAAATATCTATAATATTGTGAACTATTTTTGATTGTTTGAACGTGATTCGCAAATACCCACAGGGAAGCGTTGGCCTTAGGGTCGAAATTAATTTCTTACATACTATTTATGTCATTTTCTTTTCTATTGCAAAATCATTTGTTGATACTTTTCTCCCGGTTCTGTCATAGAATGTAAGTATCTCACTACTTCATAAGGCAATGTTTCACATTTGGTTTGTGGATTTTTTTTCATGTGTTGAGTTTACTTATGAACCGCCTGTTCCTTTAAGATTATGAAAAACATAAAGACATGGAATCCTATTTTTGCAAACCCTTTGGAGAAATGTTATCATTTTCGTTTTAACACTGCAGGTTATTACATGTCCTCAATAGTAATATTAGAAATGGTTATCCCCAAAAAGAATTCAAATGTCTCTCATAAACTTAAAAAACTTCTATCATTACACACATAATATAGGTCGTCACATATTTATTTCGATATGGAATGCATATGAATTAGCTAGGCCGTGCGGACCCGTGCGCACGGGTTGACGACTAGTATCATATAATGGCTATCTTGCTAAACCGATTCAAATTGTGGTTCAAAAAAGCATTTAGTTTTCTCCCTGTTAACTTTGTGACCATGATTCATTTCTTTCTAGATTTGCAACTGCTTTGAACCAAAGGATCCCTGAGGGATCGACATGAATGTAGAGTAACAAAGTGATGCGACGAGTGCACAACCTCTTTGGCATAGCCTTGTCGACCTCAGCATCATTGGGTTGGACGTGGAGGATGGTGATGCTGGTGTGACTGTCGGAGGCGGGGAAGAAGATCTGAGGCCTCTGGAGACGGCGCCGAGGGTACTGATCCGCTGTGATGGACGGTTCCATCGTTGGAGCAGCTCCGGTGAGGTGTACGACGGCGAGGCTGAAGCAGGACAAGACATACAACGTTAATCTGAAGTGGGAGTCTAATAGCATGTGCAATAGATGATGTAAAATACATCACCAAAAAGTGCTAGATGTAAAATGCATCAGCTGCGCCGCGGCCGCTCCGACAGACGCTGTAAATACTGTTGACTCTGAACTTAACTGAAGAAACTGAACTTTACAGTCGAAACTGAATTTTACTGTCGAAACTGAATTTTACTGACAAAACTGATTGAACTAGTAGCAGAGCACTGCAATAGAAGTTTAGGGCATTCGAGCACTGGTAGCAGAGAGCAGCTCGTGCAGCAGCACCGCGAGCGAGTGCTAAAGCAGCAACTCCTGTAGTTGCCGCAGGTCGTGCAGCAGCAGCAGCAGCAGCGCGAGCGAGAGCAAGTGTTGGAAATATGCCCTAGAGGCAATAATAAATTGGTTATTATTATATTTCCTTGTTCATGATAATCGTTTGTTATCCATGCTATAATTGTATTGATTGGAAACTCAAATACATGTGTGGATACATAGACAACACTGTGTCCCTAGTAAGCCTCTAGTTGACTAGCTCGTTGATCAAAGATGGTTAAGGTTTCCTAGCCATTGACATGAGATGTCATTTGATAACGGGATCACATCATTAGGAGAATGATGTGATGGACAAGACCCAAACTGTAAACGTAGCATTTGATCGTGTCAGTTTATTGCTATTGTTTTCTACATGTCAAGTATCTGTTCCTTTGACCATGAGATCATGCAACTCATTGACACCGGAGGAATACCTTGTGTGTATCAAACGTCGCAACGTAACTGGGCGACTATAAAGGTGCTCTACAGGTATCTCCGAGGGTGTCTGTTGGGTTGGCATGGATCAAGACTGGGATTTGTTACTCCGTGTGACGGAGAGGTATCTCAGGGCCCACTCGGTAATACAACATCACAATGAGCCTTGCAAGCAAAGTGATTAAAGAGTTAGCCACAGGATCTTGTATTACGGAACGAGTAAAGAGACTTGCCGGTAACGAGATTGAACTAGGTATAGTGATACCGACGATCGAATCTCGGGCAAGTAACATACCGAAGAACAAAGGGAACAGCATACGGGATTAACTGAATCCTTGACATAGAGGTTCGACCGATAAAAGATCTTCGTAGAATATGTAGGAGCCAATATGGGCATCCAGGTCCCGTTATTGGTTATTGGCCGTAGAGGTATCTCGGTCATGTCTACATAGTTCTCGAACCCGCAGGGTCTACACACTTAACGTTTGGTGACGATTAGTATAATTGAGTTATTATGTTGGTGACCGAAAGTTGTTCGGAGTCTCGGATAAGATCCCGGACATGACGAGGATCTCCGGAATAGTCCGGAGGTAAAGATTGATATATGTGATAATAGTGTTTTGATCTCCGGAAGAGTTCCGGAGTTCACCGGAAGGGGTTCCGGATGTTTACCGAAGTGTTCGGGTGCAGCAACACTTTATATGGGCCAAAGGGATAAAGCCCACGAGGTATTGGAAAGTGCAAAAGTAGTTTTGCTGCCGCGTAAGCGGTACTACCGCTTGTTGGAAGCGATACTACCGCCCGAGCGGTACTACCGCTTGTGTGAAGCGGTACTACCGCCCAAGCGGTACTACCGCTTGTGCGCGGCTATGCACGGTTCGGCAGGGATCCGAGTTGGACTCTTTTCCTGCGGGCCAAACCGACCTTGTGCGGGCAAAACCGACCTGGAGGAGGCTTTTACTCCAAGTTTAGATCCCAAGGCTCAACATATAAATAGAGGGGCAGGGCTAGCACACGGGACACATCAGGATTTCCCAAGCCGTGTGCCGGCAACCCTAGCCCTCTAGTTCCTCCGTCATAATCTCCGTAGCGCTTGGCGAAGCCCTGCAGAGATTGTTCCTCACCACCATCACCACGCCGTCGTGCTGCTGGAACTCAACCACTACTTCACCATCGCTCGCTGGATCGAGGAGGTGAAGGCGTCATCAAGCCGTACGTGTGTTGAACGCGGAGGTGCCGTCCGTTCGGCGCTAGTTCGTGATCGGATCGAGGGACGACTTGCGATTTGGATCGCGGAGACGTTCGACTACATCAACCGCGTTTCTTAAACGCTTCCGCTTAGCGATCTACAAGGGTATGTAGATTCACTCTCCCTCTCGTAGATGCTCATCACCATGGATAGATCTTGTGTGTGCGTAGGAAAAATTTTGTTTCCCATGCAACGTTCCCCAACAGTGGCATCATGAGCCAGGTCTATGCGTAGATGAGATCTCGAGTAGAACACAAACGAGTTGTGGGCGTGGGTGTATACATATTGCTTGCCGTTACTAGTTGATATTTGATTCGGCGGTACTGTGAGATGAAGCGGCCCGGACCGACAATACGCGTACACTTACGCGAGACAGGTTCCTTCAACTAACATGTAACTTCGTTGCATAAAGATGGCTAGCAGGTGTCTGTCTCTCTCACTTTAGTTGAATCGATTTCAATGAAGAGGGTTCTTTTAGAAGATCAAAAAGCAATCACTACACCACGTTGTGGTTTTGCGTAGGTAAGAACGGTTCTTGCAAACCCGTAGCAGCCACGTAAAATTTGCAACAACAATTAGAGGACGTCTAACTTGTTTTTGCAGGGTATGTTGTGATGTGATATGGCCAATTACATGATGAGATATATGTGATGTATGAGATGATCATGTTTTGTATAGAATATCACGACTTGCATGTCGATGAGTACGGCAACTGGCAGGAGCCATAGAGTTGTCTTTAATTATTGTATGACCTACGTGTCAATCATTAAGCGCTATGTAATGCTTTACTTTATCGCTAAACGTTAGCAATAGTCGTGGAAGCAACAGTCGGCGCGACAACCTCATGGCAACACGTTGATGGAGATCAAGATGATGGAGATCATGGTGTCATGCCGGTGACGATGGAGATCATGCCGGTGCTTTGGAGATGGAGATCAAAAGCACAAGTTCATGGCCATATCATGTCACTTATGATTTGCATGTGATGTTAATCCTTTTATGCATCTTATTTTGCTTAGGACGACGGTAGCATTATAAGGTGATCCCTCACTTAAATTTCAAGATAAATTGTGTTCTCCCCAAGTGTGCACCGTTGCGAAAGTTCGTCGTTTCGAGACACGCCGTGATGATCGGGTGTGATAGACTCTACGTTCACATACAACGGGTGTAAGCCATGTTACACGTGCGGAACACTCGGGTTAAACTTGACGAGCCTAGCATGTACAGACATGGCCTCGGAACACAAGAGACCGAAAGGTCGAACATGAGTCATATAGTAGATATGATCAACATGAAGATGTTCACCATTGAAACCACCTCGACTCACGTGATGATCGGACTTGAGTTGGTGGATTTGGATCATGTTACACTCGAATGACCGGAGGGATGTCAATTTGAGTGGGAGTTTTTAAGTAATATGATTAACTAAACTCATTATCTAGAACAATAGTCTAAAGTTGTCTTTGCTATATTTATGTTGTAGATCATGGCTCGCGCAGTAGCACCCCTGAATTTTAATGCGTTCCTAGAGAAAGCTAAGTTGAAAGATGATGGAAGTAACTTTGTGGACTGGGCCCGTAATCTAAGGATTATCCTTACGGCTTCCCAGAAAGCTTATGTCCTTGATGCACCGCTTGGTGATCCACCCGCTCCAGTTGAGTCTCTAGACGTTGTGAACGCCTGGCAGGCTCGTTCTGATGATTACTCAATAGTTCAATGTGCAATGTTGTATGGCTTAGAACCGGGACTTCAAAGACGTTTTGAACGTCATGGAGCATATGAGATGTTCCAGGAGTTGAAGTTTATCTTTCAGAAGAATGCCCGGATCGAGAGATATGAGATCTCCGATAAGTTCTATGCTTGCAAGATGGAGGAGAACGGGTCTATCAGTGATCACGTGCTCAGAATGTCTGGGTACTCCACCCGTCTGGCTGAGTTAGGGATGCCCCTTCCACCAGAGGCTATCACTGACAGAGTTCTTCAATCATTGCCACCTAGCTACAAGAGCTTCGTGTTGAACTATAACATGCACGGGATGAACAAGTCAGTCGCCGAGCTGTTTGCGATGCTGAAAGCCGCTGAGTCTGAAATTCAGAAGGAGCATCAAGTGTTGATGGTCAATAAAACCACTAGTTTCAAGAAAAATGGCAAGGGTAAGAAGGGTAACTCCAAGAAGAGTGGCAAAGCAGTTGCTCCTCTCGTGAAGAAACCCAAGGCTGGACCCAAACCAGAAACTGTGTGTTTTCATTGCAAGGGAACTGGACACTGGAAGCGGAACTGCCCCAAGTATTTGGCTGACAAGAAGGCGGCCAACAACAAACAAGGTATATATGATATACATGTTATTGATGTGTACCTTACCAACTTTCGTTGTAGTGCCTGGGTATTTGATACCGGTGCGGTTGCTCATATTTGCAACTCAAAACAGGAACTGCGGAATAGACGGAGGCTGGCAAAGGACGAAGTGACGATGCGCGTGGGAAATGGTTCCAAGGTTGATGTGATCGCCGTCGGCACGCTCGCTCTTCGATTACCGTCGGGATTAGTGATGAACCTAAATAAGTGTTATTTGGTGCCTGCGTTAAGCATGAACATTATATCTGGATCTTGTTTATTGCGAGACGGTTACTCATTTAAATCAGAGAATAATGGTTGTTCTATTTATATGAGTAATATCTTTTATGGTCATGCACCCAATGTGAGGGGTTTATTCTTATTGAATCTCGATAGTAATGATACACATGTTCATAACATTGATGCCAAAAGATGTAGAATTGATAATGATAATACCACTTTCTTGTGGCACTGCCGTTTAGATCATATTGGCGTAAAACGCATGAAGAAGCTCCATGCTGATGGACTTTTGGAGTCACTTGATTTTGAATCACTTGACACATGTGAGCCATGCCTCATGGGCAAGATGACTAAAACGCCGTTCTCTGGAACAATGGAACGGGCAAGTGACTTATTGGAAATCATACATACTGATGTGTGTGGTCCGATGAGTATTGAGGCGCGCGGTGGTTATCGTTATTTTCTCACCTTCACTGATGACTTAAGTAGATATGGGTATATTTACTTAATGAAACACAAGTCTGAAACATTTGAAAAGTTCAAACAATTTCAGAGTGAAGTTGAGAATCATCGTAACAAGAAGATTAAAATCCTACGATCTGATCGAGGAGGAGAATATCTGAGTTATGAGTTTGGCAGTCACTTAAGACAGTGTGGAATTGTTTCACAATTGACACCGCCTGGAACACCACAGCGTAATGGTGTGTCCGAACGTCGTAATCGAACCTTATTGGATATGGTGCGATCTATGATGTCTCTTGCCGATTTGCCACTATCGTTTTGGGGTTATGCATTAGAGACAACTGCATTCACTTTAAATAGGGCACCATCGAAATCCGTTGAGACAACGCCATATGAACTTTGGTTTGGCAAGAAGCCAAAACTGTCGTTTCTTAAAGTTTGGGGATGTGATGCTTATGTCAAAAAGCTTCAGCCTGAAAAGCTGGAACCCAAAGCGGAGAAATGCGTCTTCATAGGATACCCAAAAGAGACAGTTGGGTATACCTTCTATCTCAGATCCGAAGGCAAAGTGTTTGTCGCTAAAAATGGAACATTTCTTGAGAAAGAGTTTCTCTCGAAAGAATTGAGTGGGAGGAAGATAGAACTTGATGAGGTTGTTGAACCTTTACTTCAACCTGAGTGTAGCGCAGCGCAGAAAGTTGTTTCTGTGGAGCCTACATTAGCTGAAGAGGAAGTTAATGATGATGATCATGAAGCTTTGGATCAAGTTGCTATCGAACCTCGTAGGTCGACAAGGACGCGTACTACTCCTGAGTGGTACGGCAACCCTGTCTTAGAGGTCATGTTGCTAGACAACGATGAACCTACGAGCTATGGAGAAGCGATGATGGGCCCGGATTCCGAGAAGTGGTTAGAGGCCATGAAATCTGAGATGGGATCCATGTATGAAAACAAAGTATGGACTTTGGAAGTATTACCTGAAGGGCGTAAGGCCATTCAGAACAAATGGATCTTTAAGAGGAAGACGGACGCGGACGGTAATGTCACCGTCTATAAAGCTCGACTTGTGGCAAAGGATTTTTCACAAGTTCAAGGAGTTGACTACGATGAGACCTTCTCACCCGTAGCGATGCTTAAGTCCGTCAGAATCATGTTAGCAATAGCTGCTTTTTTCGATTATGAAATTTGGCAGATGGATGTCAAAACGGCGTTCCTTAACGGTTACCTTAAGGAAGAGTTGTATATGATGCAACCAGAAGGTTTTGTCGATCCAGAGAATGCTGACAAAGTTTGCAAACTCCAGCGATCCATTTATGGATTGGTGCAAGCATCTCGGAGTTGGAATCTTCGTTTTGATGAGATGATCAAAGCGTTCGAGTTTATACAAGTTTACGGAGAAGCTTGTATTTACAAGAAAGTGAGTGGGAGCTCTATAGCGTTTCTAATATTATATGTGGATGACATATTGCTGATTGGAAACAATATAGAAATGCTGGAAAGCGTAAAGGAATATTTGAACAAGAGTTTTTCAATGAAGGACCTAGGAGAAGCTGCTTTCATATTAGGCATCAAGATCTATAGAGATAGATCAAGACGCTTAATAGGACTTTCACAAAGCACATACCTTGATAAGATTTTGAAGAAGTTCAAAATGGATCAGTCCAAGAAGGGGTTCTTGCCTGTTTTGCAAGGTGTGAAGTTGAGTAAGACTCAATGCCCAGTGACTGCAGAAGATAGAAAAAAGATGAGTGTCATCCCCTATGCTTCGGCCATAGGCTCTATCATGTATGCAATGCTGTGCACAAGACCCGATGTCAGCCTTGCCATAAGTATGGTCGGAAGGTTTCAAAGTGATCCAGGAATGGAACACTGGACGGCGGTCAAGAATATCCTGAAGTACCTGAAAAGGACTAAGGACATGTTTCTCGTTTATGGAGGTGATCAAGAGCTCGTCGTAAAGGGTTACGTCGATGCAAGCTTTGACACTGATCCGGATGACTCTAAGTCGCAAACCGGATACATATTTATTCTTAATGGGGGTGCGGTTAGCTGGTGCAGTTCCAAGCAAAGCGTGGTAGCTGATTCTACATGCGAAGCGGAGTACATCGCAGCCTCGGAGGCGGCGAAGGAAGGTGTCTGGATGAAGGAGTTCATGACAGATCTTGGAGTAGTGCCTAGTGCACTTAACCCAATGACTCTGTTTTGTGATAATACTGGTGCCATTGCTCTAGCCAAGGAACCAAGATTTCACAAGAGGACCAGACACATAAAGCGACGTTTCAATTCCATCCGCGATTACATCAAGGAGGACGACATAAATATTTGCAAAGTACACACGGATCTAAATGTTGCGGATCCGATGACTAAACCTCTTCCAAGGGCTAAACATGAACAACACCAGAACTGCATGGGTGTTCGATTCATTACAATGTAAATCACATAGTGATGTGAACTAGATTATTGACTCTAGTGCAAGTGGGAGACTGTTGGAAATATGCCCTAGAGGCAATAATAAATTGGTTATTATTATATTTCCTTGTTCATGATAATCGTTTGTTATCCATGCTATAATTGTATTGATTGGAAACTCAAATACATGTGTGGATACATAGACAACACTGTGTCCCTAGTAAGCCTCTAGTTGACTAGCTCGTTGATCAAAGATGGTTAAGGTTTCCTAGCCATTGACATGAGATGTCATTTGATAACGGGATCACATCATTAGGAGAATGATGTGATGGACAAGACCCAAACTGTAAACGTAGCATTTGATCGTGTCAGTTTATTGCTATTGTTTTCTGCATGTCAAGTATCTGTTCCTTTGACCATGAGATCATGCAACTCACTGACACCGGAGGAATACCTTGTGTGTATCAAACGTCGCAACGTAACTGGGCGACTATAAAGGTGCTCTATAGGTATCTCCGAGGGTGTCTGTTGGGTTGGCATGGATCAAGACTGGGATTTGTTACTCCGTGTGACGGAGAGGTATCTCAGGGCCCACTCGGTAATACAACATCACAATGAGCCTTGCAAGCAAAGTGACTAAAGAGTTAGCCACAGGATCTTGTATTACGGAACGAGTAAAGAGACTTGCCGGTAACGAGATTGAACTAGGTATAGTGATACCGACGATCGAATCTCGGGCAAGTAACATACCGAAGAACAAAGGGAACAGCATACGGGATTAACTGAATCCTTGACATAGAGGTTCGACCGATAAAAGATCTTCGTAGAATATGTAGGAGCCAATATGGGCATCCAGGTCCCGCTATTGGTTATTGGCCGTAGAGGTATCTCGGTCATGTCTACATAGTTCTCGAACCCGCAGGGTCTACACACTTAACGTTTGGTGACGATTAGTATAATTGAGTTATTATGTTGGTGACCGAAAGTTGTTCGGAGTCTCGGATAAGATCCCGGACATGACGAGGATCTCCGGAATAGTCCGGAGGTAAAGATTGATATATGTGATAATAGTGTTTTGATCTCCGGAAGAGTTCCGGAGTTCACCGGAAGGGGTTCCGGATGTTTACCGAAGTGTTCGGGTGCAGCAACACTTTATATGGGCCAAAGGGATAAAGCCCACGAGGTATTGGAAAGTGCAAAAGTAGTTTTGCTGCCGCGTAAGCGGTACTACCGCTTGTTGGAAGCGGTACTACCGCCCGAGCGGTACTACCGCTTGTGTGAAGCGGTACTACCGCCCAAGCGGTACTACCGCTTGTGAGCGGTACTACCGCTTGTGAGCGGTACTACCGCTTGTGCGCGGCTATGCACGGTTCGGCAGGGATCCGAGTTGGACTCTTTTCCTGCGGGCCAAACCGACCTTGTGCGGGCAAAACCGACCTGGAGGAGGCTTTTACTCCAAGTTTAGATCCCAAGGCTCAACATATAAATAGAGGGGCAGGGCTAGCACACGGGACACATCAGGATTTCCCAAGCCGTGTGCCGGCAACCCTAGCCCTCTAGTTCCTCCGTCATAATCTCCGTAGCGCTTGGCGAAGCCCTGCAGAGATTGTTCCTCACCACCATCACCACGCCGTCGTGCTGCTGGAACTCAACCACTACTTCACCATCACTCGCTGGATCGAGGAGGTGAAGGCGTCATCAAGCCGTACGTGTGTTGAACGCGGAGGTGCCGTCCGTTCGGCGCTAGTTCGTGATCGGATCGAGGGACGACTTGCGATTTGGATCGCGGAGACGTTCGACTACATCAACCGCGTTTCTTAAACGCTTCCGCTTAGCGATCTACAAGGGGATGTAGATTCACTCTCCCTCTCGTAGATGCTCATCACCATGGATAGATCTTGTGTGTGCGTAGGAAAAATTTTGTTTCCCATGCAACGTTCCCCAACAGCAAGAGCAGAGCAGCAGCAGGAACGAGAGCAAGAGCGGAGCAGCAACCCGAACGAGAGCAAGAGCGGAGCAGCAGCGCGACCGACAACAAGAGCAGAGCAGAGCAGCAGCGTGAACGAAAGCAAGAGCAGTGCAGCAGCGCGACCGACAACAAGAGCAGAGCCGCAGCGCGAGCGAGAGCCGGAGCAGAGCCGCAGCGAGAGCCAGAGCAGAGCCGCGGCGCGAGCGAGAGCCGGAGCAGCAACAGGAGCAGTGCGAGCGAGAGCCGGAGGAGCAGCAGCTAGTGCTGGTGTAGAATTCGCCGCCAAGGAAGCAACGACATGGGGGAGAGACGTCGTGGAGGAGGTGGCCGGTGACGGCGCCGTCGATGGAGACACGCCATGGCTGCTCGGTATTGAGCACCGGCAGCCCCATGAGATCGAATAAAAGATAAAATGCAGCGGTGAGTGCAGAACCTCCTTGGTGGCGCCCTGAAAGTGCAACTAATCCCCGGGTGGTTTTGGTAATTCATAACAACATATAGCTCATTGAACTAATATCCTTTCAAGTTGAATATTTCAGAAAGTTCAATGATTGGCTTGGCATGGACTAGAGATGTGGACCCCTCAAAATGCTAAGGACAAATATTGGCAAAAGCTCAAGACTCTTCATTTCTATTTTAGTGATCCAAGATCACATTGAGTCCATAGGAAAAGCCAATACTATTAAAAGGGGATGAGGTGTTGCTTAATGGTCTACTTGCTCAAAATGCTTAGTGATATGCTCCAAAGCCCTCAACCACTTTCTCAAATCCCAATATGTCCTAAACCTAAAGTCAAACTCGGCCCCACCGATTTGATCCATCCGGCGCCACCGAGTTCATTTGACATAGCCATAGCCAAAAACTCTAATCAGTTTGGTCTCACCGATAGGGATTTCGGTCTCACCGAGATGGGATTGCAAACTCTCTGTTTCCCTTCGTAACGTTTCGGTCTCACCGAAATGAGCGATCGGTCCCACCGAGTTCGCAATGCAAACTCTCTGTTTCCCTTTCGTAACGTTTCGGTCTGACAGAAAGGAGCGATCAGTCCCACCGAGTTTGCCTGACCAACTCTCTGTTTGCTTATTACTGAAATCAGTCTCACCGAGTTCATGTAATCGGTCAAACCAAGATCAGGTTATGCCCTAACCCTAGCGCATCGGTCCCACCGAGTTGATCATGTCGGTCCCACCGAAAATCCTAACGTTCACATTTTGAACTGAATCGGTCTCACCGAGTTCACCTATTCGGTCTGACCGATTTGGGTCATATGTGTGTAACGGTTAGATTTTGTGTGGAGGCTATATATACCCCTCCACCCCCTTCTCTATTCAAGAGAGAGCCATCAGAATGTGCCTACACTTTCACTACTCATTTTCTGAGAGAGAACCACCTACTCATGTGTTGAGACCAAGACATTCCAATCCAACCACAAGAATCTTGATCTCTAGCCTTCCCCAAGTTGCTTTCCACTCAAATCATCTTTCCACCATAGCTAAATCTGTGAGAGAGAGTTGAGTGTTGGGGAGACTATCATTTGAAGCACAAGAGCAAGGAGTTCATCATCAACACACCATCTATTACCTTTTGGAGAGTGGTGTCTCCTAGATTGGTTAGGTGTCACTTGGGAGCCTCCGTCAAGATTGTGGAGTTGAACCAAGGAGTTTGTAAGGGCAAGGAGATCGCCTACTTCGTGAAGATCTACCCAAGTGAGCAAGTCCTTCCTGGGCGATGGCCATGGTGGGATAGACAAGGTTGCTTCTTCGTGGACCCTTCATGGGTGGAGCCCTCCGTGGACTCGCGCAACCGTTACCCTTCGTGGGTTGAAGTCTCCATCAACGTGGATGTACGATAGCACCACCTATCGGAACCATGCCAAAAATCTCCGTGTCTACATTGCGTTTGCCTTTCCAAATCCCTCCCTTTACCTTCATATGCAATGTTTTACATTCCGCTGCTATACTCTTAGAATTGCATGTGTAGGTTGATTGCTTGACTTGTGCTAAGTTGCTAAAATCTGCCAAGACTTAAAATTGGGAAAAGGCTAGATTTTTATTTGGTCAAGTAGTCTAATCACCCCCCCTCTAGACCTACTTTTGATCCTACAAGTGGTATCAGAGCTTTGGTCTCCATTTGCCTTGATTTCCATAGCTTTGGTGATCATAGCCTTGGTTTCACAACCTAGGAGAGTATGGCGTATAGCGAGGGAAATTACCACCGTAGAGGTCCTTACTTTGATGGTACTAATTTTGCTAGTTGGAAGAATAAGATGAAAATGCATATTCTTGGACATAACCCCGCCGTTTGGGCTATTGTGTGTATTGGCTTGCAAGGTGAATTCTTCGATGGAAGAGAACCGAATCGTGAAGCAACCGCGGAAGAATTGAAGATGTTGCAATACAATGCTCAAGCTTGCGATATCCTCTTCAACGGATTGTGCCCCGAAGAATTCAACAAAATCAGCCGTCTTGAGAATGCAAAGGAAATTTGGGATACTTTGATTGATATGCACGAAGGTACCGAGTCCGTCAAGGAATCCAAATTGGATGTGCTTCAAAGTCAACTTGACAAGTTCAAAATGAAGGATGGTGAAGGTGTCACTGAAATGTACTCTAGGCTTGCTCTCATCACAAATGAGATTGCCGGCTTAGGAAGTGAAGAGATGACCGACAGATTCATCATCAAGAAGATCCTAAGAGCCTTGGATGGAAAATATGATACCGTGTGCACTTTGATCCAAATGATGCCCAATTACAAAGATCTCAAGTCAACGGAAGTCATTGGTAGAATTGTTGCTCATGAGATGTCACTCAAGGATAAAGAAGAGCTTCACAACAAGTCTAGTGGTCCTTACAAAGCTTCATGTGATGCTCCTACATCATCAAGTGAGAAACAAGTCTTCAATGAAGAATTGAGCCTAATGGTGAAGAACTTCAACAAGTTCTACAAGAGTAGAAGCAAAGAAAGAAGTTCCAAGTCAAGGTCCTACAATGACAAAAGATCTTCTAGTCATGATCGCAATTGCTACAATTGTGGAAGACCCGGACACTACTCTAGTGAGTGTACGGCTCCCTACAAGAGAAGAGAAGACTCACCTAAAAGGAGAAGCAAAAGAGAGGAATCACCACCAAGAGAGAGAAGGAGTAGAGATAATCGTCATGAACGAAGACCCTCTCGCAGAAGCAAGGATTCGGAAAGGAAGGACAATTCATCAAAGAGCTACACAAGACGAAGACATCAAGCTCATGTTGGTGAATGGGTATCCGGCTCCGACTCCGACAACTACTCCGAGAGAAGCTATCACTCCGACTCCGAATATACTCAAGATGAAGGTGTTGCCGGTCTTGCACTTGTGTCATCCAACTCCTACGACATATTTGATTCACCAAATGAAGGGATTGGAAGATGCTTCATGGCTAAAGGTCCCAAGGTATCACACCCCGAGTATGTTGATTTCAATAGTGATGAAGATGATTTGCTAGGTGATGATGATTTACTTGTTAACAACTCTAGTGATGAAAACTATGATGATATTGCTATTAATCATGCTAATCAAGATAAAACGAATGACGATGATAAGAAGGAGATTGAGCGTCTAACTAAAGAACTAAACACTCTTAAGTTAGCTCAGGAAACTACCTTAGAGGATCATCGAGAGCTTTTAAAAACTCATGAAAAGCTACGCTTTGAAAAGCTCAATCTAGAGCAAGAGCATGGGTTCTTAAAAGCAATCAATGATGATCTTCGTAAGAAAAGTTCTTCTTACATTGCCAAGCATTTACTCTTGTCTACTTACATGCCACAAGTAAAATCTAGCAACAAGAGCAAGAAAGATTCTTCTTCTAGTAGTAACAATAATCATGTTAAATCCAATATTGTTGCTTCTAGTAGTTCTCTTGATTCCACTAATGATTCTCTTAGCCAAGTTACACTTGAGAAAGAAAATAGCTTATTGAAGGGAATTATAGAGAAAGGTGTTTACAAGAGCCTTGCCGGAAGTAAGCAATTTGAGGAAATTGTACGCAAGCAAGGAAGGCACCGGAAGAATCAAGGTGTTGGTTTTGAACGCAAGTTCAATGCCAAGGGAGTTGAGTGGGAAGAAGATCAATACCCCAAGACGAAGTTTGTTCCTCAACAAGAGAAGTATGATTCCACTTCTTTCAAGGGAACACAAGCTCAAGATGATCTTCCACCACAAGACCACAAGCTAAAAGGCAAGGACAAGCTTCAAGAGGAGATTGATGCATTTGAAGAAGCTCCTAAGGCCTTGGTCAAGTGGGTTCCCATGACTACATCAAGTTCTACTTCATCAAGTATGACTACAACTCCAAGGATTCCCATCAAGATGATGTGGATCCCGAAGAAGAAGAACTAGAGAGTTCTTGAGGGTGACTCCGCCAACATACTTCACTCATATTCATTTGGCAAGGACAAGTGCAATCAACCTTCACATCTTGCACTAGTTCAAGGAGTTACAAACCCTCTTGTTGGTAAGACAAGGGACAAGGTAACCTAATGCTTTCATGGACAACATCATGTGTGAATTTCACTCTATGTCTATGGATATTCTTGCATGTTCCTTGTGGGACTAACCCATGTAGGTATTGAAAGTGCAACTCACTCCAAAGGATTGCTCCAAATGATCTACATCAACATTGAGCATCTACATCTTCAACACCTACATGAAGTCATCATCGACAAAACCCAAGGTTAGTTCATCCCTCTTAGGGGGGATATCACATCTATGGGGAGCTTTGCTCTAAAAATTGAGCTAAAGCAACTCTAATGGTGTGAGCACAACAATGCTTTATGTAAAAGTGGTAACCCCACTTGTGCTTAAACGATGAGTATGACCTACGATCAAATGTTCTCATTTGACTCCTCAGTCAATATACTCATATATAGATGACCTAGTCATCGCCAATTGCTTGATAGATGCTAGAGTGTTTGTGCATGCTTTGCCACATATTTCATTTGCTATCTTATTGTGTGAGCATGTTGGTTGCATATTTTTTGTAACACCCTGGATTTTGCCCTTTTCTTTTCTGATGATTTTCTTGGATTTCTTGATTTGATTTGCTTTTCTGTGGCTATGTGGTTCTGAAACTTGGGAAGATTATGTCTTACTAGGTTTTATAGTGGCTTGTCATCCTCATCATCATCCCAAAATCATGTCATTTTCATCCTTGACCAAATCCAAAATTCTTTTTCTAGGAAATATTCCTTTTTCTATTAAAGGAATAACCCTTTAAGCCCTAGGTTGTGAAGCAACCTATATTTCTGTCACTCCCAAAATTCCCAAATAACCAAAATTCCCAAATAATTCTCATAAATTTTTTGGGTCATATATTCCTCAAATATGTCAAAATCCTTCCTTGGCATCATCAAAGATAATTCACAAATATTCCTTTTCTGATTCTGCCCTAAGTGGTGGTTTGAGAAGGAAGTGCCATTTATCTTTGCTTGATTGATCCCAAACTTTTTGGACACCATTTCCTGTCCATATAATTGCCCCATGCGAAAATTCAACTCAATTTGCCTAGTAAATATTCCTGAGCAATTTTTCAAAGTTCCTGTCTGAGGGAAGTCATTGTGAAGGAAGTACAAGATAGGCATATCTAAATGAGTTGAAATTTTGCAAGGTCCTTCATATGATCAAATCATCACTATTCACCAAATTTGAGCTCATGTAACTCATCTATGTGAGCCCAGCTCCAAATCTTAGTTTCTGGTCAGATTTTCAGTTTGTGAAGCAACCATATTTTATCTTGCTTCATTTAAGCTGAAAATTTACCAGGACATTATAATATCCATATCAACTCCCTCCACCAAGTTTTGGATCAATTCATTAATCCATTTGCCCTGTGCAATTTTTCCAAGTTTCTGTCCAGAGAAAAGCTATATGAAGCAAGTGCTAGTTTGGCTAATCCAAATGGCCTGAAACTTTTTGGGCATCTTCATATCTTCAAATCATCGGGCCATGCCTAATTTCAGCTCAACTTCCCTCTTCATGTGAGTGCTACTTCATCATCTCTTATTCTGGCCATTATGGTGGTTTCTACAGCAAGTACCCTCTAAAATCCTCCTCTTAAGATGATTTTTGGTGATCAATATCATCTTAGTATGTAATAATCACCAAACAAATCCTTTCCTTCGTTTCCAAGCTAGTGTCCCCGCTGCACAGCACAAACACTTGGCTGTTGGTCTGCTTTGGGGCCATTTGCAAATCTCTTATTTGCCCCTAGGATCTTTTCTTCCTTCATTGGACCTAAGGGCACCAAGGACTATCTTTTGGACATGGTCGTTCCGGCCAAAACGAGCCATTTGCACCAGTGCTCGCGGTGATCACGCTTGCGTCATGGCAAACTCGCGCTCTGGTTCGATCCGGTCGCTGTTCCCGTCGTCTCCCTCGTCGTCTCGACCTGAAACCATGTCCTGGAGCTTCCCCGTGATAGACTTCATCACTCCGTGCCCAGGGCCCCTCCTGTTTCGCCATAAATGCATCGCAAACTCCATGCCCGTGCCACTACGAGCTGCTGTCCTCCATTAGAGCTTGGCTCTAGCTCACCCGTGATGCTCTAGAGCTCTCCCCCGCGCCTATTTAAGCTCCCCCGAGGTCGTCCGCACCTCACTCATCCCTCCCCCGCCTCTCTAGCCCACCGGAACGGCCTCATCTCGCCTCGGTTCGCCGCCGTCCACCATGGCCGCCTCGGCCTCGGCTTGATTCGGCCACCACAGCCCTCCTCTCCTCCTCCCATCACGTCCACCGATCCCCCCTCCTCCCAGGGAGCCGCCCCACCCCCTTGCCCCCTCGCCGGAGTGGCTGCATCGCCGGAGGCCATCACCACCGCCCGCCTCTGCCTCCTCCCTGTTCTCCTCGGCCCCTGCGTCCTCCACTCCTCCCCGGCGCCACCCAAACCCCTGAACGGAGGCGCCACACCTCCACGAGCTCGCCGGTGCCCTCGTCTTGGCCGGAGGCCGCCGGAGCCAGCCGGCCCCTTCGCTGCAGCGCGCCCCTGCCCTGCCTCGCTTCTCCTCTGTTCCCTCGTGGGGTGATGAAGATCAGGGACTTGTTGCAGCCTAAAATACGTTTTCCTTTTCAGAAAACATATTCGACCCGAAGGCGGGTTCTGTTTTTCCTCCCAGGGACTTGTTGGTGATGAAAATATTCACAGATAGGTCCCTGATCTTCATCACCTCATAACTCCGCAACCGTAACTCCGATCGAGGTGAAACCAACGCTCACTTCTTCGTCTCGTCGAGATCTTTCTGTTGTTAACATTTTCACTAGGTGGTCCCACAGTGAAAATGACCATTTTGCCCTTGCCTCTAATCAGCCCCCTCCGAGAGAGAACCGTCCGGCGTTTCGTTCCGCGGCTTCACTGCACTTCTTCGCGGAGTCTCCGTCACCCCCAGGCAAGCCACAACAGCCATTTGCATGATAGACATGCAGTAGCCATGGTTTCTACATGAATATTTAATAAAAGTTTGCCCGTTATCTGTCTGCTTGTTTGCTACCACTATCGTTGTTTCGGTTATGCTCGTGGATTCATGTTCACCTTCATGCTATGTTCCGATGCATCTTGTTATCAAGTACTACTTGCTAGTATCATGTTCACATGTCATGCTTGGTACTAGTAGTACATGCTGGTAGTAGTGATGTTCAGTCTGATGCATGTTTACCGTCTGTTATCCAGTACCGTTGCTATGCATGTTCCGTTGCATCTAGTTGGTTACATGCTTACTTGGTAGTATTATTGTCATGTTCTTGCATGGTATTCATTTATGATGCTAGTGGTCATACGATGCTCATGTGTAGTGTTATGCTTATGCTCGTCAGTATGCCATGCTCCGTTGGTTTAATGCTACATTGTGGTTATGCTCGATGATTGTGTTGCACCTCCATGCTTATGTTGATATCATGCTCATGCATTATAGTTGCATCATATTTTATTATGGCTCAGCTCATTGCATTCAAGTTTAACCGGATAATAATGAACTTGAACAACTGTTGGCTGAGTCATGGTGCCACCAAATCGAGCTGACCAGTGCAACCACATTTGCCTTTTATGGGAAGGTACTAACTGGGTCTATTGTCATACCTCTCGCCGGTGCCTCCAACGAGGAAAGGTTATGGGCGCGCGCTACCCTGATCAGGTAGGCGGACATAAGCCTTGTGTGCCCGTTGTTGTTGTAAGGTACCTTGTCCCCGTTTGGGACCGTTTAAGTTTTGCCACGACGGTGGCCGTTGGATGTCACGGGTTGACATCGGGGCCACCCATGACTTAGCCCAAGAGGGGAGTTGGTCGGAGTGGCCGGGAGAGTGTGATGGCAATAGAACGGTTTTGTCGGAATGTCGTTGGTCCACCCGAATGGGAGTGCGAGGCCATGGATTCCGTGGTGTGGTGAAAGTGTGCTAACCTCTACAGAGTGTGTGTTTAATCTATCGATAGCCGCGCCCGCGGATATGGGCCCAGTTCGTAGTCGGTCACACTATGAACCAACTATAATAATTACTTGATTAATAACAACCCCGGTTCGATGATGAGAAAGAGATTGGTTGTGATCGAGAGAGGATCACGGAGGTATCATGGATACCGAAGTTGGTTGATCTTTATGTGATCGCGAGATGATCACGGAGGTATCGTGGATACCGATGTTGATAAGTTGATGTATGAGATGGTTACGAGGTAACCGACGAATGAGAGTAAGTTGGTGCATGATATGGTTTACCTGTTGCATGTAGTATCATCATGTTCATATGCTCATGCCATGCTAATGTTGTTTTAGCCGTATCATGTTCAGTTTGTGTATGCCATGTATCATGATCATGATTGCTTTAACCTGCTAATTCCATGCTGTTGTTTGTCTTGACTGCTTTTGGTTTATTGTGAGCTTGAAAGTACATTCAATGTACTGACCTGGCGTGTCATGCCAGTTTGCAGGTCGTGCCCGGTTTGCTTGCTTGTTTGGTGTGGTTCCTGTGTTCGCGAGCTAGGATAAACGTTCCAGCCAGAGTCCCTGCGGATTGGAGTCCATCATCGTCGTTCGTTGTTCCGCTGCCAGTAGAGGTTCCGCTGCCTCAAGTTGTTATGCTGCTTGCATAGAGCAACTGTGGTTGGCGTAGCGTCGCCGTGCCGGTGTTATTCATTGTAATATCAGAGACCTTGTATTCATATTCGTGTTGTAATGGAGAGCTGATTTGTTCTATGCTAAGCAGTGCCGTATTCCAGAAGACTTCACCTCGATCTCTGGGCTGGAATACGGGGCGTTCCGGTTTCTCTGAGCCGGGGTGCCACAGGGCTTGGTATCAGAGCAGGTCTGGCTGTAGAGTGTCCTAGTCCGCTGGAACGTTAGAAAACGGTAGTATAGGGTCTGGTTGTTGCCCTTGCTTGCTGCATTTGGTTGTTGCATTTGTTTGCTGCATATAGTCTTATTCGGTTACCCCTAACCCCTGTTTCGTGCGTAGATGGCGGTCAGCTTCCACGAGTTCAATGCCGTCCCCAGAGCTCCCGGTGCTGTTCCTATTGCGTTCAATCCCTCTCCTGCTCCTCTCAGCTTTGCCACCCTCCTTGGCGACATGTGGCGTAGCATTTATCCCCGCGGAGATCCACCTCATTATCAAGTATTCCAGTTTTCTGCCGGAGGAAGAATCCTGGAGTATGTTGCTCATGTCCATCTGTCAGCACCGATTCCTATTGGTAAGCGCACCTACAATTTCCATGGCGGTTACGGCGCTACTCCCGAGCGTGCCGTTCAGCTTGCCGCAATGGCAAGAATCACCGGTCTTCGTCATCAAGAGAGCATGGTGCAAGAGAACCGTGCTTATCAGTTCTATCCCACCATCGTCGAGAATCCTAAGCGGATCAAGTTCCCGTCTGTCAACCCTCAAGATGACCCGGCTATCCTGGCCATGTCCCGTTACATGACGGCCGAGTGCCTTCTTATTTCCGAGTTAGTCCGAGATGCCATTCGAGCCAGGAGATTGCTTGGTGCTTCCCTACCTCAGTCTCCGCCAGCTTCTCCAACCCCTCCGCCTCGTCCATCCGAAGTTTCAGAGTCAGCAGTTCCACTCGCTACTCCCTTAGCTTCTTCGTCAGCTCCCCAGCGCTTGCTCAAGCGTAGGGTGTAGTCATTTGTGTAGTGCATGTGCATCTGCTGTAGTATCATGCTTGTGTGTGCCTGTGTGGAGTAGCTTTGTAGCTTGTTTGTTGTGTGCTTTATTGCAATCAACCGTTTTCTCGTGCTTCTTTATTTGAATCTTCGGTGTTAACCCTTATGGAAATTGCTCATCAACCGACAGCGGATCAGAAGAAGCCGTGAGAAGTAAAGATATACACCAAGGAACTCAGTTAAAAGCAATGAGATTTTCAGCTGACAGCATTGTATTGCAGACATCCGGTCTGAATACAAAGTATATTCTGCTCAGACTTTCAGTAACAAGTACCCGTCAGAGAGCCACCTTTATTGCAGCAATGCTTAAACCTGCAGGAGAACAAAATTGGATCCAAGTCCAACATGCATTTCAAGTCAAAGGTATGGTCCGTACACAATGATTGATTCTGCCATGAGTCAGATTTGAAGCATGCGACACCCAGAAGTTAGTCCAAATATGCAACAAATTCAACAAGAAAGATGGTCAGACAATTCTTGTCATACAAGTAATCAGCAGCCGGAATGACAAGGATATATATCTATTATTTGGTTCACAAAGAAAAACAGTCCAGTCCTTCTCCACAATTTATCAGCGAAGCGTACAAGACACGATTCCCAAGTCTGCATCAGTAAGGTATGAATGGATTCTCGTGCAAGATATTCAGTCTTCTTCAGTAAGATATTGCACAAGCTTCTGGCATAAGGTACCGAATCTTCCCTAGCAAGTCTTTAAGGGGGGAAGCTTATGAGGTACGGTACCCAGTCTTCCTCAGCCAGATCTCCGCTGAAGGCTTCGAGCACAAACCATCCAGTCTTCCGCAGCACGATATCCCAATGGCTTCCGACGCAAGCTGCCCAATCTTCTTCAGTACGACACTGGTACAAGATATTAAACAATGAATTGTCAGCATATGACAGTGTTCCTCAAGAGTCAGATCTGCAACAGTTGGGACAGAAACAAGAATCAGTCAGAACAAAGGTATGCCTCGAGAATCAGATAGTTCCTCATACAGTGAGTATGCTGTCAAATTCATGCAAGTCCCTCGCACAAGGAAGAATTCATGGTACACATCTGACAACCTCACTGGATATGCAAATGAAGGAAAACTAGTGGGTGATGCAAGAATCAACAAGTCTTGAAGAAAGACAACATTGAGATACCATCTCAGCAGTAAATATCAAGATCAGCCCCGCACATCCGACAAGGTGATGTTATTAATCCTGTCACTGTCAGGCATAGTCGACAACAGTAATGAGATCCGTACAATCACACGTGAACCGGATAAATGTCCCGAGACTCGAGGCCAAAGTATGAATTGCAAGATATTACACATGACAGTACTCAGGGTCGCGAAAATAGTCAAGGATATCTAAGGCCCTGCTCTTTCAGTTAAAGATCCAGAGGAAGAAAATAATAATGAAGGAGCAAGACCGACAATACCGGTATGCCAGAGTATTGTGTGAACAATGCGGTATGAATGCACAAAGCAGTCTTATTTCATATCAAACACCATAAAGATACGCCTAAGAGGTCTACTCCATTGTGGTAAGGACCTCATAGCAAGGCAACTAGCTCAGTCCACAGTATGCTCAGAACTGTCAGTATTGAATACCCAAGTCTGTCAGGTCCGACCCATGGATAGCTCAATATATTGACCTCAGTAACTGTGCTAAAGCATCGCACAACCTACTATCCCCATGAGTATACCGGCAAAATGAAGAATCAGTGTGAGAGCACATACTTTGAGGATTGTTATTTCTCACATATGGGAATAGATTAAAGAATAGCCTGCCGTGAGCAGGATTCTTTGCCAATATCACCGCCAGTCAAGTCTGCAAATGTTATCATCAGGAGATGGTGCATTTTTCTATCAGTCACGTCAAGTGACAGTCAAACCTTTGGTACAAATTGGATACTCAAGACTGTGAAGCCAGTCAAGATAAGTCAGAAACTCCTGCAAGATGTCAGAATCCGTCAAAAGAACAGGTATGATTCACATCACTGTCTTGAACCCAGAAAGCATGCATATATTCGAGGAACCCGATGCCTGGATAGAAGAGAGTCTTTGTTCCACGGGAAGATGTGTTCCCCACTCCGTGGAATATTCTCGGTACCCGATACGAGAATAACATCTCCAGCAAGGATCAATATCGAGAAGGACACGTATGTCAGTAATAATAATCTTTCGGATCTCAGCTAAGCCAGCAGATATGAAGGAAAAATTTGAGTCAGTATGAACAGGAACATATGAGGTAAGTCCCGTCAGTATGTCAGATACGGTGAAACAAACCACCCCAGATCAAGGCAGGCAGTCAGATCAAATTCAGTGGGAACAGTATATGAGAGTAAATAGGAGAAACCCGAGTTGGAAACGGTTTCTTCAAGTCGGAATATTTACTTGTTCCCTAAGCAACCAAATCTCGAGGACGAGATTTCTTTAAGGGGGGAAGGTTTGTAACACCCTGGATTTTGCCCTTTTCTTTTTCTGACGATTTTCTTGGATTTCTTGATTTGATTTGCTTTTCTGTGGCTATGTGGTTCTGAAACTTGGGAAGATTATGTCTTCCTAGGTTTTATAGTGGCTTGTCATCCTCATCATCATCCCAAAATCATGTCATTTTCATCCTTGACCAAATCCAATATTCTTTTTCTAGGGAATATTCCTTTTTCTATTAAAGGAATAACCCTTTAAGCCCTAGGTTGTGAAGCAACCTATATTTCTGTCACTTCCAAAATTCCCAAATAATTCTCATAAATTGTTTGGGTCATATCTTCCTCAAATATGTCAAAATCCTTCCTTGGCATCATCAAAGATAATTCACAAATATTCCTTTTCTGATTCTGCCCTAAGTGGCGGTTTGAGAAGGAAGTGTCATTTATCTTTGCTTGATTGATCCCAAACTTTTTGGACATCATTTCCTGTCCATATAATTGCCCCATGCAAAAATTCAACTCAATTTGCCTAGCAAATATTCCTGAGCAATTTTTCAAATTTCCTGTCTGAGGGAAGTCATTGTGAAGGAAGTACAAGCTAGGCATATCCAATTGAGTTAAAATTTTGCAAGGTCCTTCATATGATCAAATCATCACTCTCCACCAAATTGGAGCTCATGTAACTCAACTATGTGAGCCCAGATCCAAATCTTAGTTTCTGGTCAGATTTTCAGTTTGTGAAGCAACCATATATTATGTTGCTTCATTTAAGCTGAAAATTTACCAGGACATTCTCATATCCATATAAACTCCCTCCACCAAGTTTTGGCTCAATTCATTAATCCATTTGCCCTGTGCAATTTTTCCAAGTTTCTGTCCAGAGAAAAGCTATATGAAGCAAGTGCTAGTTTGGCTAATCCAAATGGCCTGAAACTTTTGGGAATCTTCATATCTTCAAATCATCGGGCCATGCCCAATTTCAGCTCAACTTGCCTCTTCATGTGAGTGCTACTTCATCGTCTCTTATTCTGTCCATTATGGTGGTTTCTACAGCAAGTACCCTCTAAACTCCTCCTATTAAGCAGATTTTTGGTGATCAACATCATCTTAGTATGTCATCATCACCAGACAAATCCTTTCCTTCGTTCCCAAGATGGTGTCCCCGCTGCACAGCACAAACACTTGGCTGTTGGTCTACTTTGGGGCCATCTACAAATCTCTTCTTTGCCCCTAGGATCTTTTCTTCCTTCATTGCACCTAAGGGCACCAAGGACTATCTACTGGACATGGTAGTTCTGGCCAAAACGAGCCATTTGCACCAGTGCACGCGGTGATCACGCTTGCGTCATGGCAAACTCACGCTCTGGCTCGATCGGGCCGCTGTTCCCGTCGTCTCCCTCGTCGTCTCGACCTCAAACCATGTCCTAGAGCTTCCCCATGATCGACTTCATCACCCTGTGCCTAGGCCTCCTCCTGTTTCACCATAAATGCGTCGCAAACTCCATGCCCGTGCCACTACGATCTGCTGTCCTCCATTAGAGCTTGGCTCTACCTCACCCGTGATGCTCTAGAGCTCTCCCCCGCGCCTATTTAAGCTCCCCTGAGGTCCTCCTCACCTCACTCATCCCTCCCACGCCTCTCTAGCCCACCGGAACGGCCTCACCTCGCCTCGGTTCGGCGCCGTCCACCATGGCCGCCTCGGCCTCGGCTTGATTCCGGCCACCACAACCCTCCTCTCCTCCTCCCATCATGTCCACCGAGCCCCCCTCCTCCCAGGGAGCCGCCCCACCCCCTTGCCCCCTCGCTGGAGTGGCTGCATCGCTGGAGGCCATCACCACTGCCCGCCTCTGCCTCCTCCCTGTTCTCCTCCGCCCCCGCGTCCTCCACTCCACCCCGGCGCCACCCAAACCCCTGAACGGAGGCGCCACACCTCCACGAGCTCGCCGGTGCCCTCGGCTTGGCCGGAGGCCGCCGGAGCCAGCCGGCCCCTTCGCTGCAGCGCGCCCCTGCCCTGCCTCGCTTCTCCTCTGTTCCCTCGTGGGGGGACGAGAGGAAGAAGACGAGCTTGGCTCGGCCCCTCCCCTGTCCCCTGGGCCCCACGCGTCATTGGCTCTAGGCCCGGGCCCAGCAGAGTAAGTGGACACGTTTTCTTCAAATGCATTTTGTTAAGAGAAAGCGTATTTATTTCCTCTTGTGCCCAAACTACGTTTGCCCTTCTGGAAAGCGTATTGCCGTCTACTGCAGCCTAAAATGCGTTTTCCTTTTCCGAAAACGTATTCTGCCCGAAGGCGCGTTCTGTTTTTCCTCCCAGGGACTTGTTGGTGATGAAAATATTCATAGATAGGTCCCTGATCTTCATCACCTCATAACTCCGCAACCGTAACTCCGATCGAGGTGAAACCAACGCTCACTTCTTCGTCTCGTCGAGATCTTTCTGTTGGTAACATTTTCACTAGGTGGTCCCATAGTGAAAATGACCATTTTGCCCTTGCCTCTAATCAGCCCCCTCCGAGAGAGAACCGTCCGGCGTTTCGTCCCGCGGCTTCACCGCACTTCTTCCCGGAGTCTCCGTCACCCCCAGGCAAGCCACAACAGCCACTTGCATGATAGCCATGAAGTAGCCATGGTTTCTACTTGAATATTTAATAAAAGTTTGCCTGTTATCTGTCTGCTTGTTTGCTACCACTGTCGTTGTTTCGATTATGCTCGTGGATTCATGTTCACCTTCATGCTATGTTCCGATGCATCTTGTTATCAAGTACTACTTGCTAGTATCATGTTCACATGTCATTCTTGGTACTAGTAGTACATGCTGGTAGTAGTGATGTTCAGTCTGATGCATGTTTACCGTCTGTTATCCAGTACCGTTGCTATGCATGTTCCGTTGCATCTAGTTGGTTACATGCTTACTTGGTAGTATTATTGTCATGTTATTGCATGGTATTCATTTATGATGCTAGTGGTCATACGATGCTCATGTGTAGTGTTATGCTTATGCTCGTCAGTATGCCATGCTCCTTTGGTTTAATGCTTCATTGTGGTTATGCTCGATGATTGTGTTGCACCTCCATGCTTATGTTGATATCATGCTCATGCATTATAGTTGCATCATATTTTATTATGGCTCAGCTCATTGCATTCAAGTTTAACCGGATAATAATGAACTTGAACAACTGTTGGTTGAGTCATGGTGCCACCAAATCGAGCTGACCAGTGCAACCACATTTGCCTTTTATGGGAAGGTCCTAACTGGGTCTATTGTCATGCCTCTCGCCGGTGCCTCCAATGAGGGAAGGTTATGGGCACGCGCTACCCTGATCAGGTAGGCGGACATAAGCCTTGTGTGCCCGTTGTTGTTGTAAGGTACTTTGTCCCTGTTTGGGACCGTTTAAGTTTTGCCACGACGGTGGTCGTTGGATGTCACGGGTTGACATCGGGGCCACCCATGACTTAGCCCAAGAGGGGAGTTGGTCGGAGTGGCCTGGAGAGTGTGATGGCAATAGAACGGTTTTGTCAGAATGCCATTGGTCCACCCGAATGGGAGTGCGAGGCCATGGATTCCGTGCTGTGGGTAAAGTGTGCTAACCTCTGCAGAGTGTGTGTTTAATCTATCGATAGCCGCGCCCGCGGATATGGGCCCAATTCGTAGTCGGTCACACTATGAGCCAACTATAATAATTACTTGATTAATAACAACCCCGGTTCGATGATGAGAAAGAGATTGGTTGTGATCGAGAGAGGATCACGGAGGTATTGTGGATACCAAAGTTGGTTGATCTTTATGTGATCGCGAGATGATCACGGAGGTATCGTGGATACCGATGTTGATAAGTTGATGTATGAGATGGTTACGAGGTAACCGGCAAATGAGAGTAAGTTGGTGCATGATATGGTTTACCTGTTGCATGTAGTATCATCATGTTCATATGCTCATGCCATGCTAATGTTGTTTTAGCCATATCATGTTCAGTTTGTGTATGCCATGTATCATGATCATGATTGCTTTAACCTGCTAATGCCATGCTGTTGTTTGTCTTGACTGCTTTTTGTTTATTGTGAGCTTGCAAGTACATTCAATGTACTGACCTGGCGTGTCATGCCAGTTTGCAGGTCGTGCCCGGTTTGCTTGCTTGTTTGGTGTGGTTCCTGTGTTCGCTAGCTAGGATAAAGTTCCAGCCAGAGTCCCTGCGGATTGGAGTCCATCATCGTCGTTCGTTGTTCCGCTGCCAGTAGAGGTTCCGCTGCCTCAAGTTGTTATGCTGCTTGCATAGAGCAACTGTGGTTGGCATAGCGTCGCCGTGCCGGTGTTATTCATTGTAATATCAGAGACCTTGTATTCATATTCGTGTTGTAATAGAGAGCTGATTTGTTCTATGCTAAGCAGTGCCGTATTCCAGAAGACTTCACCTCGATCTCTGGGCTGGAATACGGGGCATTCCGGTTTCTCTGAGCCGGGGTGCCACATTTTTCCCCATTCAAGGACATCCATTTGTTGCTTTGATTGTTTGGCTTTTCTTTTTGCCAAATGGATGGACAAGAATGCCTAAGTACTCCCTCTAGCTATCTATGCTTTTCTAGTCTCAAACTCTATTCATGCTACATCACAAAGTTTGAACAAGTCGAATTCGGACCCTCCGGGTGAGGAGCACTCGGAGCCACTGATCCGTCAAGGGCTTAACTTCCAAAACCTCACAATGATATCTCGGTCTGACCGATTCATTCCCTTCGGTCTCACCAAATTCATTGGGTTGATCTAGGTTTTCACCTCGGTGCAACCGATTTGAACTTTTCGGTCTCACCAAGTTGCAGCAACCACTTGCGATTCTGCATCTCGGTGCCACCGAGTCGTTCCACTCGGTCACACCGACAGAGTCTGGATATATATACCCACAGGCTGAAAATTTGGAAATTCCTCCAAACGCTTCGCCCACACCTATCCAGCTCTGCCGACTCGAGGTCTCCGGATCGTCTCCTCGTCGCCAGCGTCCTCCTGCCGCTGGTTTTCGTCGCCGTCAACGGGAATCTTCACCGCCGTTGTCGCCGTAGCGGGTTCATCGCCAAGTTAGGGTATGAACTCGACCCCTTGTGCAATCTTTAACTCCGATTCTTGCACTAAGGACAATGCCATAATTCTTGCCACGATTGAAATACTTCTATCCAACCAAAACTTCCTTTAGATTAGTTTTGATCCAAAAATTTAGGGTTAGGTTTCCGCCGAACTCATCTCGGACCGACCGATTTGGCCCAGGCCATTGCACATGTACTACTCGGTCTGACCGAAGTGTACAAATCGGTGTGACCGAGTTTACTTTCTCAGTGAAACCCTAGCATCTCGGAGTCACCGAACTGTGTCTCGGTCTGACCGATTTCACATGTTTAGACACTAAAGTTGCTTCGGTGTCACCGAGTTTGTCATATCGGTAGCTCCAAAATGCTTTATGTAGAAATCTAAAATTTAGTTTTGTGTCATTCCTTTTGCCAAAACAGTTGTACTTTGTGATGCTCATCTACTCTATCTCTACCTATCTGTTCATAGGGTCAGTTTCAGCCATGTCAGACCAGAGTGACAGCCAGAACAAGTCAGAGGAGCACCAGAATCTCAGTGAGGGCACTAGTCCCTCAAATAGCAGTTATGATGAGGGTAGCAGAAGCACCCCAAGCAACCTGCCTAAGGCTGCAACTAGGCAGAGGAGGAAAATGAACTCAGATTCTGAAGATGAAGATTTTAAGGTTGATGAGGAGGTCACTTCCAAGAAGAAGTTGATCAAGAAAGAACAAGTTGCTGCTGCTGCTGCTGGCATTAAGCCAGGCATGAAGAAGAAGGCTCCTGCTCAGAGGAAGCCTATGTCCAAAGTCAGAGCTTCAACTCAGGAAACCATGGAATTCACTCTTGAACCAAGAGAGGAAGAGGCTGCTGGAGGCAAGAAGAGAAAGGAAATGGTCAAGAAGACCATTGCCAGAGTGATTGGCAGATCCTCAATGATGAAAGATCCAGCTGAAGATGAGTAAGATGAAGAAGATGCTGCACCAGCTCCCAAAGCTCAGAAGTTAATGGGAGATGCTATTAAGTCTGGGGCTGCTCCATCTAAGCCCAAGACTGCTCCCAAGCAATCCTCACAAGCTCAAGCTCCAAAGCCAACAACACCTAAGAGATCAACAAGGAACATCCCAGCTGCAGAAAAGAACAAGGCCCCAGTGCCTGAAGTTCAAGAAGAGGAAGAGCCCCAAGTGCTCAGAAAACTCAAGCCCAAGATACCAGATCATGATGACAACCATCCCATTGCTTAAAACGTGAAAGAAAGGAAAGATGTAGGTCTCAGACTATGGAGGCAGACAGACCCTTATGCAACAAGGAGAAGGACTGCTGTGGACTACAGGTTTCACACTAAGGAGTAGCAGGACTTCTATGAGACAGTCCTTTTGGACAAGAAGCCCATTGTGAGTGATATGAGATGGGTTGACTAGGCATTCATTGATGAGAATGAAGATTACTTTCCTGGAGTTCATGAGAGCTTCAGAATGAATGGAGTGGACACTTTTGTGGGTCAGAAATTGACCAAATGGAATGATGAGATGGTGATGCAGTTCTATTCCACTACCCATTTTTACCCAGATGGCAAGATAGTCTGGATGACTGAGGGTACTAGGTACCAATCTTCCATTGCTGAGTGGGCAAAGCTGATCCATGCTCCTGCAGAAGCCGAAGATGACACTGATGTCTATGCAAAGCCCAGGAAAGGCCACAACTCTATGGCACACATGTACAAGGAGATACCAGATTCTGCCTTGGATACTCACAAATTTGGTTCCATTTATTATCTGTTGTCAGGGCTGCCAACCATCAACACTATTTTGAGGCATACTCTTTTGCCCAAGTCTGGAGATGACAGGATGATCAGAGGGCACTCAATCAACTTGCTACACATGTTTGATGTGCCAGAGAAGTTCAAGGTGATGACCTTGATTGTTGAAACAATCAAAAGGACTGTAGCAGATCAAAAGAGATCTTGTGGCTATGCCCCACACATTCAGATGCTCATCAACTCCAGGGTGGGCACAGGCACATATCTGCTAGATAGAGAGCACCTTCCCCTGAGGCCAGATTTTGAGGACAACACAATTGTCATGGATGCTTCACATCCTACATCTGTAGAGGCTCGGGAGAAGAGAGAGAAGACAAAGGCAGCAAAGATTTCCAAGATGCCAGATGCCTCAGCTGCAAACCTCAAGACCAAGCAGGACCAGCTCAACTATCTGCTTGAAGCCACAGTGAGAATTGAGAAAGGACTAGCCACCCTGACTCAAAATCAAGAAAGTCTTGAGAGGATCATTGAAACAAAATTTTATGATCTAGACTTGAAGGTCACAGAGATTCAGACTGCAGTTGAGCAACTTCAAGAAGAAGCAGAGGACAGGAGAGGAAGAGCTACCACAGAGGCATTTCAGAGAGTGCCTAGAGCAAACAGGTCAGCAGCTGTGCCAGTCAGTGACACTAGAGCTACAACTTCAGCACCTGCAGCCACTGCCCCAGTTGCCCCTCCAGTTGCAACCCCTCCAGCTCCTCAGACATCAGCAAAAGTTTTTGCAGATGCTGTTCTCTCCACGCCATCTTCGCACACCGGAGCTCCCGGAGATCGTGCTTAGAGTGCCGCATAGCACTATGCATTTTCAAGCTTTTTGGTAACTTGTTGCCAAAGGGGGAGAAAGTGTATAGATCATAGGCTTCGAGAGAGAGAGTGTTTTGCTTTTGATTTGTCTCTCTTGCTACTTATTTGCTTGTGTGTTTTCTACAATATTTGTGCTTGTGTGTGAGATACTCTTATGATCATATGTTTGATCATACTATGCTTTAATGTGTGTGCTTGAATGATGATATATTATTACTTGTGTATGATCAATCATGTTTGCCTTGGTGATGAGTGCATGCTATTTATATTCTATCATTTTGAGCACTCCACCAAGATGTATGTGACATGGAAGAGTAACCCATGATCCTAATCGATTGTGCATTTGCATTCAAAAGCAAATCATAAATAATGCACAAATTTAGGGGGAGCTCTTGCTTATCACATACTTCTCAAAGCGACGATATATTTCATTCTTATTATCATTTGTCGAAGCTTTGATCTATATGTTGTCATCAATTACCAAAAAGGGGGAGATTGAAAGTGCAACTAATCCCCGGGTGGTTTTGGTAATTCATAACAACATATAGCTCATTGAACTAATATCCTTTCAAGTTGAATATTTCAGAAAGTTCAATGATTGGCACGACATGGACTAGAGATGTGGACCCCTCAAAATGCTAAGGACAAATATTGGCAAAAGCTCAAGATTCTTCATTTCTATTTTAGTGATCCAAGATCACATTGAGTCCATAGGAAAAGCCAATACTATTAAAAGGGGATGAGGTGTTGCTTAATGGTCTACTTGCTCAAAATGCTTAGTGATATGCTCCAAAGCCCTCAACCAATTTCTCAAATTCCAATATGTCCTAAACCTAAAGTCAAACTCGGCCCCACCGATTTGATCCATCCGGCGCCACTGAGTTCATTTGACATAGCCATAGCAAGAAACCCTAATCAGTTCGGTCTCACCGATAGGGATTTCGGTCTCACCGAGATGGGATTGCAAACTCTCTGTTTCCCTTCGTAACGTTTCGGTCTCACCGAAATGAGCGATCGGTCCCACCGAGTTCGCAATGCAAACTCTCTGTTTCCATTTCATAACGTTTCGGTCTCACCGAAAGGAGTGATCGGTCCCATCGAGTTTGCCTGACCAACTCTCTGTTTGCTTATTACTGAAATCGGTCTCACCGAGTTCATGTAATCGGTCAAACCGAGATCAGGTTTTTCCCTGACCCTAGCTCATCGGTCCCACCGAGTTGATCATGTCGGTCCCACCAAAAATCCTAACGTTCACATTTTGAACTGAATCGGTCTCACCGAGTTCACCTATTCGGTCTGACCGAGTTGGGTCATATGTGTGTAACGGTTAGATTTTGTGTGGAGGCTATATATACCCCTCCACCCCCTTCTCTATTCAACAGAGAGCCATCAGAACGTGCCTACACTTCCACTACTCATTTTCTGAGAGAGAACCACCTACTCATGTGTTGAGACCAAGACATTCCAATCCAACCACAAGAATCTTGATCTCTAGCCTTCCCCAAGTTGCTTTCCACTCAAATCATCTTTCCACCATAGCTAAATCTATGAGAGAGAGTTGAGTGCTGGGGAGACTATCATTTGAAGCACAAGAGCAAGGAGTTCATCATCAACACACCATCTATTACCTTTTGGAGAGTGGTGTCTCCTAGATTGGTTAGGTGTCACTTGGGAGCCTCCGTCAAGATTGTGGAGTTGAACCAAGGAGTTTGTAAGGGCAAGAAGATCGCCTACTTCGTGAAGATCTACCCAAGTGAGGCAAGTCCTTCGTGGGCGATGGCCATGGTGGGATAGACAAGGTTGCTTCTTCGTGGACCCTTCGTGGGTGGAGCCCTCCGTGGACTCGCGCAACCGTTACCCTTCGTGGGTTGAAGTCTCCATCAACGTGGATGTACGATAGCACCACCTATCAGAACCACGCCAAAAATCTCCGTGTCTACATTGCGTTTGCCTTTCCAAACCCCTCCCTTTACCTTCATATGCAATGTTTTACATTCCGCTGCTATACTCTTAGAATTGCGTGTGTAGGTTGATTGCTTGACTTGTGCTAAGTTGTTAAAATCTGCCAAGACTTAAAATTGGGAAAAGGCTAGATTTTTATTTGGTCAAGTAGTCTAATCACCATCCCTCTAGACCTACTTTCGATCCTACACGCCCGAGTAGGCCTCGGCTTCATTGGAGGAATTGGTGAGGGTGCTGAGGTTCCGGTGGGGCAGGTCAAGACGATGCTCTGGGGATGGAGGTGGCGCGATAGACGAGGCGAATGTTGGGGCAGCTCCTTGTAGGTGGAGGACAGGGCGGCTAATCCGACAGGACGATGAGATCGACGACGGATCCTCATCCGATGCGGTGGATGAGGGATGTCGAGCTGTTGCTGTGGACGACGTCGTCGGGGAAGAGGCTCCGTCTGGGCAGCGGTTGGGAGGCCGACGGAGGAGCGTGGGGTTTCGCGGGTTTTGGCGGCCTCGATGTACGAATGGCGGGTACGAAGGGGAAGGTAGGGGGAGCCATGGCTTAGGGACGCGCTTGTCCGAAATGTGGGGTAAGTTACGAACGAACCCCACTGGTTTTGACCACGTGATGTCGAGGCGGCACTTCCGGCTGAGGGGTAGAAGGGGGATTTCACGTGTTTGGGCTGCGAGACCGATTTCGGATGATGAGGGAGTTTTCGCGCGCGTCAAAAATTCGGGATAACGCGGCGCGGGTTGAAGAGGCGGGAGTTTCACAGCAGAAGAGACAAAAAATACTCGAGCTTGAAAATTTCGGGATAACAAGGTGCGGATTCCATGTTCGGCAGAACAAACTTAACGTGTACAAAAAAAAAGACAATTCATACAGGACACAAGAGAGTCATGTCCCCTTTTACTATATTGCTATAAATGCCATTGAAAACTACAAGAAAAATATAAAAAAATCGGGAGAACAAGATTAGCATGTACAGTACCAAATCAATTCGCACTTCCCTCAACAACAACAAAAAACAAATCAATTCCCACCACAAGAAAGAGTCATGTCCCTTTTTATATGATTACAAATGCCAGGATCTCGAATTTAAATTTTTGAATCCACGTTATGTTGAATTTGAATATATCGTTAGGTGATCTTGCGGTTTACAATGGATGTAGTCCTACAATTTGATCTTCCATCTTATATGAACATTTTACTCCACCCTATGAATATATATATTGTCGTCTACCATATGGACTAAATTTGAATCAATTTTCTGTATTTGAATACGATTGTTGTCAAGTTATATCATCATTTAAATATTATCTTGATAACAGAAAACATGCATATAGTAGTAATCATATTTAAATATGAACTACATGTACCATACAATCTCCAATTCAAATATTTGTATCCATTTTATGTTGAATTCAAATCACCGTACATTGGTCTAGGTAGCGAGATGTTCGGGATACTCTAAACCCTGTTTTCATATGTATAAAATTTGGCCGAATTGGGAAAAGTTTTGGTATAAGCTTCTTGCAAACCGGAGCTTCTCTCGAGAAGCCTCGTGGTTCCGAGAGGGAACATGTCACCATAGAACTATATGAGTGCCGTGTTAAATTTTGGAATTATTCCGGGTTCGTTTGGCCTTTTTTATACATTAATTGAGTTTTCTGGCCAGTTAATGTCCATAATTCAAATTTGAACTGCAAGCACATGCTCCAGTGCACCAAACTTGGTTGAAAAATCACATGTGTGTCCTTGGGTGAATTTCTAGGTCCCGTGCAAGAATTGGGAATGAAATCCAAACATCTGTGCGTCGTGGCTCGTCCGAGAACAATGAGAAACTTGGTTTTTAAATTCCTGAAAATCCAAAACTCGCCTGAAAATCATGAAACTTGGCATGGTGTTATGTCATGGCACTAACATGTTGTGGTAAAATTTTTGGCCAAATTGGAACAAGTTTTGGTATAAGCTTCTTGCAAACCGGAGCTTGTCTCCAGAAGCCTCATTGTTCCGAGAGGGAACGTGTCACCTTTGTGTGCGAAATGATATACGTTGCCTCCCCCTGATTTTCTTTACAGAGGCAACATAGAACTATATGAGTGCCGTGTTAAATTTTGGAATTATTCCGGGTTCGTTTGGCCTTTTTTATACATTAACTGAGTTTCTGGACATTTAATGTGCATAATTCAAATTTGAACTGCAAGCACATGCTACAGTGCACCAAACTTGTTTGAAAAATCACATGTGTGTCCTTGGGTGAATTTCTAGGTCCCATGCAAGAAATGGGAATGAAATTCAAACATCTGGGCGTCGTGGGTCGGCCGAGAACAATGAGAAACTTGGTTTTTAAATTCCTGTAAATCCAAAACTCGCCTGAAAATCATGAAACTTGGCATTGTGTTATGTCATGGCACTAACATGCTGTGGTAAAAAAATTGGCCGAATTGGAACAAGTTTTGGTATAAGCTTCTTGCAAACCGGAGCTTCTCTCAAGAAGCCTCGTGGTTCCGAGAGGCAACGTGTCACCTTTGTGTGCGAAACGGTATACGTTGCCACCCCCCTGATTTTGTTTACAGAGGCAACATAGAAATATATGAGTGCCGTGTTAAATTTTGGAATTATTTCGGGTTCGTATGGCCTTTTTTATACATTAATTGAGTTTCTGGTCATTTAATGTGCATAATTCCAATTTGAACTACAAGCACATGCTCCAGTGCATCAAAGTTGGTTGAAAAATCACATGTGTGTCCTTGGGTGAATTTCTAGGTCCCTTGCAAGAAATGGGAATGAAATTCAAACATCTGGGCGTCGTGGCTCGGCCAAGAACACTGAGAAACTTGGTTTTTAAATTCCTGTAAATCCAAAACTCACCTAAAAATCATGAAACTTGGCATGGTGTCATGTCATGGCACTAACATGTTGTGGTAAAAAGTTTGGCCAAATTGGAACAAGTTTTGGTATAAGCTTCTTGCAAACTGGAGCTTCTCTCAAGAAGGCTTGTGGTTCTGAGAGGGAACGTGTCACCTTTGTGTGCGAAACGATATACGCTGCCCCTCCCCTTATTTTCTTTACAAATGCAACATAGAACTATATGAGTGCCGTGTTAAATTTTGGAATTATTTCGAGTTCGTTTGGCCTTTTTTATACATTAATTGAGTTTCTGGTCATTTAATGTGCATGGTTGAAAAATCACATGTGTGTCCTCGGGTGAATTTCTAGGTCCCATGCAAGAAATGAGACTGAAATTCAAACATCTGGGCGTCGTGGCTGGGCCGGAAACATTGAGAAACTTGGTTTTCCAATTCCTGTAAATCCAAAACACGCATGAAAATCATGAAACTTGGCTTGGTTTCATGACATGGCACCAAAATGCTGTGGTAATTTTGCTGTCCGATTTGCGAAGGCGCACACATTAACAGTCAACAAAGTCATTTTGGAACAAGTGCTGTCACGTTACAATCGGAAACACAAGTATTATTGAAACCATGGGCGTTCTACTTACCATTTACGAGCCGCCATGCGTCCCCTTTTTTTATTGGCTAGGAGGCGCCGTGCGGGGTAGCTACTTGAGTACGGGAGGCGTGCGATCAGACCCCTGCGCGTGCTTATCGGGAGGAGAGCCCTTTGACCTCCATCTGACGCCCACCTCTCTCCCAACGTCTCCATTAATGGCGCCCAAGCCCCTGTTTAATGGCGTGGCTATGTCTCACTCGACTGAGATTTAAGAGAGAAAAAAGAAAATCTAAAAAGAAAATTTTGCACGGATCTAGATGTAAGATCTGACGGACCTATATAGCATCTACTGCGACTTATAGCAAGACTGATGAATATATAAGGACGATGACAGTGGATAATAATTGTCTTACATATTTAGGAAGATAATTAAATAAGGCACATGCGGCTACGCCCGAAATACACAAGGGCAAAAGAAGAAGGAAGACGCATACAACGCTCTGGCTCGCTGATCTCTACTTTCTTGATGCGCTGCAGGTCACGGAGACTAGTTCTCGCGGCGAGCGGCGATGATATCTTTCATCAGTTTCATGTCCTTACACTGCTTGGCAGCATCCACGGATGACTCCACCAGCCTTTTGCGCTCGATGCGGAGCATGGCATTCTCGTCCATAAGTTTCTTGGCGATGACGCCCGTCCTCTTCAACAAGGCAGCGGTCTCCTCCGCCTGCTTCGCCCTTCCGGCGATCTTCGCCCACAGCAGGTCGTGCTCGGTGCGAAGCTTCGCCTTGTCCTCCCCTAGTCGCCGTCTGACGCCAGTAGCATTTTCAAATGAGGCATTCATCTCGTCTTGCAGCTTCATCCAGCCGGAGATCCGACCCATCAGGCCATCGAGCATAGCGCGCATGCGCCTGTGAGAGTCCTCGCCTGCCCCCAAGCACTACTAGGGAAATGCTTATACACAGGAGCTCACCAGTAGCGCTTTTAAAAAGCAAGCGCTTCTGCTAAGAGCGTTGAAAGAACAACTTTGTCACTAAGAGCGCTGCTACTATTCACATAGCAGTAGCGCTGTGGATACAAAACACGCTACTATTATAATTGCCAGACCGTTGCAGGCAGGCTAGGTGTACTAGTAGCGCTCATACTTAAAAAGCGCTACTGCTATTGAACTTAGCAGTAGCGCTTTCCTCTAGCAAGCGCCACTACTAGAAACGCTACTGCTAATGATCATAGCAGTAGCGCTTTTTCCACTAAAGCGCCACTACTATGTATCTTAGCAGTAGCGGTGGTTACGGACCAGCGCTACTACTACGGGTACCTTATCCACCTGCGCGCGTCCTCACTCTCCACTCACACTCTCACTCGCCCAACTCCGGCGCGCGCCGTTGCCGCCGTCGCCCGCCGTCGCCCACCAGCGCCCCCTAGGTAACTCCCTCCCTCCCTCTCCGCCCTCCTCCTCCCTCCTCCTCCTCCCTCCGGCGCCCCCCTCCTCCTCCCTCCTCCTCCTCCTCCCTCCGGTGGCCCCCTCCTCCTCCCTCCTCCTCCTCCTCCCTCCGGCGGCCCCCTCCTCCTCCCTCCTCCTCCTCCTCCTCCCTCCCCCTCCCTCCTCCTGCTCTCTCCTCCCCCTCCCTTCTCCTGCTCTCTCCTCCTCCCTCCTCCTCCCCCTCCTCCTCCCTCCTCCTCCCACCTCCTCCTCCTGCTTTCTTTAATAGAAAGTTTTTTAGTAATAGAATTTAGTAATAAATTTTTTAGTACTAGGGTTTATGAGGATATATAGATAGATGGATGGAACTAGTTGATCTATCTATATATAGTAAGTGCTTAGTTGAACTAGTTGAATTAATAGAACTAGTTTATTTTTAGTAAGAAAATTTTGGTATATGAGATTTGATGATCTAAAATTTTACTATAGAACTAGTTTATTTTTAGTAAGAAAATTAACAGAACTAGTTTATTTTTAGTAAGTGCTTAGTTGAACTAGTTGAATTAATAGAACTAGTTGAATTAATAGAACTAGTTGAATTTATGTCATTATCACTTAGTCATCAAAGAATGTTATATGAGATTTGATGATCTAATTAAAATTTTACTCGGTGGAATATGCAGGCTTTGTAGAGTCGTGTCTCCTTGGAGAGATCGTCATCCGAGCTACCTCTACTTCCTCTACACCCGAGTCGGTGAGCTAAAAGTCCACCTCCTCCTTCTCCACTCTCGGTGTTGAATAAAGTAGAACTAGGGTATTTAGTTCTGCTTCTTAACCAAATGAAATGTTCGGGTTATAAGATATATTGAAATGTTTTTGTCAATATTGAACCATTGAAATGCAATGAGCACCAGTTTATGCTCATGTGCGAAGTGTTGATTCATTTCCGAGTGGCCTATGTTTTGCCGGAGTGTTGATTCATTTCCGTTCCGGCAAATTTCAGGCGCTCGATATGTCCTATTTTAGCAAAGGTCATGCCGGAATTTTTCGTGAATTTAAGCATGACTTGTGCTAGAATATGTAGGAAATATCGAGTGCCCCGGATTTGCTAGAAAGAGAATTAAACGACATTTCGAGTTGACTTTAAGTCTGTCGGGGCTCCATAAATGACAGTCAAAAAATCAGTGAGGGAGAGTCTGCACCATATATGAGAGAAGAAGAATTCCGACTGTTGTCGTGGGGGTCGCTTCTCCTTCTTCTCTTTGTGCTAGACCTTTGTTATGCACTAGGGGAAGAAGGAGTAGCGACCATCATCGACGGTCGAAAAATCGGTGAGGGAGTGTCCACCATATATGAGAGAAGAAGAATGCCAACTATTGTTGTGGGGGTCGCTTCTCCTTCTTTTCCTTGTGCTAGATATTTGTAATGCACTAGGGAAAGGAGGAGTAGCGACCATCACCGACGGTCGCAATATCAGAGAGGGAGTGCTCACCATATACGTGAGATGAGAGTTTAGGAAGGAAGACTCGACAGACCTAAAGTCAACCCGTTGCATATTGAGTAATAGTGATGTGTGTGTTGAGTTTCCTGGTAGTTGCCTTCGATCGATTTTCAATTAATGTTTCAACTATGAAAGGAAATGTCCGACGACGAAAAGGAATTCGGTATGTGCGAATACTGCGAAGACGAGCGCGGCCTGTACGACAGGCCTCACCTAGTTGGTGGTAGGCGCTTCAGCATCGTGCTGGATGAGAACTTCGAAGTGGATACAGTAAGTCACAACGACAAGTCTTTTTTCGTAATTAAGCATGACTTCTGCTTCTTTTGCTTCAACTTATAATTTTAATTTTTTACTATTCTACTAGCGTATCCCCTGCCATGCAAGAATTTATGTCTTGGATAAGATTGGTTTCAGTACTATGAAAAGTATGGAGGTAAAGAGAGTTCACTTGAGGACCGAGCATGGTTCTACTTTTGCCGTAAAATTATACAATGCAGACACCTACACCTATTTTGAATGCAAAAATTGGAGAGCACTATGCAAGGCTTATGCATTTGAGCCTGATAGGCTTATCACCTTTGATATTCATCCGGAAGATGAAATTGAAGGTAATATCAACATCTGGGTCGATGTGCAGACGCCTCTAGTTCTACCATAATGTGAGTTTCTCAACCATATTTATGTCTTGGATATTGTTTATTTAAAAATAGTTGACAACTAATTTCTATTGACAGCTTATTTCCATTCAAGCAAACATGTCCGGCGCTTGGTAGACAGCACCTACTACTGTCCCGGGGCTGAACTAAACTGCGAGGAGAGAAGTCATTATGTTTCATGGCTTGAGGATCTTGATACTGTCAAGACAGGTTATTTTCCTGGACTTCGAAATATTAGTACTCAAAACGTGCGACCACTAGTGTGCGTATTGAACTACGGTCACATCTATTTAGGAAAGATGGTAAGATTTTTACTATTTGTCCTCAGTGCATCTTTTGCATACATTATTTTTAAGCTAAACTTCATTGCTAAGTATGTTACTACGATGTTCTTCAACAGGGACTCCTGATGAATGTTGTGCCTCATTGGATCGAGCCTAAAGGTCGCATGGCAATGGTTAGCTTACGGCCAAGACATCCTACATTGCACATGAGTGCATTCAAGATTTCTCGAAGCGAGCAAGTCTTAATAGTCAAAGACTGGAGCAAAATTGTGAAGGATCGCAGCAGAGAATTACTAGGGTGCAGCAATCAGAAGCGCAGCCCACAATTAGGAGACAGGTTCATCTGCATGCTCCAATATGATGAAGCAGGAGTGCTACACATATTTTATGCTATTTTACCTGAGAGAGAGCAGCATGAGTGATTAGCTAGCTAGAATGAGTTTGAAGATGATGATGTGCTACACTATGACTATGATGATTAAATAGCTAGTGTTGTTGGTAATGACTATGATGAATATTATTAGCTAGTGTTGGTGGTGATTAGATAGCTACCGTAGCTAGTGTTGGTGGTGATTAGCTAGCTAGAATGAGTTTGAAGATGATGATGTGCTACACTATGACTATGATGATTAAATAGCTAGTGTTGGTGGTAATGACTATGATGATGATTAAATAGCTTGTGTTGGTGGATTAGATTCAAGTGGAGGCAACATGTGGTGCACATCGAAAGTACTACTAATCCAAACTAGATCAAGTTTGGATTAGTAGTATACTTTCGACATGCACCACATGTTGCCTCCACTTGAACCTAATCCACCTTCATTTCACACACTGTTGTATATACTAACTAATCATGGTCATAAAATAATATGATGAAAGTACTGTACATAAAACCTATACAAATACAGCGAAAATAAGCTGCAATTTCAAAAATACAGGAAAAATAAGCAGTAGCGCTTTTCAGAAGAAACGCTACTGCTACTTACCACTATCAGCAGCGCTTTTCCACCACGAGCGCTACTGCTAACTAGGTGTAGCAGTAGCGCTGGACAACCAGCGCTACTGCTACCAGTTAGCTGTAGCGCCTTACTAGTAGCGCTTGTACAAGCGCTACTAGTAGCTCTAAAACCAGCGCTACTACTAGGGTTTTCCCTAGTAGTGAAGACATTTTCCCAGGCCGCCGCGACGCGGGAGGACCTCCCTGCTGCATTCCCTACCTGGCATGTATATAAGCCGGAGGGTTAGCCTGTAGAGGGAATCCAATCGCAATTACATTCACCTAGCCTTATTTTAGATCTCTCCTTACGATCTCATGGTAGATCAACATTGTACTCGATACATCATCATCAATACAATCAAAGCAGGACGTAGGGTATTCCCTCTACGTTACGCCATCTCTGCTGCTTCCGTGGCGTGGCCGGACCAGTCTACTACATCGACGGCGCGGCGGGACCTCTGTGCTGCTACGGCGGCGCGGCGGGACATGTCGGTTGCTTTCGCGGCGAGGCGGGACATCTCTCGTGCTTCCGCTTCCATGCTCGCCTCTCCTTGGTAGTAATCTCTCGACCCAGAACTCATGCGGGCTATGGCAGATGCAAGGGAACGATGATGAAAGACTTGTTTGTTTTTGTGGATGAGGAGTTGAGGAGGAATGTGCAGTCATCTTGGAGTAGAGTATTTATAACCGAGTACTAATACGCTCCTAAGTGGGAAACCGTTTAGGTTTTGATCGGTGTGAACAGGTTTGCAATTAAATATAGCGTGGTAGTAATTTGGAATGTGACGAGACGCAAGCTCAAAATTTATTGACGGTTCTAGTTTCGAAGTGTGGCACTATTCCCGGATGGCTTAACGTGGGCACGCGTTCTCGGCCGTGGTGTAGCAGTTTTGTAATATGCCACGGTACTTCTTTTTCTACTGCTGTGTACATGCAATAACTGGCACCGTCGGATACATATCTTACGGTTATTGGGGCGTTCGCCAGGAATAGCCTCGTGGCAAGCTATAGACTAGTCTTTTTTTCACACGCATTACATCGACACATATCATCTCCCTCCCTCTTTCCCACGCACACACCTAGTCTCTCGGGACTTCTCGCACGCACCATCTCTAGCTCCCTAGGTCGATGCCACCCACATACACTTGTACTCTGAGTTTAGTACGTTATACATGAAGAGAAGAGGTGCACGCACGCACTCGTCCTCTCTCACACACGCATCTATAGCTACGAATTGTAGTGTTCTCAACCATCCGATTGACTCTATCATAGGTTCCCGTTGCTCCTTGGCCTTGAGATTGAGAAGTTTAAAACGCGGAGGCTAAGCTGGAGGCGCGAGGTTTTGGTTAATGTGCAGGCCGCACACGGCACCAACACAACACGAGCTTCGTCTGCCTCATGCGCAGTCGGGTGAGTACTTTGATGTGTCGCGTCAACTCGCAGAAGTATGCAACACTTCCTCAACAAACAAGCATATAAGCAGCTTATACTCCTTACCCAAGTGGACTGTGATAATGAACTAACGTTCGTATCTATTACTCAGATCCGAACCTTTTTTGTTAAACACGCATGTCGCTTTCCTTTCTCCTAATCACCCGCACGTCGCTTTCACCAAAACGTCTCCGCGCATGCATGCATGTTTCTTTCAGTGATTTCAGCCACTTACATGTACGCATGCATGCAGAGTAGAAAGAAAAGATTCTTTTCAATGCAAAAATTCAAAATGTTTTGTAGCCTAAACCGTAGGTCCGATCGAAAAACCGTCTTCACATAAAAGATTCGTCACGACAAGACCTTCGAAACTAGATCCCATGTTGATATGTTTCGACGACTTTTTTTTTCTCGTCAAAAGTTACCACGTCTCGGATACCTAAGTTATCACATCTGTGCTACATAAGTTATCATCGTGGTTGCACTGAAGTTAACGAGACATGAAAAATTGTTCCTCCAACCTTTTTTCATATGCACATGCATGCATGCATTAGAGGACAAAACTGATGACATCCTATAATTTTTTCATTTTGAAAAATTCAAAATTAATATGTAGCTCAAACCGTCGCTATAATTAAAAATCTGTTTTCACAAAAAAAAATCGTTGCGACGAGATCTTGGAAACAAGATCTATTGTTGATAACACCGTACATAGCATGTAATACATGCACAACATAGTTGATAACCCACGTACAAACACCGTGATTTTTTGACCTGATTTTTTTGTTGAAACATCTCCCAATAATGTTGTGTGAATAACATGTTCATTAACGCATCGCGGACCTGGTAACTTACATACAAACACCCTGATAACTCACACATCACAGACCTGATAATTTATGTACCCCAGTCCTGATAACTTTGGCGTGGGTGAGGGGGGTGATCAAGTATCCCCCGGTAACTTTTGTGTGAATAGCATGGTAACTCACACATCAGAGACCCGATAACTTATGCACCCCGGTCCTGGTACTTTTTGCGAGGGAGGGGTGATGAAATATACCACGGTAACTTTTATGTGAATAGCACGGTAACTCACACATCGTAGACCTGATAACTTATGTGCCCCAGTCCTGGTAACTTTGGCGACGGTGGTGAGGGGTGGGGGAGGGTTGTTGATGAAATATACCTCCGATAACTTTTTTGTCAATAGCATGGTAACTCACACATAATAGACCTGATAACTTAGGTATAAACAACGCGGTAACTTTAGACCGGAATAAAAAGTTACTGAAACATACCTCGGTTACTTCTGTGCAAATAGCACGGTAATGTATGCATCCGGAGCTGATAACTTAGGTATAAATACCACGGTAAATTTGACCCAAGGAAAAGAAGTCGTTGAAAACACATCTTCGGTCACTTCTGCATAAATAACATGTTAATATACATATAACATAACTGATAACTTTACGGTAACTTTTAACCAAAAAAGTGATCAAAACATGTCAACATGAGATCTAATTTCGAAGTTCTCATCGCGATGGATTTTTTATGTGAAAACGATTTTTCAATCAAAAATGACAGTTTGAGCTATAAAACATTTTACATTTTTGAAATAGCGAGAATTTACAATGACATCAGGTTTCATGTGCTCTACTGCATTTGCATGTGGAGAGAATGTTGGAGGAGCCATTTTTATACCCCGGTAATTTCCATGTAAACAGGATGGTAACTGGCGTACCACATAGGTGATAACTTATTTAGCCTAGGTCTGATAACTTTTGACCCGAAAAAAAGTCATCGAAACGTATCAACATGGGATCTAGTTTCGGAAGTCTCGTCGCGACGAATCTTTTATGTGAAAACGGTTTTTCAATCGGACCAACGGTTTGAGCTACAAAACATTTTGAAGTTTCGTTTCTAATGGAATCTTTGCTGACATCATCTTTTCTTTTTACCTACATGGATGCATTGTTAATTGGGAGATTGCATGGGAACGCTGCATGCGAGATTGCACCCAGATGTGAAATGTATATGCGAGATGGCAACAGCAGCCCGACAGTAGATGAATCGTGCGGATCTGTCGCTATAATCCGGTCGACTGGAAGTTAGCAGCGACAGCGCCACCGTTCGACAGCGACAGCAACGTTCGGATCTGTTAAACAGATCCGAACGTTCGGAAAATACAAATGTCGTTGATCTATATATAATTATGAAAGCGATGGGCCTTGAAGTCGGAAGCAAAATTATCGCGTGGGACGCCTGCACATTTAGGCCATGTACTGTCCTGGGTGCTTATGCACCGATGGTTATAGACAGAGAGTATTATTGCCTCTCAAAGAAATTTTGTCAAGCAATGGAGAGTGCTTCACGTAGGTTCTTAAGCGAAAGCACGCTGGAGATAGCCGATGTTGCATCTAGCAGCACCAAAGATTGTCACACCACATCTGGTAACTTCTACAGCGCGTCGCTTGCCTGCGATGAGGGAGAAGATGTCCATTGCATGAGATGGCAAGTGGATATGGTTGTTGCCTTTGCCACCAATTCCTGGCTGACTGCGGTTGGTCTGGGGCGGGGGCGTCCGATGTCATGGACCAGATGGGCTTCTTGCCCGCGAGGGGAAAATGGAGAGCGAAAAAAAGGGAGATGGAGCCGGTGGTAGAAAGATACAAGGAGAAAGGGATAAGAGAGAGGGAGAGGGAGGGAAGAGGCCACCGGTCATTCAATCTTCGAGTGGTGGATGGCACAGATTGATGCCACATCGTCGACCGCGTGTTTCCCTCCGAACCAATCTGGATGAAGCGGGCCGATCACATGTTTCTTGGCTTTGCCAAGGGCCTTTCGGAAAGAACTCGGCAAACAATCCTCCAAAAAAGACGAATTTTTACATGGAAGATGTGATGGTGTATGTTGAGCATCCAATTTTTTGGGTCAAACGATGAGGCAATCGGCACTTAACTTTCAAACCCGACTCGTTCCTTTTGAAAACCACGATTCTTTCTTCGAGATGGTTTGGTTTCTAAGTAGCGTACGTCATATATTTTGATAAACCTTCTAAAATTTAATGACAACCTCTATGGATCATAATGACACCATGAAAATCTTTATTCTTTTCAAACTTTGTTTGCATTTTTGGAAATTAAAATAACAAATAACCTCCATGTTCGGGGTCGAGTCCTGGCACCCAGATATTTGGCATTCCTTTTCTTATCTTGCATCAGGTCTAAACATAACACTAGTAGAAAACAGACCTTTTGTTCACATCATTAGTCCCGGTCTGGTTTTGAACCGGCACTAATGTGACCATTAGTCGCGGTTCGTGACTGGCATCATTAGTGCCGGTTTGTTCCGGACCTTTAGTCCCGGTTCGTGCCACGAACCGGGACTAAAGGGGTGGTGGCAGGCTGGCGTCAGCCTAGGGCCCCACGATAACCTTTAGTCCCGGTTCGTGCCATGAACCGGGACTATAGGCTAACCTTTAGTCCCAGTTTGTGTCTCGAACCGGGACTAAAGGTCCCCTATATGAACCCTTCGGCCAGCCCGAGCTCTCTGTTCTTCTCCTTTCCTCTCCTCTGGTTCTTCCTCTCTTCCCCGAGCTCATCCTCCATTTTTGCCAAAATTTGTCAAGATTTGGAGGCACCCCATCCATCCAAGTGTTCACAAAGGTTAGCAACTTTGTCCTTTCATCTCTCATTGCTAGATTAGCTCTTGCAATGCTCTATAAGTATAGTGATTTGTGGGTTTTAGTTTGGAGTATTTATATGTGGTAGTTTATTTGATTTATATGCAATTTGAGCTCAAATTAACTTCTTACTTTGCATGTGTAGGTGTGGTTTACTTAGTGCCTTCCCGTCCCCGTCCTAACCACCATCGATCGCCCGCACCGTCCCGTCGCCGGCACCACCTTGGTGAGCCTCTTGTTCTTATCCTTTTTATAAAAAAAAATCATGTTTGTAAGATTTAGATAGTTACTTGTATAGTTTTCTTACCTATATGGTTGTTTGTTATACATAGTGGCATGGTTTTGATATCCGTCCCCGTCGGCCCTCGTCCGGGTTATGATTCGGATGTGGTATATACTCTCTTTTATAACTGTTTGTTGCATTTCGTGTTTATGACAATTATGCCCATCAAGTTGACATAGATATTTTTATCTAGGAGGTATGTGAACCGGAAATTCCAACCGACATAGATATTCTTGTCAAGAAGTTAAATTTAGTTGAAAAAGAAAACGAGTATTTGAAAGAAAAATTGAAAAGAGTTGAAGAAGAGAAGATGAAACTGGAGTTGTATGTTGCCGATGTCGTCGATGATCACAAGATCAAGATGGATGCAATGCGCTTGAAGATTAGAAAATTTAAAAAATATGCCATTGATAGTGAGTCTTGGTATCACTATGCTGTTGGATCAATTGTTACCTTAGTTGCGATCTTTATCGCATTTGTTGTTGCATTTTAATGCTTTAGCTAGAGAGTTTGTATGTTGTTTTATGAGAACAAGTGTGTATGAACTTTATGTATGAACTTGTATTAATTTGGTCTTTTCGGAGTATCAGGCTTGTATTATGTATGAACTTGTATTATGTATGAACAAAATGGACAATCTCTTTCGAAGTATCAGGCTTTCAGACGAAAACTCGTCTGTTACAAAGGCATTTCATGTTTTCAAACTTATTTCAACTCCAGACTTTTTGTGCGTTCAGTATGCACCATTCGAAGCCACGCCATCAATTTTCAACCATTTTTGACTTGATTTGCTATTTTTCATGCATTTACTGATTGTTTTTGAGCTAAATGACACTGAAATTGAAAAGCACTACAAATGAACTCTGAAAAGGTTGAAAGTTGGCATGGTATCACCATTTTACCCACATAGCATGTGCTAAAAAGTTGAGAGGGTTACGGCAAAAACTGGATGCACTTCGTGTACAAAATGGACAATCTCTTTCGAAGTATCAGGCTTTCAGACGAAAACTCGTCTGTTACAAAGGCATTTCATTTTTTTAAATAACCTAAGTATTACCAAATTGAATATAATGATAAAACACAATAAAATTAAACAGAAGAAAAAAATAATCACTGAAAAATCTATTTTTAAAGTAAAGTTATTCACAAACTAGTTATTCACACAAATTTCAAATAATTCAAATTTAAACTATTCAAATTTGAAAAGTATTAGCACTAACAGAAAGTTTATAATTTTTTTCCCTAAAGCAAAAAGATTCACAAAGAAAATATTTAAATAAAGAAAAAGATTCACTCAGAAACAAAAAAAATAAATAAAGCAGAAAACAAAAAAATAATTAAAAAAAGCCCGCCTACTGGGCCGTCACGACCTGCATACGACTGGGCCAGGATGCGGGCCCGTACGGCCCGGTAGGCCCACGGGGCGAAGGGATGTGATAGGCCCAGCAGGCCTGCATATTAGAGAGGAGCTCGACACGGTAGCCGCGGCGGGGCTTATAAACCGGTCCGAGCTCCTCTCGACTAGCGAGGTGGGACTAAACATCCACCATGCCCCGCGCTTGGCACACAACCCTTTAGTCGCGGTTGGTGGCTCCAACCGCGACTAAAGGGGGTCTTTAGTCGCGGTTGGAGCCACCAACCGCGACTAAAGGTGAATTTCATCCAGCCGAAGCGGCGGGAAGCCAGACCTTTAGTCGCGGTTGGTGGCTCCAACCGCGACTAAAGACCCCCTTTAGTCGCGGTTGGAGCCACCAACCGCGACTAAAGGGTCCTCTATATATACCACACTTACGAAAATTTCCCAAAATCCAGCCTTTCGTCGACGTCCGCGCGCGCCCCTACCCTTGCCCCTCGTCGTCGCCGTCGTTCGTCCGTCCGCGCCCCGCCGCACCTCGACACCGCCGTTCGTCCACGCCGCCGCACCTCGACGCCGCCGTCCGTCCGCGCCGCCGCACCTCGACGTCGTGGCCGCCGCGCCGTGTACCTAGCCGTCGCCATCGTCCGCGCACCTCGACGCCGCCGTCGCCGTCGCCGTCGCTGTCGCCGCCCCTGCACCTCGCCGTCTCCGCCCCTGCTCGACCTCGCGCGCCGTCGCCCCCTTGTGAGCCCTGCCGCCATGGGCGCCACCCTCCCGTCGATCCCGCACACACACACACGCATGAACACACACACACACACACATATGTTCTATTTTTTATATGCTTAATTAGTATATATGCTTAATTAGTGTTTCTTTATGTAATGTTGTTTTTCTATTTTTTATATAATGTTGTTTTTCTATAATTAGTGTTTAATTAGTATATATGCTTAATTAGATTTTTTTTGCTTAATTAGAAGTATATAATGTCCCTAACCTATTAAAATGTTGCTTAGAAGTATATAATGTTGTATATCATATTACAGAAAAAATTTGCATACTAAAATGTTGCATAGGAAATTATAATTGAGAAATTTTTCGGAATTTTTTATTGAGAAAGGAATATTATTAGTGTAGTTATAACCTAGGAAATGGGACATTATAAATGAAAAGATGATATTTTGCTCAAAATTTCCTAATAAAATGACATTGCATATATAGGAATTTTTACAAGCGCTCGATATGTCATGTTTTTAGCAAAGGTCATGCCTCATATTTTTCATGAATTTTAGCATGACTTGTGCTACAATGTAGGACATATCGAGTGCTTGTGATTTGCCAGAACGGGAATTCAATGATATTCCGGCAAAACATAGGGCATTTTTTCTATGTCATTGCTCAATATATGGAACGGGTTGACTTTAGGTCTGTTTCGGCTCCTTGTGTGTCTTTCGGTGAGGGAGAGTGTCCACCATATATATATATATATATGAGAGGAAGAATCCCGACTATTGTCGTGGGGGTCGCTTTTCCTTCTTTTCCTTGTGCTAGATATTTGTAATGCACTAAGGAAAGAAGGAGTAGCGACCATCACCGACGGTCGAAATATGAGAGAGGAAGAATCCCGACTGTTGTCATGGGGGTCGCTTCTCCTTCGTTCCCGTGTGCTAGACATTTTGGTGTAATGCACTCGGGGACGAATGGAGGAGCCACCATCACCGACGGTCGCAATATCAGAGGGAGTGCCCACCATATACGTGAGATGAGAGTTTAGGAAGGAAAGACTCGACAGACCTAAAGTCAACCCGTTGCATATTTTGAGTAATAGTGATCTGTGTGTTGATCAGTTTCCTGGTAGTTGCCTTCGATCGATTTTAAATGTTTCAACTACGAACATAGGAAATGTCTGACGACGATAGCGAAAGGGAATTCTGTATGTGCGAATACTGCGAAGACGAGCGCGGTTTGTGCGACACGACTCACCTAGTTGATGGTAGGCGCTTCAGCATCGTGCTGGATGAGACCTTCGAAGTGGATACAGTAAGTCACAACGACAAGTCTTTTTTCGTAATTAAGCATGACTTCTTCTTCTTTTGCTTCAACTTATAATTTTAATTTTTTACTATTCTACTAGCGTATCCTATGCCATGCAAGAATTTATGTCTTGGATAAGATTGGTTTCAATACTAAAAAAAGTATGGAGGTAAAGAGAGTTCACTTGAGGACCGAGCATGGTTATACTTTTGCCGTAAAATTATACAATGCAGACACCTACTCCTATTTTGAATGCAAAAGTTGGCAAGCACTATGCAAGGCTTATGCATTTGAGCCTAATATGCTTATCACCTTTGATATTCGTCCAGAAGATGAAATTGAAGGTAATATCGACATCTGGGTCGATGTGCAGACGCCTCCAGTTCTACCATTATGTGAGTTTCTCAACCATATTTATTATGATTCCGATTCTGCCTCCGTGTGAGTTTGTTAAACATATTTATTATGTAATTTATATTGTTTATTTCAAAATAGTTGACAGCTTATTTCCATTGACAGCTTATTTTCATTCTTCAAAAAATGTACGGAAGATGGTAGACAGAACCTACTACACTGATGGCGCAGAATTAACTTGTCAGGAAAAAAATCATCTTATCTCATTTATTAATGATCTTCAGAATTACAATACCTATTATCAAACTCCTACACATTATGGTCAATACGTGCCACTAGTGCACGTGTTGAACTACGGTAACATCCATAGAGATGGCATGGTAAGATTTTTTACTATTACGACATCCGTGCATCTTTTGCATAAATTATTTTTAAAACTAAACTACATTGCTAACTACGAAGTTATTACTATGCTTTTCAACAGAAAATCCCGAAGGATTGTGTGCCTCATCTGATGTTTCCGAAAGGTCACCTTGATGTTATGAGCTTACGGCCAGGTCATCCTACGCATCACTGTTGTCCATACCGGATTTCTAAAACCAATGAAGACATGACAATCAAAGATTGGAAAAAATGTATGGTCGATCGTAGGGAGCTACTTGGAAGCAACATTGTGCGACGTGCAAGAATTGGAGACAGGATAATCTCCATTCTCCATAATGGAGAGTCAGGGCCTATCTTGTTTTATGCTATTTTACCTAAGAGAGGGTAGTTAGGTCCTAGCTAATACTCATGATCATGTGCTAAGAACAATTAAGTATTGTTGGTTAGATGACTATGATGATGATGATCGAGTATGACTTGTTATTATGATAACGAGTAGTTCTAAGATGATGATGATCGAGTAAGACTTGTTATTATGATACCAATGATGAGTTATTTATTATTATGATGATGTATGATGCTAAGTTGTTATATATATGAGCATGATGAGTTGTTATCGGTTCTATGAGAAATTCTATTTATATATATATGCACAACGTACGTGTACAGTACGTAGTAGTAGCGTAATATATGTATGAAATGAAAAATAATTAAAAGGAGAAATAAACAATAATTAATTCATAAACCCCTAAAGATTAAAAGGAAAAATGAAGCAAAAACAAAAAGAAATAGTGGGCCTTTAGTCCCGGTTGGTGTTACCAAGCGGGACTAAAGGTCCCCAGCCCACGGCGCCGGCAGGTGCCACGTGGTGGGCCTTTAGTGCCGGTTGGTAACACCAACCGGGACTAAAGGTCCCCCAGCCCATGGTGCCGGCAGGTGCCACGTGGTGGGCCTTTAGTGTCGGGCCGTGTTGAACCGGGACTAAAGGGGGGGGGGCTTTAGTCCCCACCCTTTAGTGTCGGTTGGAGAACCGGCACTAAAGGCCCTTACGAACCGGCACTATAGGCCGATTCTGCACTAGTGTAAACCCACTAAGACAAATATGATTTTCTACCTATTTTAAGCAACTTTTTCATGCACTTGCAGTTTAAATCTGAATTATATTCACTAAATGCATAGAAATACACTTAATAGTTTAAATGTTGAAAATGAATCTTTAGAAATGGGAAATCTTGACATGGATCATGTAGTGGTGTATCCTGGGTGTAGAAACAAGCTGAATGCCAAAGGAGGAAGCAGCTGTTGCATCGCCTTCAAACCCTCCTTGTTCCCTCTCAAACCATGTTTCTTCCTCGGAGATGGTCAGATTTCTAGGCATTGTATGTCACAACTTTTGCGCAACCTTCTCAAATTTTTACCACAATCTCTAGTTGTCATCTAAGGGCACCATGGCAAGTTCAATGTGTTCAGACTTTGTTTGCATTTTAATAACAAACAAAACAATAAAGTCCATCTTGCATTTCCTTTAATTGTATAAAGCATAAACATGTACTGAAGACCACAAATATGATACATCAACCCAATTTTGCAAACTTTTTCATGTACTTGCATTTCAAATTTTCATTATGTTCAATAAATGCCTAGAAATGCACTTGATGTTTTTAATATAGCAAACGGATCTCTAAAGATAACAGAATTTGATATGGAAAATGTAATGGTGTATCTTGATTGTAGGAATGTTTTGAAGGCCAACGGATGAAGCAGTGGCCGCATCGCTTCCAAATCCAACGCGTTTCCTCTTGAAACCATGTTTCTTACTCAAAGAAGGTCCGGTTTCTAAGCAGCGCACGTCACAAATTTTGTGAAACCTTCTCAATTTTTTTGCAGAGCCTATAGGTGTAATGTGAGGCATCATGAGAAGTTTCATGCATTTTGGACATGTTTTGTATTTTATGAAATTCAAGAACCAATAAACTCCAGGTTTAGGGTAAATCTTGGCACCCTAATGTTTGCAATACCTTTCCTTCTTTTGGATAAGGCCTAAACATGGGCTCAAGAACACAAATATGATTTCTCAACCCAATTTTGCTAACTTTTCATGCACTTCCATTCCATTTTATTATATTCTCTAAATGGCTAAAAATGCACATGATGTCTTAAATATAGCAAACGGACCCAAAAGATGCCCAATTTTGACATGGATCGTGTAATGGTGTATCTTGACTGTAGACAATTTGTCAAGCCAGATGGATGAAGCAGCGGTGACATAAACCTGACTTGTTCCCTCTTGACACAATGATTTTCCTTGTAGATGGACCAGTTTTGTAAGCACCGTACATCACACCTTTTCAGAAACATTCTCAAATTTTTACCACGATCTGTAGGTGTCATATGAGGGCACCATGCTAAGTTTTCATGCTTTTTGGAGTTCGTTTACATTTTTAGAAATTTCAAAACCCTGGAAACTCCATTTTCAACCACGATCTATAGGTGTCATATGACTCAATAACACAATTTTGCAACTTTTTCATGCATATATAGTTCAAATTTTATTCATATTCACCAAATTTCCTATGTCTAGAAATTCACTTAATGCCTATTAAAGAAAAGATAAAGGAAGGAATAAAAAAACAATAACATAAAAGTAAAAAAGAAAAATAATAATGCAAAAATAAAAAATTATAGAAAGGTGGGGAAAACAAGTGTTTGTCCAGTGCAGAAAATAGGCACATGGCAAAGGGAAAGGAAAAGGAAAAGAAAAAAACAAACAAAAAACAAGTGTTTGCCTAGTGCAAAAAAAACAGAACACCCAGCAAAGAGTTGTTTGCCAAGTGCAAAAGAAAAAAATAGAGCAAATGGCTAATTTTATAACTTTTTCCATGTAGATGGTCCAGATTCTAAGCACTGTATATCACAACTTTTCAGGAACATTCTCAATTTTTACCACGATTTGTAGGTGTCATATGAGGGCACCATGCTATGTTTCATGCTTTTTGGACTTCGTTTGCATTTTTAGATATTCTAAAACGTATAAACTCCATTCTCATGCTCGAGTCCTGGCACCATTGTCAACCACTATGTGTAGGTGTCATATGAACGCAAATACGATTTGACAACACAATTTTGCAACTTTTTCATGCAAGTATAGTTCAAAATTTTATATATATTCACTGAATGTCAAATGTCTAGAAAATTCACTTAGTGGCTATAAAATAAAAGAGAAAGGAAGGAATAAAAAAATAACATAAAAGGAAAAAAGAAAACAAATGATGCGCAAATAAAAAATTAGAGAAAGGTGGGAAAAACAGGTGTTTGTCTAGTGCAGAAAATAGGCACAGGGCGAAGAGGAAGGAGAAGAAAAAGAAAAAACAAACGAAAAACAAGTGTTGGCCAAGTGCGAAAAAAGGCATTCAGGTTCCCGAGTCCAAATAAATAGAAAGCACCCGGCAAAGAGTTGTTTGCCGAGTGCAAAAGAAAAAAAGTACTCAACCAAGGTCATATTTGCCTAGTACCCGTTGAACTGCACTGAACAAACAAGATGACACTAGCCAAAGTTTCAGATTCTAGTAGTGATTGTACCAGTAAGCAAGGAAGATCATTCATGGATATGCTTTATTAACCTTATTACTTGAAGAAAAACAAACACCCGGCAAAGAGTTGTTGGCCAAGTGCAAAACAAAAGTAGTAGATTTTTTTTCAAAAATATTACCTATTTTTGAACAAATTCGAAAAGCATATGTCCAAATTGAAAAAAAAAATCAAAAATAGCACCCCGTCGGCCTCTGGTGGGCCGAAGAGGGGCCTGTCGGCCTGCGGGAGGCCGAAGAGGGGCCTGTCGGCCCGTCGGCCCCCGGGTGGCTGAAGAGCTGGCTGTCGGCCCACGGGTGGCCGAAGAGCACCCGTCGGCCTCCAGGAGGCCGAAGAGCCCCTGGATAAGGCCAACCACTCCTTTCTTTCTCCTCCGACCACTCCTTTCACCCTCCCCCGTCCTCCAAGCTCCCCAGCTCCACCTCCCACTCCCGTTGCTCTCTGGTGCTTGCTTGCACCCCCGCGCCAATCTCTTAGCTCGTCCACCCATTTTCATATCGAACCCGCGTAAACAATAGATCAGGGCTCTCTCCGCCGGCGTACGGTTTTTTTTTGCTCCCTTGGACAGGCCCTTCTGTCCCCCCTTTCTCTCACGCCTTTTGCTCCCGCCATCCTTTCGTGGAGATGTCTCATCCTCATTATCCTTTTGATTATAGTTTTCACTCTGGTATGTCCGATCGTCTTCTCAAACTAGCCGCCAATTTCAAGATGGATGATAGAGTAGTTCCATGGGAGGAACTCATCAGTAGTGACACCATAATGAATGAGTTGGCTCACTCATTAGCTAGGAGTGGGTGGCCTCCCAGGACATATGAGGAGATACGGAAAGAACTTATCAGGTTGCATGGCAGATGGTAGAAGGTCAAACTGTATAAGAGTGAATCTTACATCAGGCTTGGAAGGAATAATTCAGATTTATGGTCAGCAGACAGTGAGGACGAAGACGACCTCTTCATGCCAAGCACCAAGGTCAAGACTACCGCATCGTCGAAGGGCAAGAGCTCTACATCGACGAAGGGCAAGAGATCTGCATCGACGGAGGACGAAGAGGACGTCTTCATGCCGAGCACCAAGGTCAAGACTACCGCATCGTCGAAGGGCAAGAGTTCTACATCGACAAAGGGCAAGAGATCTGCTTCGACGGAGGATGAGTAAGATGCATTCATGTAGTACTGTTTAATTCAGTTGTAATGTTTAATTCAGTTGTAATGTTTAATTCAGTTGTAATGTTTAATTCAGTGGTAATGTTTAATTTCAGTTGGATGCATTTAGTTCGCAGTACAAGTGTTATCTCTCTAAACCAATTGACCACGGAAATAAAACATGAATACGTCTCATACATAAGTAGATAGTAATTTGTCCCATACATAAAATAGACATATGTCTCATACATAATTAGATAGTCATGTCTCATACATAGATAACCATATCACTGCTGCGGACAGCGACGAATCTTCGGCTTCCTCGGACGAGGACCGGAAGGCGATAAGCGCTCACGCGGTGGACGAGTCTCACGATGACCACGACCATAGGCCGCCTCGTCTGTCTGTGTCTGTGTCTCCTGCGTGTATGGTGGTGGTGGAGTGGCAAGAACTGTCTCCGAGAAATCATAGGTGTTTGCAGCTCGGTCATCGTCGTCGCTGTCATCGGCAAAGAACGAACCAGCACCAGTAAACATCGGTGACTGGACTGCAGTCATGAACGGTTGCGACTGGCTGCCGACTGCGGTAAAGTATAACATGTAAAATAGATTTACGAGGCTATAATGTTAAAAAAGAATGTACAAAGTAGTGTTACCTAGGTCCATCTGATTAAACCAGGAAGAGCCCACGGGTTGTGAAGGAGGTGGCTGCTGGAAGAAATAGCCCCCGGGTTGTGAAGGAGGTGTCTGCTGCCAGGAAGAGCTCCCTGGTTGTGAGGGAGGTGTCTGCTGCCAGGAAGAGCTCCTTGGTTGTGAAGGAGATGTCTGCTGCCAGGAAGAGCTCCCTGCTTGTGAAGGTCGAGGTTCCGAACGCTGAACAGAGGGTCGAGGTTCTGAACGCTGCAGAGAGGGGCGTGGCGGAAGCTGTGCTGCACGAGTGTTAGCAACATCCGAAGATCGTCTACATGTAACAGATGCGTAAATCCCGCGTAGCTTCCCTTGAAGACCCTTCCACAGCGAGATGTGCTCTCGCTGTGGGATATTATCTCCTCTCTCAAAGCGTTGCAATATAGCGGAAACCTCGTCTAGCGCCTCAGATGTCAATTCACCCTATGAACAAGAAGTTAACCAATTGTATACGTTCACGTTAAGGAAAAACTTAACATGTGAGAACCATATCACATACCGCGTGGTGTTTGGTTCCCACAATTGAGGCAGTTGGGAACAGATCGCTGGTGAGAGGGGCTTCGATATGATTAGGAGCTGATGATGGAACCAAGTAGATCCTCGTGCTATGCCGGTAACGCTGCAGATACAACCCGAACTTGTCCCAGTCAAAGGCCCGAACTTCATCCCAGATATTTGTCGGCGCAGTAGTCCATTCGTTGACGTAAGGGCTAATGTCGCGAAGCCAAGAAGCCTGGGACTTGTTTCCTCCTACTCGACTGTACCTGAGATTGAAATGCACGTTACATGATTAGTTATATTCTGAATGCAGACATGACAACTAAAGTAGTATTACTTACTTGTGCACGTGATCTGGTAAGTGTGGAATAACAGGAATGTCATGCTCTTGGCATAGACCGAACTGTCTCATCACCCTATGAAGAGCCATCTCCTCAACCGTCACGTCGAACACCAACTTGGCCTTGGTCATCCAATAATGCCGATCTCTAGTGCACAATCCAGAAATCCCATCTGCACATCTGGAGGAAATAGCTTGATCCTCGTGCAAACTATCAAACTGCGTCGTGGAGGAGGGGTAGCAGCCCCTCACCTGGCTATGCGCAAACTGTCTCTGTATTTGACAACAAACATTAGTAATACTATTGAATAGCGAGAAATAAACATTAGTAATTCATATTGTTACAAATTATGAAAATACCTCTCTCCGTGTCCAAACAGATCCCATAGTAGGCAAGTCGCCGATAGAAGGCACGTAAGTCCCAGCCATGTCCTCAGAACCAAAAGTTTTTTCAACGCTGACATAGGGTCGACCAATAGGGAATCTCTCATATGACCAGAGCTGCAACAATAGTGGACATCCAACAAGGCCCGATTTTCTAGACTTCAACTGGCAAGCTTTGCACAGGCCTCTATACGTAGCCGCTAACACAGCAGAACCAAAACTCCTCTGCACAATGTCCCCCGGGCCACGTGCGTCAGCTATCTCTCGTGCAATACCGATGAGTCGTGCATCGACAGTGGTCACGTGGTTCTCCGTGAACATCGTCTTGCCGAACAACCACATAATATATGCCTCTAGGGATCGGTCAATCTGTGCCTCTGACAACTCAACATTGGGATATCCTAAGGAGACAATCTAAAACTGGCTCAACCACCTAAAAAGAGGCCCGTGACGATCGTTGGCTAGCACCGTAGTAGTTGGCACAGCAGCCAGAAAACGGGCCTGCATCGGTGCTAGCCAACCAGATTCTGGCTCTAAAGGACCTATGGCAGCACCGGCCAGAGGTAATCCCAACAAGTAAGACACATCCTGTAAAGTAGGCGCCATCTCTCCCCAGGGAAAGTGAAACGTATGTGTCTCTGGTCTCCATCTATCTACTAAGCAGGTAAGGAGTGACCTGTCGTAAGAGAAACATGCAACTTGCCTCTTGTGTAACTGCATTGGTTCACCTGCCTCATCCAATTCTGCAAGATCAACCCACTCATCCAATGTACCCTCAACCAGCCGTGCTAAGGGTAGAAGTCCAGCCCAACTTAACCTACAAAATAAATAGAATGTAGCATATAGTTAGCGGCTATCAAAAGGATGTCAAACATAGTAAGTCATTATACCGAAACATACCTATCAACCCATGAAGGGTGTATCATCCAGTTAGACTTTGGGGTGCGAGTGATCACCACGCCTAAGTTCGTGCCCGATTCCATAAGTGCGCCTCGGTGCCCTCTATCGATATTACCGTTAAGCAACGGATACGAAGCCATATCTGCAATTACAACATAGTCCACACATATTACAGAATAAAACATAGTCCATCATATTACACGTTAAAACATAGTCCACACATATTGCAAAATAAAACATAGTCCAGACATATTACAAAATAAAACATAGTTCGACATATTACAAATAAAAACATAGTCCGGCATATTACAAATAAAAACATAGTCCGACATGTTACAAATAAAAACATAGTCCGACATAGGCCGACACATTATATATAGCTTGTGAGCTATTTGTTCCTCGTCCGCCCCTTCGGCCTCGACTGCCACGACCACCACGACCACCTCTTGCTACTGTTGTCGCAGTCGTCGATGTGGAAGCACTCGTCGATGTGGAAGCACCATCTTTGTTCAGGTCGGGACAATATTTCATCCTATGCCCATAAGCCGCGCATAGCAAACATTGTCTGGTTGCTCCACCAGCTTCAGATTGGTCCATATCGTTTCGGATGCGCTTTACCTTGCGTCTGCCCCTGCTTGTTCGCCGAAGTCCTGGATCCGGGATGTATACTCTGTCACCATCGTTTACCTTGTTGAAATTGCCGACGACTCTAAACCCTGTCATCTCACCTGTCCAGACATTGAGTACTGCCTCTTTTGAATAGTACGGAGACACGAAGGAGATAGCGTCCAACTCAATCTGGCCACAGGCAGCCAACACATGTGAGCAAGGCAGGTGCAACAACTGCGGTTTGTTGCATGTACACTCACAAGTTGGATAAAATTCCGTTCCAATTTTAACCTCATGCGTCTTCACCTCATTTGCAGAACCAAAACCATCAGTAGGAAGCTGAACCTCATACCTCCTTTCCTGATTACCTATGAGTGTGACAGTGTGCTTTTTTGCTTTCTTTATCTTCTGAGCCATGTACTCCATGACACCGGCTACAATAAGGTGTGTTCTGATTAACTGCAATATGCTTCTTTGCTAACTCGTGCCTTTCTCTGAAATATCTCAAAGTGCCATGGAATACACCCTCCACAATAGCTATCAGTGGCAATGCTCTATTCCCTCTGATTACAAAGTTATACACCTTTGCAAGATTGGTTGTCATGTGGCCATACCTAGCTCCATGGGTGTCATGCAGCAAAGACCAATTCACTGGAGGCTCTTTCTCTATCCACTCAGAAAAATTCTTTATTGCCCTGCCCTTCTTTCTCTTCGTATTAGGAGGGTCAATTGCTGGCAAGTCACAAAGACCTACTGGCTCCTCTAGCTCCGCGATGAGTGTTGTTAATTTAACCTGGTCTTTTTCCATTTTCTTCCTAACAAGGACCTGCTTCTTAGTAAACTCATCTAGTTTTGACCAAATAAATTCGTATTTGCGCTGCTGGTTCTGCTTGCATAACTTTTTGAACAAGTTCATCAACCTTTTGTTCTTGAACTGTGAGAAAAAATTTGCACCCAGATGGCGCATGCACCACCGGCTTTGCAAGTCCTTCCAAGGTGTTGGCTCGTCAGCTGTTGGATTACTTAGTGTCTTAACGGCCTTCAATATACCAGGATGTCTGTCATGAATGACACACACGTTTGGTCGGTCCTTCACGATCGCAATTTTAACTTGCCGGAAGAACCATACCCAGCTCGGAAAGTTCTCACCCTCCACAAATGCCATGGCTAGTGGGATGATTTGGTTGTTCCCGTCCACACCAATAGCAGTCAGGATTTGCCCTTTGTACTGACCAGTCAGGAATGTACCATCCACAAACATCACAGGAGGACAATGCCGGAAAGCTTCGATGCATATAGCGAAAGAGAAGAATACTCGTTTCAACACCTTGTGATCTGGTATAATCTCCAACCTCGTGTGTTGTATGTTAACATAAGTGCCGGGATTCCTCTCCTTCAGTATGTCAAGGAGACGGACAACATTATCATATGAGTCGAAGAACGTCCCAAACCTTTCCTCCATAGCCTTCTGCTTAGCCCTCCAAGCCTTCCCATATGGAATGTCATAATTCCATCTGACTTTCACTGCTTTCTGGATATGTTTTGCTTCCATATCTTTCTTCTCAACTATCTCAGTATACATGAGTTGCGCTATGAGAGTTGAAGTCAGGTTTGGATGACGAACCAACAGGTTTTTCCTCACACAATTATGTGGGACCACATTGGTGACAACCCAGTGGATGTTACACTTCGGCACGTGCCCGTGCACCTTCGCAGGACAACCTGTTTCAACACACTTCACGGTATATTTTGCTGGACTCGATATGTGTGTCCGGAAAACCCTCTGCGTAGACATAGCCCACTTTATCACCGCATACTTCAATTTTTTCTTTGTGTCAAACATAGCCCCGATCTGGACTTGGTTCACATTATATTGCCATGGAGTCTCATGGCCATCGTTGACAGAAATGCCGGCGGATATGTCCTGATCCCATGCATAAGGAATCGGTACCTCCACTTCATCCTCGGAATTTTCTGAATCCAGATCCTCCGCAAACCCATCCTCGTCCTCTTCCTCCATCACCCTCTGCATTTCATCGCCTTCCTCATCCCCATCAGCAACACCAGAGCCAGTATCATGACCACTAACATTGTGTGGCACATAATCTGACTCTTTCTTGGCTTGGCTAGCATCCACATCCGGTGGCTGTGACCCGAATACATAAATCGCGTTAGCAACTTGACTACCCTGGCCTGGTTCATACCCCACGTTGCCTTGTACGAAATTCTCCTCCTTCGCCACAGGTTGCACTAGGACATATGGGTGGATTCTTCGGTCTCTGGAACGACTTAACAGGGACAACCAATGCTGGCTCCTATCTATCGGCATCAACTCCCACTTGACGTTTTTACAGGATTTGGTCCACAATGCATGAATACTGACGGAACAGACATCAGGATCCAGCCCAAAACTAGTAGTCAACCACTGCTTCAACTGCCTAATGTCCAGTCTGTCCGGGTCTGAAAGTGTCATGACGCCTTTTTAAACTCGCTAAGATCAACCCCCAACTCATTATATCGAACATTACCAGGGCCGTAATAAACAGTCAAATTTACGGATTCAGACATTTTCACCTGTCAGACATTGCCAACTTCTCATTATTCGCAACGAACAAATTTATACTAAAATAAACCTACACTAAATAAACCTACGTACACTAAATAAACCTACACTAAAAAGAACCTACACTAAAATAAACCTACACTAAATAAACCTACGTACACTAAATAAACCTACACTAAAATAAACCTACACTAAATAAACCTACGTACACTAAATAAACCTACACTAAAAAGAACCTACACTAAAATAAACATACACTAAATAAACCTATACTAAAATAAACCTACACTAAAAAAAACCTACACTAAAAAAAACCTATACTAAAATAAACTAAAATGACTACTAACATAAACTAAATAAACTTACACTACCAACACGTACACTAAAATGACTACTAACATAAACTAAAATTTACACGTACACGTACACTACATAAACTAATTTTACGTACAATAAAAAAACAAACCTAAACTAAAAAAATGGGTATACCTTCGACGCGTGTGTCCCCTTCTTCTTCTTCTCCACCTTCTTCTTCCTCTCCACCCCACCACCTCCTCACCATCCACACCTCCACCACACCACCATGGCTCCTCCAAACGAACAAAATACTACCCCATGACACAAAATGAGACCGTAGGCCGGTGGAGATGGGTATGATCTATTGTTTCAGCGGATTGAATAGGCAAATGGGTAGAGGATGGAGGAGATCGGAGGGGGGGCAAAATGCTGTTGAAAAAACGAGAGAGAGGATGAACGAGCAGCGAGAGGAGGAAGAAGCTCGGGCGGTCGGCCTTATCCAGGGGCTCTTCGGCCTCCTGGAGGCCGACGGGTGCTCTTCGGCCACCCGTGGGCCGACAGCCGGCTCTTCGGCCACCCGGGGGCCGACGGGCCCTCTTCGGCCTCCCGCAGGCCGACAGGCTCCTCTTCGGCCCACCAGAGGCCGACGGGGTGCTATTTTTGATTTTTTTCAATTTGGACATATGCTTTTCGAATTTGTTCAAAAATAGGTAATACTTTTGAAAAAAAATCAAAGTAGTACCTCAACAAAGGTCATACTTGCCTAGTACCCGTTCAAGTGCACGTAACAAACAACATGGCACTGCCCAAAGTTCCAGAATCCAGTAGTGATCATGGTACCAATAAGCAAGGAAGATCATTCTTGGATATGATGTATAATGGTATTTTGATGTGCTTTATTAACATTATTACATGGAGCATGATTATAGCTACTAGTAGTAATTTTTATTTTGGTCACCACCAGTTGCGCGCAGCACCATGGTCTCGGCAGTGAAACCGGGACCAAATCCCACCATCAGCCCCCACCCATGCGCCCCCACTGCTTCCTTCTCCATTAGCCGTCGTTGCTCGTCCAGCACGAACATCACCGTCGCTCCCAGCATGTTCCCGTGGTCTCTCATAACCGTTCAACTCGCCGCGAGCTTCTTGGGTTCCAGCTGGAGAGCTACGTCGATGTGGTCCAAAACACCACGGCTACCGGGGTGCACTACCCAGAAGAGGTCATTCCATTTGACGCGAATACCAAGTGGCTCCAACGCATCTAGCAAACACTGTTCAATGTTGTCCCCCGTCAGGCGTGACAGCTCGGTGGAAACGTTGCTGCAAATGCCGCTGTTCCCGAGCCACGTGTTGAGCAAGTGCTCGCTCTCCGGTATCACGGCCTGCGACACGGAGACCATCTCAAACAGCGGGTGCTCGACGGGGTGCACAGCGTCGGCGCTGACAATGACGGCGCTTGCGCCATCGCTGAACAGCCCCTGGCTGATGAGGGTGTCGAAGCAGTCCTCTTTGTCGGGGCCACGGAAGGAGGTAAGAGCATCTCTAGCAGACCCCGCATCCCGTCGGCCCGCAAAACGCGTTTGCAGTTCGCGGAAAAACGGCTTTGCGGGCCGGCGCGGACGGCCGCAGATGCAGACCCCGCATAACGGACCCGTAAAAAAGGATATTCGCGGAATATGCTCTTTTACGGGTCGGCTTTGCGGGGTCTGGTCTGGCGCTGCTCCTCCCGGCCCGGAAAACCTAAATTTGCACCTCAATTTGATCCAACATAATGCATTTCTTTGCTTTTTCAACAACATTGGATACATAAGACATCACCAAATCTTTGCTAGAATAGCAAGACCAAAGAAAACAAGAACCACAAGTATTGTGGCACCCCGGCTCAGAGGAACCGGAACACCCCGTATTCCAGCCCAGAGATCAAGTCTTCTGGAATACGGCACTGCTTGGCATAGAACAAATCAGCTCTTTATTACAAATAAACGGGGTACAAGGGTCCGATATTACAAAGGACTCAGGGGCACGGCGACACTTTGCCTGCCCAGATAGCTCTATGCTAGCAGCGAAACACTCGTAGCAGAATAACTTCTAGCAGCGGAACAACGACGACGGTGATGAACTCCACTCCGCAGGGACTCTGGCTGGGACGTATCCTAGAGCGCAACCTCGGGATCCTCAACAAGAGATCAATCATGGCATGACCTGCAATCTGGCATGACACGCCAGGTGAGTACTTTGAATGTACTCGCAAGCTCACAGCAACCAAAGCAATCAAGACATACAACAGCATGGCATTTACAGGTTAATCCACAAAGATGAACACGATACTACTTGAACAACATGAGCATGGCAACAACATGGGCATGGCAACATGGCAGCAACATGAGCATGGCAACAACATGAGTATGGCAACAACATATAATTCATGATATGAACAGGATGATACTAGCACTAGCATGCAAGGGGTCGATGTTTAAGGTCTCATGGACCAACTTACTTTGCTTAGAGATTATCTCGTAACCACAAACTTACCATCGTGATCATCACACGATCACCTCAGGATCAACCAAGCTCGGTATCAACTATACCATCGTGATCATCACATGACCACACAGAGCTTGATCTCTACCTGTGATCATCGCATGACCACATAAAGATCAACCAACTTCTTTCTCATGGAACCGGGGTTGTTTATTATCCAGGTTATTATTTCTGTTGACCCATAGTGTGACCTACTACGAACTGTGTCCATGACCGTGGACGCGGCTATCGATAGATTATACACTCTGCAGAGGTTAGTACACTGTACCCACACCACGGAATTCATGGCCTCATGCTCCCATTCGGGTGGACCAACGACATTCCGACAAAACCAATCTATTGCATGACACTCTCCCGGCCACTCCCGACAAACTCCCCTTTTGGGCTATGTCCTGGGTCGCCCCGATGTCAACTCGTGACATCCGCCACCTTTGTGGCCGCCACCGTCGTGGCCCAAAACAAACTCGTCCCAAACGGGGACAACCGCGCGCAAACAACTTGGGCACAAGGCTTATGGCCGCCTACCTGATCAGGGTAGCACGCGCACATAACCTTCCCTAGTTGGAGGCACCGGCGAGAGGCATGACAATAGACCGAATTAGGGCCCCCCATAAAGGCAAGTGTGGCTGCACTGGTTAGCTCGATTCGGTGGCACCATGACTCAGCCAACATATTTGTTCAAGTTCGATTAAAGTCAGGTTTAACTTGAATGGTGATGAGCTGAGTCATAATAACAAAATGAAATAACAATGCACATGAGCATGATATCAGTGTAACCATGAATGGGCAACATAACCATTTAACAACATAGCATCAACAATGATAAATCATTTATTCTACGAGATGCAAATGAGCTTAGCATAACGATGATCACGAATATAACAAGTATTTTCATATCAAACCTTAACTATTCATATGAGCATATCCTTATCACTAGCACCGGAAATGATTACAAGAATAATATCATTAGCAAGTAATCATATCACTTACTAGAGGAAAATGAACATGGCATAAGCATGGACATGGATTCACAAGCATATAAAGCATTCACAAAATATTTAAATGAGCAATCATTTATTCAAATATTCAAGTGGAAACCATGGCTACTGCAATGCCATCATGCAAGTGGCTGTTGTGGCTTGCCTGGGGATGGAGGAACCATCGGGGAGAAGTGCGGAGACACTCGCGGAAAAATCGCCGGAAAAGATTCCCTCTCGGAGGGGGCTGAATAAGGGCATGGGCAAAATGGTCATTTTCATAGTGTGACAACCTCATGAAAATGATACCATCGGAACGGGCTCGACGAACTGAGATCGTGGGCGTTGGAATCACCTGAATCGGAGTTACCGTTGCCGAGTTACGGTCGTTCGTTTGTTAGACAGAAAAAGAATAAAAATCTGTTCTTTTCTGCTGCTAACGGACGAACGTCCACTAAATAACTGTTTCGGCCGGCGGGTTAAAACAGAAGACGTATTTCGAAGAATACGTTTTTGGCAAAGCGCACTCCGGGGAGTACGTCTCCACTTATGCGCCTGGGCCCGGGATTTAGAGGATGACGGGTGGGGTCCGCGAGGAGGTGGGGCCCGCCCGACCAGGTCTTCTTCTTCCTCCTGCGCGGCGCGCCCCTAGCCGAGACAGAGGCCGACTCCGGCAATGGTTGCCGGCCACTCCGGCCATCTCCCGCTGCGCACGGCCTACCGACGTGCTCGGAAGCTCACGCCGCATCCATCCCGGGGTAGCACGGACCTCGAGGAGGTCGGAGTTGGGCCCGCCGTTGACCGCGGCGGACGGCGGCTTCGGGCGGTTTTGGGTGGGGCGGTACGGCGGCGGGGAAGGGTCGAGGGGATGTGGGAGGGCTTCGCTATGGCCGAGTGGCTTCTCTGGAGAGGAAATGAGGGAGGGAGAAGGTCCGGTTGGCTCAAATTTAAGCAGACTCCGGCGATGGCCGTGGCGGCCGTGTGGAGCGAGGAGGGGCTCTGGAGCTCGGATGAGGGGTCGGGGAGGGCTAGTGGAGGGTGGTGAGGAGGTGGATGAGCTCGGGAGGCCTCGGGGTAGGCTATATATAGCCACGACGATGATGCCATCGCCGGACGACGACGGGAGCTCGCGGACGATTCCTCTGGCCATACCACGTGCACGCGCGCACGCGCGGAGGGGGAGAGGGGGCTAGGGGAGGTGTATTCGGTGCAAAGTTGCTGCGGGGAGGAAGATGACAAAGGGAAGGCGACGACGGCCGCGGGCATCCCGGGGTGGCGTGCCTCGCCGGAGAGGAAAGAGGAGAGGGGGAGGGGTCCAGAGGGGACACGCGGACGCAGGAGAGCTCAAGCAACGCAAAGGACACGGTGCGGTGGCGAGACGACGGCGTTTGGGCGGCGGCAGAAGGGTCCCGGTGGCCAGAGCGCACTTTCGGCGTGCCAGACCACGCGGTCACTGCGTGCACTGGTGCACGCGGGACTTTAGGGCCACCCACACCATGTCTAGAGTGTTGTCTCTCCTAAGTGGGTCCTACTTGAGGTGATGGATCGAAGAAAGGCACTGTGGGTTGATGGGAATGGTCGACTGAACTTTGCTGCTGCAAACTTAAGCATGAAGTAGTGATCAAATGGCATGAGATAAGGGTTAACCAGGATGTCAAAGGGGTTTAGGGTAGGAAGGACTACAGTCCTGTGGATTTTGAAGCCATTTGGACCAAGTTTGATCATAGTTGCTTAACAACTGCCAAATCTGGTCCAGAAACAAGATCATGAAGTAGCACTCGCATGGATACTTGGATTGAGCTGAAATTTGGTGGAGCATGATCATTTGAGCATATGAAGGCACTGCAAAAATTTCATGCCATTTGGATACACAAAAATGGCACTTGCTTCACAATGCTTTCCTCTGGACAGAAACTTGGGGGGATTTTCCAGAGAAAATGGCTTGGCAAAATAATGTGAGTTTTGGCATGCTCACATTATTTAGGGATATTTAGGTCTTGGATTAATTTCAGATTTTATGAAACAACATAAAATATAGTTGTTTCACAACCTGAAATTATGACCAGAAACCAAAGATTTGAAGGTGTGCTCACATAGATCATTGTATGGAGCTTAAATTTGGTGGAGAGTCATGATTTGATCATATGGATGATCTGCCAAAATTTCAACTCATTTTGATAAGCCTAGCTAGTACTTCCTTCACAAAGCTTCTCTCTGGACAGAAACTTTGGAAATTTGCTGAGGAAGATTTACTAGGCAAATGAAGCTGAATTTTGTCATGAGGCAATAATTTGGATAGGAAAGAGTGCTCAAATATTTTGAGGGCAATCAAGAAAAGATAAATAGCACTTCCTTCACAAAGTGCCCTGCTGGACAGAATAGGAAATGAATATTCCTGAATTATTTTTGAAGTAGGCAAGGATGGATTTTGACATATTGGTGGAAGATATGATCCAAAGGATTTATGAGAATTTTGTGGGAATTTAATGGAAGACAGAAATATAGGTTGCTTCACAACCTAGGGCAAACAGGGTTATTCCTTTAATAGAAAAAGGAATATTCCCAAGAAATAAATATTGGGGTTGGGCTAAGATGGAAATGACATGGTCTTGGGATGGATTTGAGAATGACAAGCCACTTGGGAGAGGACTGAGAGGTGATCTCCCCAGGTTTTAAGACCACATAGCCACGGAAAAATGAACTCCAACTAAAATTCGAAGAAAACCAAAAGAAAAAGAAAGGGCCAAAAATCGGGGTGTTACAAGTATGCATTTTAGAAGATTTCCAACTTCCATAACTGCTCCCACTAGTTGGACAAATATCTTCTCCATGCATTCATTGTTGATCTGTGAATTCTTGATTTTGCATTCTTCTTTCTTCATCTTTGGTTCGAAAGAAGTAGACGTTGCTTCCCCTCTAGTTGCACATGCAGCCGCATCATTGCCTTCGATTCTACTAAGGAGTGCACGAACGTCTATTAAGTTTCTTTCTATCAATAAATCAATGTATTCGCCTTCCCAAAACCAAAATGAGCATCCATCTTCCTACACACATGATGATGTTCGAAATGAGCTACCGCAATTGAACCAAAGAATGAGCTATCAAAATGAGCCGAATGAACACAGCACGTACCCCGTCATTTTCGCATTTGAAGAACCCCCATCCGGGGTGCTTCGGCGTGCCCAAAGTTAGCCGCAGCACTGTCCGCGTGAAGTCGTCGCACTGTATGAGCGGCGTCGGCGAGCCACCGAGCCGCTGCGCGAGCGCCGAGCCCGGTGGACGGCCGGCCGAATCCATGCCCGCAAACCGTCGGCGGTGGTGGGAGGACGAACCCGTACCTGCATGTGGCGATGCGACCTTGCCGGGGCTGCGCGAGATGCTCCCCGACCATTCCATCGCTTGGCGCAGCCACCGGCGGCCGGAAAAGCCAAATCCGGCCGCCCGCGATGAAGGGCCGCAAATCCGCAACTTTCCGGCCCGCCGACGCAGGAGGGGGGGCGGAGGGCAACCTCGTGCGTGTGGCGGCCTTTCGGCGTGCTCCCGCCGGCTACTTTCGCCGGAATCTTGGGTGGCGGCCCGGCGGCGGGGCGAGGGGGAGAGGGGAGGTGGTTGGTGGGGAAAAGCGCGGCCTGAAATGTCCTCCCCACCAACCGCTCCCGCTATATGTAGGGCACCGCAGGGGCGAGGCGGAAACCCGCGTATTCGCGGGTTGGGGCCGAGATTTTGCCGCGCCCCTCAAAATTTTTTGCGGGCCGGCCGCGTTTGCGGGGTCTGTTCGGGCGGGATTTTCCGTGCCGACCCGCATTTTGGCGGTTATTTTGCGGGTCGTGGCTTTTTGCGGGGTCTGCTAGAGTTGCTCTAACGGTGAGGTCGACGCAGGAGACGAGAACGCGCGCTGCGGTTGTTCTCGGCCAGGTCCTTGGCTAGGCGCAAGGCGGCGCAGCCTCCGGAACAGCCGTTAAGGCCAACTCCAGCGCGCGACCCCATCCTGTCCGGGTGCGTCCGTTTGGGGCAAAAAGAACAAACCAGACGGCCCAGCGCGTGGGCGCAAACGGATTTTTGTCCGTTTTATGTCCGCTTTCGACCCATCCCCAGCCCAAGTTTGGGCTGCTTTTGGGGTGAAACGGACAGCGCGCGGACGGGCGGGACGCGCGTGCTTGTCCTCCCCTGGCCCGCCCGTCGGTGGCACAAAGCACCACCCCGGCTCCCCATTTCGCGCCATTTCCCCCCAAACCCTCCCACGTCCCGCCCACCACCCTCCCCATCCATGGCCGACGCCCCGTCGAAATCCGGCGGCCAGGCCGTCGACCCGCCCGGAAAGGTGAAGAAGAAGGTGGCCAAGGGTCCGAGGAAGCCGCGGTTGAAATGCACGCCGGCGGAGCTCGCAAAGCTAGACGCGGAATTGGCGAAGAGGAGGAACCGGAGGGCGGTCGTCAAGGGCAAGAACGCCGCGGCCAAGTTCGCCGCCGAGCGCGATGCGGTGGAGGCCGCGCGGCGCAAGGCCGAGGTCGACGAGATGGAGGACATCGTCAACAAAGCGCCCGCCCTCCTCATGCTTGGGCTTTGCCGTCCGGCGGGTTTCTCTGGAGCGGCCGTCGGCCCGGCGAGCACTGGCTCGTCAGTCGCCAGGCCTCAGCACTGCCCCTCGACGACGTCGCGGACCACACCTTTGTCGCCCGGTTTTCCCCCGCCAAGGCACGATGGCCAGACCCGTTTTTCAGGGTCGCCGGACGTTGGCGTGATCGCGCCGTCCACCCCGCGCCCCTCGGCCGTCATCGACCTCAACGTCACGCCGGGGTCCAGCAGCGGCTGCCGGCCATCCGTCAAGATGCAAAGAAAGCAAGCACGGCCGCCGTCTACGGGCACCATGCCGTCGCCTCGCGTTCTGTTCGACGAAATGCCAACACCAACGCCAACGGTCGACGACCCCTTCTACAGCCAGTTCATGGAGAATGTCATCTACGAGGGTGGGCATGGCGGTGCCTACGATCCTGACGAGACCCAAAGTCAGGATGGCTGCGCCCAGTTCGTTGCCGATTAAGACAATGAGGCCCACGACCATGCTGACTACGACCATGGTGACTCGTGGCATGAAGATGATGACATCTATTGTGAAGGTGATGGTGATGAAGAAGAAGGCATTGATATTGATATTGGGGGCGAGCCATTGTTCATCGACGAGCTCACCCAAAGAGCGGAAGCACAAAAGAGGAAGAAGAGCATTCGTACGGGTTCATACTCACAAGAAGAGGACAAGTTGATTTGCCAATGTTGGATGGAGATTAGTCAAGATCCGAGGACCGGTGCGCAACAAAAGGGACTTGTTTTTTGGACAAGAGTTCACAAAATGTTCCATGAAAGAAAGTTGTTTGCGCCCTACCAATTTACGAGCGACCGTGGCATCACCTCGATTCAAAAGAGGTGGTTGTTCATCCAACAAGAATGCAACAAGTATTGTGCCGCACTTGAGAGCGTTGAAGCACGGCCCATGAGTGGTCTCGGCATTGGGGACATGGTATGCTCTCCTCATCCAAGTTCTTTCATTTCTACGGCCACGAGACTTCGGCCTTCTATATGTTTGCATGTTCAATTATTTGTTGGTCATGTAGGCATTTCAATCTTTGGAAGCATTCAAGGACCGGCACAATGACAAGCCATTCACTCTTACGCATTGTTGGACGATCATCAACAATTGCCCTAAGTTCAAAGATCAATACCGTGAACTTCAAAGGAAGAGAGGCAAAAAGACGGCCGCGTTGGCCGGAGGTGGAGATGGTGAGCCATTGAAGAGGCCGAGGGGCAAGACCAACTCCAAGGTGGACGACATACGTGATGCGTCATCCATGGCCTTGCATGAGACTTTGCACGGCATGATGTCTCAAAAGGATGTGAGGGACAAGAAAAAGCGACAAAGCAAGGACGAACAAATGAAGCAATACCTAGAGCTTCAAAGGAAGAAGCTTGAGATGGAGGAGGCGGCCAAGAAGAGGAAGATCGACATGGAGGAGGCGTCCCGGCAAAGGCAGCTCGACATCGAGGCCGCCAATGTCACGGCCAGGCAGAGGTAGCTCGACATCGAGGCCACCAATGCCGCAACCAAAGCAAAGGAGGTGGCCCTTGCGATCATGAGCGTGGACTTGACCAAGATGAGCGAGAAGACGAGGAGCTGGTTCGAGGCCAGGCAGAAGGAGATGTTCAACGCCGACGGCCTGAACTAGGTCGTCTGATCGGCCGTGGCCGTTCTTTTTGGAGGCTGGTTGTGTTGTCGGCGAGAAACCTATTCATTTTGGGGGCTGGCTGTGTTGCTGGCCGCTGGCTGTGTTGCCGGCGACAAAACTATTCATTTTGTAGGTTGGCTCTGTTGCCGGCCGCTGGCTGTGTTGCCGGCGAGGACGTGTAGGCTGCTGGCTCTGTTGCCGGCGTGAACTAGGGCCGCTGGCCTGAACTAGGGCGTGGTTATTTCGAAAGTTGGCGTTTGAAAAAGGAGGCGGACAGGATGCGGCCGGGATGCGTCCGCGCGTTGGGCGCACGGCCACCGCATGCGAGAAATGGCCCGGACACGACCCCATTGCCCTACCCAAACGGATAGAATCCGGGCAAAACGGACGTCCGTTTGGGGTCGTGCGCTGGAGTTGGCCTAAGCTGGAGCATGGTGCGGCAGACGCTGGGGCGAAGGCCGAGGAGCGAAACCAAGCGGAAGTCGACGCTTGGGGCGTGGGCCACTGAGTTTGTGCTGACGATGAGGTGGGTGATATCGGTGGCTGGACGACCCCACTCGGCGATGGCCTTCACTGCCGCTGATGCTGCGAGCTCGGGAGCGGCGGTGTCTGCGATCTCAAGCCGGGCATCAATGGATGGGGATGCATGGTGGAGAAGTTCGGGGTGAACGTTGAGCAGTTCCTCGGTGTGGTAGAAGAACCGCTTTGCCAAGCCCGTTATCTTACCTGATCGGGAAGGAAGCACAGTAAATTAGCTTAGTCAGAAACTCCACATCAAGTCTTTGGATCGCACGATTGGCGTCCGTGCTTACACAGCTTTTTGAAGGTTTCTTTGAGGTCAGTGAGGTGCTCGCTCTTGGTAACACGGAAGGCAAAAAACACATATTTGACCTGTGGACGAAAAGAAATCACGATCTGAACTGGTCTTGAAAAAAAATTCACAAACTGACCGTTTTGTGTGGCGCCTGACACCCGGGCGTTGCACTCCACTTTGCAGCGCCTTAGCCTTAGGCGTCGCACTCCCGGCCAGCGTGGCAGCCCGGGGCCAGGCGCGGCCCCACATCCAGCCGTGCAGCGCCTAAGGCGTAGGCGCCACATAGTATAATGTGCAGCGCCTAGCGCTTAGGCGCTGCACATTGACTTAAGCCGCATCGGGCTAGCCCTCCCCAAGCAGTTCTTCCCTCTCCCAGGCAGTTGCTCTGTGTAACAGAGAGCAGCGGCGGCGGCCCCTTCGATCCCCCCCCACACCCCTCTCAGATCTGGAGATTTAAGCCGTGGATTCGATCTCTAATCCCTCCTACTAGGTAAACTCCTCCGTTCCCTTTCTTTTCCTCCATAAATTCGTTGTCATTTTAGAGATTTGTCCAAGATTGGGTGGAACCCTTGATTTGCTTGGTTTGGATCTTTATTTGTCCAAGATTGGGTGTTGTGATTTAGGATGTGTAGTCATAGTGGTACTACCCTAGTATTGTTCATTAGTTCACAATATATGATTCTTGTTAGTGAAACCCTAGATTGTTTATTTTTTTAGATATATATGAGATGCCTAGTTTTATAGATAATTATGAGATGTTGAGTTTTGTAGCTATATATGAGATGTTGAGTTCTTTTAGATATATATGAGATGTTGAGTTTATTTGAAATATGAGATGTTGAGATGAACACATATGACATAGGAGATATATATGAGAATTTTTTCAAATGAGTATTGTAAATCATTTATTCATTGTGTGAGAAGGAGATGTTGAGATTCTTGTAGATGAATACATACGAGATGTTTAGATGAACACATATGAGATGTTTAGTGTATACCGATATTTGAGATGAACTCATATATTTTATTGTTTGAACTTTGTAAGGATGGTTTGGCTTCTCGACGATGCCTATGACACACGACACCGGGCCTACATGATGTGCGAGAAGGGGACGGTAATAATGAGTAATCTAAATATTTTGCAAATTTGCCTTTAGTTTAAATTGACATGCCCTAAGATTTGTCATTACTTGTTTTTTGCAGAAGCTTGAACCTCTGGAGATTCGGTATCACGGGGTCTCTGGTCCTGCCATGCCCTACGATGAGCGGTACACACCCTACATCCAGCAGGCAGGACTCCTCCCGTGGATTCAATTGGTCAGCCGATCCACGCTGAACCTCAACGCTCCACCGGTGTCCTCTCTTGCTGATCGGTGGAGGCCAGAGACGCACAGTTTCCATCTTCGGACTAGGGAGATGACCGTGACGCTCCAGGATGTCTCCTTGATCACCGGTCTTCCTATCGACGGGAGGCCTCTCTGTATGAGCACCGATTCTGAGGGGTGGCGCCAGCAGATGACTGCTCTTATCGGTATGGCTCCTACCGAGGCTGAGGCTGATGTAGAGGAGGGAGAAGAGAAGAAGAAGAAGGAAAGGAAAGCAGCCGGAGCTGCTTTCACGTGAATTCAAAGGAACTTTGCTCATTCCCCTGCGGATGCCACTGATGATGTGATCCAGACACATGCTCGTGTCTATATGTGGTACGTTGTCTCGAGGACTTTGTTTCCTGACTCCACAGGCAAGAACGCTCCATGGATGTGGCTGAAGGCGTTGACCGTCTTCGATAGCAGATGGAGCTGGGGTTCAGCGACTCTTACCTACGTGCCATCAATGGCGATGACGGGCCGACAATGCTCGAAAGCCCTCACACATTGCTCAAAGGCCCAAAATGCACGGCCAAATACTCGGACGGTCCTCCCGTTGTGAATCAATGTTTGGTGCCCATGAGGCTCGACCACGTGAGCCATGCCTGGGTTTGTGGCGGCCATAGCTAACAACAACCCAGGGAGTCGGTTGTATGCTTCCTCCCAATTGCCATACAACATCTTGAATGCGGCTTGCTTCGCCTTCCATGCCTTGCCGTACTTCACCTTGTAATGAAAGATGGCTTTCACAAGGTCAATGACACTCTTAATGCTCATTGTTGGAAGTGTGGATATTTGGTTGGAAAACCTGTAAGCGATGAACTTGGACGTGAGTTGTCTGTGTTCTTGGGACACAAGCTTGCCATCCGCATTCTTGTGTCGGCACATGTGACTTGGTACACAACTCACTATGCGCCAAGTGGGACCTCCTTTCCATGGCCTTGCACGCACAATCCATGGACATGTTGGCACTTCACATTTAACCGTGTAACGCACATTGACGTCCGAGTTGGCCACTCTATGTGGACGATAATGCGTAACCGAGTAGTTGTCGAGCCACATCTTCAATTTCAAGAAGGAGATATACATTTGCCACCATCTACAACGGCTTCATCCGCGAGACTAAGATCCTTGAACAATGGTGTCTTGTGATCCCGCCGGAATACCTTCTTAAATGCTTCGGCCTCCTTCACCGTGAACCCCTCCTCATCAACTTCTTCATCGGGGCCATCGTCATCCGAGTCCGATGCATATGAATGGGAAAAAGGGATGGATTGGTCGATTGTCTCTTGCACATGATATTTGTCGAGATCACCCACATTGTTGTCATGGAGATCAACTTCGTTATCATCCTCCTCGTACTCACCATTCTTCTCTTGAAAAGCTTCATTTTGGTTGTTTGAAATCGGGCTCAATGTTGGCCAAACTTGTTGCGTCAAATGAGGTTCACTCACTTGATCTTGGTTCATGGGTGGGGGAGTACTAGCAACCAACGGGGAGGGGTTCCGGTTCAAGTCCGAATGCAAACTAGACTCAACCTTCTTGGAGGGAAATAACTCAAGAGCCTTGTCTAGAGATTCGGCAACCGTCTCCTTGTATGCAACCCAACGTTGCTCGGAGTTCACACGCATTGTCTTCCAACGGATGTGCATTCCAAAACCAACATTATGCCTTCCCTCCAACTCAACAACGTCACTTGGGTCCATCCAATTCAAATCCTTCCTCACTTGTTCCAAGACATCCGCATAGCTAGGACTACTTTCAAACACCATGTCAAGCTCATCTGGGTCCGGCTCAACATTGCCTTTCAAAAAGGCCTCTTTATCCACATGATGAACATAAACACATGTTCTTCTCATCCCTAAAATAATCAAAAACACAAATATATCCAATAAGTACTTAACCGAATATTTGCACAAAATACATAAGCCCTAACATAGATATGAAACAATAACCATAACCCCCACTTAACAATAACCACAACCCTAACCATAGCATAACCCTAACCCTAACCCCAACATAAAAACACACATAACCCTAACCCTAGCATAGTATGAAGCCTAACCCTACCAAATTAGCAAAGAAACATAACATGTTTCACCACAAATTTCCAAACCCAACCAAAACTAGGGTTTCCCCAAACTAGCAAGATTTGAGCAAATGTGACAATTCCTATGGATAAAAAAGAGGGGATCGGAGGAGATTACCTTAAGGGAGGGGTTGGCTTCGAAATCCACGGACAAATACTCCGGATTTGCAAGATTTGAGAAGGATTTGAGAGGGGGAGAGAGGGGGACGCTTAGCTTCGGGTTGTGGGTGGCGTGGGGGTGTGTGGGGTGAGGGGGTGGGGCCAGCTTAAGTGACAAACAGACAGTGTAGCGCCTAAGCGCTAGGCGCTGCACATTATACTGTGTGGCGCCTACGCCTTAGGCGCTGCACGGCTGGATGTGGGGCCGCGCCTGGCCTCGGGCTGCCACGCTGGCCAGGAGTGCGACGCCTAAGGCTAAGGCGCTGCATAGTGGAGTGCAGCGCCCGGGTGTCAGGCGCCACACAAAATGGTCAGTTTGTGAAAAAAATTTCAAGACCAATTCAGATCGTAATTTCTTTTTGTCCACAGGTCAAATATGCGTTTTTTGCCGACACGGAAGTAGTAGTCGGGGTAGTCTTCTTGGGAAACACAGTTCATCGGGTTTGCCGTGCCGATGGCGAGCACGATGGCGGGGCCCTCCGCACGCCGCTCCCGCCGGATTTCATGGACAGTGCTTGCTCTGCTTGTCATTATCTCAGAGTCGAAACTATTGCCTGCTTAATTCCAATGCGATAGAACAAGAAAGGAGGCTCAAGTTATACACGTCAACTTGTATTGGGTACTGACTGCAATAACTTTCTGAAACAGCATGGTTGGATTGTATCAAAATGTTAGGTTTAGAGCGTGTACAACGCCACTGCCGAAAAAATGTTGTTTGCCGAATGTCGAGTGCCCGGCTGGGCGCTACACATTACATGTGTGGCGCCTAGCACTTAGGCGCTGCACATTACATGTGTGGCGTCTATCCCTTAGGCGCTGCACGGCTGGATGTGGGGCCGCGCCTGGCTCCGGGCTGCCATGCTGGCCCGGCATGTGGCGCCTAAGAGTCAGGCGCTGCACAGTATAGTGAGGCGCCTAGCTGTCAGGCGCCACACAAAACGGTCAGTTTGTAAAAAAAAATCAAGGACAGTTCAGATCGTGAATTGATTTCGCCAGCAGGTCTGTTTTTTGCCTCGCGATGAGTACCTGACACGGCGACATGCTGTGTGGGTGGGTCCGTGTGGGTGTGGGCGTGTGGCAGTCGTCAGGCGCCTCTCCACGTTTGGCTCGACTAGGCGGCGCTGGCCGCGAGTCACGAGCCCGCACGTACACTGCTGCGTGCTGCACCTAGCACGCGGATGTGTTGCGGCATCGATCTTGCACGCATCAGCGACGCCGCGATGATCCCCGTCCGTGATGGATGACAGGGAGCTTGGTCATCATTCTACTGTAGTTTCTTTCTTTATCAGAAAAAGGAGGTTCGTGCGGGAGCTCCGTCATGATTCCGGCACAGTTTGCTCTCCTCGTGACAAAGCCTTGATGATGGCCGATCGATACGGCATCCGGAGTACGCAGAGGCTGCCTGCTACTACTGCGTGTGTGTATGGTCTGCACGAGGCAGGGGTACTTTGTTTTTCTCAGTAGACAGGGAACCCTGGGCTCGCTGCCACAGGGGTGTTGTGCGCCTGTACTACTGCCGACATGGTTCTCGTGACGAGCAATCAATCGGACACGGGAAGCCTGTGCAATGTGTTCCTATGTACCCTCGTTTAAAAAAAGACGCAATATCAGTCTGCATTTTTGGCTTGCCAGTTGCCGCTGTTTTGGAGTACTACGTGGTTAATCCATATCGATAGCTGTTACGAAGGCAGTGCACTTTCACGCCCTTCATTCAGGTGAAGTTTCAGACCAAAACAGGCCATCTGATTCCGGTAGATCATACAGATATTCATTCACGGGCGGAATCATCATATCATGTCATTTATGTGCGTCGCCCCTTCCAACGACCAGCCGTTTGGAGACGCATGTTTGGCTTAACTTCGACCGATCTGGCGATGTGATGGTTGAGGGGTGGTGAATGACGGTGACTCGGAGGAGGACCACCGACGACGACGTTCAGAAGTGGGCGTGTTGACTGAGGTACCTATAGCCCGGAATCATGAACTCCGCTGTTCCTTCGAAGACCGTCTCTGTGTGGTACACTATTTGACTGATAGGCCAGATTCTTGAGTTGATTGATCCCCACTATTGAGCATATGAGTATGTGACGCGAGAGAGGCGCGCGTTACATCACCTTGCAGTGTTCAGATAAGAAGCTAGCTATTACGACACTGATCGTTCAGTGTCATCTATCTATCTATCTTTTTCGTTCAATGATTCAGAGCTGGCCGGACGGAAGCGTGATGTGGTCACCGAGCCGTCTCACAGTGGAATGCTCCGTGATAATCCTATTTCGTTTTGTTTCTCAGACGGAAAGAACATTCACATGGAAGGAAGTCCTAAATGAGCCAAAAGAACATATTGATCAAATTCCAACCGTGCTCTTCAGCATGAGCCATTGAGCGATATCTAAGGTATGAAAAAAGAAAGAAAGAATGTAGACACATTCATCCCTTAGGATCTTAATAATGTTTGCTTTCATCGAAGGGCTACTTTCTCCGTCCAAGTTTATAAGGCCCTTTATATTTTGGACCAAACTTTGACCATTGATTTAACTAATAAAATACAACTTACATCACTGAATTCGTACTTTAAAGGAGTCTTGAATGATATTATTTTTAATACATAATACTTATGTTATACTCTCCGTCACAAAGTGTCAAAAGTGATCTTACATTTTGGGATGGAGGGAGTATTAGTTAAATTTATGATCAAAGTTTGCACAAAATACGAGGGGACTTAAAAACCCTAACAAAGGGAGTACTATTCATAGTGATTGTTTTGGTTTTCTTACGTTCGATACACTTTACATAGTTATTAATTAGCCAACAAATTTGGATATTCTACCGAAGAAACAACCACACAGAAGATAGGGATTGCCCTTAATGCACTTTGGCTGTTTTTCAATTCGATCACACATTTTTTAGATCACCCAAACTATCTCTTCTCTCCCCTGCTCTCCTTGTCCACCCTTGCGGCAAGCTAGGCCATGTCTCGTCTATTATGAGATGGAAGATAGCCTCGCCTCAAGGGGTCTTCCTTAGTGGGCCGATCGATTCACATGATTTTGGGAAGGTTCTTTGGACCATACGGACCGGTTTTGGAACCTTCCGCACATCTTTTGTTTATGCGTTATGTGTGTTTTCTCTACCGGTTTTCTTTTGTTTTGTTTTGTTCATTTTTCTTCTGATTTTCTTTCGGTTTTCTTTTTGCAAAAAAAAAAGATTTTCTTTTGGTTTTCATTGTTTACTCTTTTCATTTTTTTGCTTTTTATTCGTATTTCAAATAATTTCAAAAAATTTCCAGAAAAAACACATTGAGATTTTACGCATAGAATATATGTTAAACATTTTTTAAATACATGCTGAACATTTTTCTGTATACATGTTGAAAATTGACAAATGGACATTGATCATATTTCATATGCACGGTGAACATTTTTTTAATACTTGGAGAACATTATTAAATACGACTTGAACATTTTTTAAATAAGATTCAAACAATTTTGATAATACATATATTTTCTTGCGATATGATGAATTATTCTTTAATACACGATGAATATTTTGAAAGTATGTGACGAAAATTTTAATTGCAAGATGAACAATTTATAAATTCACGGTGACCATTTTTAGTACTTGATGAACTCTCACGATGAAGATTTTTAATACGCGACGAACAATTTATAAATTCATGTTCAATATTATTTAAATTTCATGAAGAATTTTTTGTATGATTTTTTTAACTTATGATATAAAAGTTTACACTGCATAACCAGTTTTTACTAATTGGTGAACATTTGTTATCTCACAATGAACATCTTTCTAAAAAGCAGCGAACAATTTTTAAATACACATTGTATATCTTTTAATGGTATGAACATTTTAAATGCTTTTTATACTACATGAACATTTTTTAAATGTGTTAAAAATTTCTTTAATGATTTGTGCATTCTATACAAATCACATGAATAAATTTTTACATTACATGAACAATTCTTAATCATGGTTTAGTTTTCAGATATATAAGTAAATTAATTTCGAAAATATGTATGTTAATATATTTTCAAATATATGTGAAAATAAAAAAGGAAAAAATAAAGAGAAACAATACATAACGCAAACGCTTTGAGGCGACATCATCCTGGGCCAGAACCAGTAGGTTGGCGCTTGAGGAGGCGAGTCGATCTTTGGTCTCACGCAAGGCGAGACCTAGACGTGGGGAGCCACTAATAAGGTTGTACTCTTTGAGAGGTCACTTTCTTGGGCCAGAGAGAACTCCAAGTGGTGCGCCCATCTACTGCCATGTGTTACGCGCTGGGCGCACCCACGGGATTTCCTTTTTTGCATGTGTTTTTGGTTTTATTTATTTTTTAGGAATATTTGGCTTTTTAGCTTTTACTTGGTTTTCCCTAGGTTTTGACGTTTTTTTTTTGGAAGTGGTGCTTTTTCACGAGAAGCCCAACATGTGCTTTCTGAAAGGGAAAATTACAGTTGTGCTTCCGCAAGAAGGCTAGCATATACTTTCACGAGAAACACACTTATGCTTCTTGTAAAAGGAAAAAATACAGATTGTGTTTCCACGAGAAGCATAGCTATGCTCCCTGAAATGGAAATGCTAAGCGTGTGCTCCCGCGAGAAGCACGCCTATGCTTTCGAAAAAAATGAAAAAGACAGTTGTGCTTCCAAAAAAGTGAAAAAGCACATTCTTGGTTTTTCTGTGAAAAGAAAAAGTTGAAAGCTTAAGAACATCGATCTAGTTTCAAAGATCTCAACGCGAGAAGTCCAACGGTGAAAACGGTTTGTGATTTGGAGGCCCAGTTCAAGAGATAAATGGTTTTGGAAAAGCAAATTTATGAAAAAATGAGAAAATTTTCCAGGTTTCGACAAGTGACACACATGCAGTGCTCCATTTGTCAACACAAGAGAAGATTGGAGTGACCTTTGCAAAGGATACCCCTTAGTTAGTGATTTCGCTAGACACGCCCATTCCTACTTCGGCACCTCACTGTGATCTTACACTTCAGATAGAGGCTTGGGTTACCCGTCCTGACGACTTCTACCCGAAGGCAGATGAGATAGAATGCATGGGGAGCGGCTATGTGCCGCCCGATATGATTCCTAACACAGGGTCACTTGTAGGAGCCGTTGCTAGGCCGGGCCAATAACCACGTGGCCGCGTCATGCTAACTTCGCACATGGTTTTTTCTTCCATTTTCCCAACACTTTTAATTATTTGTTTTACTTGTTACTTTTATTTATATTTTGAAAGAATATAAATGTTAGAAAAAACACTTCACATAAAATAATATATTTTTTCAATCATGTATTTGAAAATGCTAAACGTGTATAGGAAACTGTTAATGATGTCTACGGAAAATGTTTGTGGCATCTCAAAAACGTCAAGCATTTAAAAAAATGTAAATCACATTTTAGAATGTGTATACAATGTAAAACAATATTTTTGAAATTCAAAAATAATGTTTCGTACATTAAAAAATTTAACATTACATTTTAAAAACTTGTTCATGTGTTTCAAAAATGGGTTTGTGAAATTTCAAAAAAAGTTTATGCAATGTAATAAAAAATGTTTGCGTAACGTAAAAGCAAAATGCTTTGTACCATTAAAAAAAATATGTGACATTAAAAAAACTTCCAGTGACTCAAAAAAAGTTCGTGAAATTTAGGAAAAGATTATACTCCATCCGTTCCTAAATATAAGTCTTTGTAGAGATTCCACTATGGACCACATACGGATGTATATAGATGCATTTAGAGTTTAAATTCACTTATTTTGCTCCGTATGTAGTCCATAGTGAAATCTCTACAAAGACTTATATTTAGGAACGGAGGGAGTACAATGTAAGAAAAATATCCACATAGGTTAACAAATGTTTTCTCCAAAACAAAAATGTACATGAATTTTTCAAGAAATATTCACGTGTGTCCAAAAAAATGTCTGTCAAATTTTGAAAAATGTTTGAAAAATGTAAAAATGTTCATGTAGTTAAACTTTCTTATTGTCATTAAGAAACTGTACAACGTATATTTGGAAAATGTTACCGTGTATTCAAAACATGCAGTAGTGTTTAAAAAAATGTACATCATGTATTTGAAGAAGTCCAAAGTGTACCCAAAAAACTATTCATGTGTCCGCTACAAATGTACATTGTGTACTGAGAAAAGGCAAAGATGTATTAAAAATAGAATCCCTTAAAACTGGCAAAGAAACAAAAAGAAAAGTAAAAAAGGGAACAATATGAAGAGAAAACAAAAGAGAACCAAAGTATAGAGAAAAGTAAAAAAGGAAGAAAATCGGTGAAAAAATAAAGTATAATGAAGGAAAAAACAAAACAGCTAAAAACTAAAGGAAAAAGCAAAACAGCTAAGAACCAAAGGAAAAAAAAACCCATAGCAGAGCGAGCGAACCTACAACTACGACGAGCGCCGCGAGCGACTGTATTAATCAGCATGCCTGATTCACTCGCCCGTAGACGATTCCTAATAGGAATCAGTACGGGAGAGTCATAGCTCTAGCGGAACGCGTGCTCTTGTTTGTATGTAGAGAGCCCCGTCTAAAAGCCAGAAACACCTAAAAATCCTGGCTTTAATGAAAAATAGAGGAATAATAATGTATTTTTACATTGAGCGTCAAGTACTCCCTCTGTAAAGAAATATAAGAGCGTTTAGATCACTACGGAGGGAGTAGTTAATTTAACATTCCATCAAAATAAAAAAGTGACACTGTTTAGTATATTTCGGGCAGAGACAAACTTCGTTTGGGATTTTTTGAACAGACATATTTTATTTTTCTTTTAAAGATCACGAATAGACATGTTCGCTTTCCTGCCTCCAGCTCTCCTATGAGCACATCCGAAAGACTGAGCCGGCATATCATCTTGAAATTTACGAAGTCGCCGTAGACACCTCGTCGTCGACGAGAACGTCTTCTCCCACTGAATGCGCATCGCCGAAAATCCTGAAATAAATCAAGGAATAAATGCAAGCAGCAGGATTTGAACCTTGATGGCTGAGATATCACATTGTCTCTAACGATCCAACCACAGATTGGTTGGTTGTGAATTTGAGATTGAGAGAAAAGAAGAAGATGCCGCATTGCCGCGGTCAGACCTGGTGACGGGCGCACGCATGAATCATGCACGACCGTCCGTGTCCCACTACCACGAGGAAGATTGTAGTAATGGTGCTCGACGAAGAAAAGATACAGAAACGTCTGGCTGGAATTGGCGCCGGCTTCACCTCGTCGCGTCGCCAACAGCGACAAGCACGCGCCGATCAGTCCGTCAAGTAAGGACACATCCCACCCAAGTCCACTTTTTTTCTCTCTCTCTTCATCTCTATCAATCCAATCCAAGTGATGGACATATATAGGAGAAAAATAAATTGTATGACTACACGTATGAATAATAGGGACTCAAACTGAACGCGTCCGCGGGCCTTTCTGGCTGTAGACCCACCAACTCCAACGGACGTTTAAGGCCAACTCCAACGCAGGGCCCCATTCTGTCTGCGTTTGTCTGTCTGGATCAAAATGGACACACGACACGGCCCAACGCGTGGCCGCATTCTCAAAATTTGTCCGTTTGGCGCCCGGCCCGTCCCATTTTCGGCGCAAACCTGCGTCTGATTTGCGTCCACACGGACGTTGAACGGACGGGCACACGCTTACTTGTCGTCCGCCACGGCGACGCGTGGCGGCCGTCCACCTACTTCCACCGCCCAAAATAAATGCGCACGCGTGGCGGACCCCGGCTGTTAGCCACCCAGCTGGTGGGTCGTCGTCCTTCTTAAATGTGGAAGCCGTGGACCGGCCAGTCCACAACTTCCACTTCCTACCCGGCCTACCTCCTCGAGCCCTGACACGAGCAAACCCTAGCGGCCGCCGTTGCATCCCACTCGCCCATCTCCCTACCGACGTCATGGTCTGGCATTGGAAGGGGAAGCACGACCACGAGGCCGGCTCCTCCTCTGGTCGACGTCGCTCCAGCAGTTCCGCGCCGCCCGCACCACCTTCTCCGCTCGTGTTCGAGATCGCGCCGTCGGCGGCCGGGCACCGCAACAGGCCCTATGTCCACGTCGACGTCTGCCGGTGCTACTGGGAGACGGCGACGCCACTCCCGTGGGGAGATGTCCACTTGCCCAACAACTGGCATCTCTCCGCGGATCGCGTGCCGATCCCGCCAGTTCCGGCGATTGGCCGCGCCCGCCGCGACAAGATCAACCGTCGTCGCGCCCGCCTGCGGGCGGACCTCCTCCACGCCCCCAGGTAGCCCTGGATTCGCCGTTGTGGGATACGTGGCTCCGCGACGAGCACGACCTGCATCGGCAATCCTTTTTTGCCGGTCGTCCTCCGAGCCCTTGTCGCCCGCGTCCGGCTCTGGCGAACGACGAGTGGGACGGCGGCTCCTGAAGATGACGGCGGCTACAGGCGACGAGCCTTTATCTAGTTTATTTTATATCTTTTATTAAGTTTTAGGTCAATTACGAACTGTGTTGAACTTAGGTACTATGAATGTGTCGACGTTCATTTTTATATTTATGTTTTCGTATTATTTGTAAGTTTATTTTATTTTTATTTTGCAAAAAGTCAAAGTCCACAAACACGGACGGTTTGGGACAAGACATGGCGATTGGGTGCATCGATGGCCGCACCGTCCACAAATGAACAGCCGTGTTCATTTTTCTGCCCCAATAAGACGAAAAGCGGACATCCATTTTGGGCTGATGCGTTGGAGTTGGCCATATCTGCCGTTCCTCCGCAGCAGCAACACGAGTCCAGACTCCAGTCCAGTCCAGTGCAGAGGTGGCGGCCGTCACCGAATGCCACCGTTCTCGTGAGTCAGGCACGCAGAAAAGCCGCCCGCCCACCTCGGTTGGAGCCCCGAATCCTCTTGGTAAAGCTAATAATAAAAGGAGACGCGTCATATCCGACGCTACGCTCCACCCGGCGCGCACTCTCTTCCCCGTCTCTGCTCCTGGCGCTGCGAGCTTCTCTCCTCTCCCGCCATCTCCTCCACTCCACGATCAAATGGGCTCAGCTTCAGGTAATTCCACAGAGCAAACCCGAGATGTATGCATGATTCCTACACCCATCCAATCCAATTGTGAGGCTCTTTTGTTTTGTATGGCTGATGATCCATCGTTGCCGTGCACTTGCAGATGATAGCAGGGAGCACCTGCTGGACGTGGGCGGCCTCGCCGCCGGCGCGCCCAAGATACGGGTGCGCGGGCTGCGGCGGCGGTCGGAGGCGAGCGGCGAGGAGATCCTGCGCGGGGTGGACCTGGACGTGCCGCGCGGGGTGGTGATGGGCGTCATCGGCCCCAGCGGCAGCGGCAAGTCCACGCTGCTCCGCGCGCTCAACCGCCTCTGGGAGCCCGCCCCCGGCGCCGTCACCCTCGACGGCGCCGACATCTGCGGCATGGACGTCCTCGCGCTCCGCCGCAAGGTCGGCATGCTCTTCCAGCTCCCCGCCATGTTCGACGGTACGTGCCTCCTTGCTCCTGAACTTCTGTCGCAGAGTTGAAATGCCAAAGAGTTGAAATTGCACAGTGCAGCCTTTGCTTGCTGTAAAATCAGTTGGTCCATGGCTGGATGGTGATAAAAGTGGTGAACATCCCTGTCAAGGCCAGTAACCATTAACCAAGTTGAGCCAATCAACCAAAGGTAGTGGGCGGTGACCATTGAGGAGCGGTTTCAGTCTTTCAGGTTCTTTTGGACCTCATGAATCGTGATAAACTTTTTTCTATCGGTGCATGGAGACGCAAACTTTTGCGTTCTATCGAGAAACCAAACCAATGGTGATAAACCTAAGACCATACTCCCTCCGTCCGTAAATAGGTGTGCATCTAACTTTTGTCCTAAGTCAAAGTTTTGAAACTTTGACTAACTTTATAGGGAAAAGTAGCAGCACTTATGACACTAAATTAGTATCAGTAGATTTGTTTTGAAATGTACTTTCATAAGACTAGCCACAGTGGATAGTAGGAGTAACATACACATATTCCTAGACTATGTAACTACTTTCATAATGGGTAGTAACATAAGTATGGTGTCATGCAAAGCTTTATTTATTAGGTTATAGACTCATATTGCATTGGGACATGTGATGTTACGGTAACTAGCTAAGTTACTCAAACTACCTCTCTCCTCATGAACTCATCGCCACATAAGCAAATTTGCCGAGTTGGACTCGATGTTAGTGCTGAAGTTATTAGGTTATATACCAACTTGATGGCATATATGCTACTACTCTTTTTTATAAAGTTGGTCAAAATTTTAAAACTTTGACTTAGGACAAAAAGTAGAAGTACACTTATTCGTGAACGGAGGGAGTACACCATAGCAATCCTACATCATCTGCAAACGCACTGATAACTTTGGAATTTCAATTAAACTATACCTTAACCATCGCCCAACAAATGTAGGGGCCGTGTAGAGGGCAGAGGATAATAGGTGTGGGCAAGCATGTTTTGTGCCAGCATTTGCTGAGATTCAGTATTTAATTATGATGATGGTGGTGCATTGCCGCAGTTGTTTATTTATATATACTTTAGGGGGAAGTACAGGCTATTGTTAAGCAATGAGGAGTGCTTGATCCGTTGACAAAGTTAAGCGTAATCTTGCTTTTTTCTTCTTGAAATGAGGATAACCCTGGGCCTATACATCAAAACGATGCGTGCGGCCATATATTATTAAAAAAGTAAAATTCAGCAGCTGAACAACCTCGACTAGGAAATAAAGCGGAAAACAAATCCTGAGGCCGTATACCTCGCGATAGTAACCCCCCAAATATCCACTAACTCTATGTTAAAAGACACATCAGAAACGAAAAATACACAACTCCTAGGCTACATCTTCAAGAAGGAATTGACGCACGTGCGCCGATGATGTGAGTCCACCACAAGGTTGAACTCCAGATTCTCATCCACAAAGCCAAGCTTCAATCCACCACCTTCAGCAAAGACACGACGCAGGCGCACGTCGACACAGCCTGGTCAGAGATCTTGTGTTTCCATCGGAGTGCATAAACTCGTTGTTGAAGCCATCTGTACCATCCGCCCTTATCCGTCTACCGACGCTCGATAGCCAGATACCTCTAGAGAAGAAAACAGAAGAAAAGGACGTCCCATACCGTCTGCCTCCCGCTACTGTCGCCACCTTTGATCCAACAGCAACAGGCTAAACATGACACCTCCACCAGAGCCACCGTGCATTACCTGCCGGTAACAGGCATGACTTGACGTCTCCGTATAAGACGTCGTGCGTAGCATCCACCGGTGGTGCATCCACCGGTGGCTTCACCTGCCGGCGACAGGCATCGCCCGACAACTCAGAAAGATGCACATGTGTCACCTGCCGAGCCGCATCGAACCCGATCTGTTGATGGAGGGGATGTCCCACACCGCCACCAGCCTCAGAATGGCCGTCGCCACCTCAAGATCCAGACTCCGAGTCGCAGGTGATGAAGAGGGGCCGCAGCCCCAACCTAATCTTGCTTTGAAGATGCCAATTGATCATTCACATTTACTTATCACATATCACATACTAGGATAGCAAAACCGCGAAAGTATGGTTCTTCGATTAGAATAAAGCATAACTTTATGATGGGACATATCTGATGCCTAGATACGAAGTATGGCTGTTCTCCCTTATTACCGTCATTAGGTACATTGCCATGCATGCAAATGAACAATTACCTTAGTGAAATGTATTATCTAAAATTAGTTTATTGAAATCATTTCGAAAGTTCTAGTATCAAGGTGCAAGGGCAATGCAGACAGACCAGAATTTTTTTCACAAATAGTACATATTTTTGAACAAATTGGGAAAATATGATCAAAACATCAGAAATTGCAAAACTAGCACACCGTCGTCCTACGGTTGGACGAAACTGACGTTTCGGTCAACCACTGACCGAAACATGACGTGTCGTCCTCTGGTTCGACGAAACAACTGTTTCGTTCTACGGTTGGACGAAATATCAGTTTCATTCAAACAGAAGCCGAATCATCCATGCATTCGGTACCGAAGACAGTTTCGTTTTTCTGCAGAACGAAAACTCTATTTTTTTGGTATTTTCTTCGCCGAAGAGTGCATTTTCCCGCCAGTTTCGTTCCTGCCCTTCTCTCCCGCCCTTCTTTCCCGCCAGTTTTGTTCCCGCCCTTCTCTCCCGCCCTTCTTTCCCGCCAGTTTCTTTCCCGCCCTTCTCTCCCGCCCTTCTTTCCCGCCAGTTTCGTTCCCGCCCTTCTCTCCCGCCCTTCTCTCCCGCCCTTCTTTCCCGCCAGTTTCGTTCCGCCCTTCTTTCCCGCCATTCTCTCCCGCCATCTTCTCTTCTGACCCTATAAAACCCTCTCCGCAGCAAGGTGGGTGAGCAGGCAAGTGTAGTGTTTTTTTGGTCACCGTTTCTTTGCAGGTAATGGCTTGCCCCTTTTGCCGAGCTCCAGGTGGCCCTTGTTCTTCCTTTGATTCTTGTGCGTCTGTCTTCACTGTGGTGCTGGATCGTCGCTGTTCAAGGCGTGTTGTAAGATTCAATATCTTGTTTATCTGATTGTGGCATATGGTTCATGTTGTTTAGGTTGGAATGTATTCTAATGCCTTTGTTTATATGATTATGATGTTTGCTTCCATTCTTTTTGTAGTATGTTCCGTGCAGTGTTAGATCACATCTTGCTCGGTACATTGAGGAGTACAGATATTGATCTTGCTCTTCACAACAGTGAGGGTAACTTATACCATGTTCTGTTTACACATGGTCGGGTGAGCAGTAAATTCCATGGTCCTTCCTGGGAGGAACTTGTGAATGATTATGGTCTCCGTCATCGTGACATGATGACTGTTAGGCTTGAGCACTATGGAACATGGTGTAGTGTTGATTTTCATCGGGATGGTGTTATGTTGTTCCCTTTACCCTGTGTTGGTAAGATTTTTTTTGAGTGATTTAAAGTTTTGTTTCAACTTATACGTTTTGCTGTTCTGCTAAATTTGTGAAATTATTTTTTTGTAGCTCTTGATGATCTGAGTGAAACTCAGAGGGAACTTGTTGACAGTTGTTTTTATAGTCGTGGTATCTTAAGTCTGAATTATCACCAAATGTATGTCATGTCGCGACAGCTCTTTGATGACAACTACATATTGTGTACTCCTTTTGTTCATAGGATTGATTCCATGAATGTCAATGGTCAACATATGGTGAGCTTTGTTTTTGGCCACTGTATATTTTTTTGTTCTTTGCTCTAGTATACTGTTTTAAATTTGTAAGCTCAACATCATATAACTTGATGTTTTTTGTCAGGTTATTCCGACCATGGTTGTGAGGAGTTTGACGGAATTTGTGTCAATTCCTAGGACCGGTTCTTTAACTCTTGAAATTACTTTGGATTCTGAAGATGATGATATATCTGTGAGCATTCCTTGTTCCTACTTTATTGGCTTGGGTGATAGAATGGTGTTCAAGAAGGAAGGCTTCGGTAATTTTCTTCGGGCATCTTCTATTGAAGTCAACAATTTGGTGCTCATAACCTTCAAAGAGCGTGATCAGGAGCTAGTTGTTGTTTTCAGTCATCTGCCACAGTGATCGTACTATCTCGCCCTACTATCCCCCCATTTTATTTTCCCGCCCTACTATCCCGCCATTTTCTTTCCCGCCATACTCTCCCGCCATTTTTTCTCCTGACATTCTCTCTCGCCATTATCTCTCGCCATTTTCTTTCCCGCCTTTCTCTCCCGCCATCTTCTCTTGTGAACCTATATAACCACATCCGCAGTAAGGTGGGTGAGCAGACCCTTCTGTCCCCCTTTCTCTCACGCCTTTCGCTCCCGCCATCCTTTCGTGGAGATGTCTCATCCTCATTATCCTTTTGATCGTAGTTTTCACTCTGGTATGTCCGATCGTCTTCTCAAACTAGCCGCCAATTTCAAGATGGATGATAGAGTAGTTCCATGGGAGGAACTCATCAGTAGTGACACCATAATGAATGAGTTGGCTCACTCATTAGCTAGGAGTGGGTGGCCTCCCAGGACATTTGAGGAGATACGAAAAGAACTTCTCAGGTTGCATGGCAGATGGCAGAAGGTCAAACTGCATAAGAGTGAATCTTACATCAGGCTTGGGAGGAATAATTCAGATTTATGGTCAGCAGACAGTGAGGACGAAGACGACCTCTTCATGCCGAGCACCAAGGTCAAGACTACCGCATCGTCGAAGGCCAAGAGTTCTACTTCGACAAAGGGCAAGAGATCTGCATCGACGGAGGAGGAGGATGATGCATTCATGTAGTACTGTTTTATGTAGTACTGTTTAATTTCTGTTGTAGTGTTTAATTCAGCTGTACTGTTTAATTCAGTTGTAATGTTTAATTCAGTTGTACTGTTTAATTCAGTGGTAATGTTTAATTTCAGTTGGATACATTTAGTTCGCAGTACAAGTGTTATCTCTCTAAACCAATTGACCAACTTTGTACTGAAGTTTTTTTGCCACCGACGGCTTCTCCCTCGGCCAGCTCGCTTTTCCCTTGCTTTTTCCCATGCGCAGACGCTGATTCCGATGCCCACACTATAGCAAAGTGCGCTGATTTCCACGTCAGACTGTAGTGATTGGCAGAATCAGCGTCTGATTGGCAGACTGTAGTGATTGGCAGACAGACGCTGATTCCTGCTGTCTGCTTTGTTTGATTCCTGCTGTCTGCGGTGCTATGATGTTGCTGCGGCGGACGCGCGTGTTTTATTTTCTTCTACCGACAACACAATGCTCCTCATCTTTATATACGAGATGCCCATGCCTGCTCTCTCACGCTCTTCTCTTTGCTTCTGCCCACACTGCTTGCTCTTTCTCACTCTCTTCTCCATCGTCCAGCCGCACTTCAAAACACCAACGCGCTAGTCATTATGAGTTTGCCTTGTTCGGATCAAAGCATTAGGCCTACGAAAATGAAGAGTGCGACTTTGCCTCGGGGGGTGGAAGTACTTCGTTGTTGGTGTGGCGATCTCTGCAAGGTGAAGGAGGTGACGGATTTTTCAGATTGGTTGGGCATGAAGTTTTTCATGTGCGCCAATTATGAGGAAGATCCACCCGTTGCTACTTCACCGTACATCAGGCCTCCGGTATGTTTCAGTCACGAAGAATAAACACGTTGTTGATATTATTGTTGATTTGATATTTCTATTTCTATTTTTGTTGTAGTCTCCTCCGCCTCTGTGCATGTACTATCGTTGGATTGACACGAAAAAACCGGACTGGGCGGTGACCGAGATTCGTGAAAGAGGTCGTCGTGCATGGGCAAGTTTGGACGCGGAAGAGCGCCGCGCGAAGGCGGCAGCAGAGGAGAAAGCAGAGCAGGAGAGAGAGTGGCAAGAGTACTGTGTGAAGCAGAGGGCTTTTCTTGATGAGATGAAGAAGAAAAACCGAGAAGAGGGACTACGACTGGCAGAGGTTTACCGACAGCGACAGGAGGCCCGTGAGGCTGAGAGGCAGATAAAGAAAGAAAGGGCTCGTGCAGCCAAGGCAGCAGAAGAAGCTGGTGATGGAAAAGGAAAATATCCCCGTTGGACTCAGTAGATCTGCATCGACGGAGGACAAAGAGGACGTCTTCATGCCGAGCACCAAGGTCAAGACTACCGCATCTTCGACAATGTAGTACTGTTTTATGTAGTACTGTTTAATTTCAATTGTAGTGTTTATTTCAGTTGTAATGTTTAATTCAGTTGTAATGTTTAATTCAGTTGTAATGTTTAATTCAGTTGTAATGTTTAATTCAGTGGTAATGTTTAATTTCAGTTGGATGCATTTAGTTCGCAGTACAAGTGTTATCTCTCTAAACCGATTGACCACTGAAATAAAACATGAATATGTCTCATACATAAGTAGATAGTAATTTGTCCCATACATAAGTAGATAGTAATTTGTCCCATACATAAAATAAACATGAATATGTCTTGAAAACAAATCAGTCTCTTACATAGATAATGACTCATACATAGATAGTAACACATACATGAAGGATGTCTGATGCATAGATAAAAGTCTGAAACAAACATAGATAGAAATATGTCTTATGCATAGATAATAGTATCACTCGGCTCTATGAGGATGCGTACGCTGTCTCCGCGGCCGAGGACCGGAAAGCGTGAGTGGGTTCTTCGGACGCACGTTACGTAAACCTCGGCCGTACAACGGCTCGTCAACCTCTGGTTGTGTCTCCTGCGTGAGAGGTGGTGGCGGAGTCGTCTGATAGGCTTGCGGGTCTCCCAAGACATCTGAATGGACATCTGATGAGCGGTCAGAAAACGCGGAAGTGTGTCCCCCAGGCGAAGCCATGTACTGTCCCTCAGTAGTGTCTGTGGTATGAACGACGTCATAGTGAGTTGCATATTTATAATCAATTACTAACAAGAATGATGAATTATTACCTTGCCACATATGTTGCGACTGCCACTGCTGTTGATGAAGCCAATCATCTTCCTGTTGCGGCACCTGTTGCTGCTGCCATGATGAACTTCCTGGCTGGAAAGGAGGTGGTGCCCTGGGAGGAATCTGAGGCGAAACATGTGTTCGCGGACCCTGATGGTGCGAAGAGTGCCGAGGGGCCGATACCTGTGGGCGCGAATCCTGACGGCGCAAAGAGTGATGAGGGGGCGAAACATGTGGCCGCGGATCGTGAATGTCCAATGAGTGACGCGGGGGCCGTTGTGCTGCTCGACGAGGCACAACGTCAGACGAGCGCGTACAAGAAATAGCCTGCTTGATACCTCATAGATTCTCTTGAAGACGCCTCAACCAGGAGACGTGCTCCTCCTGGGGGAGAAGAGGCCCAGTCTCAACCCGGTGAATAAAAGCAGCAACATCCTCCTGAGCCTGTTCAGTCAACTCACCCTGAAAAGAATAAACACAAAGTTATATACGTATTCAAGATTTGATACGTGCACGCAATTGAGGGACATGATGTTGGAAATATGCCCTAGAGGCAATAATAAATTGGTTATTATTATACTTCCTTGTTCATGATAATCGTTTATTATCCATGCTATAATTGTATTGATTGGAAACTCAAATACATGTGTGGGTACATAGACAACACTGTGTCCCTAGTAAGCCTCTAGTTGACTAGCTCGTTGATCAAAGATGGTTAAGGTTTCCTAGCCATTGACATGAGATGTCATTTGATAACGGGATCACATCATTAGGAGAATGATGTGATGGACAAGACCCAAACTAAGAACGTAGCATTTGATCGTGTCAGTTTATTGCTATTGTTTTCTGCATGTCAAGTATCTGTTCCTATGACCATGAGATCATGCAACTCCCTGACATCGGAGGAGTACCTTGTGTGTATCAAACGTCGCAACGTAACTGGGTGACTATAAAGGTGCTCTACAGGTATCTCCGAGGGTGTCTGTTGGGTTGGCATGGATCAAGACTGGGATTTGTTACTCCGTGTGACGGAGAGGTATCTCAGGGCCCACTCGGTAATACAACATCACAATGAGCCTTGCAAGCAATGTGACTAAAGTGTTAGCCACGAGATCTTGTATTACGGAACGAGTAAAGAGACTTGCCGGTAACGAGATTGAACTAGGTATAGTGATACCGATGATCGAATCTCGGGCAAGTAACATACCGAAGAACAAAGGGAACAGTATACGGGATTAACTGAATCCTTGACATAGAGGTTCGACCGATGAAGATCTTCGTAGAATATGTAGGAGCCAATATGGGCATCCAGGTCCTGCTATTGGTTATTGACCGTAGAGGTGTCTCGGTCATGTCTACATAGTTCTCGAACCCGCAGGGTCTACACACTTAACGTTTGGTGACGATTAGTATAGTTGAGTTATTTTGTTGGTGACCGAAGGTTGTTCGGAATCCCGGATAAGATCCCGGACATGACGAGGATCTCCGGAATAGTCCGGAGGTAAAGATTGATATATGTGATAATAGTGTTTTGGTTTCCGGAAGGGTTCCGGAATTCACCGGAAGAGGTTCCGGATGTTTACCGAAGTGTTCGGGTGCAGCAACACTTTATATAGGTCAAAGGGGTAAAGCCCACGAGGTATTGGAAAGTGCAAAAGGAAGTTTTGCTGCTGCCTTAAGCGGTACTACCGTTGTAAGGCAGTACTACCGCGTAAGCGGTACTACCGCTTGTGTGAAGCGGTACTACCGCATAAGCGGTACTACCGCTTGTGTGAAGCGGTACTACCGCTCAAGCGGTACTACCGCTCGTGAGCGGTACTACCGCTTGTGCGCGGTACTACAGGGATCCGAGTTGGACTCTTTCCCTGCGGGCCAAACCGACCTTGTGCGGGCAAAACCGACCTGGAGGAGGCTTTTACTCCAAGTTTAGACCCCAAGGCTTAACATATAAATAGAGGGGCAGGGCTAGCACACGCGAGACATTAAGATTTCCCAAGCCGTGTGTCGGCAACCCTAACCCTCTAGTTCTCCCGTCATAATCTCCGTAGTGCTTGGCGAAGCCCTGCAGAGATTGTTCCTCACCACCATCACCACGCCGTCGTGCTGCCGGAACTCATCTACTACTTCATCATCGCTCGCTGGATCGAGGAGGTGAAGGCGTCATCAAGCCGTACGTGTGTTGAACGCGGAGGTGCCGTCCGTTCGGCACTAGTTCGTGATCGGATCGAGGGACGACTTGCGATTTGGATCGCGGAGACGTTCGACTACATCAACCGCGTTTCTTAACGCTTCCGCTTAGCGATCTACAAGGGTATGTAGATTCACTCTCCCTCTCGTAGATGCTCATCACCATGGATAGATCTTGTGTGTGCGTAGGAAATTTTTTGTTTCCCATGCAACGTTCCCCAACAGTGGTATCAGAGCTAGGTCTATGCGTAGATGAGATCTCGAGTAGAACACAAACGAGTTGTGGGCGTGGGTGTATACATATTGCTTGCCGTTACTAGTTGATACTTGATTCGGCGGTATTGTGAGATGAAGCGGCCCGGACCGACATTACGCGGACGCTTACGCGAGACAGGTTCCTTCAACTGACATGTAACTTCGTTGCATAAAGATGGCTAGCGGGTGTCTGTCTCTCTCACTTGAGTTGAATCGATTTCAATGAAGAGGGTTCTTTTAGAAGATCAAAAAGCAATCACTACACCACGTTGTGGTTTTGCGTAGGTAAGAACGGTTCTTGCAAACCCGTAGCAGCCACGTAAAATTTGCAACAACAATTAGAGGACGTCTAACTTGTTTTTGCAGGGTATGTTGTGATGTGATATGGCCAATTACATGATGAGATATATGTGATGTATGAGATGATCATGTGTTGTATAGAATATCACGACTTGCATGTCGATGAGTACGGCAACTAGCAGGAGCCATAGAGTTGTCTTTAATTATTTTCGCCGTTTTGCTTTACTTTATCGCTATGAGTTAGCAATAGTCGTGGAAGCAACAGTCGGCGCGACAACCTCATGGCGACACGTTGATGGAGATCAAGATGATGGAGATCATGGTGTCATGCCGGTGACGATGGAGATCATGCCGGTGCTTTGAAGATGGAGATCAAAATCACAAGTTCATGGCCATATCATGTCACTTATGAATTGCATGTGATGTTTATCCTTTTATGCATCTTATTTTGCTTAGGACGACGGTAGCATTATAAGGTGATCCCTCACTTAAATTTCAAGATAAATTGTGTTCTCCCCGAGTGTGCACCGTTGCGAAAGTTCGTCGTTTTGAGACACGCCGTGATGATCGGGTGTGATAGACTCTACGTTCACATACAACGGGTGCAAGCCAGTGTTGCATATGCGGAACACTCGGGTTAAACTTGACGAGCCTAGCATGTACAGACATGGCCTCGGAACACAAGAGACCGAAAGGTCGAACATGAGTCATATAGTAGATATGATCAACATGAAGATGTTCACCATTGAAACCACCTCAACTCACGTGATGATCGGACTTGAGTTGGTGGATTTGGATCATGTTACACTCGAATGACCGGAGGGATGTCAATTTGAGTGGGAGTTTTTAAGTAATATGATTAACTAAACTCATTATCTAGAACAATAGTCTAAGTTGTCTTTGCTATATTTATGTTGTAGATCATGGCTCGCGCAGTAGCACCCCTGAATTTTAATGCGTTCCTAGAGAAAGCTAAATTGAAAGATGATGGAAGTAACTTTGTGGACTGGGCCCGTAATCTAAGGATTATCCTTACGGCTTCCCAGAAGGCTTATGTCCTTGATGCACCGCTTGGTGATCCACCCGCTCCAGTTGAGTCTCTAGACGTTGTGAACGCCTGGCAGGCTCGTTCTGAAGATTACTCAATAGTTCAATGTGCAATATTGTATGGCTTAGAACCGGGACTTCAAAGACGTTTTGAACGTCATGGAGCATATGAGATGTTCCAGGAGTTGAAGTTTATCTTTCAGAAAAATGCCCGGATCGAGAGATATGAGATCTCCGATAAGTTCTATGCTTGCAAGATGGAGGAGAACGGGTCTATCAGTGATCATGTACTCAGAATGTCTAGGTACTCCACCCGTCTGGCTGAATTGGGGATGCCCCTTCCGCCAGAGGCTATCACTGACAGAGTTCTTCAATCATTGCCACCTAGCTACAAGAGCTTCGTGTTGAACTATAACATGCACGGGATGAACAAGTCAGTCACTGAGCTGTTTGCGATGCTGAAAGCCGCTGAGTCTGAAATTCAGAAGGAGCATCAAGTGTTGATGGTCAATAAAACCACTAGTTTCAAGAAAAATGGCAAGGGTAAGAAGGGTAACTCCAAGAAGAGTGGCAAAGCAGTTGCTCCTCTCGTGAAGAAACCCAAGGCTGGACCCAAACCAGAAACTGTGTGCTTTCATTGCAAGGGAACTGGACACTGGAAGCGGAACTGCCCCAAGTATTTGGCTGACAAGAAGGCGGCCAACAACAAACAAGGTATATATGATATACATGTTATTGATGTGTACCTTACCAACTCTCGTTGTAGTGCCTGGGTATTTGATACCGGTGCGGTTGCTCATATTTGCAACTCAAAACAGGAACTGCGGAATAGACGGAGGCTGGCAAAGGACGAAGTGACGATGCGCGTGGGAAATGGTTCCAAGGTTGATGTGATCGCCGTCGGCACGCTCGCTCTTCGATTACCATCGGGATTACTGATGAACCTGAATAATTGTTATTTAGTGCCTGCGTTAAGCATGAACATTATATCTGGATCTTGTTTATTGCGAGACAGTTACTCATTTAAATCAGAGAATAATGGTTGTTCTATTTATATGAGTAATATCTTTTATGGTCATGCACCCAATGTGAGGGGTTTATTCTTATTGAATCTCGATAGTAATGATACACATGTTCATAACATTGATGCCAAAAGATGTAGAATTGATAATGATAATACCACTTTCTTGTGGCACTGCCGTTTAGGTCATATTGGCGTAAAACGCATGAGGAAGCTCCATGCTGATGGACTTTTGGAGTCACTTGATTTTGAATCACTTGACACATGTGAGCCATGCCTCATGGGCAAGATGACTAAAACGCCGTTCTCTGGAACAATGGAACGGGCAAGTGACTTATTGGAAATCATACATACTGATGTGTGCGGTCCGATGAGTATTGAGGCGCGCGGTGGTTATCGTTACTTTCTCACCTTCACTGATGACTTAAGTAGATATGAGTATATTTACTTAATGAAACACAAGTCTGGAACATTTGAAAAGTTCAAACAATTTCAGAGTGAAGTTGAGAATCATCGTAACGAGAAGATTAAATTCCTACGATCTGATCGAGGAGGAGAATATCTGAGTTATGAGTTTGGCAGTCGCTTAAGACAATGTGGAATTGTTTCACAACTAACACCGCCTGGAACACCACAGCGTAATGGTGTGTCCGAACGTCGTAATCGAACCTTATTGGATATGGTGCGATCTATGATGTCTCTTGCCGATTTGCCACTATCGTTTTGGGGTTATGCATTAGAGACAGCTGCATTCACTTTAAATAGGGCACCATCGAAATCCGTTGAGACGACGCCATATGAACTTTGGTTTGGCAAGAAGCCGAAGCTGTCGTTTCTTAAAGTTTGGGGATGTGATGCTTATGTCAAAAAGCTTCAGCCTGAAAAGCTGGAACCCAAAGCGGAGAAATGCGTCTTCATAGGATACCCAAAAGAGACAGTTGGGTATACCTTCTACCTCAGATCCGAAGGCAAAGTGTTTGTCGCTAAAAACGGAACATTTCTTGAGAAAGAGTTTCTCTCGAAAGAATTGAGTGGGAGGAAGATAGAACTTGATGAGGTTGTTGAACCTTTACTTCAACCTGAAAGTAGCGCAGCACAGAAAGATGTTTCTGTAGAGCCTACAACAGCTGAAGAGGAAGTTAATGATAATGATCATGAAGCTTTGGATCAAGTTGCTATCGAACCTCGTAGGTCGACAAGGACGCGTACTGCTCCTGAGTGGTACGGCAACCCTGTCTTAGAGGTCATGTTGTTAGACAACGATGAACCTACGAGCTATGGAGAAGCGATGATGGGTCCGGATTCCGAGAAGTGGTTAGAGGCCATGAAATCCGAGATGGGATCCATGTATGAAAACAAAGTGTGGACTTTGGAAGTATTACCTGAAGGGCGTAAGGCCATTCAGAACAAATGGATCTTTAAGAGGAAGACGGACGCGGACGGTAATGTCACCGTCTATAAAGCTCGACATGTGGCAAAGGGTTTTTCACAAGTTCAAGGAGTTGACTACGATGAGACCTTCTCACCCGTAGCGATGCTTAAGTCCGTCAGAATCATGTTAGCAATAGCTGCCTTTTTCGATTATGAAATTTGGCAGATGGATGTCAAAACAGCGTTCCTTAACGGCTTCCTTAAGGAAGAGTTGTATATGATGCAACCAGAAGGTTTTGTCGATCCAGAGAATGCTGACAAAGTTTGCAAACTCCAGCGATCCATTTATGGACTGGTGCAAGCATCTCGGAGTTGGAATCTTCGCTTTGATGAGGTGATCAAAGCGTTCGAGTTTATACAAGTTTACGGAGAAGCTTGTATTTACAAGAAAGTGAGTGGGAGCTCTATAGCGTTTCTAATATTATATGTGGATGACATATTGCTGATTGGAAACAATATAGAAATGTTGGAAGGCGTGAATGAATATTTGAACAAGAGTTTTTCAATGAAGGACCTAGGAGAAGCTGCTTTCATATTAGGCATCAAGATCTATAGAGATAGATCGAGACGCTTAATAGGACTTTCACAAAGCACATACCTTGACAAAGTTTTGAAGAAGTTCAAAATGGATCAGTCCAAGAAGGGGTTCTTGCCTGTATTGCAAGGTGTGAAGTTGAGTAAGACTCAATGCCCAGTGACTGCAGAAGATAGAGAAAAGATGAGTGTCATCCCCTATGCTTCAGCCATAGGCTCTATCATGTATGCAATGCTGTGCACAAGGCCCGATGTCAGCCTTGCCATAAGTATGGTCGGAAGGTTTCAAAGTGATCCAGGAATGGAACACTGGACGGCGGTCAAGAATATCCTGAAGTACCTGAAAAGGACTAAGGACATGTTTCTCGTTTATGGAGGTGATCAAGAGCTCGTCGTAAAGGGTTACGTCGATACAAGCTTTGACACTGATCCGGATGACTCTAAGTCACAAACCGGATACGTATTTATTCTTAATGGGGGTGCGGTTAGCTGGTGCAGTTCCAAGCAAAACGGGGTAGCTGATTCTACATGCGAAGCGGAGTACATCGCTGCCTCGGAGGCGGCGAAGGAAGGTGTCTGGATGAAGGAGTTCATGACAGATCTTGGAGTAGTGCCTAGTGCGCTTAACCCAATGACTCTGTTTTGTGATAATACTGGTGCCATTGCTCTAGCCAAGGAACCAAGATTTCACAAGAGGACCAGACACATAAAGCGACGTTTCAATTCCATCCGCGATTACATCAAGGAGGACGACATAAATATTTGCAAAGTACACACGGATCTGAATGTTGCAGATCCGATGACTAAACCTCTTCCAAGGGCTAAACATGAACAACACCAAAACTGCATGGGTGTTCGATTCATTACAATGTAAATCACATAGTGATGTGAACTAGATTATTGACTCTAGTGCAAGTGGGAGACTGTTGGAAATATGCCCTAGAGGCAATATTAAATTGGTTATTATTATATTTCCTTGTTCATGATAATCGTTTATTATCCATGCTATAATTGTATTGATTGGAAACTCAAATACATGTGTGGGTACATAGACAACACTGTGTCCCTAGTAAGCCTCTAGTTGACTAGCTCGTTGATCAAAGATGGTTAAGGTTTCCTAGCCATTGACATGAGATGTCATTTGATAACGGGATCACATCATTAGGAGAATGATGTGATGGACAAGACCCAAACTAAGAACGTAGCATTTGATCGTGTCAGTTTATTGCTATTGTTTTCTGCATGTCAAGTATCTGTTCCTATGACCATGAGATCATGCAACTCCCTGACATCGGAGGAGTACCTTGTGTGTATCAAACGTCGCAACGTAACTGGGTGACTATAAAGGTGCTCTACAGGTATCTCCGAGGGTGTCTGTTGGGTTGGCATGGATCAAGACTGGGATTTGTTACTCCGTGTGACGGAGAGGTATCTCAGGGCCCACTCGGTAATACAACATCACAATGAGCCTTGCAAGCAATGTGACTAAAGTGTTAGCCACGAGATCTTGTATTACGGAACGAGTAAAGAGACTTGCCGGTAACGAGATTGAACTAGGTATAGTGATACCGATGATCGAATCTCGGGCAAGTAACATACCGAAGAACAAAGGGAACAGTATACGGGATTAACTGAATCCTTGACATAGAGGTTCGACCGATGAAGATCTTCGTAGAATATGTAGGAGCCAATATGGGCATCCAGGTCCCGCTATTGGTTATTGACCGTAGAGGTGTCTCGGTCATGTCTACATAGTTCTCGAACCCGCAGGGTCTACACACTTAACGTTTGGTGACGATTAGTATAGTTGAGTTATTTTGTTGGTGACCGAAGGTTGTTCGGAATCCCGGATAAGATCCCGGACATGACGAGGATCTCCGGAATAGTCCGGAGGTAAAGATTGATATATGTGATAATAGTGTTTTGGTTTCCGGAAGGGTTCCGGAATTCACCGGAAGAGGTTCCGGATGTTTACCGAAGTGTTCGGGTGCAGCAACACTTTATATAGGTCAAAGGGGTAAAGCCCACGAGGTATTGGAAAGTGCAAAAGGAAGTTTTGCTACTGCCTTAAGCGGTACTACCGTTGTAAGGCAGTACTACCGCGTAAGCGGTACTACCGCTTGTGTGAAGCGGTACTACCGCTCAAGCGGTACTACCGCTCGTGAGCGGTACTACCGCTTGTGCGCGGTACTGCAGGGATCCGAGTTGGACTCTTTCCCTGCGGGCCAAACCGACCTTGTGCGGGCAAAACCGACCTGGAGGAGGCTTTTACTCCAAGTTTAGACCCCAAGGCTTAACATATAAATAGAGGGGCAGGGCTAGCACACGCGAGACATTAAGATTTCCCAAGCCGTGTGTCGGCAACCCTAACCCTCTAGTTCTCCCGTCATAATCTCCGTAGTGCTTGGCGAAGCCCTGCAGAGATTGTTCCTCACCACCATCACCACGCCGTCGTGCTGCCGGAACTCATCTACTACTTCATCATCGCTCGCTGGATCGAGGAGGTGAAGGCGTCATCAAGCCGTACGTGTGTTGAACGCGGAGGTACCGTCCGTTCGGCACTAGTTCGTGATCGGATCGAGGGAAGACTTGCGATTTGGATCGCGGAGACGTTCGACTACATTAACCGCGTTTCTTAACGCTTCCGCTTAGCGATCTACAAGGGTATGTAGATTCACTCTCCCTCTCGTAGATGCTCATCACCATGGATAGATCTTGTGTGTGCGTAGGAAATTTTTTGTTTCCCATGCAACGTTCCCCAACACATGATACTTACAGCATGGTGTCTGATCCCCACCATTGACTGAATTGGGTACATCTCCGATGTGCCAGGGGGCTGCATCTGGCCAGGAATTGCCGTCGGTACCAAGTATAAACGAGTCGACCTTCTGTACATCTGGAGATACGCGGCGAAATCCAGGGGCTGAAATGGGCCATTCTCAACCCAGACTTGTGCCTCCGCCGCGTGCCACGAGTCAACGTACGGTCGAAGGGTCCGCATCCAGGCACTAAGAGCTTTTTCTCCTCCTTTGGACAATCAACAAACAAAGAAATATGGACACATGCGTTAGATAAGTTAGGAATGAACTTACTTGTGGACATGCTCCTCGAGGGGACGATCGGGCGAACTGGGTTAGCCAATTGGCGCCTACCAAACTGTCTCATAACCCTCTGTTGAGACATCTCCTCCACGAAGATGTCAAATATAATGTTTACCTTGGTCATCCTATATATGTGATCTCTGGTGCACAAGTAAGAAATCCCGCGGGGGTATCTACGAGCCATCTCCTCCGCCGTGTAAGGCTACCAAATGACCTGATCCTCGTGCAAAGTATCAAACTGTGCCGTGAAGGACGGGTAACAACGACTCACTTGTTGATGTGCATAATTTCTCTACAGATTAAAAATATAGTTGTGAGCAACAGGTTTTTCAACATAGAATAAAAAGTACCGGTCATAATGAAAAACATACCGCTCTACGTGTCCACACGGTACCAAAAGTAGGCAAGTCGATGGGATTTGCATCCATCTGTCTAACATCATATGGATCCTCAACATAGATGTTAGGTCGTCCGATAGGGAACCTCTCGTACGACCATAATTGCAACAACAGTGGGCATCCTAGCAATCCTGATTTTGGAGAGCGTAGTAAGCAAGCCTTGCACATACCTCTGTATGTAGCTGCTAAGACGGCAGAACCAAAACTCCTCGGCATAATGTCACGAGCTTCGCGTGCGTCTGCGATCTCTCTTGCAATACTGATGTACCGGGCATCAACAGTGTTGACGTGGTTATCCGTGAACATCACTTTGCCAAACAGCCACAAGATATATGCCTCTAGGCATCGATCAATCTGTGGCCTCGACAACTCTATGCCTGGATATCCTAGAAGGTCAATCTGCATGAAACAAAGAACATGGGAAGCTAAATAATGAGAAGATGTATGTCTAAACAGATAAGAATATAAAACTATTGATTTACCTGAAACTGGCTCAACCATATAAACCGAGGTCCATGTGAATCAGGATGTAAGTTCACCATCCCATCGGCTTGCCGAAGACCTGCGAAACGTGCCTGCATGTCCTCCCGCCAATCCTCTGGTACCTCCAACGGGCCTATGGCCTGGCCCGCCAAAGGTAGTCCCAACAAGTAGGACACATCCTGGAGAGTAGGCGCCATCTCTCCCCAGGGAAAGTGAAACGTGTGAGTCTCAGGCCTCCATCGGTCCACTAAGCATGTGAGCAGTGACCTGTCGTAACCGAAACGTTTGTGCTTCTCTCTGTACTCATCGATGTCCTCAGTGCCCTCCTCAGATGCTGGGATGTGAACCCACTCCTCTTTAGTGGCCTCAACCATACGTGCCAAAGGTAAAAGTCCTGTCCAAGCTAGCCTGCAAAATAAGAATGCAAAATTCAATTAGTGTGTGCATATTTTCAAGTACTACTGGAATAAGAACGACACATACCTATTAGTCCAATCAGGGTGTATCATCCAGTCAGACTTTGGAGTGCGAGTGACCAACACAGGGAGCGCATGGCCAGTCTCCATATGTGTAGCCCGATGTTTTACATCAATCGTAGGATTGAGCAAAGGATACGGAGCCATTTCTGCACAAAGTAAAACATAGTCCGCACATATTACAAAGTAAAACATAGTCCGCACATATTACAAAGTTAAACATAGTCCGCACATATTACAAAGTTAAACATAGTCCGCACATACTACAAAGTAAAACATAGTCCGCACATATTACAAAGTAAAACATAGTCTCTCTCCCTCACCCTCTCCGTCCACGTCGTCCTCGACTGCCTCGGCCACGTCCACGCCTTCCTACTGACGTTGCAGCCACTGGCATTGTAGCCGTCGATGTGGACGCACCAGCAGTATCACCACCAACGGTATGAGTGGGACAATATTTCATCCTGTGGCCATATCCAGCGCATAGCAAGCATTGTCTAGTATACCCACCAGCTTCCGATTCGTCCATATCATTACGGATGCGACATACCTTCCTTCTACCTCTACTTGTCCGCATCATATCTGGGTCTGGGATGTATTGCCTGTCATCCGGGACCATGTTGAAGTTACCCATAACTCTAAATCCAACCATCTCACCGGTCCAAGCATTCTGCACCGACTCTTTTAGATAATATTGAGACACGAAAGAGATCGCGTCCATTTTTAACTATCCACATGCAGCCAACACATGTGAGCAAGGCAAGTGGAGCAGCTTCGGTTTGTTGCATGTGCACTCACATGTTGGCCTGACTCCACTTCCAATTTTCACCTCGTGTGTCTTCAACTCATTTGCAGAACCGAATCTATCGGTAGGTAGGCGCACCTCATACCTCCTTTCTTGATTACCAATGGCTGTGACAGTGTGCAACTTTGCTTTTTTGAGCTTCTTCGCCATGTACTGTTGGGGAACGTTGCATGGGAAACAAAAATTTTCCTACGCACACACAAGATCTATCCATGGTGATGAGCATCTACGAGAGGGAGAGTGAATCTACATACCCTTGTAGATCGCTAAGCGGAAGCGTTTAAGAAACGCGGTTGATGTAGTCGAACGTCTTCGCGATCCAAATCGCCGAGCGTCCCGCGATCCAATCACGATCCTTCCGATCTAGTGCCGAACGGACGGCACCTCCGCGTTCAACACACGTACGGCTTGATGACGCCTTCACCTCCTCGATCCAGCGAGCGATGGTGAAGTAGTGGTTGAGTTCCAGCAGCACGACGGCGTGGTGATGGTGGTGAGGAACAATCTCTGCAGGGCTTCGCCAAGCGCTACGGAGATTATGACGGAGGAACTAGAGGGTTAGGGTTGCCGCACACGGCTTGGGGAAATCTTGATGTGTCCCGTGTGCTAGCCCTGCCCCTCTATTTATATGTTGAGCCTTGGGGTCTAAACTTGGAGTAAAAGCCTCCTCCAGGTCGGTTTTGCCCGCACAAGGTCGGTTTGGCCCGCAGGGAGAGAGTCCAACTCGGACCCCTGCCGAATCGTGCACAGCCGCACACAAGCGGTAGTACCGCTTCACACAAGCGGTAGTACCGCTTGGGCGGTAGTACCGCTTCACACAAGCGGTAGTACCGCTCCGGCGGTAGTACCGCTTCACCAAGCGGTAGTACCGCTTACGCGGCAGCAAAACTACTTTTGCACTTTCCAATACCTTGTGGGTTTTATCCTTTTGGCTCATATAAAGTGTTGCTGCACCCGAACACTTCGGTAAACATCCGGAACCCCTTCCGGTGAACTTCGGAACCCTTCCAGAGATCAAAACACTATTATCACATATATCAATCTTTACCTCCGGACTATTCCGGAGATCCTCGTCATGTCCGGGATCTTATCCGGGACTCCGAACAACTTTCGGTCACCAACATAATAACTCAATTATACTAATCGTCACCAAACGTTAAGTGTGTAGACCCTGCGGGTTCGAGAACTATGTAGACATGACCGAGACACCTCTACGGCCAATAACCAATAGCGGGACCTGGATGCCCATATTGGCTCCTACATATTCTACGAAGATCTTTATCGGTCGAACCTCTATGTCAAGGATTCAGTTAATCCCGTATGCTGTTCCCTTTGTTCTTCGGTATGTTACTTGCCCGAGATTCGATCGTCGGTATCACTATACCTAGTTCAATCTCGTTACCGGCAAGTCTCTTTACTCGTTCCGTAATACAAGATCTCGTGGCTAATACTTTAGTCACATTGCTTGCAAGGCTCAATGTGATGTTGTATTACCGAGTGGGCCCTGAGATACCTCTCCGTCACACGGAGTAACAAATCCCAGTCTTGATCCATGCCAACCCAACAGACACCCTCGGAGATACCTGTAGAGCACCTTTATAGTCACCCAGTTACGTTGCGACGTTTGATACACACAAGGTATTCCTCCGGTGTCAGTGAGTTGCATGATCTCATGGTCAAAGGAACAGATACTTGACATGCAGAAAACAATAGCAATAAACTGACACGATCAAATGCTACGTTTACAGTTTGGGTCTTGTCCATCACATCATTCTCCTAATGATGTGATCCCGTTATCAAATGACATCTCATGTCAATGGCTAGGAAACCTTAACCATCTTTGATCAACGAGCTAGTCAACTAGAGGCTTACTAGGGACACAGTGTTGTCTATGTACCCACACATGTATTTGAGTTTCCAATCAATACAATTATAGCATGGATAATAAACGATTATCATGAACAAGGAAATATAATAATAACCAATTTATTATTGCCTCTAGGGCATATTTCCAACAGTCTCCCACTTGCACTAGAGTCAATAATCTAGTTCACATCACTATGTGATTTACATTGTAATGAATCGAACACCCATGCAGTTCTGGTGTTGTTCATGTTTAGCCTTTGGAAGAGGTTTAGTCATCGGATCTGCAACATTTAGATCCGTGTGTACTTTGCAAATATTTATGTCGTCCTCCTTGATGTAATCGCGGATGGAATTGAAACGTCGCTTTATGTGTCTGGTCCTCTTGTGAAATCTTGGTTCCTTGGCTAGAGCAATGGCACCAGTATTATCACAAAACAGAGTCATTGGGTTAAGTGCACTAGGCACTACTCCAAGATCTGTCATGAACTCCTTCATCCAGACACCTTCCTTCGCCGCCTCCGAGGCAGCGATGTACTCCGCTTCGCATGTAGAATCTGCTACCACGCTTTGCTTGGAACTGCACCAGCTAACCGCACCCCCATTAAGAATAAATACGTATCCGGTTTGCGACTTAGAGTCATCCGGATCAGTGTCAAAGCTTGCATCGACGTAACCCTTTACGACGAGCTCTTGATCACCTCCATAAACGAGAAACATGTCCTTAGTCCTTTTCAGGTATTTCAGGATATTCTTGACCGCCGTCCAGTGTTCCATTCCTGGATCACTTTGAAACCTTCCGGCCATACTTATGGCAAGGCTGACATCGGGTCTTGTGCACAGCATTGCATACATAATAGAGCCTATGGCTGAAGCATAGGGGATGACACTCATCTTTTCTCTATCTTCTGCAGTCACTGGGCATTGAGTCTTACTCAACTTCACACCTTGCAATACAGGCAAGAACCCCTTCTTGGACTGATCCATTTTGAACTTCTTCAAAACTTTGTCAAGGTATGTGCTTTGTGAAAGTCCTATTAAGCGTCTCGATCTATCTCTATAGATCTTGATGCCTAATATGAAAGCAGCTTCTCCTAGGTCCTTCATTGAAAAACTCTTGTTCAAATATTCCTTTACGCTTTCCAGCATTTCTATATTGTTTCCAATCAGCAATATGTCATCCACATATAATATTAGAAACGCTATAGAGCTCCCACTCACTTTCTTGTAAATACAAGCTTCTCCGTAAACTTGTATAAACTCGAACGCTTTGATCACCTCATCAAAACGAAGATTCCAACTCCGAGATGCTTGCTGACGGACTTAAGCATCGCTACGGGTGAGAAGGTCTCATCGTAGTCAACTCCTTGAACTTGTGAAAAACCCTTTGCCACAAGTCGAGCTTTATAGACGGTGACATTACCGTCCGCGTCCGTCTTCCTCTTAAAGATCCATTTGTTCTGAATGGCCTTACGCCCTTCAGGTAATACTTCCAAAGTCCAGACTTTGTTTTCATACATGGATCCCATCTCGGATTTCATGGCCTCTAACCACTTCTCGGAATCCGGGCTCATCATCGCTTCTCCATAGCTCGTAGGTTCATCGTTGTTTAACAACATGACCTCTAAGACAGGGTTGCCGTACCACTCAGGAGCAGTACGCGTCCTTGTCGACCTACGAGGTTCGATAGCAACTTGATCCAAAGCTTCATGATCATCATCATTAACTTCCTCTTCAGCTAATGTAGGCTCCACAGAAACAACTTTCTGCGCTGCGCTACTCTCAGGTTGAAGTAAAGGTTCAACAACCTCATCAAGTTCTATCTTCCTCCCACTCAATTCTTTCGAGAGAAACTCTTTCTCAAGAAATGTTCCGTTTTTAGCGACAAACACTTTGCCTTCGGATCTGAGGTAGAAGGTATACCCAACTGTCTCTTTTGGGTATCCTATGAAGACGCATTTCTACGCTTTGGGTTCCAGTTTTTCAGGCTGAAGCTTTTTGACATAAGCATCACATCCCCAAACTTTAAGAAACGACAGCTTTGGCTTCTTGTCAAACCAAAGTTCATATGGCGTTGTCTCAACGGATTTCGATGGTGCCCTATTTAAAGTGAATGCAGCTGTCTCTAATGCATAACCCCAAAACGATAGTGGCAAATCGGCAAGAGACATCATAGATCGCACCATATCCAATAAGGTACGATTACGACGTTCGGACACACCATTACGTTGTGGTGTTCCAGGCGGTGTTAATTGTGAAACAATTCCACACTGTCTTAAGTGACTGCCAAACTCATAACTCAGATATTCTCCTCCTCGATCAGATCGTAGGAATTTAATCTTCTTATTACGATGATTCTTAACTTCACTCGGAAATTGTTTGAACTTTTCAAATGTTTCAGACTTGTGTTTCATTAAGTAAATATACCCATATCTACTTAAGTCATCAGTGAAGGTGAGAAAGTAACGATAACCACCGCGCGCCTCAATGCTCATCGGACCGCACACATCACTATGTATGATTTCCAATAAGTCACTTGCCCGTTCCATTATTCCAGAGAACGGCGTTTTAGTCATCTTGCCCATGAGGCATGGCTCACATGTGTCAAGTGATTCAAAATCAAGTGACTCCAAAAGTCCATCAGCATGGAGCTTCCTCATGCGTTTTACGCCAATATGACCTAAACGGCAGTGCCACAAGAAAGTGGTATTATCATTATCAATTCTACATCTTTTGGCATCAATGTTATGAACATGTGTATCATTACTATCGAGATTCAACAAGAATAAACCCCTCACATTGGGTGCATGACCATAAAAGATATTACTCATATAAATAGAACAACCATTATTCTCTGATTTAAATGAGTAACCGTCTCGCAATAAACAAGATCCAGATATAATGTTCATGCTTAACGCAGGCACCAAATAACACTTATTTAGGTTCATCACTAATCCCGACGGTAATCGAAGAGCGAGCGTGCCGACGGCGATCACATCAACCTTGGAACCATTTCCCACTCGCATCGTCACTTCGTCCTTTGCCAGCCTCCGTCTATTCCGCAGTTCCTGTTTTGAGTTGCAAATATGAGCAACCGCACCGGTATCAAATACCCAGGCACTACAACGAGAGTTGGTAAGGTACACATCAATAACATGTATATCATATATACCTTGTTTGTTGTTGGCCGCCTTCTTGTCAGCCAAATACTTGGGGCAATTCCGCTTCCAGTGTCCAGTTCCCTTGCAATGAAAACACACAGTTTCTGGTTTGGGTCCAGCCTTGGGTTTCTTCACGAGAGGAGCAACTGCTTTGCCACTCTGCTTGGAGTTACCCTTCTTACCCTTGCCATATTTCTTGAAACTAGTGGTTTTATTGACCATCAACACTTGATGCTCCTTCTGAATTTCAGACTCAGCGGCTTTGAGCATCGCAAACAGCTCGGCGACTGACTTGTTCATCCCGTGCATGTTATAGTTCAACACGAAGCTCTTGTAGCTAGGTGGCAATGATTGAAGAACTCTGTCAGTGATAGCCTCTGGCGGAAGGGGCATCCCTAACTCAGCCAGACGGGTGGAGTACCCAGACATTCTGAGCACGTGATCACTGATAGACCCGTTCTCCTCCATCTTGCAAGCATAGAATTTATCGGAGATCTCATATCTCTCGATCCGGGCATTCTTCTGAAAGATAAACTTCAACTCCTGGAACATCTCATATGCTCCATGACGTTCAAAACGTCTTTGAAGTCCCGGTTCTAAGCCATACAACATTGCACATTGAACTATTGAGTAATCATCAGAACGAGCCTGCCAGGCGTTCACAACGTCTAGAGACTCAACTGGAGCGGGTGGATCACCAAGCGGTGCATCAAGGACATAAGCCTTCTGGGAAGCCGTAAGGATAATCCTTAGATTACGGGCCCAGTCCACAAAGTTACTTCCATCATCTTTCAACTTAGCTTTCTCTAGGAACGCATTAAAATACAGGGGTGCTACTGCGCGAGCCATGATCTACAACATAAATATAGCAAAGACAACTTAGACTATTGTTCTAGATAATGAGTTTAGTTAATCATATTACTTAAAAACTCCCACTCAAATTGACATCCCTCCGGTCATTCGAGTGTAACATGATCCAAATCCACCAACTCAAGTCCGATCATCACGTGAGTTGAGGTGGTTTCAATGGTGAACATCTTCATGTTGATCATATCTACTATATGACTCATGTTCGACCTTTCGGTCTCTTGTGTTCCGAGGCCATGTCTGTACATGCTAGGCTCGTCAAGTTTAACCCGAGTGTTCCGCACGTGCAACATGGCTTGCACCCGTTGTATGCGAACGTAGAGTCTATCACACCCGATCATCACGGCGTGTCTCGAAACGACGAACTTTCGCAACGGTGCACACTTGGGGAGAACACAATTTATCTTGAAATTTAAGTGAGGGATCACCTTATAATGCTACCGTCGTCCTAAGCAAAATAAGATGCATAAAAGGATTAACATCACATGCAAATCATAAGTGACATGATATGGCCATGAACTTGTGCTTTTGATCTCCATCTCCAAAGCACCGGCATGATCTCCATCGTCACCGGCATGACACCATGATCTCCATCATCTTGATCTCCATCAACGTGTCGCCATAAGGTTGTCGCGCCGACTGTTGCTTCCACGACTATTGCTAACGTTTAGCGATAAAGTAAAGCATTACATAGCGCTTAATGATTGACACGCAGGTCATACAATAATTAAAGACAACTCTATGGCTCCTGCCAGTTGCCGTACTCATCGACATGCAAGTCGTGATATTCTATACAAAACATGATCATCTCATACATCACATATATCTCATCATGTAATTGGCCATATCACATCACAACATACCCTGCAAAAACAAGTTAGACGTCCTCTAATTGTTGTTGCAAATTTTACGTGGCTGCTATGGGTTTGCAAGAACCGTTCTTACCTACGCAAAACCACAACGTGGTGTAGTGATTGCTTTTTGATCTTCTAAAAGAACCCTCTTCATTGAAATCGATTCAACTAAAGTGAGAGAGACAGACACCCGCTAGCCATCTTTATGCAACGAAGTTACATGTTAGTTGAAGGAACCTGTCTCGCGTAAGTGTACGCGTAATGTCGGTCCGGGCCGCTTCATCTCACAGTACCGCTGAATCAAATATCAACTAGTAACGGCAAGCAATATGTATACACCCACGCCCACAACTCGTTTGTGTTCTACTCGAGATCTCATCTACGCATAGACCTAGCTCATGATGCCACTGTTGGGGAACGTTGCATGGGAAACAAAAATTTTCCTACGCACACACAAGATCTATCCATGGTGATGAGCATCTACGAGAGGGAGAGTGAATCTACATACCCTTGTAGATCGCTAAGCGGAAGCGTTTAAGAAACGCGGTTGATGTAGTCGAACGTCTTCGCGATCCAAATCGCCGAGCGTCCCGCGATCCAATCACGATCCTTCCGATCTAGTGCCGAACGGACGGCACCTCCGCGTTCAACACACGTACGGCTTGATGACGCCTTCACCTCCTCGATCCAGCGAGCGATGGTGAAGTAGTGGTTGAGTTCCAGCAGCACGACGGCGTGGTGATGGTGGTGAGGAACAATCTCTGCAGGGCTTCGCCAAGCGCTACGGAGATTATGACGGAGGAACTAGAGGGTTAGGGTTGCCGCACACGGCTTGGGGAAATCTTGATGTGTCCCGTGTGCTAGCCTTGCCCCTCTATTTATATGTTGAGCCTTGGGGTCTAAACTTGGAGTAAAAGCCTCCTCCAGGTCGGTTTTGCCCGCACAAGGTCGGTTTGGCCCGCAGGGAAAGAGTCCAACTCGGACCCCTGCCGAATCGTGCACAGCCGCACACAAGCGGTAGTACCGCTTCACACAAGCGGTAGTACCGCTTGGGCGGTAGTACCGCTTCACACAAGCGGTAGTACCGCTCCGGCGGTAGTACCGCTTCACCAAGCGGTAGTACCGCTTACGCGGCAGCAAAACTACTTTTGCACTTTCCAATACCTTGTGGGTTTTATCCTTTTGGCTCATATAAAGTGTTGCTGCACCCGAACACTTCGGTAAACATCCGGAACCCCTTCCGGTGAACTTCGGAACCCTTCCAGAGATCAAAACACTATTATCACATATATCAATCTTTACCTCCGGACTATTCCGGAGATCCTCGTCATGTCCGGGATCTTATCCGGGACTCCGAACAACTTTCGGTCACCAACATAATAACTCAATTATACTAATCGTCACCAAACGTTAAGTGTGTAGACCCTGCGGGTTCGAGAACTATGTAGACATGACCGAGACACCTCTACGGCCAATAACCAATAGCGGGACCTGGATGCCCATATTGGCTCCTACATATTCTACGAAGATCTTTATCGGTCGAACCTCTATGTCAAGGATTCAGTTAATCCCGTATGCTGTTCCCTTTGTTCTTCGGTATGTTACTTGCCCGAGATTCGATCGTCGGTATCACTATACCTAGTTCAATCTCGTTACCGGCAAGTCTCTTTACTCGTTCCGTAATACAAGATCTCGTGGCTAATACTTTAGTCACATTGCTTGCAAGGCTCAATGTGATGTTGTATTACCGAGTGGGCCCTGAGATACCTCTCCGTCACACGGAGTAACAAATCCCAGTCTTGATCCATGCCAACCCAACAGACACCCTCGGAGATACCTGTAGAGCACCTTTATAGTCACCCAGTTACGTTGCGACGTTTGATACACACAAGGTATTCCTCCGGTGTCAGTGAGTTGCATGATCTCATGGTCAAAGGAACAGATACTTGACATGCAGAAAACAATAGCAATAAACTGACACGATCAAATGCTACGTTTACAGTTTGGGTCTTGTCCATCACATCATTCTCCTAATGATGTGATCCCGTTATCAAATGACATCTCATGTCAATGGCTAGGAAACCTTAACCATCTTTGATCAACGAGCTAGTCAACTAGAGGCTTACTAGGGACACAGTGTTGTCTATGTACCCACACATGTATTTGAGTTTCCAATCAATACAATTATAGCATGGATAATAAACGATTATCATGAACAAGGAAATATAATAATAACCAATTTATTATTGCCTCTAGGGCATATTTCCAACATGTACCGCATAATCTTTTCACAGTAAGGTGTTTCGGGGTTCTTCTTAATATGCTTCTCAGATTTCAAGCGCCTATCTCTGAAATACCTCACCGTGCCATGAAAAACACCCTCGACAATTGCTGTTAGTGGCATACCCCTATTCCCTCTGAGGACAAAGTTATAAACCTCAGCAAGGTTGGTTGTCATGGTGCCATACCTCGCTCCATGGGTGTCATGAAGCAAAGACCACTTCACGGGAGGCTCTTTCTCTATCCACTGTGAAAAATTCTTTATTGCCCTCCCCTTCTTTCTCTTCGTACCGGGCGGGTCAAATGCTCGCAAGTCACAAAGCTCAATTGGCTCTAGCTCTGTGTTAGTTGGTTGCTTAGCCTGTGCAGCTCTCCTTGCCTTAACCTGTGCCTTCGTGAACTCATCGAGCTTCTTCCACAAAAAATCATACTTTTTTTGTTGGTTTTGTGCGCACAGCTTTTTGAACATATTCATGAGGCGCTTATTCTTGAACTGGGAGTAAAAATTAGCCCCAAGATGGCGCATGCACCATCGGCTCTGCATGTCCTGCCATGGTGCTGGTTCGTTCCAACCTGGCGTCTGCAGTGCCCGAATGGCAGCTAGTATACCCGGATGCCTGTCATGAAGGATGCACACATTTGGCCGGTCCTTCACAATTACAATTTTCAGCTGCCTGAAGAACCATAGCCAACTCTCCAAGTTCTCACCCTCCACGAAGGCCATAGCAAGTGGGAGGATCTGATTGTTGCCGTCCACGCCTATAGCGGTCAGGATCTGACCCCTGTACTTACCAGTGAGAAACGTACCATCCACACACAACACAGGCAGGCAATGACTGAAAGCTTCGATGCATATAGCGAAAGAGAAGAACACTCGATGCAGCACCTTATGATCTGGGAATTCGGGCAGCGTCAAGTGCTGGATGTCGACATGTGTGCCAGGATTCCTCGCCTGCAATGTGTGCAGGAGACGGACAACATTATCATACGAGTCGATGAAGGTCCCAAACCTCTTCTCCATCGCTCTCTGCTTGGCCCTCCAAGCCTTCCCATACGGAATTTCGTAACTATATCTGCTCTTAATTGCATTCTGAATGTGTTTCGCTTCCATGTCTTTCTTGCTCACTATCTCACTGAACATGACTTCCGCAATGAGACTTGAAGTAAGGTTTGGATGATCCACCAGCGGATATTTCATCACACAATTGTGGGGCACAACCTTCGTCACAACCCAAGTCACGTCATACTTTGGAACGTGGGCGTGCACCTTCGCGGGACAACTATCCATAATACATGACAAAGTCAAGTTTTTTTTGGTTGATACGTCCGTTTGAAAAATCCTTTGCGTGGACATTGCCCACTCTGTCACGGCTGCCTTCAGATTTTTCTTTGTGGTATACATACCCCCTATTTCGACTTTGCTCCGATGATACTCCCAGGAAGATTCATGACCATCGTTAACGGTCATGCTGGTCGAGAGGCTCTGATTCCATGAAGCAGGAATCGGTACCTCCTCGTCGTTCTCTTCACCATCTTCTTCATTTGAGTTCTCGGAATCAAGATCCTCCGCCAATCCATCCTCGTCTTCCTCTTCCATCAGATTCTGCATTTCCGATCCTTCCTCATCCCCATCAGCCTCGCCGCTATCAGGATCTCCTATGTTCTGACTACTCTCCCCTGCATCGTAGTCCCCTCCAATGTGTGACACATAATCTGACCGACCCTCGAGTTCAGTACCACCCATATGTTTTGACCCAGCTACATCCATCTCATCAATCGGCTGACTGACCTGGCCAGACTCGTAACCACCGCCGCCTTGTACCAGAGGATCCTCCATGGGGATGGGGAGCACTAAGGCAACGGGGTGAGTCCTCCGGCGTTTGCAGGATTCTAACCAGGTCACCCACTTATGTGTCCTATCTATCGGAACCAACTCCCAGAAATTTTTTGTACGGGATTTCGACCACACTAACTGAATACTGACGGTGCACACATTGGGATCAAGCGAGAAATTTGTTGTCAACCAGTGTTTCAACTGACTAATGTTCACTTTTTCTGGATCGGTCAGTTGCAACTCCACATATGCAAACTCAGTCAGATCAACCCCACTCTCGTTTGTTCGGACATTACCAGGACCATAGTAAACAACAAATTTGACTGGTTCAGACATGTCTCCTGCCATAAAAATTCATACCCATCAACCACTAAGTACCACATATTTTTTTTACAATAACCGGAATGTCTGCCACATATACATGACTACCACTAAGCAAACAACCGATCAAACGAACTACAATTTCAGACATGTCTCCCGCAATTAAAATTCATATTACCGTCTAAGTAAATAATTTTAGTACACTAACATGTCTCCCGCAATTAAAATTTCAGACATGTCTCCCACAATTAAAATTCATATTACCGCAATTAAAATTTCAGACATATACATGACTACCATTACGTACCACATAATTTTTTTTACACTAACAGAAATGTCTACCACATATACATGACTACCACTAAGTAAATAACCGATCTAACGAACTAAACAATCTTCATTTATATTATGAACTAAACAATTTTTTTTACACTAACAAAAAAGTGAAGCTCATTATACCTAAAATAAAAATGCACTAAACATAAATGTGAGATTATACCTTTGACGCGTGCTTCTCCGGCGAGCTCCTGTCCTCCGCGCTAATTCGAGCACCGAGCTGCCCACGGTCAACCCGCACGAGCTCGGCCACCGCAGACGGCTGCCCCTGCCAAGCTCCTCCAATGGCCGCCCTTTCTCACCCCCGCCCCTGCCAAGCTCCACCACAGCCGGGACCAAGCTCCAATGGCTGCCTCCACGCCGGCCTCCCTCCTCTACCCTCTCCCCCACACATGGCTCCCGGCTTCCCTCCTCTACCCCATTGCCGGATCGGGTAACTAGCAGCCGATTTCTAGCTCCATCTACTAAATTTAATGGCTAAATGGCCTGGAATCTGAAGAAATATGAGAAGGAAAGGAAGAACAGAGAGAGAGAGAGAGAGCCGAGAGAAAGGGAGGCAGGAGGAAGAAGATGGCCTGCGGCCTTATCCCGTAGCCTTTCGTCCACGGGTAGAACGATTCGTCCTCTGGTTGGACGACAGGTACGTTTCGTCCACCGGTAGGATGAAACGTACAAGGGCCGTCGGTACGGTGCAGTTTCGTCCAATCCCAGAACGACACACGAGAGTTTCGTCCTACAGTAGGACGACAGGTACGTTTCGTCCACCGGTAGGACGACGGTGTGCTAGTTTTGCAATATTTGATTTTTGGATCTTATTTTCCGAATTTGTTCAAAAATAAGTACTATTTCCAAAAAAAAATCGACAGACCACCTCTCTTTTTCGGCTGGCAGACAGACCACCCCTGGATTGAAAGTTACATGTGCAGAACAAAATTCTGCTTCATAAATTACTCAATCAGGCAGGTATAAAAGAACATTGACTTTATGAACTCTAGACGCCTTGTCCATGTCCAATTGGATCGACATTTTACTACGCAATTTCACCCCTTTGCTACTGTCATCTGAATATTACGTGCATAATGTCAACCGGCAATGTGGCGGGAAGTAACGGTGTGCTAGACTTGTTCCAAGCCACAAAAGAAAAGATAAATATGTAATGGTAGTGGTACTGTAGTATAATAACTTAATAAGCAATGCATAGAACAGAAAAGAAGTTCAGACGAGAGATTTCTGATTTTGTGTTGTTCCCGTGTGCTGCTCCAGGGAGCGTGGCAGACAACGTGCGGTACGGGCCACAGCTGCGCGGCAAGAAGCTCACCGAGGCGGAGGTGAAGAGCCTGCTGAGCCTGTCCGACCTGGACCCGGCCCTGTCCTCCCGGCCGGCGTCGGAGCTGTCCGTCGGCCAGGCGCAGCGCGTCGCCCTGGCCCGCACCCTCGCCAACGACCCGGAGGTGCTGCTGCTGGACGAGCCGACGAGCGCGCTGGACCCGATCTCGACGCAGAACATCGAGGAGGCCATCGTGCGGCTGAAGAAGGCGCGGGGGCTCACCGCGGTGATCGTCTCGCACAGCGTGAAGCAGATCCAGCGGATCGCCGACCTGGTCTGCCTCGTCGTCGACGGCGAGGTCGTGGAGGTGCTCGCGCCGTCCGGCCTCTCCGAGGCCAAGCACCCCATGGCCCGCCGCTTCCTGGAGCTCAGCTGAATGCTTGCTTAAATCGCCGAGTGCCGGCCTCTGCTTAATTCAGACTTTTCCTTTTTGGTCTGTGCTTAATTCAGACTTGCTACCACGACGAACGCTGTGCGATTTGGTGGGACGTGAAACTGTTGCGTTTTATCGTCTGGCTTCACAGCCGTACGATCTGTTCAAATCTGACGCTTTATCCTCGAACTTCTCCTTGTCATGAAGTGATCCGTACGATCCTCGCCCATCCCTGTCATCGCCTTTTTTTCATTGTTTTTGATACTATAGCTTACCACTAAAGCCAAGTGTGTATCATCGACTTGATCTAAAAGCAAACAAAACCTCCGTTCTCTCTTGATGCAAAATATTAGCTGGTTCTAGCAAAAACCAATGGCATTCCCAGCAAAATATTCTCAGCAAGTAGTCCACTGTAGCAAAAAAACTGAGCAGGCACGCAAATGTGGCAAGTCACACTCTAGCTTATATGGGTCGCTCGCAACATTATACGGTATGCTGGCTCCGGAATTCCCCTAAGGAGATAGCTAGCATTGTCGAATATGATTGTAATCATGATGGTTGATCAATGAAAAGTTCCGTTTCCGCAAAAGAAAAGATTGTAGCAAACAAAAAGGTCAATTCCGATTGTAGCAACAAACAAAAGTCAATTCCAGCAAAAAAGATATATCAGGAACAAAAACACGAGTACTCAATTGTAGCAACAAGAAAAGCCAGTTCCAACAAAATATAATGGCAGTTCCAGCAAAATAATCTCATCAGCAAAACTCAAGTAGTCGGTTGTAGCAACAAAAAAAGGCAGTCCCAGAAAAAACATAAGCCGTTTCCAGCATGCCATATACCACAGTTCTAACAATTCCATAGCACGGTTCCAGCATGGGCACACTGGTTCCAGCATCGGAAAATCACTGGTTCCAGCTTCCGACGGTGCCCGTTGTAGCACCATGATGGCCGGTTGGAACATCTAGCCCTGTGGTTGCCATCCCAGCAAAGGTTCCCTTCTGTCTCAAGCAACGACTCTTGCCGTCCAGTCGCTCGTTGGTCGTTGTCATGGCGGTTGCAACACAGTGGTCGCCGCCACGTAGCTCAAGCCATCACTGGTGGCAGCATCCCCGCACAACAAAGTACTCGCGGTGCCTAGAATCTTTTCAGCTCCCGGGATTGAGGTTACAGCTTTCTAGCTAGGTGGACGTAACATCCGATGAGTTTCGCAGCAGGGGCAGTGTTGGTATTTGGGAGGCGTCGACGGCAGGGGCGGCGGCGGTGTCGTTGGTGCTGTAGGAGGGAGTCGATGGGGGAGGAGAAGACGCCAGGAGGTCGAGGTGTGCGAAGAAGTGAGAAGGATGAGGAGAGGATAACTGTCGAGTGGGTCCACTATGGACACACGTGTGTGAGGGGATTGATCATGGCGTGAAAATAGGAAGGGCCACTACCATCACTAGGCGACTGGCCGAACTATCGGCTGGCTGGTCGATTAGAATCGTTTGGCAAAGGGGATTGGTAGAGAAGATAGCAAAAAGGAGATATGGAGAAATCAATGCAATCAAACTGGTGATGTTTGCAATTTATTTTTGACGTGACCAATAAAACTGAAAAACTTGACAATAGGGGCGTACTACGCATCGGCTGCATGATAATCTGAGAAGATCGACTGCGCGAACTGCCGTTCGATGGAGTCGTGTGCAGTCGTCGGATCACTTCCCATCAGCCGTTGAGCCTTTGCAACAAGTGTTATGTTGCGCTCGACAATTGCAACACGAGGCTTGTTGCAGTCCTTCCAACAGGTTGTTTTTTTCCTGCACAAGAGCCGTCCAATCTGCAAGCTGACTAAAGAAAAACTTTTGGGAGGGTGTCCTCTCATTATTCCCTAAAATTACCTCTTAGTTAGAAACCGACTCATGGGAACAATCGTGCCAAGTTCAGGATTTGAATCTGGATGAAACCACCATAAAAAAGCTAATCATCTGAGCTACCCCCAGTTCACCATCTTAGTTACTACCTCTGTTCATAAATATAAGACGTTTTAGAGACTTGTATCAAGCCTCTAAAACGTCTTGTATTTATGAACAGAGGGAGTATCATTTATAATAAGGATTACAAAGCAGCTAAACCAAGGATCACAGAGAAGAGAACAATGGAACACCAGGTAGGGTGAGGCTGCATCTACAATGAAGATGTTGCCAGTTACATATGATGATGCTTCATGGATGAGAAAACGAACTAGCGATGTCAGTGCCGGATCAGTAGTGCCATATGTCTTAAGCGGCACAATCTTTGAAGTGACGGTGTTCCACCATCGCTTTTGCAGTAGAGCAGCAGTTATCTCCGACTGGAAGATTCCGGGCGCAATTGAGTTTACTCTAATTCCATACGCTCCTAACTCCAAGGCCATCACCTGCATCAACGTACATAGCTTGTTATGAACACAGCACTGAAACAAACGGTTGGCGAGGAATAGTGGTGGTACCTTGGTGACAGCATGCACGGCCGACTTGGAAGATGCGTATCCGGTGTTGCCATGCCCATCACCACGGTTAAGACCGGCAACGGACGAAATGTTGATGACTGAACCCTTTGTCTTGGCATCACGCATGTGCCTACATACATGCTTGGCGACGAGCCACAATCCGGTAAGGTTTGTCTTGTGGAGTTTGTCCCAGTCATCCTTGGGCCAATCCAGTGACGAATGTACACCTCCTGAAATATGAAGGACATTACTGTTACATGCCATTGAAGCTGCCAAATCTATTAGCTATATGCTACCGTACTATTAAGGATAGTTGGTACGTAGTCGTTTTTCAGACAGTCATTAATATGAGCACAATTTAAACACTGAACGCCAAATCAATTTAGAAATTAAGCCATTAATGCCATTGAGCCGCCAAGTGTATTATACTATTCGGTAACATGATAGTCTTTTCAAACTGTGAGTCGATACACTCATTTACAATATAAACGTAAGAAATACAGATAATATGTCCAATCCCAATTTTCTCGGTTAAAAGCATATTACCAAAAATACACCTTGGGACATGGGTGCACATGTACCCAAATAGCCGAAAAATAGTAAAAAAAATTGTGAAACTTTCTCTGAACAAGCATTGTCAAGTGTATTCTGGAGGAATAATTCTCACGTCACGTGTAAAGTTCTCGACAGAAATGATCTCGTTTCTGGACAAATAAATACAAACCAATACTATTTTTTTGCGAGAATAATATATTAAGCTTACTATTCACACAGTTTGTTACTTGCAATTTTGTTTTTTTGCCAATAATACCACATAAGTCATTTAGTCCTGAAACTTTACATGTAAGTACTACCTCTGTAAACTAATATAAGTTGTTTTAGAGTACTATTTTAGTACTCTAAAACGTCTTATATTAGTATACGGAAGGAGTAATACACTAGACAATGTTTGTTCCCAAAAAGTTTCACATTTTTTCTAATCGGATGCGCCTAGACCTAGGTTCCAAAAATCCGCATCGGCATATTACAGCCTATAATGCGGTGCTAATTACCATGCATAACTGATTTGATATCGTATATGCTATCCTATATACCTAAGATATCTTAACATGCAAGCATGACACATCACCAGACAATTATAGATGGGATAAGGTCCACCTCAAGATGCAACCATGCATGAGAAAAGACCCATCACCACATGCAACTATGCATGGCAGCATATTTTTCATTCTTTTATTCTATTCATATTCAATAAATATGTTACAACTATACATAATCAAATACAACAAGTTGTAAGTATTTTTTATTTTGTTTCACATGTTTTTAATCAAAACATATTGCAACTAATTCCCACGGCAACGGCCGGGGTATCATCTAGTTATTTCAACATGCATGATCCACTTATACTCAATAGCTTCTACTTCCTCCGTCCTAAAATGTAAGATTATTTTGAACACTATGACGGGGAAATATAAATGATGTGTACCCAAGCTAAATCAGTTTTTCTGACCAATCATATATTACATCTGAGCTTTACTTGAAAGTATTTGCAGTAGGAGATAAAATAAGACCCGTGAAATAAGGGCAAATCAATAGGCAAATCGCACCCCGTATAGCAAACGGGTTACCTCGGAGGCCAGCGTTGTTAATCAAGACGTCGAATCGTCGATGCGGCCGAAGGCGTCCCAGGCCCTCTGCACCGCCGCCTCGACGCCAGGCTCTCCTGCGGCGACGTCGAGCTCGACGGCCACCGCCAATGGTTGGCTGGAAACCGCAGCTGCGGAAGCGTTGATCTCATTGCAGAGGGATTGGAGACGGTCGACGCGGCGCGCGACCGCGACGACCCGGCAGCCGGCGCGCGCCAGGTCGAAGCAGAAATCTCGGCCAAGGCCGGAGGAGGCGCCCGTCACCAGCACAACCTGCCCCTCCAGCCTGCTCCACGGCGCTCCCCCAGCGGACGACACCATCGCTGGAAACTGGTGTTGGGTTGGTAGTGGTACGACGCTGTGGACTACGCTATTTGCTGGCTATTAATAGGATGGGCAAGCATGATTTCTGACAGCATTAGGTGATAATCGATACTTAATTATGATTGTGGTGGTGCATTGCTGCAGTCGTTTATACTCCCTCCGTTCCATAATATAGGACGTTTTTTTGACACTAATATAGTGTTAAAAAACGTCTTACATTACGGGAGGAGTAGTTTTGAGGGAGGTACATGCTACTGGTTAGTTGTCCAGGAGTGTTAAGCCGAATCTTGGCTTGAGGATGCCATTTGGGACTTGCATTTACTTATCACACCTATCACGTGCTGAGAGTGGTTTTCCAGCCATGCATATTTCTAAGCATTTCTCATCACATGCTGGATGATAGCAAAACTGCAAAAGTAGTATGGCTCTTTACTATAAAACATAACTTTATGATGGGAGAGATCTGGTACGTACTCCCTCCGTTCCTAAATATAAGTCTTTTCCGTATGGGAGTAGATTGCATGTAAAATGTGGTACGTTTCTTTGGTGATTGCAATCTTCTTCCTAATAATTTGTCTTACGACCGTCATTAGACACCCCCTATCCGAAAAAAGACCCCTTAACCGGCAAACGTTCGGCATTTGCGAATGATTTGTATCACAGCGCTAGTTTAGCTTTGCTTGTCATTGCATATTCATGCATGCATTTATTTTTTTCAAATGAATTTGAAATGAGGAATGATCAAGCCTCATGGAGAATTTTTGTCAAAGAGCAATATAAAAATTGCCTCAAAGAAGTCCAAGAAAATGTCCCTGTGATTCTAAGAGAATATTTGCATGAGGTAAAATGCAAACCAATATTTTTGGAATCACAAAAACATTTTACTTTGGGCATTTGAGTTAATCCTATAAATAATTGCATTGGATTTATAATTGTTATATATCAAATATAAGTCCAATAAATCTGAAACTTCTTATGTGGCACTGGTAAAATCCACTAAGCTCACATGATAATTTTCAGGTTTTGCAAAAAATGGTTTAGAATTTTATCTGAGCCAAAACAAACTGCAGAAATATAAAACAGAAACAATTACAAGAAAATGCAATGAGAGGAAGATCTTACCTGGCCCAGCTGGCGGCCCAGCCCACCTGAGCCCCTGTCGTCTTCCTCCTAGCGCCAGGAGGATAGGGCGTGTGCCCGGTGCGCGCGACCACGCGCCGCGCAACCTCCTGCTTCAACCGCTCCGTGGCAAGGGCGATAAGGACGCCGAGACCCCCTCCCGTGCACGCCTCCTCTCGCTCTCGCTCCCTCCCTCTCCTCTGCTCTCTCTCTCACCCGCACCCGAGAGCACGCCGACGTGCACCACCGCAGCCACCGGCCACTGCTGAGCCAGCCACCTTGCCCATTAGCCCCGCAACCGAGCGCAGTTTCTCCAAGCCAGAGGAATCGAGGTCGAGCGCCCAGGATCGACGCCATCGTCCCCTTCTTCAACCTCCAGCCCGAGAGATCGCCGGTGACCCCACGCTCACCTCGCCGCTTCCCCGAGCCCGCTGACCATCTCCCTGTCACCGCGGTGAGCTGCTGAACCGTTCCCCCCTCTTCCCCGGTTGCTTCGTGGCCCTAGCTAGCTTCCCCGCCGTGGCCGAGCTCCGGTCGCCCTGGCATGTCGCTGCCGAGGCCTAAGCTCGAGGAGCTCTCGTCCGAGCATGCGGTTGGACTCCTGGAGTTCCCAGGAGCCAAACGCCCCTAATATCTTGTCGTGCCCCGCTCTGTAGCATCGGCCCCGTCCTCACCGAACCCCAGCCGCCGTGGGTGAGCTCGCCGCCGTCGCTACAAGCCACCCCAGCCCCTCCGGTTAGTCGCAATCGACGTGGACGAGCCCCAGGACACCTCCCGTAGTCGCCGCCGTCCTTTTGGTCCCCGGAGTGGCGTTTTTGACGCCCTCCGCCATGCCTGCCATCGCCGGCGGCTTAACTCTGGCCTGACCGCCGTTATGGCTAACCTAATGACCCCTTGGGTCACTGACTTGTGAGCCCAGACCCTGACTAACTACTGGATTAGTTAAGCCTAATGACTAGTTAGCACAGAGCCACTGACATGCGGGTCCCAGTGTCAGTTTTGACCTGGAACGGTCACGTTGACCTGCTGACACTAGGCTGACGTCATGATGACATAGTAAATGTTTCTGGAATTTAAATAAATCTTAATTGATATATCTATTTCAGAAAATATTTAAAACTTCTAAAAATCATAGAAAATAATCTATAACTCGGACGAAAAATAATTTTTATATAAAAAATGATTAAAAAAATCCAACGAATCCGTTTATGCCACGTTCATGCATGTTTGGACAAGTTATCATCACCAAATAGGACAAATGATGATTAGGGCAAAATTGATAAATAGTTTGGAGTTGGAATTTGATGTCCATTTGAATTCCACTTCAATTAATATGAGTAAATATTGTACTGGGTGAATTCAGTACCTTAACATGCCATATCATACATCATGTTTGTTGCATCACATTGAATGTGTTCTTTCTTCTTGTTGTCGGTGTTATCCCTTCTCGATAGACGATGGTTCCGACGTTGTGATTGTTGACACTGATGAAGAGAAGTACTATCTTCAGAACTGTCAGGCAAGCAAACCCCCTTTGAGCATTCCGATACATACCCACTCTCTCGGTCCTGCTCTCTTTTACTACATTCGGACAACAACGATTCAACTGTTACATGTTTTGGTAGTTGAACTCATTCCTCTGCATGAACTGTCTTTGTCACAGTAAATAGTTGAAACCACTTAGCATGAGTAGCAACTGCTTGAGCCTTGATGTGCTTACTCATCCATGCTTGCTTACGGTGCCTGCTGCTACTTCTTGAGTTTGCTTTGGTTTTCCCTTGAAGAGGAAAGGGTGATGCAGCAAAGTAGATAAGTATTTCCCTCAGTTGTTGAGAACCAAGGTATCAATCCAGTAGGAGATACAAGCAAGTCCCCAATCTTCGCACCTACACAAACAATCAAACTCTTGCACCCAACGCAAAAAGGGGTTGTCAATCCCTTCACTGTTATTTGCAAGGATGAGATCTGATAGAGATACATATAAAAGATTGCTAAATCGGAAAGTAAAACAAAAGTAAAAAGAATGCAGCGAGATATTTTTGGTATTTTTGGTTTATAGATCTGAAAATATAATATGAAAAATAGACCCGGGGGCCATAGGTTTTACTAGAGGCTTCTCTCATGTAGGAAAATAATACGGTGGGTGAACAAATTACTGTCGAGCAATTGATAGAAAAGCGCATAGTTATGACGATATCCAAGGCAATGATTATGCATATAGGCATCACGTCCGTATCAAGTAGATCGAAACGATTCTGCATCTACTACTATTATTCCACACATCGACCGACTCCTGCCTGCATCTAGAGTATTAAGTTCATGAAGAACAGAGTAACGCATTAGGTAAGATGACATGATGTAGAGGGATAAACTCAAGCAATATGATGAAAACCCCATCTTTTTATCCTCGATGGCAACAATACAAATACGTGCCTCGCTACCCCTACTTTGTCACTGGGTGAGGACACCGCAAGATTGAACCCAAAACTAAGCACTTCTCCCATTGCAAGAATTACCAATCTAGTTGGCCAAACCAAACCAATAACTCGAAGAGACTAGCAAAGATATGAAATCATGCATATAAGAATTCAGAGAAGATTCAAATAATATTCATAAATAAGCTGATCATAAACCCACAATTCATCGGATCTTGACAAACACACCGCAAAAGAGTATTACATCGGATAGATCTCCATGAAGATCATGAAGAACATGGTATTGAAGAACAAAGAGAGAGAAGAAGCCATCTAGCTACTAGCTATGGACCCGAAGGTCTGTGGTAAACTACTCACGCATCATCGGAGGGGCAATGGAGTTGATGTAGATGCCCTCCGTGATCGAATCCCCCTCCGGCAGATTACCGGAAAAGGCTCCAAGATTGGATCTCACGGGAACAGAGGCTTCCGGCGGCGGAAAAGTATTTTCGTGGCTCTTTTTGGTATCCAGGGAATATTTGGGAATTTATAGGCCGAAGAATAGGGTTAGGAGGGCTGCCGTGGGGCCACAAGCCAGGGGGCGCCCCCCCTAGGGCGCGCCCTGGTGGCTTGTGACTCCACGGCAGGTCTCCTGCCTTCATCTCCAAGTCTGCTGGGTTTCTTCTGGTCCAAGAAAAATCATTCCGAAGATTTTATTCCATTTGGACTCCGTTTAATATTCCTTATCTGCAATACTCAAAAACAAGGAAAAAACAGAAACTGGCACTAGGCTCTAGATTAATAGGTTAGTCCCAAAAATAATATAAAATATCATATTAATGCATATAAAACATCCAAAACAGATAATATAATAGCATGGAACAATAAAAAATTATAGATACGTTGGAGACGTATCAAGCATCCCCAAGCTTAATTCCTGCTCGTCCTCGAGTAGGTAAATGATAAAAACAGAATTTTTGATATGGAATGCTACCTAACATATTTATCCATGTAATATTCTTTATTGTGGCATGAATATTCAGATCCGTAAGATTCAAAACAAAAGTCTAATATTGACATAAAAACAGTAATACTTCAAGCATACTAACAAGGCAATTGCGTCCTTTCGAAATAACATGGCCTTAGAAAGTTATCCGTACATAATCATATGGTCTGGCTATGCTCCATCTTCCCCACACAAAGTATCTAAATCATGTACAACCCCGATGACAAGTCAAGCAATTGTTTCACACCTTTTATGTTCTCAAACCTTTTCAACTCTCACGCAATACATGAGCGTGAGCCATGGATATAGCACTATAGGTGGAATAGAATATGGTGGAGGTTGTGAGGAAAAAAAGGAGAAGATAGTTTCACATCAACTAGGCGTATCAACGGGCTATGGAGATGCCCATCAATAGATATTAATGTGAGTGAGTAGGGATTGCCATGCAACGAATGCACTAGAGCTATAAGTGTATGAAAGCTCAAAAATAAAACCAAGTGGTTGTGCATAAGATGAAAAATTCCACTAGTTATATGAAAGTGACAAAATAGGAGACTCTCTATCGTGAAGATCACGGTGCTACTTTGAAGCACAAGTGTGGAAAAAGATAGTAGCATTGTCCCTTCTCTCTTTCTCTCATTTTTTTTGGTGGGCATCTTTGGCCTCTTTTTTTTTATTTGGGCTTCGCTGGCCTCTTTTATTATTTGTAAAGTCCGGAGACTCATCCCAACTTGTGAGGGAATCATAGCTTCCATCATGCTTTTCTCTCACGGGACAATGCTCTAATAATGAAAATCATCACACTTTTATTTACTTACAACTCAAGAATTACAACTCGATACCTAGAACAAAATATGACTCTATATGCAATATGAAAGTGATGGTGCGTGTCATGAAAAACGGAACGGTGGAAGTTGCATGGCAATATATCTCGGAATGGCTATGGAAATGCCATAATAGGTAGGTATGGTGGCTGTTTTGAGGAAAGTATATGGTGGCTGTTTTGAGGAAGGTGGGTTTAATGCACCGGCAAAAGTTGCGCGGTACTAGAGAGGCTAGCAAAGGTGGAAGGGTGAGAGTGCGTATAATCCATGGACTCAACATTAGTCATAAAGAACTCACATACTTATTGCAAAAGTCTATTAGGTATAGAAGCAAAGTATTAGACGCATGCTCCTAGGGGAGAGGTTGGTAGGAGTTAACCATCGCGCGCTCCCGACCCTCACACAAAGGTTGACAATCATTAAACAAATCATGCTCCGACTTCGTTACATAAAGGTTCACCATACGTGCATGCTACGGGAATCACAAACTTTAACACAAGTATTTATTCCAATTCAAAATTACTCACTAGCATGATTCTCATATTACCATCTTGATATCTCAAAACTATATGCAAGGAATCAAACTTCTCATAGTATTCAATGCACTTAATATGAAAGTTTTTGTTATATCCCTCTTGGATGCCCATTATATTAGGACTAAATTCATAACCTAAACCAATTACCATGATGTTTAAAGACTCTCAAAATAATATAAGTGAGGTACGAGAGTTCAATAATTTCTATAAAATAAAACACCACCGTGCTCTAAAAAGATATAAGTGAAGTACTAGAGCAACATTGCCTAGCTCAAAAGATATAAGTGAAGCACATAGATTATTCTAATAAATTCACGATTAATGCGTGTCCCCCTCAAAATATGTGTGCAGCAAGGATGATTGTGGAAAACTAAAAAGCAAATACTCATATCATACAAGACGCTCCAAGCAAAACACATATCATGTGGTGAATAAAAATATAGCCTCAAGTAAATTTACCGATGGATTGAAGACGAAAGAGGGGATGCCTTCCGGGGAATCCCCAAGCTTAGGCTCTTTGGTATCCTTGAATATGGCTTGGGGTGCCTTGGGCATCCCCAATCTTAGGCTCTTGCCACTTCTTATTCCATAGTCCATCAAATCTTTACACAAAACTTGAAAACTTCACAACACAAAACTCAGCAGAAAACTCGTGAGATCCGTTAGTATAAGAAAAATAAATCACCACTTTAGGTACTTTTGTGAACTCATTCTTTATTTATATTGGTGTAATATCTACTGTATTAAAACTTCTCCATGGTTCATACCCCCCGATACAACCCATGGATACATCAAAATAAGCAAACAACACAAAGAAAACAGAATCTGTCTAAAACAGAACAGTCTGTAGCAATCTATAGACTTCAAATACTTTTTTAATTCAAAAAATTCTGAAAAATTAGGACAATCAGGGAAATTTGTATATCAATCTTTTGTAAAAATATCAGATCAAAAGCACGTTACAGTGAATTTACAAAATTCCTGGAATGAGAGCAAAAGTTTCTGTTTTTCAGCAAAATCAAATCACAAACACCGTAGACCATCCCAAAGGTCTTACTTGGCTCAAACACTAATTAAAACAAGAAAACACAATTACTACAGTGGTAATAATGTGTAAAGCACTAAAAAATAGAAGCAAAAACAAAAGCATAAAATAAAATTGGGTTGCCTCCCAACAAGCGCTATTGTTTAACGCCCCTAGCTAGGCATAACGATTTCAATGATGCTCACATAAAAAGTAGTAATTGAGATATGCAAAAGAGCATCATGAATAGCATGAAAAACAAATTTAAGTCTAACCCACTTCCTATGCATAGGGATTTTGTGAGCAAACAATTTATGGGAACAAGAATCAACTAGCATAGGAAGGCAAAACAAGCATAACTTCAAAACTTTAAACACATAGAGAGGAAACTTGATATTATTGCAATTCCTACAAGCATATGTTCCTCCCTCATAATAAATTTCAGTAGCATCATGAAGGAATTAAACAATATAACTATCATATAAAATTTTCTCTTCATGATCCACATGCATGCAAAGTTGACACTCTTCCAAAATAGTGGGATTATCATTAACTAAAGTCATGACCTCTCCAAACCCACTTTTATCAAAAATTTCATAAGATTGAACACTCTCCAAAACAGTGGGATCAATAATGCCTAAATTTGACACTCTTCCAAACCCACTTTCAATATCATATTCATCATGAGTATTAAATAAATTATCAATATCATAAGAAGCATTATCACCCCAATCATGATCATTGCAATAAGTAGTGGTCATGGCAAACTCATCAAATATAGCATCCCCAAGCTTGTGGGTTTGCATATCATTAGCACAATTGATATTAATAGAATTTATAACAATATCATTGCAATCATGCTTTTCATTCAAGGAAACATCGTGAATCACTTCATCACAATTTTCACATTCACGAATCTCAAGCAAAACTTTATAGAGATAATCAAGTACACTCAACTCACTAGCAATTGGCTCATCACAATTGGATCTCTTGAAAAGATTAGCAAGTGGATGAGGATCCATATCAATAGATTTTTAGCAAGCAAATATGCAAGCAAATAGAAGGCACATGGTAACTCAAGTAGACAAAAAGAGATCCGGCGAGAAAAAGGCGAATAAAATGGCAAATCTTTTTTTTTTTTTTTCTGAAAATCATTTTAGAAGTGAGGGAGAGGAAAACGAGAGGAAAATAGCAAATAAAGTAAATGCAAGAGATGAGTTTGTGATGGGTACTTGGTAGGCTTGATGTAGATCTCCCCGGCAACGGCGCCAGAAATCCTTCTTGCTACTTCTTGAGCTTGCGTTAGTTTTCCCTTGAAGAGGAAAGGGTGATGCAGCAAAGTAGATAAGTATTTTCCTCAGTTGTTGAGAACCAAGGTATCAATCCAGTAGGAGATACAAGCAAGTCCCCAATCTTCGCACCTACACAAACAATCAAACTCTTGCACCCAACGCTAAAAGGGGTTGTCAATCCCTTCACGGTTATTTGCAAGGATGAGATCTGATAGAGATAGATATAAAAGATTGCTAAAACGGAAAGTAAAACAAAAGTAAAAAAGAATGCAGCGAGATATTTTTGGTATTTTTGGTTTATAGATCTGAAAATATAATATGGAAAATAGACCCGGGGGCCATAGGTTTCACTAGAGGCTTCTCTCATGTAGGAAAATAATACGGTGGGTGAACAAATTACTGTCGAGCAATTGATAGAAAAGCGCATAGTTATGACGATATCCAAGGCAATGATTATGTATATAGGCATCACGTTCGTATCAAGTAGACCAAAACGATTCTGCATCTACTACTATTACTCCACACATCGACCGACTCCTGCCTGCATCTAGAGTATTAAGTTCATGAAGAACAGAGTAACGCATTAGGTAAGATGACATGATGTAGAGGGATAAACTCAAGCAATATGATGAAACCCCCATCTTTTTATCCTCGATGGCAACAATACAAATACGTGCCTCGCTACCCCTACTTTGTCACTGGGTGAGGACACCACAAGATTGAACCCAAAACTAAGCACTTCTCCCATTGCAAGAATTACCAATCTTGTTGGCCAAACCAAACCAATAACTCGAAGAGACTTGCAAAGATATGAAATCATGCATATAAGAATTCAGAGAAGATTCAAATAATATTCATAGATAAGCTGATCATAAACCCACAATTCATCGGATCTCGACAAACACACCGCAAAAGAGTATTACATCGGATAGATCTCCATGAAGATCATGAAGAACATGGTATTGAAGAACAAAGAGAGAGAAGAAGCCATCTAGCTACTAGCTATGGACCCGAAGGTCTGTGGTAAACTACTCACGCATCATCGGAGGGGCAATGGAGTTGATGTAGATGCCCTCCGTGATCGAATCCCCCTCCGGCAGATTACCGGAAAAGGCTCCAAGATTGGATCTCACGGGAACAGAGGCTTCCGGCGACGGAAAAGTATTTTCGTGGCTCTTTTTGGTATCCAGCGAATATTAGGGAATTTATAGGCCGAATAATAGGGTTAGGAGGGCTGCCATGGGGCCACAAGCCAGGGGGGCGCCCCCCCCTATGGCGCGCCCTGGTGGCTTGTGACTCCACGGCAGGTCTCCTGCTTTCATCTCCAAGTCTGTTGGGTTTCTTCTGGTCCAAGGAAAATCATTCCGAAGATTTTATTCCGTTTGGACTCCGTTTAATATTCCTTATCTGCAATACTCAAAAACAAGGAAAAAACAAAAACTGGCACTAGGCTCTAGATTAATAGGTTAGTCCCAAAAATAATATAAAATAGCATATTAATGCATATAAAACATCCAAAACATATAAGATAATAGCATGGAACAATTAAAAATTATAGATACGTTGGAGACGTATCACCTGCTATGCTTAGAGTCGTGTTGGGTCAGATCCATCTTGGTGATGAATTGGAATGGTGGTGTTCATGTCCTACTGTGTGTGAGTTAAGAGTGTGAATCCAATTTGGTAAACGTAGCGATGAGAGGCCATGTAGGAGTACATGGTGGGTTTTCTCATTGAAACCGCTCATAGGAACTGAGTTCCGTGTTTGTGTTCCAAGACTAGCTACTACCGCACATTGGGTTCCGGTAACTCGACCCCTCTCGGCCAATTAACTTCCCTGTTCTCAGTCCAGGAGTCGCAGTAGTTCAAAACATTGATAGGTGTGGCTGGGCCTGCGAAGTGGATGAACGGCCCAGTCGGGACCGGCTTGGGGCCCTGCTCACAACGTTTGAGGACATGCTGGAAACCTCGGCCGGACTTCCATTATGGGTTCCAACTCAGATAGGCGACTACCTTGGACGTGATTCATTGTAAGTTAACATCCGTGGCCGACTCCCTCGTTGGGCTTCCGCTTGAAGGTTGCCGAGGTGCCTTTTTACGTGCACATGGCGATAAGTGGCAGGAGCATGTGTGACGAAGTACACCCCTGTAGGGTAAACTATCTATTCGAATAGCCGCATCCGCGGATATGGACTACTTGGAGACTTGCATTGTTCATCGATAACTTTAAATGGATACTCTAAAATGCTCTAGATAAGTGTGAGTGTTATGGATGGCCTTCTCGTAGGAAGACGGGAAAGGATCCATAGTGGTGTATTGATGTGGTGAATATGTGGACTCGTGTGTGATATCCCACCTCAAAGAAAGTACTCGTAGTCGTAGTACATGTTAGCCAAGAGTCAAAGCTGGCTTGCTGCAATAAACTCCACAACCCCCTTGTTGACAATAATGCATATGTAGATAGTTCTGATGTAAGTCTTGCTGAGTACCTTTGTACTCACGTTTGCTTATTTATGTTTTTGCAGATGAGACTTCAGTCTCATTAGTGATTCTTACGACGTGAAGTTCGATGTTTACCGGATTAGCTTGGGAATCCCAAACAAAGGTCTGGCTCCTTTGAGAGGGTCATTGTAGTTTTTCAGGCTCCTCCAGCCACTTTTAGTAGATGTCTGTACCCATACATATTATGCTTCCGCTTGTTGCTTGTATGACTTTGTGTGTTTGGTCATGTGACCTTTGTTTGTAATATTACACCATGTTAGCTCTTATGAGTATTTAATGAACACCTTGAGTCGTAGAGTTGTGTTGTGATGCCATGTTGTATCTATGCATATCGTGCATGTTGTGCGTACGGGTGACGTGCATTGGTATGTGTGGGATTCGACACCCAGTTGTGTGCCTTTAGTAGCCCTCTCTACAGGGAAATGCCTCTTTGTGCTTCCACTGAGCCATGGTAGCTTGCTACTCCGGACACATTGATTGACCGACATGTATCCTTCTTTGTTGTTGTGTCTGTCCCTACGAGGAAATGTCTCACAGTGTAATGGAGTCCATGTAGCCTTCTATGACTCGTCTACACGCAATTGATGACAGAAATGTCTCACGGTGTAATGGAGTCCATGTAGCTTGCTATGACTCGTCTACACACGTTGATGACTTGCACCTGCATTGCTGGGTTACGTATGCCTGTTCCTGTACGGATGTGCCACTTGGGTTCTTTGACTAGTTATGTCGACCCGGGTTCTCTGGCGTATGATTGCTAGCGACATAATCATATACGTGAGCCAAAAGACGCAAACGGTCCCGGCCAAGGTAAGGTGGCAGCCGTGGGGATTACCGTGCGTGAGGCCGCAAAGTGATGTGATATGTTACAAGATGGATTCATATGACTTGGGATCGGGGTCCCGACAATTTGGCTCACATTTTTAGTTGTGAGAGGTGTAAGTTTCTTCAAAGCGACATGGCATTTTCTGTCGGAGAAGACAATTTTTCGTTCAAGACTGCCACCGTTTGATCTCGTTTCAGAACTAAAAATGCCATCAAAAGGGGTTAGTATGCCACCCCTCTCCCATGAAGGACGGTCCCGAATAGGATTTTCGAAAGAAAAAAAGATAGCCCTTGAGCGATCTTCCCAAATTCCCTATGATTGTCACTAGGCACCTCCTGATCCAAAATAATAGGATCCCATGTTTCGCTCAAGGGCGACTTCAGCGGCACCACCAGGTCGTCGGTGCTACTACCTCCTTCTTGATAGCTCCTCTCACCGTCGACGCGTCATCGACAAAGCCCGCTTCATCGGCGGAGGCGCAGCTTTCCTCCAATGCAGGGTGCGGAAGGCCCTAACGACTTGGGTTATAGTCCGCGTCGAGACGATAAGGGCAACGCCCTTGGTGGGGCCTATGTCTGGTGCACAGCGAAGACCAACGGTGTCTCACCTTCCTCTATAACAACATATGTTTAACACTATAACGTTTATGCGGTGGAGCCGCCTACTTACCAGTCGTTTCTTGTGGAGCCATGTGGACTCATTGATAGTGTGCCGACTAGGGAGCTGTCAACATGTCGACTCCTGGCCTGGTGTGGCAGATGAGGAACCCTTGCCAGTTCCGTCCTGGGCCACTTCGCACAGCCCATGACATTGACAAGGAAGATCTTGAAGACTTGATGTATACTCCAAGAAGTTGGATTCTTGGAGGACTCTCCTCTCCGTCGACGTAGTTGACTAGGACTATTGTAATTCTGGGCCTCCGGTATCTTATATAAACGGGGGCTGGGCTACACGATAGAACGCATCTTGTAAGTTAGACATCACAATCTCTCGATAGATACATGTACTATGTAATATACACAAACAAAATAAACACAAGCATGACGTAGGGTATTATCTCCTCGGACGTGGAGGAGGAAGCCATCCGCGCCCGCATTGTGAAGAAGCAGCATTGGAGGAACACACACGCCCACGCTCGAGAGAAGAATCAGGCGGGCCGTGAAATGGCTGGGCTGCCACCAAAGGATGAGAAGGAGGACACTGACGGTGAGGACAACTCTGACGACGAGCAGATCCGGCTCGATCTATAATGCGTCTTCAACTGGTACTTTCGAGAGAAGGACTGCAATGGCACCGGGAAGGGCAAGGGCACCCATGGATGATCTTCTCCACCATGGGCAAACATGCCAAATTTTGGATGTTGTATGTTGTTGCCGGACGATGTGTATGCATTGTTTACGTAGTTGCATGAGTTTGGATGGATTTGAGGTATGCTAATTGAGGCGTCCGGTTGTGAGAAGGGAAATATGAGGTGTGACAGTTCAGTGCCCGCGGACGCGCCCGAGCGCGTCTACAGACGTTTGAGGGGCCGAATTAGCCCATCGCGGCTGTAGATGCTCTTAGTAGAATAAGCTCTTAGGGCATCTTCAACGGCAACCCGTAAATTTCCTCCCGCATTCGTCCACGGGCGAGGGGGGCCAGTTCGCGGACACAGATGCGGGAAGCCGCCATCTAAGGGTAGCCGCATATATTACAAACTCTTTTTCGACAAACAGGATGAAGTTCGTGCAAACATGGTCGGATTTCATGTAAACATGACGAATTTCATGCAAACACGATGGATTTTCATTACATCCCAAACATTTAAAACAAAATGACCCCACACTAAACCTATCCTACGGCGGTGACGCCCGGCGTCCAAGCCCGTGTCGTCCTCCATCCGTCGTCTCCATGAGCACCAGCGATAAGACGATGAATTGAAGTTGTGGTCTCTGGCGAGGAAGAATAGAACACAGGAGATGGACCGGCTCAATGGGACATCAGGCCCTGCCGCCTCCCCTTCCCTACTCATCCTCAGAGGATGCCGTGCCCAGTTCGACACCGGTGGACATGAGGTCCACGAGGAAAATGGTGGCGCCTTGGCTGTCGTCGTCCCACCGGGCCGCCTGATGGTTCGTCGGCGATGCATGGAGGTGCAGCTAGCGTTGTTCTTCTCCGCGATCGCTTGTAGCTGTGCCGCCGCGATGGACGCTTCCTGGTGAGCGATGGCTTGAGAGTGGACGACATCGTAAATGGCTTGCTGCTCCGGAATGAAGTTCGGGTTCGCTGCAGCCATGGCCGCCAGGGCCTCCTTGCTCGCGCACTCGCCATCGATCTGGCCCAATGCCAGCCGGTGCTGCTCCAGTGCCCGCTCTAATGCCGACGTAGCCGCCAACGTAGCCGCCGACGCAGGCTTCCCCTCCGCCATGGCGGCGTTGTAGTGCACCTGCGCCCGCTCCATGATGACCCACAAGTATAGGGGATCAATCGTAGTCCTTTCGATAAGTAAGAGTGTCGAACCCAACAAGGAGCAGAAGGAAATGACAAGCGGTTTTCAGCAAGGTAATTTCTGTAAGCACTGAAATTGTAGGTAACAGATAGTTTGATAGCAAGATAATTGGTAATGAGGAAGTAACGGTAACGATAAGTAAGGTGCAGCAAGGTAGCCCAATCCTTTTGTGGCAAAGGACAGGCCAGAACAGTCTCTAGTAATAGGCAAAGTGTTCTTGAGGGTACACGGGAATTTCATCTAGTCACTTTTATCATGTTGGTTTGATTCGTGTTCGCTACTTTGATAATTTGATATGTGGGTGGACCGGTGCTTGGGTGATGTTCTTACTTGAACAACCTCCCGCTTATGATTAACCCCCTCGCAAGCATCCGCAACTACGAGAAAAGTTTTAAGATAAAATCTAACCATAGCATTAAACGTTTGGATCCAAATCAGCCCCTTACGAAGTAGCGCATAAACTCGGGTTTAAGCTTCTGTCACTCTAGCAACCCATCATCTAATAACTACTCCACAATGCATTCCCTTAGGCCCATGAATGGTGAAGTGTCATGTAGTCGACGTTCACATGACACCACTAAGGGAATAACAACATACATATCATCAAAATATCAAACACATATCAAATTCACATGATTACTTGCTACATGACTTCTCCCGTGACCTCAAGAACAAGGGTAACTACTCACAAATAGTAAACATGCTCAAGATCATAGGAGTATTAAATAGCATAATGGATCTGAACATATAATCTTCCACCAAATAAACCATATAGTAATCAACTACGCAAGGTAATCAACACTACTAGTCACCCACAGGTACCAATCTGAGGTTCCGGTACAAAGATTGAACACAAGAGATGAACTAGGGTTTGAGAGGAGATGGTACGGTTGAAGATGTTGATGAAGATTGGCCTCCCAAAGATGAGAGGGGTGTTGGTGATGACGATGGCTTCGATTTCCCCCTCCGGGAGGGAAGCTCCCCCGGCGGAATCGCTCCGCTGGAGGGCAAAAGTGCTCCTGCCCAAGTTCCGCCTCGAGGCGGCGGCGCTTCGTCCCGAAAGTCCTCCTCTTATTTTTTCTAGGTCAAAAATGAATATATAACAGAAGATGGGCATCGGAGGTGGGCCGAGGAGGGCACAACCCACCAGGGCGCACCCAGGGGGGCTTGGCGCGCCCTGGTGTCTTGTGCCCACCAGGGTGGCACCCTCCGATAGTTCTTTGCTCCAGTATTTTTTATTGATTCCAAAAATAATCTCCGTAAAGTTTCAGCTTCATTGGAGATGTGCAGAATAGGTATCTCTGATTTGTTTTCTTGGGTCGAGAATTCTAGCTGACGATATTCTCCCTCTTTGTGTAAACCTTGCATTTTATGAGAGAAAAGGCATTAGAATCACTCCCTAAAGCATCATTATTCAACAAAACATAATAAATAATAGTAGGAAATCATGATGCAAAATGGACGTATCAACTCCCCCAAGCTTAGACCTCGCTTGTCCTCAAGCGAAAGCCGATATTGAAAAGCATGTCCACATGGTTTGAGAGAGAGGTGTCGATAAAAACAAAATACGGACATAGTAGCATCATGCTTATTATTATAGCAGCAACAAACTCTAACGTAAAATTTATTCAATATATTTTTATCATATAACTTCTCATGAACAAGTAACAATTCATCACAACATAGAAGTATGAAGCATAAACCTTATTGGAAACCAACAAACTATGTTCTTAGTCAACTTTGCAACTACAATTCATCATATTTTCAGGAAGGGTTTCATGTCGGAGCCTTTTGGCAAGTCCACATGCTCAACCATCATTTAGTCTTCTATGATTGCTAACACTCATGGCATACCCATGAGCAAAAAGTTTCAACCGGACACATAGGAAGATAGGGGCTTATAGTTTCGCCTCCCAACGTATTCACCTCAAGGGTGATGTCAACAATAATAACTCATGTCCACTCATATCCAACTGGATATATGTGCCTAGATCTTTCCTCACCACATGATGCTTGCAAAAGGAAAAAGTAAAAAGGAATAGGGAAGAATACTTTGACTCTTGCATAAAAGTAAATACATAAAAGTAAAAGATAGTCCCTTCGCAAAGGGACGCAGAGGTTGTCATGCGCTTTTTGGTTTGTATGCCCAATCCCTTAATGTAAAAGAATGTCACGCTATATTGCCCCCTATGATAGCAACCTTTATTATGCAGTCCGTCACTTTTATTACTTTGCCATCATAAGTTCGTATAGCGCTCAATTTTCTCTTACACTAATTTACTTTTAGAAGCAATTTTTATTGCCTTATTGCATCAATGACAACTTACTTGGAGGATCTTACTCGATCCGTAGGTAGGTATGGTGGACTCTCAAAGAATGAATTTGGCTTTGGGTTTTTGGATGCACAAGTAGTATCTCTACTTAGTGCGGAATTTTTGGCTAGCAAAGATATTGAGCAAGCACCACATGTTGAAGGATCTATGACAATATAACTTCTATGTGGATATGAACAAGCATAAATCATTACGTTGTCTTCCTTGTCCAACGTCAACAGTTTTGACATATAATATTTGATGGGGGCTCACAATCATAAAAGATGTCCAAGATGGTGTATTTGCATGTGAATCTTCTCTTCCCTTATTAATTCTTTCATGAGTTGCATCATTGACCAATGCTATGTTTGTCAATCTCCAATAAATTTTACTACTTATACTTTTGTTTATGTGATGTCATTACTCACCATAGGATTAGCATATGATTCTTTTCATTTATTTCTCTTTTCTTTTATTTGGATTGCAACAAAAAAGTAGAGAGGCAAAAACTGAAACTAAACTTTATTATATAATTCTCACTCGATTACATAGATAGATAGGACACGAAACTAACACATGAAAATAGATCATGCTAAACTTTTATTCAACTAAAGCAAAGGGAAACTAAAGATCGAACTAAAATAGGTAAAGGTGAATAAAAGTGATGGTGATACGATACCGGGGCACCTCCCCCAAGCTTGGCTCAAGCCAAGGGGAGTGCCCATACCCGTGTGCTCAAGTCTCCTTTTGTGGTGGTGATGAAGAAGGAGGTGTAGAGGTGTCACACTTCAGACTCAAAAGGTACTCCAATTTGCGGATGACTCTCCGAAGGGTATTGACATGCTCCTCTAGCAAAATATTTTCACGAATGAGAAATTTATTCTGAACATGGACCGCTTCGAAAGCTCTAAAAGCTTCGATTTCAATAGGGGTGAAATGACTTTAATAAGGTTGAAGGATATCTTCTTCTTCTCCCTCCTTTGTCGGCATGGACTACCCTCTTTTCGGGGGCTGATCATCCATAGCCACTTTGCGCTTGTCCTCCTTGTCAGCTTCTCTTGGCTCTTCCCTCTTCAGCTCCATCTTCATTAGCCAGTCATCTTCTTCTATGTTGTTAGAAAAGGGGGAAGACATGATGCCGGGCTTGATAGATTTGATAGGAAAACAGCACGAAACAAGAACAGAGGATTTTTCTGCGATGCGGTTGTCAAAACAGTCGAGGGTATTGATACGTCTCCAACGTATCTATAATTTTTGCTTGTTCCATGCTGTTATATTATCATTCTTGGATGTTTTACAATCATTTTATAACAACTTTATATCATTTTTTGGGACTAACCTATTGACATAGTGCCAAAGTGCCAGTTGTTGTTTTTGCTTGTTTTTTTACTTTACAGAATATCAGTACCAAAAGGAGTCCAATCGCGACGAAACTTTTTGGAGATTTTTTCTGGACCAGAAGATACCCAGTGGGCCAAAGAAGAGCCAGGAAGGTGGGCTGTGGAGAGCACAACCCACCAGGGCGCGCCAGGGGCCCCCGGTGCGCCCTGATGGGTTGTGCCCTCCACGGGGCCCCTCTCCACCGCCTCTGATGCCTATAAATTCTCAAATATTCGGAAAACCCTAGGGGAGTCAACAAAACACAATTCCAACCGCCGCAAGTTCCAGAGCCTCAAGATCCAATCTAACACCATCACGGAGGGGGTTCATCTTCTTCATAGGTGCCTCTCCGATGATGCGTGAGTAGTCCACCATAGACCTACGGGTCCGTAGGCAGTAGCTAGATGGCTTTCTCTCTCTCTTTTGATTGTCAATACAATGGTATCTTGGAGATCTATTTGATGTAAACTTTTGCGGTGTGTTTGTTGGGATCCGATGAATTTTGAGTTCATGATCAGTTTCTATCCATGAATATTATTTGAGTCTTCTTTGATCTCTTATATGCATGATTACTTATAGCCTTGTATTTCTTCTTCGAATATTTGGTTTAGTTAGGCCAACTAGATCGATTTTTCTTGCCATGGGAAGAGGTGCTTTGTGATGGGTTCGATCTTGCGGTGTCCTTTCCCAGTGACAGAAGGGGCAGCAAGGCACGCATGTATCGTTGCCATTAAGGATAACACGATGGGGTCTATTCCTACATGAATAGATCTTGTCTACATCATGTCATCGTTCTTATTGCATTACTCCGTTTTTCCATGAACTTAATACATTAGATGCATGCTGGATAGCGGTCGATGTGTGGAATAATAGTGGTAGATGCAGGCAGGAGTCGGTCTACTTATCTTGGACGTGATGCCTATATAATGATCATCGCCTTGGATATCGTCATGATTATTTGATCTTCTATCAATTGCCCAACAGTAATTTGTTCACCCACCGTGTGCTATACTCATGAGAGAAGCCACTAGTGAATCCTATGGCCCCGGGTCTACTTTTCCAACATATTGCTTTCCGATCTATCTTTTGCCTCTTTGTTTTCAGATCTACAAAAGCAAAAACCCAAAAATATATTGCTGCACTTTTTATTTGCTCTTCTTATTTTGTGTTCTTGAGAGATCTATCTCTCCTATCTGTCACTACCTAATCTATCTTTTTACCGTAGAGAGATTGACAACCTCTCTTTCGCGTCGGGTTGCAAGTATTTTTTATTTGTGTGCAGGTGCTGCTTATTGGGTGGTGGTGATCCTCCTACTGGTTCGATAACCTTGGTTTCATAACTCAGGGAAATACTTACCATCGCTGTGCTGCATCATCCCTTCCTCTTTGGGGAAATACCGACGCAGTCTCAAGCCACGTCAGGTATATATAGAGACTTTTTATTCTTGGGAAACAAGCCCATGGAAGGAAAACGGAGTCGGGAAGGTGTCCGAGGTGGGCACAACCCACCAGGGCGCGCCCAGGGGTGCCTGGCGTGCCCTGGTGTATCGTGCTCACCTCGATCACATTCCGGTTTATTTCTTTATTTCCAAAATTTTCTAATATTCCAAAACTGACAAAAAATATTTTTGCGGATTTTTCGGAGTCCGTTTACTTACCGTATCACGTACCTCCTATTTTTCAGAATTCTGGAGTGTTCCGGAAGGTTTCTTGTATGTGTTCCTCCGGTGTCATGGTTTGGATAATATTGCTTTCAAAGTTAATAGGCGTACCTGAGATATATAATGCTTAATTCTTTGTCCATTGACCACCTTCGGGTTTGTACCTTCGGCGTTATTAATCTTGATAGCTTCGGAACGATAAACCTCTTCGATAATATAAGGTCCTTTCCATTTGGAGGGAAGCTTACCTGCAAAAAATCTTAAACAAGAGTTGAACAAAAGAACATAGTCTCCTATTTTGAATTCCCGCTTTTGGATTCTTTTGTCATGCCATCTTTTTACTTTTTCTTTGAATAGTTTGGCATTTTCATAGGCTTGGGTTCTCCATTCATCTAGTGAGCTAATATCAAATAACCTCTTCTCACCGGCAAGTTTGAAATCATAGTTCAGTTCTTTAATTGCCCAAAATGCTTTATGTTCTAATTCTAGAAGCAAATGACAAGCTTTTCCATATACCATTTTGTATGGAGACATACCCATAGGATTTTTATAAGCTGTTCTATAGGCCCAAAGTGCATCATCTAATTTCTTAGACCAATTCTTACGAGGCCTATTAATAGTTTTTTTGTAATATCAATTTTATTTCTCTATTGCTAAGTTCAACTTGACCACTAGATTGAGGATGATAGGGTGATGCAATTCTATGGTTAACATCATATTTAGCAAGCATCTTACGGAAAGCGCCATGAATAAAGTGTGAACCACCATCGGTCATTAAATATCTAGGGACTCCAAACCTCGGAAAGATAACCTATTTAAGCATTTTAATGGAGGTGTGGTGATCAGCACTACTAGTTGGAATAGCTTCTACCCACTTAGTGACATAATCAACAGCAACCAAAATATGACTGTACCCGATAGAGGAAGGAAAAGGCCTTATATAATCAAAACCCCAAACGTCAAATGGTTCAACAACAAGTGAATAATTCATAGGCATTTCCTGACGCTTACCGATATTACTAATTCTTTGGCATTCATCACAAGACAAGACAAACTTACGGGCATCCTTGAAGAGAGTAGGCCAATAAAAACCGGATTGCAATACCTTGTGAGCAGTTCTATCTCCCGCATGATGTCCTCCATAAGCTTCGGAATGACATTTCCATAGGATTTGTTCCTGTTCATGCTCAGGTACACAACGTCTAATAATACCATCTACTCCTTCTTTATAAAGATGTGGGTCATCCCAAAAGTAATGTCTTAAGTCATAGAAGATTTTTTTTTCTTTTGTTGGAATGTGAAGCTAGGTGGTATATATTTAGCGACAATGTAGTTAGCATAATCAACATACCAAGGAGTGTTTTGAGAAACACTTATTGCAGCTAACTGTTCATCAGGGAAACTATCATCAATAGGTAGTGGGTCATCAAGAAAATTTTCTAACCTAGACAAGTTATCAGCTACGGGGTTCTCAGCTCCCTTCCTATCAACGATATGTAAGTCAAATTCTTGAAGCAAGAGAACCCACCTAATGAGTCTAGGTTTGGCATCTTTCTTTTCCATAAGATATTTTATAGCAGTATGATCGGTGTGAATAATAAATTTTGAGTCAACAATATAGGATCTAAATTTATCACAGGCAAACACAACTGCTAAAAATTCTTTTTCTGTAGTAGCATAATTTCGTTGAGCACTGTCTAGAGTTTTACTAGCATAATGGATAATATTCAATTTTTTATCAACTCTTTGTCCTAGAACAGCACCAACAGCATGATCACTAGCATCACATATAATTTCAAAAGGCAAGTTCCAATCAGGTGGTTGAACGATAGGTGTAGAGGTTAAGGCTTTCTTGAGTGTTTCAAAGGCTTCCACACAATCATCATCAAAAATAAAAGGAATGTCCTTTTGCAAAAGATTAGTAAGAGGCCTAGAAATTTTAGAGAAGTCTTTAATGAACCTCCTATAGAAACCAACATGACCAAGGAAACTTCGAATACCTTTAATATCTTTAGGACATGGCATTTTCTCAATTGCATCAACTTTAGCTTTGTCCACCTCAATACCTCGTTCAGATATTTTATGCCCCAAGACAATACCTTCATTAACCATAAAGTGGCACTTCTCCCAATTCAAGACGAGGTTAGTTTGTTCACATCTCTGCAAAACTCGATCAAGGTTGCTTAAGCAATCATCAAAAGAAGTCCCGTAAACGGAAAAATCAACCATGAAAACCTCCACAATCTTTTCACAAAAATCAGAGAATATAGCAGTCATACATCTTTGAAAGGTAGCAGGTGCATTGCATAAACCAAAAGGCATACGTCTATAAGCATAGGTTCCAAAAGGGCAGGTAAAGGTGGTTTTCTCTTGATCGGATTGTGACACAGGTATTTGAGAGAAACCAGAATACCCATCTAGGAAACAAAAGTGTGTGTGCTTAGATAGTCTTTCTAGCATTTGATCGATGAAAGGCAGAGGGTAATGATCTTTTCTAGTAGCTCTATTTAATTTCCTAAAATCAATTACCATTCTATAGCCAGTAACAATTCTTTGTGGAATGAGTTCTTTCTTATCATTAGGAACAACGGTAATACCTCCTTTCTTAGGGACACAATGAACGGGACTTACCCACCTACTATCAGCAATGGGACAGAAGCTTTAATATTTTAGTTCTTACCACTTCTTTCATCTTAGGATTTAATCGTCGTTGGTGATCAACAACGGGTTTAGCATCAAGTTCCATATTAATCTTGTGCTGACATAGAGTGGGGCTAATGCCCTTAAGATCATCAAGAGTATATCCAATAGCAGCCCAGTGCTTCCTTAGAACTTTTAATAATCTTTCTTCTTCATGTTCTGAAAGGTTAGCACTAATAATAACAGGATATATCGTTTTCTCATCAAGATAAGCATACTTCAAAGTGTCAGGCAATTGTTTCAATTCAAACACAGGATCACCTTTAGGTGGAGGAGGACCTCCAAGAGTTTCAATAGGCAAATTGTGTTTCAGGAGAGGTTGTTGTTCAAAGAAATTTGATCTATTTCATTTCTCTCACGCAAGTGCATATCATTTTCATGGTCAAGCAAATATTGTTCTAATGGATCAGTAGGAGGCACGGCAATAGAAGCAAGACCAATTATTTCATCTTTACTAGATAACGCTTTATCACGAGGTTGTCTACTAAACTTGGAAAAATTAAACTCATGAGACACACCACCAAAACTGACACCGATAGTTTGTTTTTCACAGTCTATCTTAGCGTTGACGGTGCTCAAGAAAGGTCTACCAAAGATAATGGGACAAAAGTCATCTTGTGGGGAACTAAGGACTAGAAAATCAGTAGGGTATTTTACTTTCCCACACAAGACTTCAACATCTCTAACAATCCCAAGTGGTGTGATGGTGTCTCTATTAGCAAGTTTAATAGTAACATCAATGTCTTCTATTTCAGCAGGTGCTATTTCATCCATAATTTCTTGGTATAAGGTAAAAGGAATAGCACTCACACTAGCACCCAAATCACATAAACCATGATAGCAATGATCTCCTATTTTAACTGAGACAACATGCATGCTTTCTATGGGTATATGTTTATCTTTTTCATCGGGTTTAGCAATTCTAGCAGCTTCATCACAGAAGTAGATAACATGCCCATCAATATTTTCTACCAAGAGATCTTTAACCATAGCAAGACTAGTTTCTACTTAAATTTGCTCAGGGGGTCTAGGTGCTCTTATATTACTCTTACGAACCCTAGTTGATACCTTAGCATGTTCCTTTATCCTAATAGGGAAAGGTGGTTTTTCAATATAAGCGGTAGGCACAACTGGATCAACATTGTAAATGATGGTTTCATCTTTAGCTATGACCGGTTCTTTAATTTGTTCATTAATAGGGGGATGATATTTAAACCACTTCTCCTTAGGGAGATCAACGTGAGTAGCAAATGTTTCACAGAAAGAGGCTACTATCTCAGAGTCAAGTCCATATTTAGTGCTAAACTTGTGAAAAGTATCGGTATTCATAAAAGATTTAACACAACCAAACTCATGCTTTATACCTGACTCGTTACCTTCGTCGAGTTCCCAAACTTCAGAGTTGCGTTTAATTCTTTCTAAGAGATCCCACTTGAATTCAATAGTCTTCTTCATATAAGAACCAGCACAAGAAGTATCGAGCATTGTTTGATCATTATGAGAAAGCCGAGCATAAAAATTCTAAATAATAACTTCTCTCGGGATGTCATGATTGGGGCATGAATATATGATATGTCTCCAACGTATCTATAATTTTTGATTGTTCCATGCATTTATATTATCTGTTTTGGATGTTTTATATGCATTAATATGCTATTTTATATTATTTTTGGGACTAACCTATTAATCTAGAGCCTAGTGCCAGTTTCTGTTTTTTCCTTGTTTTTGAGTATTGCAGATAAGGAATATTAAACGGAGTCCAAACGGAATAAAATCTTCAGAATGATTTTTCTTGGACCAGAAGAAACCCAGCAAACTTGGAGATGAAGGCAGGAGACCTGCCGTGGAGTCACAAGCCACCAGGGCGCGCCCTGGGGGGGCGCCCCCTGGCTTGTGGCCCCACGGCAGCCCTCCTAACCCTATTCTTCGGCCTATAAATTCCCAAATATTCCCTGGATACAAAAAAGAGCCACGAAAATACTTTTCTGCCGCCGGAAGCCTCTGTTGCCGTGAGATCCAATCTTGGAGCCTTTTCCGGTAATCTGCCGGAGGGGGATTCGATCACGGAGGGCATCTACATCAACTCCATTGCCCCTCCGATGATGCGTGAGAAGTTTACCACAGACCTTCGGGTCCATAGCTAGTAGCTAGATGGCTTCTTCTCTCTCTTTGTTCTTCAATACCATGTTCTTCATGATCTTCATGGAGATCTATCCGATGTAATAATCTTTTGCGGTGTGTTTGTCGAGATCCGATGAATTGTGGGTTTATGATCAGCTTATCTATGAATATTATTTGAATCTTCTCTGAATTCTTATATGCATGATTTCATATCTTTGCAAGTCTCTTCGAGTTATTGGTTTGGTTTGGTCAACTAGATTGGTAATTCTTGCAATGGGAGAAGTGCTTAGTTTTGGGTTCAATCTTGCGGTGTCCTCACCCAGTGACAAAGTAGGGGTAGCGAGGCACGTATTTTTATTGTTGCCATCGAGGATAAAAAGATGGGGTTTTCATCATATTGCTTGAGTTTATCCCTCTACATCATGTCATCTTACCTAATGCGTTACTCTGTTCTTCATGAACTTAATACTCTAGATGCAGGCAGGAGTCGGTCGATGTGTAGAGTAATAGTAGTAGATGCAGAATCGTTTCGGTCTACTTGATACGGACGTGATGCCTATATGCATAATCATTGCCTTGGATATCGTCATAACTATGCGCTTTTCTATCAATTGCTCGACAGTAATTTGTTCACCCACCGTATTATTTTCCTACATGAGGGAAGCCTCTAGTGAAACCTATGGCCCCCGGGTCTATTTTCCATATTATATTTTCAGATCTATAAACCAAAAATACCAAAAATATCTTGCTGCATTCTTTTTACTTTTGTTTTACTTTCCGTTTTAGCAATCTTTTATATCTATCTCTATCAGATCTCATCCTTGCAAATAACCGTGAAGGGATTGACAACCCCTTTTAGCGTTGGGTGCAAGAGTTTGATTGTTTGTGTAGGTGCGAAGATTGGGGACTTGCTTGTATCTCCTACTGGATTGATACCTTGGTTCTCAACAACTGAGGGAAATATTTATCTACTTTGCTGCATCACCCTTTCCTCTTCAAGGGAAAACCAACGCAAGCTCAAGAAGTAGCAAGAAGGATTTCTGGCGCCTTGCCGGGGAGATCTACATCAAGCCTACCAAGTACCCATCACAAACTCATCTCTTGCATTTACTTTATTTCCATTTGCCTCTCGTTTTCCTCACCCCCACTTCTAAAATGATTTTCAGAAAAAACCAAAAGGATTTGCCTTTTTATTCGCCCTTCTTCCATTCGTCTTTTCGTTTGCTTTTTATTTGCTTGTGTGTTAGATCGTTTGCTCGTTTTCATGGCTCAACCCAAAAGCTTTGATCCTTATCTTAGGAAGTTGGAAGATATTGAGAATAATGCTAAAGGCTTCATGTCGCTCCAATTTGACCATAATAGCTTCTTTAGGAACGAGCTTAAAGAACAAAACTTTATGCTGGAATACATGAATAAAGAACTTGATGATATGACTAAGGAATTTTATGGTTTGAAATCTCAGTTTGCTCACCTTGAAAACTTAGTAGGCCAAATTTCTGATAAACAAGCTACCTTAGTCAATAAAATGGCCGCGAAGCCAGAATCTTTAAATGATGATGAAGATCTTAAAGTGATTGAGGTGACTCCTATTGAATCTTTGTTTTCTAATATAAATCTTGATAAAAATGGGACTGGAGATAAGTCAACTTTAGTTAAAAGGCGTCCCAATGATTCGGAGTTTATAGATCTTAATGCTAAGATTGATCAAAGTGGGATTGAAGAGGTCAAAACTTTAAATAGCAATGAACCCACTCTTTTGGATTTCAAGGACTTTAATTATGATAGTTGTTCTTTGATTGATTGTGTTTCCTTGTTGCAATCCATGTTGAATTCTCCGCATGCTTATAATCAAAATAAAGCTTTTACTAAACATATCGTGGATGCTATGATGAAATCTTTTGAAGAAAAACTTGAGTTGGAAGTTTCTATACCTAGAAAGCTTTATGATGAGTGGGAACCTACTATTAATATTAAAATTAAAGATTATGAGTGCCATGCTTTGTGTGATTTGGGTGCTAGCGTTTCCATGATTCCGAAAACTTTATGTGATGTGCTAGGTTTCCATGAATTTGATGATTGCTCTTTAAATTTGCATCTAGCGGATTCCACCATTAAGAAACCTATGGGAAGGATTAATGATGTTATTATTGTTGAAAATAGGAATTATGTGCCCATAGATTTCATTGTTCTTGATATAGATTGCAATCCTACATGTCCTATTATTCTTGGTAGACCTTTCCTTAGAACGATTGGTGCAATTATCGATATGAAGGAAGGAAATATTAGATTCCAATTTCCATTAAGGAAAGGCATGGAGCAGTTTCCTAGAAACAAAATAAAAATACCTTATGAATCTATTATGAGAGCTACTTATGGATTGCATACCAAAGATGACAAAACGTAGATCTATTGCGTTATGCCTAGCTAGGGGCGTTAAACAATAGCGCTTGTTGGGAGGCAACCCAATTTTATTTTTCTGCTTTTTTTTTGCTTCTGTTTTTGAGTGTTTTACACATTATTACCTCTGTAGTAATTGTGTTTTCTTGTTTAAATTAGTGTTTGAGCCAAGTAAGACCTTTGGGATGGTCTACGGTGTTTGTGATTTGATTTTGCTGAAAAACAGAAACTTTTGCTCTCAGTCCAGGAATTTTGTAAATTCACTGGAACGTGCTTTTGATCTGAAATTTATACACAAGATTGATATACAAATTTCCCTGATTTTCCTAATTTTTCAGAAGTTTTGGAGTTACATAAGTATTCAAAGTCTATAGATTGCTACAGACTGTTCTGTTTTAGACAGATTCTGTTTTCTTTGCGTTGTTTGCTTATTTTGATGTATCTATGGGTTGTATCGGGGGCTATGAACCATGGAGAAGTTGGAGTACAGTAAATAATAAACCAATATAAATAAACAATGAGTTCACAACAGTACCTAAAGTGGTGATTTATTTTTCTTATACTAACGGATCTCATGAGTTTTCTGTTGAGTTTTGTGTTGTGAAGTTTTCAAGTTTTGGGTAAAGATTTGATGGACTATGGAATAAGGAGTGACAAGAGCCTAAGCTTGGGGATGCCCAAGGCACCCCAAGCCATATTCAAGGATACCAAAGAGCCTAAGCTTGGGGATTCCCCGGAAGGCATCCCCTCTTTCGTCTTCAATCCATCGGTAAATTTACTTGAGGCTATATTTTTATTCACCACATGATATGTGTTTTTCTTGGAGCGTCTTGTTTGATATGAGTCTTTGCTTTTTAGTTTTACACAATCATCCTTTGCTGCACAGATATTTTGAGGGGGACACGCATGAATCGTGAATTTATTAGAATACTCTATGTGCTTCACTTATATCTTTTCAGCTAGGCAATGTTGCTCTAGTACTTCACTTATATCTTTTCAGAGCACGGTGGTGTTTTATTTTATAGAAATTATTGAACTCTCGTACCTCACTTATATTATTTTGAGAGTCTTTAAACAGCATGGTAATTGGTTTAGGTTATGAATTTAGTCCTAATATAATGGGCATCCAAGAGGGATATAATAAAAACTTTCATATTAAGTGCATTGAATACTATGAGAAGTTTGATTCCTTGCATATAGTTTTGAGATATAAAGATGGTAATATGAGAGTCATGCTAGTGAGTAATTGTGAATTGGAAGAAATACTTGTGTTATAGTTTGTGATTCCCGTAGCATGCACGTATGGTGAACCGTTATGTAACGAAGTCGGAGCATGATTTGTTTAATGATTGTCAACCTTTGTGTGAGGGTCGGGAGCGCGCGATGGTTAACTCCTACCAACCTCTCCCCTAGGAGCATGCGTCTAATACTTTGCTTCGATAACTAATAGACTTTCGCAATAAGTATGTGAGTTCTTTATGACTAATGTTGAGTCCATGGATTATACGCACTCTCACCCTTCCACCTTTGCTAGCCTCTCTAGTACCGCGCAACTTTCGCCGGTGCATTAAACCCACCTTCCTCAAAACAGCCACCATATACCTTCCTCAAAACAGCCACCATACCTACCTATTATGGAATTTTCATAGCCATTCCGAGATATATTGCCATGCAACTTCCACCGTTCCGTTTTTCATGACATGCACCATCATTTTCATATTGCCTTGCATTCATAAGCATTCATATAGAGTCATATTTTGTTCTAGGTATCGAGTTGTAAGTAAATAAAAGTGTGATGATCTTCATTATTAGAGCATTGTACCATGAGAGAAAAGTATGATGGAAGCTATGATTCCCTCACAAGTTGGGATGAGTTTCCGAACTTTACAAATAATAAAAGAGGCCCGCGAAGCCCAAATAAAAAAAGAGAGGCCAAAGATGCCCACCAAAATAAAAAAAAATGAGAGAAAGAGAGAAGGGACAATGCTACTATCTTTTTCCACACTTGTGCTTCAAAGTAGCACCATGTTCTTCATGATAGAGAGTCTCCTATTTTGTCACTTTCATATAACTAGTGGAATTTTTCATCATTATGCACAACCACTTAGTTTCTTTTTGAGCTTTCATACACTTATAGCTCTAGTGCATCCATTGCATGGCAATCCCTACTCACTCACATTGATATCTATTGATGGGCATCTCCATAGCCCGTTGATACGCCTAGTTGATGTGAGACTATCTTCTCCTTTTTCCTCGCAACCTCCACCATATTCTATTCCACCTATAGTGCTATATCCATGGCTCACGCTCATGTATTGCGTGAGAGTTGAAAAGGTTTGAGAACATAAAAGGTGTGAAACAATTGCTTGACTTGTCATCGGGGTTGTGCATGATTTAGATACTTTGTGTGGGGAAGATGGAGCATAGCCAGACCATATGATTTTGTAGGGATAACTTTCTGAGGCCATGTTATTTCGAAAGGACACAATTGCCTTGTTAGTATGCTTGAAGTATTACTGTTTTTATGTCAATATTAGACTTTTGTTTTGAATCTTACGGATCTGAATATTCATGCCACAATAAAAAATATTACATGGATAAATATGTTAGGTAGCATTCCTCATCAAAAATTCTGTTTTTATCATTTACCTACTCGAGGACGAGCAGGAATTAGGCTTGGGGATGCTTGATACGTCTCCAACATATCTTTAATTTGTTGTTGTTCCATGCTATTATATTATCTGTTTTGGATGTTTTATATGCATTAATATGCTATTTTATATTATTTTTTGAACTAACCTATTAATCTAGAGCCTAGTGCCAGTTTCTGTTTTTTCCTTGTTTTTGAGTATTGCAGATAAGGAATATTAAAGGGAGTCCAAACGGAATAAAATCTTCGGAATGATTTTTCTTGGACCAGAAGAAACCCAGCAGACTTGGAGATGAAGGCAGGAGACCTGCCGTGGAGTCACAAGCCACCAGGGCGCGCCCTAGGGGGGGGGCGCCCCCCTGGCTTGTGGCCCCACGGCAGCCCTCCTAACCCTATTCTTCGGCCTATAAATTCCCAAATATTACCTGGATACAAAAAAGAGCCACGAAAATACTTTTCCGCCGCTGGAAGCCTCTGTTCCCGTGAGATCCAATCTTGGAGCCTTTTCCGGTAATCTGCCGGAGGGGGATTCGATCACGGAGGGCATCTACATCAACTCCATTGCCCCTCCGATGATGCGTGAGTAGTTTACCACAGACCTTCGGGTCCATAGCTAGTATCTAGATGGCTTCTTCTCTCTCTTTGTTCTTCAATACCATGTTCTTCATGATCTTCATGGAGATCTATCCGATGTAATACTCTTTTGCGGTGTGTTTGTCGAGATCCGATGAATTGTGGGTTTATGATCAGCTTATCTATGAATATTATTTGAATCTTCTCTGAATTCTTATATGCATGATTTCATATCTTTGCAAGTCTCTTCGAGTTATTGGTTTGGTTTGGCTAACTAGATTGGTAATTCTTGCAATGGGAGAAGTGCTTAGTTTTGGGTTCAAACTTGCGGTGTCCTCACCCAGTGACAAAGTAGGGGTAGCGAGGCACGTATTTGTATTGTTGCCATCGAGGATAAAAAGATGGGGTTTTCATCATATTGCTTGAGTTTATCCCTCTACATCATGTCATCTTATCTAATGCGTTACTCTGTTCTTCATGAACTTAATACTCTAGATGCAGGCAGGAGTCGGTCGATGTGTAGAGTAATAGTAGTAGATGCAGAATCGTTTCGGTCTACTTGATACGGACGTGATGCCTATATGCATAATCATTGCCTTGGATATCGTCATAACTATGCGCTTTTCTATCAATTGCTCGACAGTAATTTGTTCACCCACCGTATTATTTTCCTACATGAGGGAAGCCTCTAGTGAAACCTATGGCCCCCGGGTCTATTTTCCATATTATATTTTCAGATATATAAACCAAAAATACCAAAAATATCTCGCTGCATTCTTTTTACTTTTGTTTTACTTTCCGTTTTAGCAATATTTCATATCTATCTCTATCAGATCTCATCCTTGCAAATAACCGTGAAGGGATTGACAACCCCTTTTAGCTTTGGGTGCAAGAGTTTGATTGTTTGTGTAGGTGCGAAGATTGGGGACTTGCTTGTATCTACTACTGGATTGATACCTTGGTTCTCAACAACTGAGGGAAATACTTATCTACTTTGCTGCATCACCCTTTCCTCTTCAAGGGAAAACCAACGCAAGCTCAAGAAGTAGCAAGAAGGATTTCTGGCGCCGTTGCCGGGGAGATCTACATCAAGCCTACCAAGTACCCATCACAAACTCATCTCTTGCATTTACTTTATTTCCATTTGCCTCTCGTTTTCCTCACCCCCACTTCTAAAATGATTTTCAGAAAAAACCAAAAAGATTTGCCTTTTTATTCGCCCTTCTTCCGTTCGTCTTTTCGTTTGCTTTTTGTTTGCTTGTGTGTTAGATCATTTGCTCATTTTCATGGCCAACCCAAAAGCTTTGATCCTTATCTTAGGAAGTTGGAAGATATTGAGAATAATGCTAAAGGCTTCATGTCGCTCCAATTTGACCATAATAGCTTCTTTAGGAACGAGCTTAAAGAACAAAAGTTTATGCTGGAATACATGAATAAAGAACTTGATGATATGACTAAGGAATTTTATGGTTTGAAATCTCAGTTTGCTCACCTTGAAAACTTAGTAGGCCAAATTTCTGATAAACAAGCTACCTTAGTCAATAAAATGGCCGCGAAGCCAGAATCTTTAAATGATGATGAAGATCTTAAAGTGATTGAGGTGACTCCTATTGAATCTTTGTTTTCTAATATAAATCTTGATAAAAATGGGACTGGAGATAAGTCAACTTTAGTTAAAAGGCGTCCCAATGATTCGGAGTTTATAGATCTTAATGCTAAGATTGATCAAAGTGGGATTGAAGAGGTCAAAACTTTAAATAGCAATGAACCCACTCTTTTGGATTTCAAGGACTTTAATTATGATAGTTGTTCTTTGATTGATTGTGTTTCCTTGTTGCAATCCATGTTGAATTCTCCGCATGCTTATAATCAAAATAAAGCTTTTACTAAACATATCGTGGATGCTATGATGAAATCTTTTGAAGAAAAACTTGAGTTGGAAGTTTCTATACATAGAAAGCTTTATGATGAGTGGGAACCTACTATTAATATTAAAATTAAAGATTATGAGTGCCATGCTTTGTGTGATTTGGGTGCTAGCGTTTCCACGATTGCGAAAACTTTATGTGATGTGCTAGGTTTCCATGAATTTGATGATTGCTCTTTAAATTTGCATCTAGCGGATTCCACCATTAAGAAACCTATGGGAAGGATTAATGATGTTATTATTGTTGCAAATAGGAATTATGTGCCCATAGATTTCATTGTTCTTGATATAGATTGCAATCCTACATGTCCTATTATTCTTGGTAGACCTTTCCTTAGAACGATTGGTGCAATTATCGATATGAAGGAAGGAAATATTAGATTCCAATTTACATTAAGGAAAGGCATGGAGCACTTTCCTAGAAATAAAATAAAATTACCTTATGAATCTATTATGAGAGCTACTTATGTATTGCATACCAAAGATGATAATACCTAGATCTATTGTGTTATGCCTAGCTAGGGGCGTTAAACAATAGCGCTTGTTGGGAGGAAACCCAATTTTATTTTTATGCTTTTGTTTTTGCTTCTGTTTTTGAGTGTTTTACACATTATTACCTCTGTAGTAATTGTGTTTTCTTGTTTAAATTAGTGTTTGAGCCAAGTAAGACCTTTGGGATGGTCTACGGTGTTTGTGATTTGATTTTGCTGAAAAACAGAAACTTTTGCTCTCAGTCCAGGAATTTTGTAAATTCACTGGAACGTGCTTTTGATCTGAAATTTATACACAAGATTGATATACAAATTTCCCTGATTGTCCTAATTTTTCAGAAGTTTTGGAGTTACAGAAGTATTCAAAGTCTATAGATTGCTACAGACTGTTCTGTTTTAGCCAGATTCTGTTTTCTTTGTGTCGTTTGCATTTTTTGATGTATCTATGGGTTGTATCGGGGGGTATGAACCATGGAGAAGTTGGAGTACAGTAGATATTACACCAATATAAATAAATAATGAGTTCACAACAGTACCTAAAGTGGTGATTTATTTTTCTTATACTAACGGATCTCATGAGTTTTCTGTTGAGTTTTGTGTTGTGAAGTTTTCAAGTTTTGGGTAAAGATTTGTTGGACTATGGAATAAGGAGTGGCAAGAGCCTAAGCTTGGGGATTCCCAAGGCACCCCAAGACATATTCAAGGATACCAAAGAGCCTAAGCTTGGGGATGCCCCGGAAGGCATCCCCTCTTCCGTCTTCAATCCATCTGTAAATTTACTTGAGGCTATATTTTTATTCTCCACATGATATGTGTTTTGCTTGGAGCGTCTTGTATGATATGAGTCTTTGCTTTTTAGTTTTCCACAATCATCCTTGCTGCACACATATTTTCAGGGGGACACGCATTAATCGTGAATTTATTAGAATACTCTATGTGCTTCACTTATATCTTTTGAGCTAGGCAATGTTGCTCTAGTACTTCACTTATATCTTTTTAGAGCACGGTGGTGTTTTATTTTATAGAAATTATTGAACTCTCGTACCTCACTTATATTATTTTGAGAGTCTTTAAACAGCATGGTAATTGGTTTAGGTTATGAATTTAGTCCTAATATAATGGGCATTCAAGAGGGATATAATAAAAACTTTCATATTAAGTGCATTGAATACTATGAGAAGTTTGATTCCTCGCATATAGTTTTGAGATATAAAGATGGTAATATGAGAGTCATGCTAGTGAGTAATTGTGAATTGGAAGAAATACTTGTGTTAAAATTTGTGATTCCCGTAGCATGCACGTATGGTGAACCGTTATGTAACGAAGTCGGAGCATGATTTGTTTAATGATTGTCAACCTTTGTGTGAGGGTCGGGAGCGCGCGATGGTTAACTCCTACATACCTCTCCCCTAGGAGCATGCGTCTAATACTTTGCTTCGATAACTAATAGACTTTTGCAATAAGTATGTGAGTTCTTTATGACTAATGTTGAGTCCATGGATTATACGCACTCTCACCCTTCCACCTTTGTTAGCCTCTCTAGTACCGCGCAACTTTCGCCGGTGCATTAAACGCACCTTCCTCAAAACAGCCACCATATACCTTCCTCAAAACAGCCACCATACCTACCTATTATGGCATTTCCATAGCCATTCCGAGATATATTGCCATGCAACTTCCACCGTTCCGTTTTTCATGACATGCACCATCATTTTCATATTGCCTTGCATTCGTAAGCATTCATATAGAGTCATATTTTGTTCTAGGTATCGAGTTGTAAGTAAATAAAAGTGTGATGATCTTCATTATTAGAGCATTGTCCCATGAGAGAAAAGGATAAAGGAAGCTATGATTCCCTCACAAGTTGGGATGAGTCTCCGGACTTTACAAATAATAAAAGAGTCCAGCGAAGCCCAAATAAAAAAAAAGAGGCCAAAGATGCCCACCAAAATAAAAAAAATGAGAGAAAGAGAGAAGGGACAATGCTACTATCTTTTTCCACACTTGTGCTTCAAAGTAGCACCATGATCTTCATGATAGACAGTCTCCTATTTTGTCACTTTCATATAACTAGTGGAATTTTTCATCATTATGCACAACCACTTAGTTTCTTTTTGAGCTTTCATACACTTATAGTTCTAGTGCATCCGTTGCATGGCAATCCCTACTCACTCACATTGATATCTATTGATGGGCATCTCCATAGCCCGTTGATACGCCTAGTTGATGTGAGACTATCTTCTCCTTTTTCCTCGCAACCTCCACCATATTCTATTCCACCTATAGTGCTATATCCATGGCTCACGCTCATGTATTGCGTGAGAGTTGAAAAGGTTTGAGAACATAAAAGGTGTGAAACAATTGCTTGACTTGTCATCGGGGTTGTGCATGATTTAGATACTTTGTGTGGGTAAGAATGAGCATAGCCAGACCATATGATTTTGTAGGGATAACTTTCTAGGGCCTTGTTATTTCGAAAGGACACAATTGCCTTGTTAGTATGCTTGAAGTATTACTGTTTTTATGTCAATATTAGACTTTTGTTTTGAATCTTACGGATCTGAATATTCCTGCCACAATAAAGAATATTACATGGATAAATATGATAGGTAGCATTCCACATCAAAAATTCTGTTTTTATCATTTACCTACTCGAGGACGAGCAGGAATTAAGCTTGGGGATGCTTGATACGTCTCCAACGTATCTATAATTTTTTATTATTCCATGCTATTATATTATCTGTTTTGGATGTTTTATATGCATTAATATGCTATTTTATATTATTTTTGGGACTAACCTATAAATCTAGAGCCTAGTGCCAGTTTTTGTTTTTTCCTTGTTTTTGAGTATTGCAGATAAGGAATATTAAACGGAGTCCAAACGGAATAAAATCTTCGGAATGATTTTTCTTGGACCAGAAGAAACCCAGCAGACTTGGAGATGAAGGCAGGAGACCTGCCGTGGAGTCACAAGCCACCAGGGCACGCCCTAGGGGGGGGGCTGGCTTGTGGCCCCACGGCAGCCCTCCTAACCCTATTCTTCGGCCTATAAATTCCCAAATATTCCCTGGATACAAAAAAGAGCCACGAAAATACTTTTTCGCCGCCGGAAGCCTTTGTTCCCGTGAGATCCAATCTTGGAGCCTTTTCCGGTAATCTGCCGGAGGGGGATTCGATCACGGAGGGCATCTGCGTGAGTACTTTACCACAGACCTTAGGGTCCATAGCTAGTAGCTAGATGGCTTCTTCTCTCTCTTTGTTCTTCAATACCATGTTCTTCATGATCTTCATGGAGATCTATCTGATGTAATACTCTTTTGCGGTGTGTTTGTCGAGATCCGATGCATTGTGGGTTTATGATCAGCTTATCTATGAATATTATTTGAATCTTCTCTGAATTCTTATATGCATGATTTCATATCTTTGCAAGTCTCTTCGAGTTATTGGTTTGGTTTGGCCAACTAGATTGGTAATTCTTGCAATGGGAGAAGTGCTTAGTTTTGGGTTCAATCCTGCGGTGTCCTCACCCAGTGTTAAAAGTAGGGGTAGCAAGGCACGTATTTGTATTGTTGGCATCGAGGATAAAAAGATGGGGTTTTCATCATATTGCTTGAGTTTATCCCTCTACATCATGTCATCTTACCTAAAGCATTACTCTGTTCTTCATGAACTTAATACTCTAGATGCAGGCAGGAGTCGGTTGATGTGTAGAGTAATAGTAGTAGATGCAGAATCGTTTCGGTCTACTTGATACGGATGTGATTCCTATATGCATAATCATTGCCTTGGATATCGTCATAACTATGCGCTTTTCTATCAATTGCTCGACAGTAATTTGTTCACCCACCGTATTATTTTCCTACATGAGAGAAGCCTCTAGTGAAACCTATGCCCCCGGGTCTATTTTCCATATTATATTTTCAGATCTATAAACCAAAAATACCAAAAATATCTTGCTGCATTCTTTTTACTTTTGTTTTACTTTCCGTTTTAGCACTCTTTTATATCTATCTCTATCAGATCTCATCCTTGCAAATAACCGTGAAGGGATTGACAACCCCTTTTAGCGTTGGGTGCAAGAATTTGATTGTTTGTGTAGGTGCGAAGATTGGGGACTTGCTTGTATCTCCTACTGGATTGATACCTTGGTTATCAACAACTGAGGGAAATACTTATCTACTTTGCTGCATCACCCTTTCTTCTTCAAGGGAAAACCAACGTAAGCTCAAGAAGTAGCAATATAACATTGACTTAAGCCTCCCCCAAGCTAGAGCGATGCTTTCTCCTTCACGAGGCCAAATATTATATATATAATTCCGATCACGATGAACTAGATGCATGTGATAAAACTTTTGATGGAACTCCAATTGCAAACGATTCCAGTTCCACGATCCAAGATCATCACATAGCCTATACCATGTCAATGATTTTCCCTTCAAAGATAATGGGAAAACCTTCGTCTTAACTTCATCTCCGGGTAAACCTGCAAGCTTAAATAATCCACAAACTTCGTTCACATATAAAAGGTGCATATCAGGATGTTCAGTTCCATCTCCTGCATAAGGTTTAGCAAGCAGTTGTTCTACCATACCTGAAGGAATTTCATAAGTAACATTTTCAGTAGGTGTTGTAGGTTGAGGGGCAACTAATTTCATAAATAACAGGATATATCTTTTTCTCATCAAGATAAGCATACTTCAAAGTGCCAGACAATTGCTTTAATTCAAACACAGGATCACCTTTAGGTGGAGGAGGACCTCCAAGAGTTTCAATAGGCAAATTGTGTTTCAGGAGAGGTTGTTGTTAAAAGCAAATTTGATCTATTTCATTTCTTTCACGCAAGTGCATATCATTTTCATGGTCAAGCAAATATTGTTCTAATGGATCCCTAGGAGGCACGGCAATAGAAGCAAGACCAATTATTTCATCCTTACTGATAAAGCTCTATCACGGTGTTGTCTACTAAACTTGGAAAAATTAAACTCATGAGACTTGTCACCAAAACTAACACCGACCGTTTGTTTTTTGCAATATATCTTAGCATTAACGGTGTTCAAGAAAGGTCTACCAAAGATAATGGGACAAAAGTTATCTTGTGGGGAACCAAGAACTAGAAAATCAGTAGGGTATTTTACTTTCCCACACAAGACTTCAACATCTCTAACAATCCCAAGTGTTATGATGGTGTCTCTATTAGCAAGTTTAATAGTAACATCAATGTCTTCTATTTCAGCAGGTGCTATTTCATTCATAATTTCTTGGTATAAGGTAAAAGGGATAGCACTCACACAAGAACCCAAGTCACATAAACCATGATAGCAATGATCTCCTATTTTGACTGAGACAATAGGCATGCCTTCTATGGGTCTATGTTTATCTTTTTCATCAGGTTTGCCGACTCTAGCAGCTTCATCACAGAAGTAGATTACATGCCCATCAATATTTTCTACCAAGAGATCCTTAACCATAGCAACACTAGGTTCTACTTAAATTTGCTCAGGGGGCTTAGGTGCTCTAATATTACTCTTACGAACCACAGTTGATACCTTAGCATGTTCCTTTATCCTAACAGGGAAAGGTGGTTTTTCAATATAAGCGGTAGGCACAACTGGATCAACATTGTAAATGATGGTTTCATCTTTAGCTATGACCGGTTCTTTAATTTCTTCTTTAATAGGGGGGTGATATTTAAACCAATTCTCCTTCGGGAGATCAACATGAGTAGAAAATGCTTCACAGAAAGAGGCTACTATCTCAGAATCAAGTCCATATTTAGTGCTAAACTTGTGAAAAGTATCGATATTCATAAAAGATTTAACACAATCAAACTCAAGCTTTATACCTGACTCATTACCTTCGTCGAGTTCCCAATCTTCAGAGTTGCGTTTAATTCTTTCTAAGAGATCCCACTTGAATTCAATAGTCTTCTTCATATAAGAACCAGCACAAGAAGTATCGAGAATGGATTGATCATTATGAGAAAGCCGAGCATAAAAATTCTGAATGATAACTTCTCTCGGGATGTCATGATTGGGGCATGAATATAACATTGACTTAAGCCTCCCCGAAGCTAGAGCGATGCTTTCTCCTTCACGAGGCCAAAAATTATATATATAATTCTGATCATGATGAACTAGATGCATGGGATAAAACTTTTGGTGGAATTCCAATTGCAAACGATTCCAGTTCCACGATCCAAGATCATCACATAGCCTATACCATGTCAATGCTTTCCCCTTCAAAGATAAAGGGAAAACTTTCTTCTTAGCTTCATCTCCGGGTAAACCTGCAAGCTTAAATAATCCACAAATTTCGTTCACATATAAAAGGTGCATATCAGGATGTTCAGTTCCATCTCCTGCATAAGGTTTAGCAAGCAGTTGTTCTACCATACCCGAAGGAATTTCATAACCAATATTTTCAGTAGGTGCAGTAGGTTGAGGGGAAACTAATTGTGGTTCCGGTCGAGGTGAAGATACACCGAACAAACCCCTCAACGGATTGTTTTCCATAGCAGCAAGTAACAATAAATTTCAGCACGTAGTATAAATTTTTTCCTTACCGATTTCCACTTACCAAGAGCGCTTCACTCCCCGGCAACGACGCCAGAAAAGAGTCTTGATGACCCACAAGTATAGGGGATCAATCGTGGTCCTTTCGATAAGTAAGAGTGTCGAACCCAACGAGGAGCAGAAGGAAATGACAAGCGGTTTTCAGCAAGGTAATTTCTGCAAGCACTGAAATTGTAGGTAACAGATAGTTTGATAGCAAGATAATTGGTAACGAGCAAGTAACGGTAACTATAAGTAAGGTGCAGCAAGGTAGCCCAATCCTTTTGTGGCAAAGGACATGCCAGAATAGTCTCTAGTAATAGGCAAAGTGTTATTGAGGGTACACGGGAATTTTATCTAGTCACTTTCATCATGTTGGTTTGATTCGTGTTCGCTACTTTGATAATTTGATATGTGGGTGGACCGGTGCTTGGGTGCTGTTCTTACTTGAACAACCTCCCACTTATGATTAACTCCCTCGCAAGCATCCGCAACTATGAGAAAAGTATCAAGATAAAATCTAACCATAGCATTAAACGTTTGGATCCAAATCAGCCCCTTACGAAGTAGCGCATAAACCAGGGTTTAAGCTTCTGTCACTCTAGCAACCCATCATATAATAACTACTCCACAATGCATTCCCTTAGGCCCATGAATGGTGAAGTGTCATGTAGTCGACGTTCACATGACACCACTAAGGGAATCACAACATACATATTATCAAAATATCAAACACATATCAAATTCACATGATTACTTGCAACATGACTTCTCCCGTGACCTCAAGAACAAGGGTAACTACACACAAATAATAAGCATGCTCAAGATCAGAGGAGTATTAAATATCATAATGGATCTGAACATATAATCTTCCACCAAATAAACCATATAGTAATCAACTACGCAAGGTAATCAACACTACTAGTCACCCATAGGTACCAATCTGAGGTTCCGGTACAATGATTGAACACAAGAGATGAACTAGGGTTTGAGAGGAGATGGTGTTGTTGAAGATGTTGATGAATATTGGCCTCCCAAAGATGAGAGGGGTGTTGGTGATGACGATGGCTTCGATTTCCCCCTCCGGGAGGGAAGTTCCCCTGGCGGAATCGCTCCGCCGGAGGGCAAAAGTGCTCCTGCCCAAGTTCCACCTCGAGGCGGCAGCGCTTCGTCCCGAAAGTCCTCCTCTTATTTTTTCTAGGTCAAAAGTGAATATATACTAGAAGATGGGCACCGGAGGTGGGCCGAGGAGGGCACAACCCACCAGGGCGCGCCCAGGGGGGCCTGGCGCGCCCTGGTGTCTTGTGCCCACCAGGGTGGCCCCCTCCGGTAGTTCTTTGCTCCAGTATTTTTTATTAATTCCAAAAATAATCTCCGTAAAGTTTCAGTTTCATTGGAGATGTGCAGAATAGGTATCTCTGATGTGCTTTTCTTGGGTCCAGAATTCAAGCTGTCGGTATTCTCCCTCTTTGTGTAAACCTTGCATTTTTATGAGAGAAAAGGCATTAGAATCACTCCCTAAAGCATTATTATTCAACAAAACATAATAAATAACAGTAGGAAATCATGATGCAAAATGGACGTATCACTCCATGGTGTAGCCGGAGTGCACAGGAGGCTTAGGAGACAGGGTGGTCTCATTGGACCAGTCTCCATCGTGGTGTCATCCTCATCATCGCAGACCTCGAATGAGCTGGCCGGGAAGCCCACCTCGATCTGCCGGGCACGACCGCTCTGCTAGGCGACGGCAAGGGCGTCCATGGCGTGCTTCATGTCCCTAGAAAGGTTCTCCCACAAAGCTTTTCTGCCTACAGTCATTGTAGATGAAGTGCAAGGGAGGAGGATGGGGAGTGGCTTGTGTCGTGGTGGGAAGTTAGCCGGGTGTGGCCGCCAGAAAATAGCAGATTCCGGTGAGGCGAGGCGTCTGGGTGCGTCAATGCGCAGCACCGGAGTGGGTTTCTCGGCCGACGAGCCTGTTTAATGGCGACATACAGAGGAACGGAGCATTGAACGGGCGTGGTACATATCCGTCCTATTCCGTCCAGTCACGCGTCTCCGGCATTGAACAGGCGCGGACACTTGAGACACGTCATGGGCGGCTCCCTCGGCCGGCGCCCCGCTTCAATGGGCAGATGCAGTCAGAGGTTCTGTCCGCCCTGAGCTGTCTTTAATGGGGAGTAGCGCGCTCTACAGCGGCATGAATGTGGGTAGCTGGCGCCGGACGGGAATGCCCGCGGGCAAGGGTGGCTGGTTTGGGTGGGCTAGGACAGTCAGAAGCGGGCATGGTTGTGTGTCCGGACTCCCGCAAAGCCACCCACGCTTGTCTCCGGTTTGCGGGAGAAAGTATGTCCGGACCGCGCCGCCGACCAATACAGGACGCGTTGGATGGCTTCCACGGTCTGACAGCGCGATCCGGACACACACGAGAGGTTTGTGGGTCGGCGTGAAGATGCCCTTAAGGGATTTTAGTAGAATAGACCACCCTAGGGTAGAAGTAGAGGCAAGAAAGCTATTTTTATATAATATATTGTTATTTACCCACCAAACTCACCTAGTATCGAAAGATTAACATTGTCGAAAAAAGTCCCAAAAGCTTAAAAGCACAAATAACACATAACATGAACTGTGTTCGCCACCTTAATATACATGTAAACATAGATCCATACTGAAAAAGGTGTGTATCAACTACGGGGTCGAGAAAACATAGTTACCTTCTCTCATAAACAACAATTTGGTCAACAAATGAGGAAATGCGAACCAATCTGGGGTTGGATGGTTAGTAGGACAGTGGTAACCCCTTCCCACCAGAGTTCAAGTTCTAGACTTGACATTGGTGCTCACATTTTCCTGTATTTATTGCAGGCCTTCCGGCGATATGCGTTTAGTGAGAGGCCCGTCGACTACAAGCGTCTGTGGAGACTTCGTCAATCTCAAGATGATTTGTCGGTTCAGTCTCTTGAAGGTGCTCATAGGGATATGGTGTGCGTGCGTGCGTGTGTTCATAGGAGTGAGTATATGCTCGTGTATGTGAGCGACTTTGATTGTTTTGTGTTAAAAAAAACAAATGAGAAATACCATTCTGATCAATTCAAATTAAATGGCCACACATAGTTTGAATATGCCATGGTTAGTTTCATTGTTTTGTTGCTTGTCACATATTTTACCTTTTGTGACTTTTTGTACGAATGATGTTACAATAGACTCTGCATCCGAGCGCAGACGCATAGAAGGGCATCTACAAACTCTGTTTTAATTCAGTGACCAACAAAAACCAATGATCAACATATACATAGCCAACAAAAAGAATATGGCATAACATCATATCCCAAAGCACCATGAACATCACACAATTCAAATTTGAAACCATACGGTCGCCGCTTCAAATTTCAAAAACCTCATCTCTTTTATATTATTGACTTTCCTATGAACTCGGTGTGATCTTGGATCACTTACCCAAAATTATAGTCATTGCCTATGCTTGTCCTTTGTAGCTTGAGTGGTCCACATCTCGATCCATCTATTTGCCTAGGTTGTATTTTTCCTGAAATATACTGGAGGAAAACATTAGTCCAATAATATTTATGTTGACATGAATTATGAAAAACACCAAGGAAGCAAATTGTGATAGCCTCGCATATTAGGGATGATAGACTACTCATATTAGTAAGGAATTCCTTCTTTTTCGGGAGCCCATTAGGAAAGAACTCCCAAGTTAAGCGTGCTCAGCTTGTAGTAATTTTAGGATGGGTGACCGATCGGGAAGTTGTTCCCGGGTGCGCACGAGTCAGGACAAAGTGTGCAGGAAAGACTAGTGTTGATTTGTGGGTCCAGTCTAGATCCCGGCATGAGTAACGACCACCGGCGGGTGTGTCCTGGGCGTTACAACTTGGTACAGAGCCGACCCTCACGGTTACACGGATGTTTGCGGCTCAGGTGCGCGGTCATGTTGTTCATGACGTTTGTGACCCGTCGTGGCACACGACATGGCACATGTACCAGATTGGACACACAGACGTATGTGCCAAGAAGGAACGTTCATGTGGCTCGATGAGGATGTCGATTCCTTTTAGTGGGGGTGTATGTGATAGCCTCGCATATTAGGGATAATAGATACTCATATCAATAAGGAATTCCTTCTTTTTCGAGAGCCCATTTGGAAAGAACTCTCAAGTTAAGCGTGCTCAGCTTGGAGTAATTCAGGACGGATGACCGACCGAAAAGTTTTTCCCGGGTGCGCACGAGTGAAGACAAAATGCACAAGAAAGACTAGTGTTGATTTGTGGGACCAGTCTAGATCCCGTGAGGAATAAACGACCACCCACGGATGTGTCCGGAGCGTTACACACATGTGCTTTCACCGAGCAAGACCGCCATTCCAGATTTAGACCGACGCCGCCGCCCCAAGCGACCAACTCGAGTAGTCTTCTCAACCTCGACGAGAGGAGGGTAAAACGCAATGGGGTTGGTACAAGCATAGTCAAGGCTCATGAGGTCTCATGCCCATACTTTTTTGGAGGCACACGTGGATCTTCAGAATGTTCAATGTTGGTCCTATTTGTTCTTCAATAAATTTGTTCACCGGAAATGTGGAGGTAGGTCAAGTTATAAATGGAAAAGTTAGAGACTATGCGTTAAGAAACTTTTGACATAATTTTAAAATTTTATAGGTATTTGTCGTTTGTGTTATTTTACTTTCCTCGACCTATTTTTTTTAACACAGTAGACGCAAGCGCTCACATACACGCGCATACACTCACCCCTATGAACGCACACACGCACACCCTATCCTTATGAGCACCTCCGAGAGACTGATCCGGCATATCATCTTGAGATTTACGAAGTCACTGTAGGTGCCTCGTCGTCGACGGGAACGTCTCCTCCCCCTGAATGCGCACCGCCGGAAATCCTGAAATAAATCCAGGAATAAATGCGAGCACCAGGACTTGAACCCTGATGGGCTGGAGATATCACTGTCTCTCTAACCATCCAACCACAGGTTGATTCGCGTTTCCTCGACCTATTTGAATAATATATAAGTAGCTATAGCCATGTGCATCATTTTGATGTAGAAATAGAGGTAGTAAAGCTCTTATTCAATTTGGCTCTAGGGAGCATATGCTCCTGCGTGTTGAAAATGGATTTTACAAATATCAAAAAAATTGAAAAAAATATGTGTTCATTGTCACATCCAAATGGTACATGCAAATTTGCAGGTGAAAAACTTAGGTTTTTTGACCTGTGCAAAAAAAAAAACAAGTCGAACGCCAAATGTTACATCCAAATGTTACACTTAATTTTGTTTTTTCACCGACGAAGCATTGCTGTCCCATATGGCATGAAAATTGGCAAGCACACTTGCCACATTATTATGAACATCTATAAAAAAATCAGAATTTTTAAAATTTATTTACTATTTATTTTATTTTTACTGTTCATTAGGGAGCATATGCTCCGCAGAGCCAAAAATCCACGTCCGTAGTAAAGCTCTTATTTTTATGTAATATATTGTTACTTTCCCATTAAATTCACTTTTTTGGAAAAGGAGGTTGAACCCCCGGCCTCTGCATCAATCGATGCATGCAGCCATCTTTATTAATTATTCCACAAAGGTCTGACAAGAACAAACATCAATCCACCCGAAGCCACCACTCACACGTACAAACTCGATAATATGGAGTGCTCTCACTCCTCATATCTAAAACCGGTGTTGTCGCCAATCCATCCACATAATGTATCGGGACTAACAACCGGTGCAGCCTACCTAAAGCCGCCATCATCATCGGACCACTGACCCATCTTCAGGAGAGATATCCGCATCATCCTTGCCAGACCGAACATCCGTCGACGCCACCACGGCGCCCAACGGCGCCACCGCCCTGCGCTCATCCGCCTAGACGCGAAGACTCTGGAAGATCTGTCGTGCGTAGCACCTGCCAACCAGGCATGACACAGCGTAGCACCTGTCGGTCAGGCATGACTTGACAGCTCCACCGAAGCTTCGTGCAAGACGAAGCCGCTCCACCTCCTGCTTTTGTCTTCCAGCGCTGCTCCCAAGAAAGAAACGGCACCATAGTACCGCCATCGTCCGATCTGGAAGACCAGATCTTAGGGCTTCCCCCGGAGCAGCACGAGTGGGTCGACAACAGTTGCACGACGATGCCTTCATCAAGGTAACGGCGCAAAACGCCGCCATCGCCCGCCAACGGCCCGGTTTTCACCGGTAACTATGTCTTCCCGACTCGTAGCCGGAACTAGATGCCGAATCTCGAGATCCAACCACCCAGCCGCAGGCCGACCACCTCTGACCGAAAAGATGACCACCACCGCCGACTGCACCGGTCAGATCTGACCGAAGGTGCCGCCGACGAGACCACCAGGCCCTCCACGCCGCCGCAGCCGATCCAAAGACAGATGGCGCGCCGCCGTCGCCGCCGGCCGCCACGCCGCCGCCGTCGCCCGAAGGGCTGACCGCCGCGCCCGCAGCCTGCGCCGCCTCCAACGCCGCTGCGCCACAGCCATCGCCGTTGCCGACCGGATCGGGCGCGCCTCCACATGAATCGGGGCCCCGCGCAACCCCAGATCTACGGAAGAGAGGCAATGTCCTCCGCCCCCTCCTTCGGCCCCCGGGCTTAGACCAGCGGCGTCCCCCGACGGCGGCGGAAGGAGGGAATGAGGAAGATGCGCCCCCGACGGCTGGCTTGGGGCTTCACCCGAGTCGCCCGACACGGGGACGACGCGGGGGCCTGAGAAAGAAAGAGGAATGTACAAGGCCGAGAGGCCCATTAAATTCACTTAGTATCAAAAGATTAACATTCTCAAAAAAAGTACGAAAAGCTTAAAAGTACAAACAACACATAATGTGAACTATGTACACCACCTTAATATACATGTAAACATATATCCACAGTGAAAAAGGTGTGTGTGGCCACTACGGGTAGGAAACATAGTTACTTTCTTCGCATAAACAACAACTCGGTCAACAAATGAGCAAATGAGGAATAACATTTGGATAAATTCAACTTAAAGGGCCACACATAGTTTGAATATACAATTTAGTTCCATTGTTTTGTTGCTTGCCACATATTTCACCTTTGGTGACCTTTTGTACGAACCGATGTTACAATAGACTCTGCGTCCCACGCTCAAAGGCACAGAAAGGGCTCTAAAAACTCTGTTTTAATTCGGTGACCAACAAAAATCCATGATCAGCATATACATATAACCAACAAAAAGAATATGGCATAACATCACATCACATCCCAAAGCACCATGAACACCACACAATTCAAATCTCAAACCACACGGTTGCCGCTGGAGCATTTCCCTCCTCCGAAATCCGAATCACCTCGGGGTAGGGGCGGATCTGCCCGGGCCCGGGGTGGACGCGCGGGGGCTGTCCATGACGACCTCGAACGCCCCCACCAGCGCCTTCACCTTGCTCTTCTTCTTCTCCAGCAGCTTGCTCTTCGCCTCCTCTAGCACGTCGTTGCTCCGCGACACCTCCTTCTTCTTGGGCTGCGCCTCCTCCGGCCGCTTCTCCATCGCCGTCTTCACCCTGCTCCCCTTGAAGCTCAGCCGAGCCTCCTCGGGGATCCTCGCCATCAACGACGTCGGCCCTTCCTTCCTGGTGGCCCCTTTCGACGGCGTCGTTGGCTCCGAAGCGCTCAGGATCGTGTCGATCGCCGCCTTGCCCTTGTTGATAGCTTCCTTGGCCGGTGTCACGGGCTCTGACCGCGAAGTGCCCGCCTTGGTCACCGTGTCCACCTCCTCCGGAGCTTCCTCCAGCGACGTCGCCGGCAACGATGATGCCCTGGATGCCGCGATCACCTTGGGCTCCTCGGCAGCTTCCACCTGCTTCTGCGTGGCGGCAGGCTGTTCTTTCGGTTCTTCAGAGATCACGCTTGCCTCAGGCTGCTTCGTGGCCTCCTCGTGCTTCGCCGGCTCTGCTTGTGGCCTCTCCTCGGCCTTGGTCTCCACGACGGCTTCCTCTTGAACCGTGCTGGCCGCCGGTTCATGCAGCACGTGCAGCGGCGCTGCTGCCTCCTTCGCTGGTTCTTCCACAACGGCGGCCGGCGGCGGAAGTTCATCCTGTGTAATCTTCTCAGCTTCCTTTTGTGTCCCTTCAACGTTGCCGGCTTGCGGGTTCTCTTCCGGCGCCGGCTCATCCACCTTCACGGCTTCCACGGACTCCTCCGGTCTCACCTTCTCCTCGTCAATGGCATTCGCCTTCTCTGCTTCGGCTCTCGGCTCTTCCGTGATTACCTGCTCCTCTTGAGCCCTTTCCTCCTCCTCTGTCTTGATTTCAGTACTGACATTTTCTCCCGGTCGCGAAGTCGCTTCCTCCTGTACCTTCAGAGCAGCGTTGGGCTCCACGACGACCTCTGCTTGCACGTTCAGAGGTGTCGGGGCAGTAGGAGGGCGGTGCTGCTGCTCCGCCACGGGAGGGGGTCTCGCCGCCTCGGTCTTGGTGATCTCCTCGGAGCCACCGGACGCCTCCTTGACGGACGCCACCGCCTCGGCCGCGGGGCCGGCCAGGTCCTTGCTCTTCTTGCTGCGGGACTTGCCGACCTTGAAGGCGTTGGATGCCTTCTGCATCAGCTGCCTCGGCGACGCCACGGACCACCGAGACGTGGACGGCTTGGCCTTGGCCTTGTCCATGGCCGGGGTGATCGGCCGGGGCACGCTCGACGGCTGCGCGGGGGACCGCTTCGGCGTGATCGGCCGCGGCGAGCTCGCGGGCTGCTGCGCGGGGGACCGCTTCGGCGTGATCGCGCTTGGAGCGCGTGCCGCTGAGCGCGCCGGGGACTGACCCTTGGGCGTGGTGGCGCGGCCCTTGGAGGAGGGCGGCCTGGAGGTGGAGGACGACGGGGAGGAGCTGCGCAGGGACGAGCTGACGGTGGGGCGGAGGAAGGACGGCACCGGCTTGTCGGACCCCAACGCCGGGGAGGGGCTGAGGGAGGCGCGTGCGCGTGCGCGTCGGCAGGAGGCGGGGTCGGAGGTGGCCGGGCGCGCGCTGGACGACGTGGGTCTGCCGCTCGTGCTTCGTGGGCGTGCGCTGCTGCCGTCTCGCGACCCCGGCGTTGGCCGTGTGGCCATGGGCTGCTCCTGCTGCCAAGCAAAGCCAGAGATGTCGTCAAATCACTTCGCGTGCAAGAATTGGTGCAATGCAGAATTAATGGCACGGAATTCTGTTTGCTGAGCTTTGATTTGTTCTGTGAAGTTGACCTTGAGGCAATGCAGATTTTCATTGCAGACATGGACACCACTGATCCTAGAGATGAAAAGGGTTTAGAATGGTTGTTTACGGTTTCTTTTGGCTGTCATCTTCCACTTCTTTTCTGCAATCTATCCTTTTTAAGTGCTGTCGTGAGGTGCATGATTTTCATTTGTTTTTGAAGTAAGAAACATTCAGATGCTATACAATAGTTTGACTCTTCCTCTTTGTGCAAAGGTGTCATGATCATTTTCATTGTTCGAGAAAAAAATAATCTGACAGACATATAGGAGAGAACTGTGTCCTCCTTTTCCAAAAAAAGAAGAAGAAGAGAGAACTGTATAAATTCTGACATCTATGCAATGTTTCAGAAAACTATGTAAAGGACACAAGAAAAACAAGATGATCATGGCAGCTGAACTGAATCGCTCTTGGGAGTTCCAATTCCGTAATCATGGAACGGTAAGCAGTTACAATTTGGTTTATCAGCAATTCCCAGATCATGGCAACGCATCAAATCTGATGCCGCGAATGAGACAAGCGGATTACTTGGGGAAAGAACCAGGACAGGAGAGCAGCATACCTCGAGCCGAATGGGATCAATTCATGGTGGATTGACCACCATCGCTCGGCATGGACACATGAAAACTTTGCATGTCTCGAAACTGAGAGGAAGAGAGAGGCTTCGTACCTTATTAAGCTCCGAATGGCCAAAAATGGCGCGGCGACGGAAGGAGCAGGAGAGAGACGGCGAAGGCAAAGAGGATGAGAGAAAGCCGGGCAATATAAGAGCCTCATGTTTTCCAACAGACCTTGTCAAATGCTGAAACCGCAAGGGGCAACAGTTGACACCTGGTGACACATCCAACCTCTTTCCTCACCTATTTTTAACCAGTATTAAAGCTTCAGAGGAATAGCTCGTTGCTGCAAAGCCATCAAGAGTTGTTGTGTGCCCATGCTCACAAATTAACACTAGGAAAATAAGATTTCACCATAGTGTTCAACATCAATTCTTCAGAGGTTTGCTGGTAGGCCGATATTACTTTTGGAAAGCACTTCATCTGAGCACTTATTGTTTCCTTACAACTTCTTGTTTTTTAAAACTATCATCTGATATATGTTGATAATTCTTTCAACAAACAAAGTATGTGGTAAATGTTGAACATCGGAATGAGCAACATGCACCATCTACAGATCAGCCATCCCGCGCCTTACCATGTCTGATTATGTAGAGGCCTCGTATGGACTCTTTGCGGTTTTATAATCTTGATGCAAGGTTTTGATCAAAATTCCCTTTTATCAAGAAAAAAAAGTGTAATACCATTAAGTCCATGAGCGGGTAACGTGACAAGTATAATGAGAATTGGATTGCCACCGATTTACAGTTACATGTATGCCTCAGTGGTAGTATCATTCGTTGAAGGAAAATCAAGTAGTGATTTCTTTGCACCAAACGGGCATGTTGTATATTTTTGGTGTAAAAGTTGGCCTTGTTTCATTGTGCCATGAATAAAAAATGAAGAACTAATCCAAACCAAACAAAACAAAATTAGGTAAATCTATATGAATATGGAAAATCACTTAAAATTAATTAATTGATCATTTGGAGAGAATATTGGTGAAAGTAGAGGGGTTGAGTTGAGGGTGGATCTTGAGTATCTCTTCAATACAAGTCCTCGTGTCAATTACTAACTCACCGATGCAAGGTAAGCTCTCCTCGGGATGGTTTTTTTGCCCCGAACCTAATGCCCGGAGAAAATATCTCTGCCCCATGCCTAAGTGGATCATCTCAAACGAAGCTTCAGTGAGATCTCTCTTCTTCAATATGCAGATGCCACTATCTTGTTTGTTAACAAGGACGAGGAAAAAGCTAGTAATCTTAAAATTGTGCTAACCTGCTTTGAACGTGTTTCTGGTATGAAGATTAATTTCTCTAAGAGTGAGATTATCCCTCTTGGACTCACTGAGGGGGAGGTAGTGGAATTTGTAGAAATATTTAGTTTCTATCAAGGATCTTTCCCTATTAAATATTTAGGTATCCCTCTTCATTTTGACAAACATAGAAGAAAGGATATACAACCTATTGTAGACAAGATCCTTAAGAGCATTGCAGGATGGAGAGGAAAGCTCTTATCTTACTCGGCAAGGATAACCCTGATCAAAGCTTGCCTTAGTAGTATTCCAGTGTAACTTTTATCCTATTTTCGGTTCCCTAAATGGGCCTTGGATCTCATTAACAGTCAACTATCTCATTGCCTTTGGAATGGCCTTGAGGGCAATAGAAAACTCCACCTAGCCAATTGGAACCTTGTTTGCAGGAAAAAGGAAGTTGGAGGCCTAGGACTCCCTAATCTTAGAGATGTTAATCTTTGTCACGTAGGTAATTGAATTAATAGATAAAACAAGAGTGATGGTAAAATTTGGAAAACTTTGGTTGACGAGAAATATCTTAGTAATGCCCCCAACATTTTTGCCAGCAAAGCTCATAATACCTCTAGATTTTGGCAAGGGGGTATGTGGGCTGCCAAAGCTACCTAGCATGGTTTTAGATGTCTCCATGGGGATAGTGAAACGATAAGATTCTGGGAAGACACCTGGTTTGGCACCTCCCCTCTTTTTGTCCAATTCCGGCCTCTTTGCAACATCTGTCATCAGCAATGTGTGACACTTGCTGAGGTATGGGATGGAGATACTATTAAGCTTACTTTTAGGAGAATTTACTCCTCTAAGATGATGGAATAATGGTTTTGTCTGCAACAAATAGTTCCTAGTGCTCTCTAAGGAAGATGATGCCTTCGTTTGGCGGCATGAGTCAAAAGGGGAATTTAGTGCCAGTTCTCTATATAGCATCATCAAATTTAGAGGAGTGCAGCTTGTCTTTATTCCTATTGTTTGGTCCATTATTGTTCCTCCTAGAGCTCATGTCTTTTTGTGGCTCTTTGCTAATAATAAAATCATGACAAAAGATAATCTCTTAAAAAGAGGAATTGACAAGAATCATGATTGCTTATTTTGTTCTAATCCTGAGAGTGTGCATCATCTCTTCTTTGGGTGTGTGGTAGCTAAGCAGGCCTCGATGCATATCTTTGATTTATTTGGTCTTCCTGTAGGTGTAGATTAGTTTTCCAATGGTAATATCTAGCCAGCCAACAAGAACCATGCTGCTCTAAATTCCATTTGTGCTTGTACTCTATGGTGTTTCTGGAAAAATAGGAATGAACATGTCTTAAACAATGTTGTTTGATCTGACATTAAACAGGTCTGGTGAATGATACCAATCACTCTAAAATATGAAAAATACTCTTCAAGTAGCAGGTGGAGAAGGTGGAAGCATTCTCCATAACACTTTCAACCCTTATCAAAGCGTCACACCCTTTGTAAGTGGGGTGAAATGTGTGTATCTTGCATGGCACATGCGCTTGATCAATATTTGTTGGCAAAACTTTCTCTCTCAAGTGCTCTGGGTAGTGGGGTGGTTGCATCCTCACCACCAAGGAGCCCACCATTGCTTGCTACTGGCCTGCCGCGTTGGGAGTTGAGGGACATTGTCGTCAGCCCTGTGACGCCTCTCGAGCTGTCATCCTTGTCAAATCATTCGCCGCTGAAGGGGTCGAATATAGAGCTCACACCTTTGCTTGCATTGCCACAGCAACAACTTCTCTGTAATTTGTGGCTCTTCGCCTGTTTTACCGTTTTCATCCTTGTTTCTTTCTAGCACACTAAACCTTGGAGATGTTTCTCCCCCTAATTGCTCTATATTCTTGGTTCTGATTTATTTGCGACCTTGTCTTTTGACACAGACTATCTTATCATTTGGTTTCATCTGATAATGGAACAAGGGAGGCCTTTGCATCTCCCTGATGTTCTACAAAATCTCTCTTCTACCAAGTGTGAGATAACTTACAAGTTAGCCATGTGGGGATTTTATAGTCTCATGGCCTTGTACTAATGAGAACAAATAATGTTAGTGAGGAGGAATAAAGTAAGGCAAAAATATCTAATATAGAAAAGACTATAATGCCCGTAAAAGCAAGGTTATTCTAGTCTTCTTTTGTCCATGGAGAGGGTTGACTTGGTCCATGAAGGATGGGCTTGTGTGGGCTTAGTGGGCATCACCTCACTTGTTCTCACCCTTTAGGTTGTCATTTACTTTGTGTTCTTATTTATCCTTTAGGCCTCCAAGTTCTTCATCTTTCGGTGTTCTAGTGTGCATGATGCAGTGAAAATAAGGGTCAGGCAATATAGAGGGCTCCCAACTCCCGTCGAGGTCACCGCCAACTTGCCTTCAACTCGAAAGTCGCTTTTTATAATATTGCACCTTCACAACATCCAACTCCCGTCGAGGTCGTTCCACTATTTCCATGCCCTTCCACCATCTAGCTTGCCCCATAAACTCGTTCCAAACTAGGCCTAAGTATGTGAACATACAGATAAGAAAACTCCAAACTGGGCCTAAGCAGTTTGATTGTTCTCTTAGGTGGCTTTCTAGAGTTTCCTATTTGAGAGCCAGTACGTGAATGTATGTCCTTTATACCGCATGGGTCTTTGGCTAACACTATAAACCACCATCTTATCTCGGCACTACGGTTGGAGTTCAAGGGCTCCCCTTCACGTCTGCCTCCTAACTATGCAGTATGCACGTTCTGCCATGGTCGTCATAGACAGAGAACATTCGAACATTATATGGGTCAACCAATGAGGGGCAGGGTGAGGATCAGCATCGCGCTGCCGAGACGTGAAGGTCGGGTGAAGGAGTGGTTGTAATTGTCGCCTCATCTCACACGAGAGGGGTTTTGGGATGTGAACGAGTGTGTATGAGAGAGAGGTCAATTCAGGAGCTTTTCTGCGAGAGGCGGGGTAGGGCATGTGATGTTTCAAAAGCAAGAAAAGCACCTCCAAACTAGCTTTACACCGAATGAACTAAAATATCAATGTGCTTTCGTCTAAATCAGAAAAATAAGCCAAATGTTGGCTAGGCTTTATCTTATAAGCACACCGCTGGACGCCGGTCCTGCCTGGGTTTGCGTGGCGACTGCCTCTCTGACGGCAACAAGGGGCGAGCAAGAAATAGGTAAGGCCCCGTTGGCCGGTTGTGTGTCCCGGTGCAACCCCTTTGTAATTCCCCAATTCCTACAACCAGTTGAAGTCATACAAATTATACTTTTCACATCTTTTTATGCAAGTTTAAGTACCTAAAATTGTAGAATCATTGTACAAATTTATAACATTGCTTGCAAAAAAGGGTATATGTAGCTAGATTAGTTGACCAGAAAAGAGCACAGTGTACATTTTTTTTAAACCAGCACGGCGTACATATCAATCAATACAAAAAACATTCACTATGTAAATAATTCACGACACGACAGTTCAAACTAATGCACCTGAACTTTATAGTGACAAAAAATCATTACAATTTAAAATCAAAACTATGGTTTGAATACTTATGAGGCCCAATATAGACAATTTCATATATCGAGACACCAAAGAAAGTGCTCCCTTTGTCCGGGTTCATTAGAGCATCTACAGTCCAACCATGCAAATCCGGCACCCCAAACGCCCGCGGACGTGTCCGGGCGCGTCCGCGAACACTGACCGGGCGCGCCTCATTTGTTGCCTTCCACGTCCACGTCCCTCATATTCGAACCCCTAAAACCATACAATCCATGCAATGTTACGTAAAAGTAGATCAACACAGAGTTCATCGGATCGGATTGCATCGCCGAACAAGGAGCATAGTTCATCGGAGTTCATCGGCAAATCCTAACTACGAACTAGCTAAACATAAGTAAAATATAAACGGAGACGGGGGACAGTCACCACTTCCACGCCGGCCCTTTGCCCTTCCGGTCGCCGACGCAGCTGTAGGAGTCGGCGGCTGGTGGGGAATCGGCCGAGTCGTCGGACGAGGAGCCGTGGTCGTCATCGTCGTCGTCGGAGAGGATGACGAGCCCTTTTAGCCACCGGACCTCCCTGTCTTGCTCCCGCTTGAGCTTGGGAAGCCGAGCCGCCTCCGCCGCTGCCTCCGCCGCCTCGCGCTCGGACTGCTCAAAGGCAATCTGCAGCGCCTTCGCGTTCTTCCGCCGGAGCCGCCACGAGTTCGTCTCCGCGGTCGTAAGCGACCGGCGGTAGACCCATTCGAGGAGCCGCGCGTCCTCGTCGGGCTCCGCCTTCATCCCGTGGCGGCAGCGCATGGATTGCTCTGTCTCCCACCTCTCCCTTTGCCGTTGCCGCTCGCGGCGGGCAGCGCGCACCTCTGATTCCGGCGTGCGTGTCCGGGCCGGCGCGGCGGGCACAAGCACCCATCGCTGCCCACGTGGGGGAGCAGCAGCCGGCGGGGCCAGGGGACGACGCAGGGGAGGCGCGGATTGCGCAGGCCGTCTGCCGGAGCTACGCACGGGCCAGGAGGGGCCAGCGCCGGCGTCCGAGCTGCCCCGGAGGGGAAGCGGCGAGGCTGCAGATCCGGAGTTGCCCCCGGTCTTCACCTTGGACCGCTCCAAGGCGATGCGGAGGGCAAGCTCATACTCCGGATCCAGGACATCGTCGCAGCGGCTGCCGGAGCTCGACATTTTGCCGGATTCGATCGGATTCAGTGCGGGGAGAGGAGAGGACGGAGCGAGAGAGGAGAGTGAGTGAGCTATAGGGTTTCAGAGCGATGAGCCGGATGCGCCTTTTGTGGGACAGCCGTGGGGTCGTGGGTGGGCCGGGCCTATCAGGCGGGCATGCCCGGGCGTGACCGGGCTCTCCCATATCCGCCCCATATTTGGGCTGGATATGAGGGGTGCCGGTCAGCCCGGGCGTTTGAGGCCCGTTTATGGCGTCCGTCTGGGTCGCTTTTTAATGTTCGGTCGCTGACCGGACAGGTTGCTCGGGCGTTTGAGACGTATATAAAGGGTCCGGCTGTAGATGCTCTTAGCCCCCTTTTATTTTTGGCTAAAATTTGACCTGTAAATTTAATTAGCAAAATGTAAACTACATGTCACAATAATTATATTGTCGAAAAGCTCTTTCAAATACTAATCCTACAATATAATGTTTCATAGTATATAATTTATATTTTACTAGTCATGGTCAAAATCTGAACAAAAATACTAAGGGTCCAATAGGTAGTAGTGGACGACTACGTCGTTTGACCCGTGAGGCGCCCGTCAGGTGACGACGCTTGCACGAGTCATCCTTTCAGCGGCAGACAGTGAAGTCGTGGCTTTTCACGACCGGCTTCTCGACGACGGCGATCTCGCACAGCACGACGAAGGAATCGTCCCAGAGGTACTCCGGCGACTTCTCGAGCTCCTTCTTCGAGATCTTCAGGCCCCAGTACTCAACGCCATTGTGCTTGCGAGGGAACGTCACCACGTGGCGCTCACCAGCAAACCGGACCTTCGCCGGCACCTCCGGTGCTGCAGGCTCGCCGCCGTGGCGAGGGACCAGGCTGAAGCGGAACTCAGCGCGGACGTCTGTGCCCTTGCTGCCGTCGGCCAACTTGAGGAAGAACGAGATGCTGGAGTTGCTGCCGGCGTGGAGCATGTGAGCTCCGGGAGGAGCTGATATCCTCCCGGCGTTGCAGTCCTTCTTCCGGTACTTGTTCGGGTAGTAGCAGATCTGCCAGGCGTGGCCGGCCGCCATGAACTTGCTGGACTCGATGCGCTCGCCGTCGACGAGCAGCTTGGTCACGGAGTAGCCCTCCACCTTGAGCTCGTGGGAGCCGGCGCTCGTCGTGGTGGTGATCGTCGAGCGAGTGGGCGGGGGCGGAGGCTTCATGCTGACTATGGGGCTTGGTTGGTTCGCTGCCTGATCGGTGGAGGCGGACGTGATCGACGAGTTGTGTTGGTTTGCTCGTTTGTTTTCTCGTCCAAGGCGTACGTGCTGCACCGTTATATATACTGCTAGTACTGCCTACGTCGACACGTCGTCTGCCACTCTGTCTCCGATTGTTACTATAAAGGAGATGCATATTTGTATCCGGGTCTGTTTGTATCTCCGATCTTGTCCAAAATAAGGTATCCTTTGCTTAGGTGTTCACACCACTTCGGACCTATTTTCTTGTTTCGATGATAGACGGGCTAGGGCTCACACCGCATCGAACCTATTTTCTTTCCAAGCCAAAAATGCATCTGAATGGACACAAAACAAACAGAAAAATGAGATTGGTCATTATGCTGGCCCGCGGGTTTTTACCCAAACGGACAAAATGGGATGTTGCAATGGAGTTGGCCTAAGGAATTACTGATTCTGTGAACCGATCTTCCGTTCAAACGTCACACGAACTTTGGATTTTGGTCACATTAGTGCCGGTTCAAAACCCGACCGGGACTAAAGCTGCGGACAAAAGGTCCGTTTTCTACTAGTGAGCCAATAAGGAATGTGTTTTCTTATGGACTCTATAGGGAATAGGGAGGGATTTCGCTAAAACCCAACGTTGACGGGGCGTTTCAAATGCAGGCGGGGAACGGCGGCATAGGCATGGTTCTCCGAGACACCTCCGGCGGCATTATCTGCACGTCCTGTCGTCACTTATTCATATGCAATAATGCTCTTGCTGCCAAACTTGAAGCATGTAGAGAAGGAATTGCGCTTGCCTTGGAGTGGAGCACGCTTCCATTTATCCTTGAGACGGATAGTACCGAAGCTGCCGAGATGATATCCAACCCATCGGGAAACAGATCACAACATGCCGCCATCATCTAGGAGATCGCCGCCAGTATGAGAGGAGGAAGAGAGATTTAGGACAGTAAAACTGAGCCTAAAGGGAGCCCTATCAGCGATTTGCAGTTATGACCGTCCATTTTCGCGATATGTGCATTTCTGGCCGTCAGATCTGCCTGTTTTTTCCGAGCTCCAGCGCAAGTTAAATTTCTTGGCCCAACTGTCCTAAGGGCAGCTGCTGCAGGAGAAAAATCTGAGCTCTCTGGTTGCTTGGGCCTCTTTCGCCGGCCCAACTAGCTAAACACTGCTTGTCCACGAGGATTACTCGAGAAAGGCGAAATCACTAGTTAGCGAGTACATCTTCCAACGATTACTCCCATCTCCCAGGTTGCGACAAGTGGCGCACTGCATGCGTGCCACTTGTCGCAACCTGGAAGTTTTTCCTTTTTTCGTAGATCCGTATTTTCAAAACGTTTTATCTCCTAAACCGTGCGTCCAAATCTCGAACCGTTTTCACCGTTGGCTTTCTCACGTCGAGATCTTCAAAACTAGATACCATGTTGATAGGTTTTGACGAACTTTTTTTCACGAAAAAAACCGGACGAAAAAAACCGAACGAAAAAACCGTGCCTCACGCGATAGAAAAAAAAACAGAAAACGCGTTTATTCCCTTTCCGAGAGGCACGGGTCAAAACCGTGCCTCTCGCGGAAGCAAAACCGTGCCTCTCGCGGAAAAGAGAGCAGAAAACGCGTTTTTTTCCCTTTCGGGAGAGGCACGGCCATGCCTCTCGCGATAGCAAAACCGTGCCTCTCGCGGAAAAAAAAGAGAGCAGAAAACGCGTTTTTTCCCTTTCCGAGAGGCACGGCCGTGCCTCTCGCGAAGACAAAACCGTGCCTCTCGCAAAAAAAAAACAGAAAACGCGTTTTTTTTTCCCTTTCCGAGAGGCTCTCGCGAAGGCAAAACCGTGCCTCTCGCAAAAAAAAAACATAAAACGTGTTTTTTCGCGTAAAAAAATAGAAAAAACGGTTTTTCGCGCAAAAAAAATTATTTTTTTTGGATTTTTTTCTTCCTCCAAAAGCTACGAAAGACCGGTGAAAAACCGGAACACCAAAAAAATCCGGAAAAAAACCACTCCAAAAAGGCGAAAACGCGTGCGAAAAAAAAATAAATCCTAAGGGAACGCTTAGAGCGCGACACGTGGCGGCGACTGGGAACGCGCCAAGTGGCGGCGCGTGGGAGTGATCGCTGGAACGCTTGTGAGGGAGTGCTCGCTAACTAGTTGCTCCCCGAGAAAGGTCGCCCGATCGGTCGCGGTCGAGCCGGAACGAAGTACCTCACGAACCCTAACAGAGGAGCGCCCAGTTGTACCAGAGGAGATGGCGGCGGCGCATGGTGTGGTGGCGGTGCCACCTCGCTTCCGACACCGGCCTTGTGCGGCGGTACCTACCGCGACCCTTCACCTCGCTACGTGCGCCTACCGACCCACGCGAGAGCCTCCCCTCTTCCTTATCCTTTCCCTGCCAGTTGGATATGAATTTGATAATAGTCACATGAATAGGATTTGGAAGTAAGGAGCTGGCCAGGAAGGATGACTTCAGCGCACACTACCTATTTGATGATATGCAGATAGAAGGTATCCTAAGAAACTGATTTCGGATGTTTCTTCTTGATGGAGCCTCAAAATCATATTCTGAGTTCTGATTGTTTTCTCTAGATGGAGCCTCGGTTTTGTGTTGCAGTCCTTGATACATTTGTATTTGTGATCGTACTTGCAATATAAGTTCTCCAGTGCAGGCATTAGCCCAATCTTTAGCTACTCATAAGCAGTGTCCAGTTGAGGACAAATGCCCTCTTGCTATGGTTAAGCTTTGGTATATAATTCATTGCACACATTTAGTCTGCTCTGATATTTTTTTTTTTTTTTGCTCTTTAGTCTATGAAGAATTGCAAGGAGGAGGCTAATAGAGCAGATACCAGAGCTGACCATTGACCACGACCAGTAATTCTAGCAAGGAGAAGCTCGTTTCTTCTTGATGTATGATGTTTTCCTCCAGGAATGAAGGAAAATAAGATTGCTAAGTTATATACTTTGTTTGCATAAATATCACTACATATCACGTCAAATTGTATAGAGTAGCACGTGTCTGCTTTGTTTTTCCACACCAGTGAGTTAAGCTCTGATTTAGAGTTCTCAATGTTTGTGCATCTTAGCTGTTGTACCATACAGAAACCGTGACCAGGGCAGAGTGTCAAAATGCAACAATTGATCCACCAAGCATGGTCGAAGCCCCACGGAGAGTGACAAGACTGCATAATATGTATATATTTTGGTGTTTGACTATGCAAGTTTAGTCTCTGCAGTGTGGTAGGTTAAATACTGAAAATCAGCAGCTAAATCGTCTTGTGAGGTTCTATTGATAGTTGTTATGGAGAGCTGTAATAGTCGGTCATTTTTTTTCTCTCTCCCGTTTCTTCCCCTTCTTGCATAAACATCACATGGAGTCTACGTGCAATAACTTATCTGCATATTTACAATGATTATTTACTATTATTTCAGCTCTTTATACTGAATGCAGTTGATGGAATATTGCGACCTGTTAGACATGCCAAGAAAGAATATTGTGTATTGACAAGGAATATCAAGAAGGTTCACCGTTACTTTGTAACTGAATCAAATTCTCATTTTGCAACCATAATATAGCAGAAGGTTGAAGCTATCTAAGAATACCAAGAAGATGTGAAAATTACACCAAATGGTTCAAGTGCCGACACCTCTTCTGCAGTGCATGCTCATTGCAGCATGGCAAAGCAAACGTCATTGCTACTGACGGTAGAGAGGAGATCAGCGGCGAGGCAGAGAAAAAAAATCTATGTGTGAAACAGGGTTTATTCTAGGTATGTTTTCTCTGCTTCTCAACTCCATCTCAATCCCCATCCATCTTCCCCTAATTGTTCTTTTGTTTCTATATACAGGTTAATATAATGAGAGTTTATAACTGGATACAAATCTTCACGAGGACTCATCTTCTTGGGATGCAAAGGGTCAAGGCAAGTCGATATTTCTTAATTAATTAAACAATAGGTCAGTAGGATTAGACCATGTGATTTCGGACATAATCAAATACAAAATTTCTATATTTGGGTGATGGTACCGACAGGGACTCTGGGAGTTCTTGCAAATTCTGCTTCTATCACGGGTAGTTAAAACTTGCCTACTTACAAACCTTGACCTGGTGCAGATGATGCATGGGTATTATAGTAAATATGTTATTAACTATAAAAGAAATTGTTGTTTTACGTAACTTGACTTTTGGTCCAACCATGTCCAGCAAGGAAGCTCTTTTCAATTTTCTTTGCCAGTACTGACTCAAGATCGGATAAGAGATCAATTGTTCAGTTTGTTCTGAACAACAGATTTATTACTCGGACTATACTATAAGCTCTCATTTATGCTTTTAAAAGTAAATTTAATTCATATGCAAAAGTAGCGCAGCGTGTAAGCCTGTAGGCGTCGAACTAGATACCACTCCAAGCCGGGCTGTAAAGAGGATAGTGGAGGTTTTGATCTGCTGTGAGGTCATGCAATGCTTCTCTATTCCCATTTCAGATCAGATTATTTCGAAAACATTGCATGGATTCTTGTGTTTCATTACAAATAAGTTTTGTGCTCTACTTAATAAGGTGTTTGTCTTTTGGCTTGTTACAGATGATTTAACGGATACGATGTACACATCTTCGCAGGTACCATGATGATCATTCATCTGAGATGCACACATGCATGATTTTCTTCTTATAAAGCAATTTAGTTTTGGAACTTAGATTCAGTTTTGGAGTATTTGACATGTCATGAAGTGTGTAGTACGCCACTCACAAAATGCATAGTTTTCATCCAGCTAATTTTGCTGAGTTAATCCGTACATTGATGTTTTGTCAATTCCTGATTTGCAACTCTCTTAGTCAGGTTACTACCATTAGTCCACTGATTGAAGGCTTGAAGGCTGGCTGTTGTTCTTTGATCAAAGCTATTAACTGTTAGTTGTATTTTTGAGTGAACTTAGTTTTGACTGACAACGTGAAAGCATTGATTGATTTTCCATTGCTTAGCTACGACCATATATCATCACGTCGTGCCATGTAATCGGAATAATATGTCTCAGCTTAGTATATATTTTTCTCTTTTTTGGTTACTACTTGAGTTGAGCACCTCATGTTTTGAAATAAAATAAAACCTCTGAAACAAAAAAGATCAAACTATCTGATCATTTTCATTAGTTTATATTTTAATTATATTTATCTTTTCTCTCTTTGTATTTATAGGAATTCCTATCATTTTATCGTCAAAATAGACGGGCGCAGCAACGCGCGCCACTCATGATCTAGTAGTTGTTAAAGCTATTAGGAGAGGGTGCAATCTTGTTAGCCACCACTTAGCTCAGATGGGTAGATGTGAGATGAAGACGGCCATATGGTTATGGTCGGGCACTGAGAGGGTTGTAAACTTGCATGAACTGGATTACCGCAGGCCAGGTTAATTAATATACAACCCTTTTCGTCACAAAAAAAAGGGAGGGATTTCGCTGCAAATCAAATGTCGAATTTTATTACCATAGCAAATTGAGCGTTTGAGATGACATACTATGTTGTCGTGAGGATGGTAATTTACTTTATCAAGCATGAAAAAATTTCATCCTCGCAACAACAAAATTTGGTATAAAACATTCAATTTTTCATAAAAAACCATTCAATTTATCATGCTTTAAAAACTGACGTCAGATTCTTAACATTTCCGATAGGTAGAGATCATGCTCATTCGAGCGAACGCCATCATCAGAAAGAGTTCACTTCAAAAAACACTCCGAGAAGACGTTTAGAAATTGCAATGCTATCATAGAGGGATTTGTCATGCTAGGAGAAAAAAATTATCATTCTACAACAGAAAGAATTGTCATACCACAACAGAGAAAATTGTCATGTGTTTTAGAGATTTGGCATGCTGTAACGTAGAGAATTATTAGGCCAAGAAATGGGTAAGTTGCCCAGATGTTTAAGAATTATGACCCCAATATTAGTAGAACATCTGATTTAAATGTTCGTTATGATTCATTCGCTACAGGGGGAGTGATATATCGAACGTTTTCATTCTCAAGGATAACCCCTCTCCCGCGTCCGTGACACCCCAACTGGCCCAACTAGGCTTACTTAATGGGCCTCCCCATGTAGTGCCAATTAGAAAAATAAACGTAAAAACCCCAATTTCCCATTGACTACTATCAAGACTTCAAGCTGGACTTTGAACACGCTTAGGAATAGCAAAGAATTAAGGGAAATTAACATAATATGTACAATAAACTGTCATTTAGTTGAAAAATTGGATCCATGCGAGTTATGATACTAAACAATGCAAGAATTGAAAACACATAGAAAGAAACTTGGCAAAAAAATATGTTCCAAAATAAATTTGTCATTTCTTTTAAATTGTTTGGATTGCTCACCACATATGTCATTGTTTCATATAAAAAGAAGATAGAAAAAATAATTTAAAATAAAAATTGTGAAAAGACCTAAAGGAACTTTTTTTTGCCATGTGATGTTAAAGAAAAATGCTATGCAATACTGAAAATTTACCATGCTCAATTCAACAACATTCTGACATATTTTAGAGAAAAGTAAAAAATAATTTACAAGAACAGTAATTCACGATGGTGTCTGCGATGAAAAAAATCCTTGATGTGTACAAAACTAATTTGCCATGGTCCAATACAATTAGTTTGTCATGGTTAAATTAACAAAGTTTGTCATGTTCGAACTATATAAATTCTCCATGGTTTGAAGTATGAATTTTCCATGATCCAAACAATGAATTTGCAATGGGTTTTTTTTTTGCGATGGTCAAAAATAAAATTTTCCAAGGTCCGAAGTATGAATTTGTCATGGTCCAAAAAACCTTGTGATGTTATAACCTACAACTTTGCCATAGTCCAAACAATAACTTTGTCATACTTTAAATAAATCTGCCATGTTGCAACCAATAAAATTGTCCACGGTCTGGAAAAGGAATTTTTGCCATATTTGAAAAGTAAAAATTTCCATAGTCAAAAATTAAAATTTAGCAAGGTCTAATTTACAAAAAGAAAAATCCATGGTCTAAACAATAACCTTTGCATGATTTTTTTATAAATATGCCATGGTGCCAACAATAAAATTTCCATTGCCCGTTAAGTAAATTGCCATGGTCTGGAAAGTAAATTTGACATGGGACCCTAAGCAATTTGCAATGGTTTGAAAAGTAAATTTTTCATGGACTCAAGGTAAATTTGCCATTTGCCATTAAGTAAATTATCCATGGTTTGAAAAGTAAAGTTGCCATGGACCGTTAAGTAATTTCAAAATGGTCTAACAAATAATAAAATTTAGGAATTTTTTTTACCTAAACGAACAAGGCAATTTTTTGGCATTGGGTAATGGGCACATGGAAAGTTAGGAAGTTTTTCTATTGGAAACAATATGGAAAATTTTATGATTTTGCCATGGACACATGGAATCTTGTTTTCTGAAGATAAAATATGTCAATATTTCAAAAAATATATAAATTTCCATGGGCCATAAAGTGAGTTTTCCATGGTGGGCGAAGAAAGTAATTTGACATTGGCCAAAAGAGAGAAATTTGCCATCATCCGTAAAGTGAAATTCCAAGTTCCATGAAGTGATTTTGCCATGGTATTGAAAAACCATGGCAATTACCCTTTGTACATCATGGAAAATGTGGATTTAGAAAAATACTTCTATATATTCAACAATGCATATCACGCAAATGTACTATCACCCACCCCCTAGTATGAAAAAGGAACTGTTGTTGATTAGGTTCGATAAAAAGAACAAGCTATTGGCAAACCAAGCTAAATTGCCATGTAAATTTACCATGTACCTATATAAGTGAGTTTGCAATGGTTCATAGAAGAAGGAAATTTTCGATGGCAAATATATTACATTTGTTTGCCATGGTTTAGAATAGTTTGCTTTGCCACCCGAACTAAAGAGAGATGTTGAGTTGTGAAATTCACAAAAGATAGATTTGCCATGGCAAATGCAGAGACATGCATGGCAACTGTTGAGAAATGATAAACCATTAACAAAAATTGACAATGTTGGTTTATTCCTTAAAACAATGGCAAAAATTGTCATGGAAAAATTCAAGATAACACAACTACACCTAAATAGTGCCAAGTGGGCCAGTCCATCATTTTACATAAAAAATTGTATGTGCTATAAATTACCTTTTCATGAACTTTCCCTGTAACTATTAGAGGTTTTCTGAAATTTGTCATGATAATGTGAACAAATGATGAGTCCCTTTAATGATCCGGTAAATGAGCAGAAATGATTCTTGCGTTTTTCCTCACATGTGACCCTGAGTTATCGAACCCACGAGAGCAACCTAAGGGTTTCTAACAAGCTTTACAAGAGAATTAAGTTCCAGTTTATGGACTGGATCCAATCAAGTTGCATAGTTGAACACTTATAAATAAAAGTAGGCATGGGTATGGACTTATATTATTACAACCATATATTTGCGAACGGGGTCATCATGATATTCGTTGGTGCTCTGGAACTTGCATCGGGATGTTCTTGTAACGTTTTGAATTGTGGGATGTGTTCAAATTTCATCTTAACCGGCACGCGTCCTGCATCAAGAGTCAGTTATCCAATCGAAGACCCTATCCATCACGCGGGGCTTCTTGTTGCGCCATCCATCCATGGCATGTGACATCGCTCAGCCTAGCCGTTGCTCACAAAATGCAAAGTTGCACCTGCTTAGCCTCCATGCCATGCATCTCGAGCCTATGTGACAAGGAAAAGGCACCATCGTCACCGTCGGTGTGTGCCTTTGCCCGACATCCGCCTATGACGACAATGTGAGGAATGTCGAAGGTAGGTGATGGATAGATTAACTATTTGGTAGATTGTAGGAGAAAAGTATAAAACAGTTCCCGAATGTCCTTTACTAGTTTTATGTACGTTCTGAAGTAGGTTGCTGTAAGAAGGTCAACGTTGGCTTTGTTCCCCTGTCTTTGGATGTGATGTGTTTTATTTGTCCGTCCTTTAGTTTCAGACCATGTTTAATTTTTATGTGAAAATATTGTGTGCTTACTCTGTTTTTAAGTTCTAGTATGAGACCTGGTCAATGTTCTTTGTGAAAAATAACATGGAGAATCAAAATAACAGTACTCAAAATAAAGACATCACAACAGCAAACATAACCTAGAGCCAACAACTATTCAGACCCCTCTTGCTTAATTCTTAAGTTGTTCTATGACTTCTTTGATTCCAGCAGTTGCAAGTTCCACTTTCTTCTCTGTTTTGATTATCCATCAAGTTCTTCCCTGATTTTCTACAGTGGCCAGGAGACAACCAGCTGCCTCGGTATCTATAGCAAGTTCATTGACGGGCTTATAAATTTGCCCCCAATGAAGTGCAATGTATAGAGGAGGTGAACTTCCTGACATACCAAGAAATCTCTTATATACAGTAGGTCCAAGCAAACCTAGTTACAGGGCACCAAAGAGTATATCAGCAACCTCTCATAGAGCTAAAAGTTGGAATGTTCATCCCCTTTGCCACTCATAGGTGATTTTTTTTCCTGGTAAGCTTGGCATAGGAAAAATATGGACTTTTGATTGACGGTTAGATTCCTAAAAGATATTGCATTTTCTAAAGCGATCTAGTGGTAAAGTTGCAATTTTTTCAAGCCCCAAAGCCGTCTTCTCCCTCTGACAGTTGTCACTCTTTGTCAACCTTGTGCTTATTAATTTAGTGTATTTTGAATCATGATATATTCCAATGGCCTATAATTGGCATTTTTTGACATAATTGTGATGCATATCTATTGGACAATGTAGACAATAATCTGACCTTCATTGCAGTTCATTTTTGGGCTCCAACATATAAATGGGGGATCAGTATTGTGAACACAGCTGGCTTTCCTAAGCCTCCTGAAAAGATATCCTATCCTCGGTAAGTTGGTACATCCAACGAGCATTTCAGGGCAGCATGCCATTAGTTTACCATTTTATTTATTCTTGTGTTCTGGTCACATGCTTGCTCTCTTGTATGGGATGCAGCAGTTGCCTGCACTGGAGTCATCTAGTCACGCTACAGCCTGGTTATCACACTGGTAAGCGATAGATACCACCATCCTTTCATTATTGTGTGTACTAAATCTTATAAGGTGACGCCAAATTTGGGTGACGTCGATTACTTGAATGAAGTATATATTTTAAGCATTGTCATCTCTTGGTGCTAAGATATCGGTTTTGCGTTGATCATCTCATATTCTACTGTTTTAACTTGATGGCTCCCTGGATTGGGCTGTTGATTTTTAGTTGTTTGTTGAAAGTATGATTCATATTCCTGTGCCATCTCTTTCCACCTGCTGTCATGTATTGTTTAAAGTTTAATGACTCCCTGGACTGGGTTGTTGATGTTCAGTTGTCTGTTGAATTCTTGAATATACGATCCATTCGTATTCCTGAGCATCTCCTTCCACCTGCTATCATGTGTTGTTTCCAGTTTAAACTGTTGCTCATCTGATCAACACATTGCTTTTTTCAGAAAAGCTGGAACTTTTTCAGCGATAATGTTGCGATGGTGGGCACAGGCCTAGCCTATACCATCTCCCACGTAAAATAAGGTATGTTCGATAGTCGATACAAAGCTAGCTACTCCCTGCCAGTTACTTGATGATGTCTCGGAAGGGAAGGAGATGACATGGTTTGTGTGGGTTGAATCTTCTTTTTTTTGCAATTGCAGGAAGTACTACTTCTCTGATGATGATAAGGAGGCTGCTGTTGCATCACTGGAAGGATAGCTACAGCATGGTTATCACACCGGTAAGCAGTAGATACTACCATCCGTTTTCGTTATTGTATGCACTGAAACTTATAAGTTGATGCATATTATATATATCTTGACTGAAGTATACAATCTAAGACTTAGCACTTGTTGCTGCTAAGTTAACTAGCTTTGCATAAATCTTGTCATATTGTACTCTTTTTAACTTGATGGCTCCCTTGACTGGGCTGCTGATGAGTGTTGAATATATGATTCATTCATCTTCGTGAGCTATCTCCTTCCACCTGCTAGTACATCAGTTGAATTACAGTAAGCCTATATATATATATATATATAGAGAGAGAGAGAGAGAGAGAGTAGCACTATTCTGATCCTAGGATCAGAATAACTATTATGATAACAACCAGCCCTATAAGGGCCCGATCAGATGTTCCCGAACTTGCCGAACCAGCAGCTAAAAAAGAAAAGAAAAAACCACCCACCAGGCCACGAACTGCCCACCACCTGGATCGCCGCCGAGCTCCCACCCCGTCCCCGACCACCCCTCCCCCCGGCGCGACGTCCCCAGATCCCCCGCCGCCGTGGCGACCTCCCAGTTCCCCGCAGCCACGCGACCTTCCCGGACCTCCTGCCGTTGTGCCACGACCGAACCCCTGACCTCCCTACCGCTGCTGCGTCGACCTCCCAGATCCCCGCCGCTGCGCGATCTCCCGGACCTCCAGACGCCGCACCATGACCAGACCCCAGACCTGTCTACCGCGGCCGCGGCCACACCCCGCCTCCAACCACCTCGCCGACCACCACAACCCCTCTTCCCACCCGCCTCTAACCACCTCGCTTCCCCCGCACCGCCACAAGGACTTCTCCTCCCCTTGATGCTCGGCCGGATCCTCTGTTCCTCCACGGGTCCGGCCAACCGCGACGCCGGCCGCGGATCCGCCCCCGGGACCAATCCCGACGACGCCTGCCTCCACCACGCACCGGTGCCCACTGAACTCTGACCATGACGACCAATGCCGATGTTGCAGGTATTGCCTCTCCCTTCCTCTCCCCGATCTCTCTCTCTCTTTAATAATCTCTGTCTTTTCTGTACGATTTGAACTTCTCCGAATTTGCACAAAAAAATAACTGCAAAAATGTTTCTGTATTTGGCTTATGAAGTCTGAACTGCAGGTCTTCTCTCTTCGACCGGGCGTTGCTCTAGATGAGCAGCAACAGCAACACAAAACAAATTAAAAATCGAGCTCAGGCTCATGCACACCTCTCTTCTCACGCTCGTCGCAGCCAGCGCATCCGCTGCTCTTGCGAGACGTTTGCCGCTGCTACTTCTGTGTGTTGCAATGTTCTTTCATGGTGTTTTGCGTTTGTTGCCCGCTAGGTGTTTGGGAAAATGTCTACCAGGGAGATGTTGTGGAGTTCATTGATGACTGAAGATAGAACAAAAAGCACCATTTTAGATTCTTTTTTGGTTGATGCCCCATGAAGTATTTTTGTGGAAATTCTTATGGTTGGTTGTAACAACTTCACTTGACGGCAAACAATGTTATGCTGTGGAATTCATTGATGGCTGAAGATAGAACAAAAAGCACCATTTTAGATTCTTTTTTGGTTGATGCCCCATGAAGTATTTTTGTGGAAATTCTTATGGTTGGTTGTAACAACTTCACTTGACGGCATACAATGTTATTTTTTGTTTAATTTAGAAGTTCAGCTCACAGGCAGCCAAATCGAGGTGTGCTTTGATCATGAGGCTGACCGAGAAGTTCACCCTTGACATCGTGAAAGGTTCAATGTGTGAACAATCTGCGGGATTTGCTACTGTACATATGTACTTCAGTTGGTGTCCAACGTGCGTGCAGGCGTGTAAATGTGTTATGTGTCTTCTTCATCTTGCATTATGAAGTTCATCCGTCGGCGTCCGGATAGTTCACAAGTTCGTGCAAAAAAATGCATACAAACTTTTTAAAATTGTTCCCAAAAACATATTCATATGAAAAACTAACTATTTTTCATTCTAGACAAAGCAAAATTACTAAACATCTATATAATTATTTACCATAACCCGAGTTTCTAAGTTCAAAAATATTCCAAACAGAGACGTCCAAAAGAGAAAAATAAAACAAAACAAGCACGGCACACGAAAAAAATGTTGAAGGTCAGAATAGGGTAAGAGAGAAGTTTGATGTTAACACAAAAATAGGAATTTCCCCGTGTCTAAAGAATAAAATGAAGAAGTTGAAATAAAAAAGTCTGAGAAGTTCAAATTAAAATAGCAGAGAAGTTCGAAGTTTATGAAAAACTCACATTTTTTTCTCGTTACTAAAGAGTAAAATGAAGAAGTTCAAATAAAAAAGCTGAGAAGTTCAAATTAAACTCGTGAAATTCCTTACACGGAAAACATACCAATTTTATTGTCCCTGTTTATAAAATAAATACATAGAAGTTCAAAATAAAAAAGCTCAGAAGTTCATATTAAATAATGAAGTAGTTCGACGTGTAAAGCAACCCGGATTTTTTTCTTTACTAAATTAGGAAAAGAGAGAACTTCAAACAAAAACGTGACAGAAGTTCATAGTGAAAACAACGAGAAGTTCAAGTACTACAAGGAATGCGTTTTAGGTGAGAATAAAATAATAGAAAAATAAAGGCTTAAAAGGTTTGTTGAAAGAAGTTCACGTGCTCTGCCCGGGAAAGTTCAAAAATTCTTGCAAGAGAGATTCACCTTGTATTTCCATGTTCAAAAATAGAAAAAAAAATTGTTTTTTGTGTTTTAAAATAATTCTCTCAATCCACAAAGAAGTTCAGTTATTATTTGGGAGCAATTCGATTTCAAAAAGAAAATCAAAAATTCAAACTATGAAAAACGAAGAAAGTTCACGTACTACACGGTGTGTGTTTAATATGAGAAAAATGAATAAAAAGGCAAGCTCCAATTTTATTTTATTTTGCTATAAGTTCAAGTCCTCAGTCGGAGAAAGTTAGAAAAATATTGTGAGAAAGTTTTGTACAAAAAGGAATATCATTTGTGTAACACCGACGAATGGGTGAGAAATTACAAACGAAAATACGCGACAGAAGTTCAACGTGGAAACAGTAGGAAGTTCAACTACTACACTAAATGAATTTCAGATGAAAATCTTTTAAACCGTCGCGAGTATGAAAAAAATGATCAAGACGGAAAAGTTGCCTGTTTACAGCAGCTTTCCATCGGTATATCACTTGCTCAATTCCGGTGAGTGGATGGAGAGCTACGAGCAAAAAATAGCACGTGAAGAAACAGAGTGAAGTTCAGGTAGACGTGCTGATGAAGTTCAAGTTCTTCACGCGGTGCATTTTCGAAGACTCTGTTTCGCGATAAAGACAGAACGCATGATCTCGCTGTTTTCAAAATTGCTTGAAAACGGCTAGGAATCAGAGAAAACCATCTACATGAAAAAGTTTCGTATTTTCCGTAGCTTTTCAACGGTATATTATTTGCCCCATTCCGATAAAGTTTGTAAAAATGACGGGCAAAATACGTTTTTAGCCATTTTCAAAATTGACTCAAAACCATAAACAATTGGAAGAAACGATCTACATATAAAAGATTCGCATTTCTTCAAGCTTTCCAATGTCATATCATTTGCTGCATTCCGACAAACCATTGAGAAAAAAACGTGAAAATACGAACTCGGTGGGACTTCGGCCATTTTCAAAATTACTTTTAAACCGTCCATAGTTAGAACAAACTTTTTATATGGAAAGATGCGCATTTTCATAAGCTTTGCAACGCCATATCATATGCGTCGATAGGACTAGCCGTTTTCAAATTAACCCCGAAATACGAACCCGGCTGTTCGGTTTCCAATATTCCGCCATTTTTGACATTCCTCTTAATCCGTAGGGAATTTGGAAAAATGTTCAACATGTGAAATGAGCGAATTTGCAGCAGCTATCCAACGCCATCTCATTTGCCTCATTCCGATAAACGGTTTAGAAATAGCGTCAAAAATACTATTCATGTTTTTTGTATTAACAAAAACGGTTTTCAAAACTGCTTTTAAACCATTTAGATTTTGACAAAAATTCAACTTAGGCCGTGACCGTCGTGTCCACAGCTTTCCAACGGTATATTGCAAGCCTCATTTGGACAATGTTACGGGAAGTTCAACCTGTCACCAAGGGAAGTTCAGGTCGAACAACTCAGGTAGTAAAATTGCAACAGACGCAAGTTCATCACGTCCCGAGAGCAAATCCGCCAACGAGCGAGATTCCTATTTAAAATGGGCATTTAGTTGCTAAAAACCGTTCCCAGATTACACTTACATCACATAGAACATGACTGACCAGAAAAATTCGCGCGGGGAGACACGGTTGCGAAGATAGCCCGAAGGTCGGGTTCCTACAGAGGGAAGTTCAAGTTGTGTAACTCAAGAAGTTCAACCCGTGATCAGAATAATATTCTGATCCCGTGATCAGAATAGTCTTTATGTATATATATATATATATATATATATATATATATATATATATATATATATATATATATATATATATATATATATATATATATATCGTTTTATGAAGGTGTTCCTGAACTACATACAATACTCTGATGTATCTACTGTGAAGTACCTTGTTATTTTAATTCCTCTGTTACTGCATTGTTTCAAAATTGAACTGTTGCTCATCTCATTGCTCTGCAACGCTGCATCTTTGTTCTGAAAAAACTGGAGTCTTTTTAGCGTTAATGTTGTGATAGCCGGGACATGCCTGTACCAGCTCTCTTTTAAAATAAGATTTGTTCATTTGTTCGATAGGAAGCTAGCTACTCCCTGTCAGTTTGTTGCTTAACGATGTCTCGGAAGGCTAAGACGATGGCATGGTCTGTGTGGGTTGAATCTACTTCGTTTGCATTGCAGGAAGGACTACTTCTCTGATGACGAAAAGGAGACTGCTGCTGCTGCATCACTGGACGGACATCGACGGCGTGCCGACATGACTAATAACCGCAGGAAGTCGAGTCAGGTTTCTGATATGCTCCCTTCTATGAGTTCTTTTTTGTTCTGCAGTGTTACGGTGGCAACTTGCCTTATTAGAAATGCTTTTTAACCGGTGTCAATACTTTTGGGAATTGCTATTAAAATCCTAGCATTATGTTATATGGGGTGCTGATTTCTTTGACATGGTGGTGGGAAAGCAGTTTGATTCGTTTTTGAGTTGTTGATTGATTGTCCACTCGACATGAGATTAAATTGCATAAGTTCTCATCCAGATTATTTTTTGGATCACTCACTCACTATAAAGCAATTAGTTTACTGCCCTTTAATTATTCTTGTGCTCTACCCAAATGCTAATTCTGTTATATGGCGTGCAGCGGTTGCGTGCACTAGAGTTGTCTGGTCACGCTACCGCATGGTTATCACACTGGTAAGCTGCTCCCTGTACTGGGATGTTGTGTTTCTGTTGTTTGTCGAATATACGATTCATTAAATTCATATTCCTGAGCAATATCCTTCCACCAGCTATCATGTATTGCTTCCAGTTTGAATAGTTGCTCATCTCATCGACACATTATCAGTCTTTTCAGGAAACTGGAACATTTCCTGTACCAGCTCTCCTGTAAAATAAGGTTCATTCGATACGAAGCTAACTACTCCCTGTCAGTTTGTTGCTTGATGATGTCTCTGACCGTAAAGGAGATGACATGGGCTGTTTGGGTTGAATCTCCTTTGTTTGCGTTGCAGGAAGACAACTTCTCTGATGATGAAAAGGAGGTGGCTGCTGCTGCGGCGGCTTCATTGGATGGATAGCGCCGGCCGGCCGACAGGACTAATAAACGGCTGAAACGTTGAGTCAGGTTTCTGATATGCTCCCTGCTATGTTGTTTTTGTTTTGCAAGTGCTACAGTGGTAGTGACTGGACTTTATAATAATGCTTTTAACCTGTGACATACTTTTGGGAATTGCTGTTAAAATCCAAGCATTTGTTTAGTCATCCAGCCAAAAGCTTGAAAAATTGATACCGGGGATGGTTTCTTTGACATGGTGGTGGGAAAGAAGTTTGGTTTGAGTTGTTAATTGGTTGTCCATTCCACAAGAGATAAAAAGGCATAAGGAATTTTCTATATAGTGTCTTTTTCGGGTCACTCACTCAGTCACTGAAGCATTTAGTTTGTGAAATTGCTTTGCTTTCTAAATCTATGCATTGCCTTTTTACTGTGCTGTGCTCGCAAATATCAGGGAATAGTATCCCTTTTTACTTTCTGTTTGATGTCGGTCCAATAGTGATGTTGGTATTTTCTCGGAGACACTCTGCTGTTGTAGAAACTTCAATTGTATTTGTGTAGCACGGTGATGGGGTTGGTCAATATCGAGAAGTATTTTGGTATGCCACCACCAAATCAGTGAACAAAGAGATTGACTGGCTGGATTTCCATGACATAGTCGTTAATTCGAAATAGGCTGAGGCAACAATTTGTGACCTTTGTATATCATAAGACGATATATCTGCTTGTTGAATATATGAAGCAAATGCCCGAGCCATCACCTCACACGTGCTGTATAAATACCTTTTTATGAATGTGTTCCTAAACTGCATACAATAAGTCGATCTGATGTGAAGTACCTTGTGATGTTCATTCCACTGTTCCTGTATTGTTTGAAAATTGAACTGTTTCCCACCTCATTGCTCTCCAATGTTGCATCTTTTTCAGAAAAGCTGGCACCTTTTCATCGTTGATGTTGTGATGGCCAGCAGAGACTTGTACCAGCCCTCCTATAAAATAAGGTTCGTTCATTAAACTCAGATTATACTCGTTGATGCAGGACTTCTTTTTGTTGAGTGAAATGGTAGCGTGCATTTTACTTGTGTAGAGCAAGAGCAAATATCAGGGAAAGGCCCCCTTTTTATTTGTGAAATTGCTTTGCTTTCTGAATCTATGCATTGCCTTTGTGATGTTCTGTGCTTGCAAATATCAGGGAAATGCCCCCTTTTTCTTTGATGTCGGTCCAATGGTGATGTTGGTATTTTCTCGGAGACACTCTGCTGTTGTAGAAACTTCAATAGTGTTTGTGTAGCACTGTGATGGGGTTGGTCAATATCGAGAAGTATTTTGGTATGCCCCCACCAAATCAGTGAACAAAGAGATGCACCGGCTGGATTTCCATGACATAGTCGTTAATTCGAAATAGGCTGAGACAACAATTTGTGACCTTTAGTCATTAGACGATATATCTGCTTGTTGAATATATGAAACAAATGCCTGAGCCATCTCCTCACACGTGCTATATAAATACCTTCTTACGAAGGTGTTCCTGAACTACATACAATAAGTTGATGTGACCTTTGGTATGCTGCATCTTTTTTCAGAAAAACTGGAACCTTTTCAGCGTTGATGTTGTGATGGTCGGCGCTGACTTGTACCAGCTCTCCTGTAAAATAAGTTTCATTCATTAAACTTAGATTACACTCGTAGATGTAGACTGTGTTTTTGTTGAGGGAAATGGTAGCCTACATTTTATCTGGGTAGAGCAAGAGCTACTTGTTGAATTTTTTTCCAAGCACGCTACTAGGTCAATAACATGGGGATGTTTTTTCCAGCGCACATTATTTTAGTATAGCCTACCACACAGCATGTTAAAAAGAACACTGCCCTTTTATTGTAGCCAATGCTGCCAGCACCCCTTGAACCAGGACCTCTTTGACATGTGGTGCTACATGTTTCAAATTAGCCTCTCAGATCCAGTGATATGCTTGATTCTATGGGGTTTTCTTATGTTCTACAAGTGTTACGGTTGTGACTGGTCAATCGCAGTTAAAATCCTTGCATTTGTTTGCTCATACAGGCAAAAGCTTGAAAATTTGATGTGGGGAACTTAGGAATGGTTTGTTTGACATGGTGGGAAAAAGCAGTTTGATTTGGTTTGAGATCTCACTGATATTAGCATGTGGTTTCCCTTTTTTCTCTTTCTACTAATGTAGTATGCAATTTTTCTTTGCAGAAGGGCGGAAGAGAAAAAGGTGAAGAAAAAGGATAGGCGCCTTGTTTGCAAATCTCAAGATATGCTTCCAAAAAAGCCGCGCCCTCCCTGTTTATTTTCCGATCAGTGTCGGTGGAATGGTGATGTTGGAGACACTCTGCTGTTGTAAAGCTACTTTCAATTGTATTTGTGTCGCACGTGTGGGCCGGGATGTCGAGAAGTATTTGGTTTGCCACCAACTATTATTCAGTGAACAAAGAGATTGTCCTTCTAGTTGAATGGATGAGTTTGTTTGTGACATCCACAAATGTTAGCTCGTTGAGCATATAATGACTGGCATTGATTGGTTCTGTCTTGAAACTAAGGATTTCCCATCCCTGGATGAAAATATATTACCTGCCTGCGGAAATGCCGCCTCCTCTAGTACACGTTATGTATTTGTTGGTTGATTGATGAAATCAAAACGCTGTTCCAATAATATCCTCAAGGTCATGGTTTTTTAATCCCAAATCGAACGAAATTTGAACAAAACATGAGGTGTCCTTCATGTGTCCTTCAAGAACTGCAAGTTAACCATTTTTCCATGAAACGGGGTCATTTTCTGGCACCAAATGAAGCGGGATCATATGTATACTTCTACGGAGCGATTAAGTGTGATACTGCCATAATCTTGAGATAACAAACACAACTGTTTCTACTGTTTATGCTTATATTCTCACATGTAATTGTATGTAGTTTGGCTTCAACTTCACAGGTTTATTTTTATTATTTTTACACAAGATAAACTTCACACGTTTTTTTTAATGTAGATAAACTTAACAGGTGGTGGCGTCATAGTGAATCTGGGTATTTCCATGGACCCATACCTTTTCATGCTTCCCACTATATGAGGTCACCTTGACAAGCTGTGTGGTCGTAACTTTTGGGACTGTAATGAGCTCGGCTGCCAACACGAGATGGTGGGCCGCTGTGTAGTACCAAGTCAGATGAAAACAGGTTGTACAATCACACAAGCAGCAGCAACAACCAAGTGCTATGCGTCAGTGTGCCCTCACGGATGCAAGGGGTGTAAGATTTTAGTCCCACCTCGCCTATGGATGAAAGTTTGGACCAACATATAAGGAGTCACCTCATGGTTCACCTAGATGGAGTGTTAGAAGATAGTATGCTACATGCACACTACATATGTGTAGCGTGTGCGCTCGCGTGTATATTCGCGACTAGACTTAGGACTTTGGACGCTTGGCGCGACCGCGTGCGCATGGTAGCCAGTGAACCTTCCCTCCAGCAACACAGAAATACGACCAGTCTCCAGCAACACAGACTTACGACAATTTGTGACCTTTGTATATCATAAGACGATACATTTGCTTGTTGAATATATGAAACAAATGCCCGAGCTATCTCCTCACACGTGCTGTATAAATACATTTTTATGAATGTGTTCCTAAAGTGCATACAATAAGTTGATGTGTCTGCTGTGAAGTACCTTGTGATGTTCATTCCACTGTTTCTGTATTGTTTGAAAATTGAACTGTTGCCCACCTCATTGCTCTCCAATGTTGCATCTTTTTTCAGAAAAACTGGAACCTTTTCAGCGTTGATGTTGTGATGGCCAGCAGAGACTTGTACCAGCCCTCCTGTAAAATAAGGTTCATTCATTAAACTCAGATTATACTCGTAGATGCAGGACTGCTTTTTGTTGAGCAAAACGGTAGCGTGCATTTTACTTGTGTAGAGCAAGAGCAAATATCAGGGAAAGGCCCCCTTTTTATTTGTGAAATTGCTTTGCTTTCTGAATCTATGCATTGCCTTTTTGCTGTTCTGCGCTTGCAAATATCAGGGAAAGGCCCCCTTTTTATTTTCTGTTTGATGTTGGTATTTTCTCAGAGACACTCTGCTGTTGTAGAAACTTCAATTGTGTTTGTGTAGCACTGTGATGGGGTTGGTCAATATTGAGAAGTATTTTGGTATGCCGCCCCCAAATCAGTGAACAAAGAGATTGACTGGCTGGATTTCCATGACATAGTCGTTAATTCGAAATAGGCTGAGACAACAATTTGTGACCTTTAGTATATCATAAGATGGTATATCTGCTTGTTGAATATATGAAACAAATGCCTGAGCCATCTCCTCACATGTGCTATATAAATACCTTCTTACGAAGGTGTTCCTGAACTACATACAATAAGTTGATGTGTCTGCTGTGAAGTACCTTGTGATGTTCATTCCACTGTTCTTGCATTGTTTGAAAATTGAACTGCAATGATGCATCTTTTTTCAGAAAAACTGGAACCTTTTTAGCGTTGATGTTGTGATGGCCGGCACTGACTTGTACCACCTCTCCTGTAAAATAAGGTTCATTCATTAAACTTAGATTATACTCATAGATGTAGACTGTGTTTTTGTTGACGGAAATGGAAGCCTACATTTTACCTGGGTAGAGCAAGAGCTACTTGTTGAATTTTTTTCTGAGCACGCTACTAGGTCAATAACATGTGGATGTTTTTTCCAGCACATATTTTTTTAGTTATATCCTACCACACAGCATGTTAAAAAGAACACTGCCCTTTTATTGTAACCAATGCTGCCAGCGCCCCTTGACCCAGGACCTCTTTGACATGTGGTGCTACATGTTTCATATTAGCCTCTCAGATCCAGTGATATGCTTGATTCTATGGGGTTTTCTTATGTTCTACAAGTGTTACGGTTGTGACTGGTCAATCATAGTTAAAATCCTTGCATTTGTTTGCTCATCCAGGCAAAAGCTTGAAAATTTGATGTGGGGAACTTAGGAATGGTTTGTTTGACATGGTGGGAAAAGGCAGTTTGATTTGGTTTGAGATCTCACTGATATTAGTCTGCGGTTTCCTTTTTTTCTCTTTCTACTAACGTAGTATGCAATTTTGCTTTGCAGAAGGGTGGAAGATAAAAAGGTGAAGAAAAAGGATAGGCACCTTGTTTGCAAATCTCAAGATATGCTTCCGAAAAAGCTCTGCCCTCCTTGTTTATTTTCCGCTTTGCCGGCGGTTATTGGCCCTTTGCCGAGTGTCCGTGGCACCCGGCGTATATGTCGATTCCAGTAGTGAAAACATCCAATTTTCCATAAAAAACCATTCAATTTGTCATGCTTAAAAAACTGACGTCGGATTCTTAACATTTCCGATAGGTAGAGATCATGCTCATTCGAGCGAACGCCATCATCAGAAAGCGTTCGCTTCAAAAAACACTCTCAGAAGACGTTTAGAAATTACAATGCTATCATAGAGGGATTTGTCATGCTAGGAGAAAAAATTACCATGCTACAACACAAAGAATTGTCACACCACAACAAAGAAATTTGTCATGTGTTTTAGAGATTTGGCGTGCTGCAATGGAGAGAATTATTAGGCCAAGAAATGGGTAAGTTGCTCAGATGTTTAAGAATTAGGACCCCAATATTAGCCGAACATCAGATTTATATGTTCATTATGATTCGTTCGCTACAGGGGGAGTGATATATCGAACGTTTTCATTCTCAAGGATAACCCCTCTCCCGCGTGCGTGAGACCCCAAGTGGCCCGACTAGGCTTACTAAATGGGCCTCCCCACATAGTGCTAATCAGAAAAATAAACGTAAAAAACCCAATTTCCCATTGACTACTATCAAGACTTGAAGTTGGACTTTGAACACGATTACGAATGGCAAACAAATAAGTGAAATTAACATAATATGTATAATAAACAGTCATTTAGTTGAAAAATTGGATACATGCCCGTTATGACACTATACAATGCCAGAATTGAAAACACATAGAAAGAAACTTGGTAAAAAAATATGTTCCAAGATAAATTTGTCATTGTTTCATATAAAAAGGAGATAGAAAAAATTAATTTGAAATAAAAATTGTGAAAAGGTCTAAAGGAACTTTTTTTTGCCATGTGATGTTGAAGAAAAATGCTATGCAATACTAAAAATTTACCATGCTCAATTCAACAACATTCTGACATGTTTTAGAGAAAAGTAAAAAAATTACAAGAACAATAATTTACGATGGTGTATGCGATGAAAAAAAATCCTTGATGTGTACAAAACTAATTTGCCATGGTCCAATACAATTAGTTTGTCATGGATAAATTAACAAAGTTTGTCATGTTCGAACTATATAAATTTTCCATGGTTTGAAGTATGAATTTTCCATGATCCAAACAATGAATTTGCCAATGGGTTTTTTTTTCTTTTGCGATGGTCAAAAATAAAAAAATTCCAAGGTCTGAAGTATGAATTCGCCATGGTCCAAAAAAAACCTTGTGATGTTATAACCTACAACTTGGCCATGGTTCAAACAATAACTTTGTCATACTTTAAATCCCTGTTCAAGAATTCGTCTGATTAACCAGTAACCTTGCCGATTAATCCTTACTCATAGGGTCACCGAGTATCCTATTAACTGATAAATCACCCCATTGATTGGATAATGGCCGATTAACTTGCCGATTAGCCTATTAATCCCCTACTCGTCAGCCAACTGAGCAGCAACCAGTTAATGATTTCCTCAACAATGCTTTAAATAAATGTGCCATGTTGCAAACAATAAAATTGTCCACGGTCTGGAAAAACAAATTTTTGCCATATTTGAAAAGTAAAAATTTCCATAGTCAAAAATTAAAATTTCGCAAGGTCTAATTTACAAGAAAAAAAATCCATGGTCCAAACAATAACCTTTGCATGATTTTTTTTAAATATGTCATGGTGCCAACAATAAAATTTCCATTGTCCATTAAGTAAATTGCCATGGTCTGGAAAATAAATTTGCCATGGTCCCCTAAGTAAATTTGCAATGGTTTGAAAAGTAAATTTGTCATGGACTGAAGGTAAATTTGCCATTTTCCATTAAGTAAACTATCCATGGTTTGAAAAGTAAAGTTGCCATGAACCGTTAAGTAATTTCGAAATGGTCTAACAAATAATAAAATTTAGGGAAATTTTTTTACCTAAACGAACTAGGTGCCTTTTTGGCATTGGGTAATGGGCGCATGGAATGCTAGGAATTTTTTCTATTGGAAAAAATATGGAAAATTTTATGATTTTGCCATGGACAAATGGAATCTTGTTTTCTGAAGATAAAATATGTCAATATTTCAAAAAAAAGATAAATTTCCATGGGCCATAAAGTGAGTTTTCCATGGTGGGCGAAGAAAGTAATTTGACATTGGCCAAAAGAGAGAATTTTGCCATCATCCGTAAAGTGAAATTCCATGTTCCATGAAGTGATTTTGCCATGGTATTGAAAAACCATGGCAATTACCCTTTGTACATCATGGAAAATGTGGATTTAAAAAAAGAACTTCTATATATTTAACAATGCATATCACACAAATGTACTATCCCCCGTCCCCTAGTATGAAAAAGGAACTCTTGTTGACTAGGTTCGATAAAAAGAACAAGCTGTTGGCAAAACAAGCTAAATTGCCATGTATTTTTACCATGTACCTATATAAGTGAGTTTGCAATGGTTCGTAAAAGAAGGAATTTTCCATGGCAAATATATTACATTTATTTGCCATGGTTTAGAATGGTTTGATTTGCCACTAGAACAAAACAGAGATGTTGAGTTGTGAATTCACAAAAAATAGATTTTCCATGGCAAATGCAGAGACATGGCAACTGTTGAGAAATGATAAACCATTAACAAAAATTAACAATGTTGGTTTATACCTTAAAACAGTGGCAAAAATTGTCATGGAAAAATTGAAGATAACACAACTACACCTAAATAGTGCCAAGTGGGCCAGTCCATCATTTTACACAAAAAATTGTATGTGCTATAAATTAGCTTTTCATGAACTTTCCGTGTAATTCTTAGAGGATTTCTGAAATTTGTCATGATATTGTGAACAAATGATGAGTCCCTTTAATGATCCGGTAAATGAGCAGAAATGATTCTCGCATTTTTCCTCACATGTGACCCTGAGTTATCGAAGCCACGAGAGCAGCCTAAGGGTTTCTAACAAGCTTTACAAGAGAATTAAGTTCCAGTTTATGCATTGGATCCAATCAAGTTGCATATTTGAACACTTATAAATAAAAATAGGCATGGGTATGGACTTATTCTTACAACCATATATTTGCGAACGGGGTCATCATGATATTCGTTGGTGCTCTGGAAGTCAACATCAGGATGTTCTTGTAACGTTTTGAAGTGTGGGATGTGTTCAAATTACATCTTGACCGGCACACGTCCTGCATCAAGAGTCAGTTATCTAACCGAAAACCCTATCCATCACGCGGGGCTACTTGTTGCGCCATCGTGCATCCATCCATGGACTGTGACATCGCTCAGCCTAGCCGTTGCTCACAAAATGCAAAGTTGCACCTGCTTAGCCTCCGTGCCATGCATCTTGAGCGTATGTGACGAGGAAAAGGCACCATCGTCACTGTCGGTGTGTGCCTTTGCCCAACATCCGCCTATGACGACAATGTGAGGAATGTCGAAGGTAGGTGAGGCCCCAACAGTCGACTGGACGTCCCTTGTAGTTCTCTAGACCCACACGTGCCTCGGTTGAAGTCATTCAAGTTGTCCTAAGAAGATTAGTACGATTTTCAGTGCAACTCTTTTTCGTTGATCGTTCTGCATCCAGCTGTCTATCCATTGTATTGTTTTTTTCTGTTCTTAGTATTAATCAGACCTAAGCTGTCCTTTGGGTGTCTTCTTTATTAAAAAAACTAAAATTGTAGAATCATTGCACAGATCTATAACATACTAGATTAGGTGACCAGCAAGGAACATGGCCTACCCATCAATACACATAACACTCTCAGTGACAATTCAAACTAATGCACCTGAACTATATAGTGACGCAAAATCATTACAATTATAAAGTCGAAACTATGGTTTATAAAATCGAAACTATGGTTTGAATAATATGTATGAGCCCCCATATATTACATGATCTCATACGCCGACAGACCTAAGGAAATGCTTGACGACTACGTCCTTGACCCATGACGCGCGATCCGCCGTGTTTCTCAGGTGGCGACGCTTGCACAAGTCATCCTTGCAGCGGCAGACCGCGAGGTCGCCATGGCTTTTCACGACCGGCTTGTCGACGACGGTGATCTCACACCGTAGTACGAAGGAGTCGTCCCACAGGTACTCCGGCGACCGCTCAAGCTCCTTCTTCGAGATACTCAGGCCCCAGTACTCCATGCCATCATGCTTCTGAGGGAACGTCACCACGCGGCGCTCACCAGCAAACCGTGCAGGCTCGCCGCCGTGGCGAGGGACCAGGCTGAACCGGAACTCGACGCGGACGTTCGAGGCGGCCGCCTCGGCCATCTTGAGCAAGAAGGAGATCCTGGCGTTGCTGTCCGTCCGGTAAAAATTGTGCGGGTAGTAGCAGATCTGAAAATCGTGGCCCGCCGCCCTGAACTTGCTGGACTCGATGTGCTCGCCGGCGACGAGCAGCTTGGTCACGGAGTAGCCCTCCACCTTGAGCTCGTGAGTGCCGGCGCTCGTCGTGGCGGTGATCGTCGAGCGCGTGGGCTGTGGCGGAATCTTCATGCTGCGGCGGAAACTTGGTCGCTGATCGGATCGGAGGCGAACGTGGTCGACGAGATGTGTTGGTTTGCTCGTTTGTTTTCTCGGCGGTGGGTTTGGAACGTCCAAGGCTTACGTACTGCACCGTTATATATACTGCTAGTACTCCGATTGTTACTGTGAAGGAGATGCATATTTGTATCCGGGTTTGTTTGTATCTCTATCTCCGATCTTGTCCAGAATAAGGAATCATTTGTTTAGGTGTTCACGAGTAAGGAACTGTTGATTTCGTGAGCCGATCTTCTCCGTTCAAACGTCTCAGGAACTTTGGGTTCTGAATATCCCTTTTTATGTACTCTATAATAGGGAATAGGAAGGGATTTCGCTACAAATCAAACATCGGATTTAGAGTTTTGCTACACCTACGTAAAGATTCATACTTAACTTTACGTAGCAGGTTACGTGAGTCTTAACATTTTTGTCAGATTTATGAATAATGCTACACCCATGAAAAGTTACGTAGGGATTTTACGTAAAGGTTAATGTGGAAGTAATTAACTGGACTAGGATTAGTGGCTGGCCCCACCACCGTTAAAATCAGGGGGGAGAGAGAGTTAATAAAGAAGTTTACGTAGATGTATCATTTCCACGGATTTATTACCATAGCAAATTGAACAATCGAATGTTTTCATTCGCCAGGATACCCCCTCCCCCCGGTGCCAACCCAAGCAGCCCGACCAGGCCTGCTAAATGGGTCTCCCCAAGTAATGCGAAAAACAAAACAAAAACGTAAAACGCCCAATTTCCCCCTGCCTAGTATCAAGACTTGAAACTGGACTTTCAACATGATTATAAATACAAAAAAAGGGAAATTGCCATAATATGTATAATAAATTGTCATGTAGTTGGAAAAATGGATCCATGTCAGTTATAAAACTAAACAATGCCATAATCGAAAACACATAGAAAGAAACTTGGCAAAAAAAATATGTTCCAACATAAAGTTGCTATTGTTTCACATAAAAAGAAGATAGAAAAAAAAGAATTGAAAATAAACATTTTTAAAGAGTCTAATGGAAGTTCATTTTGCAATGTGACGTTCACGAAAAATGTCATGCTATACTAAAAAATTGCCATACTCAATTCAACCACATTTTGACATGTTTTAGAGAAAAATTCCAAAATAATTTATAAGAACAATAATTTATGATGGTGTATGCAATAAAAAATCCTTGATGTGTAAAAAACTAATATGGAAAATTTATTATTTGTTGGACTATGGAAAATTTATTTAACGGTCACTTAAGTAAATTTGCAATGGTTTGGAAAGTAAATTTTCCATGGACCGAAGGTAAATTTTCCATTGTCCGGTAAGTAAATTTGCCATGGTTTGAAAAGGTAAAATTGCCATGGGCCGTTAAGTAAATTTTCCATAGTCCAACAAGTAACAAATCCTTTATGTGTACAAAACTAATATGGATTTTTTTTCTATTTGGAAAAATATGGAAAATTTTATGAATTTGCCATGGACACTTGGAATCTTGTTTTCTGAAGAAAAAAAGTCAACTTTTTGAAAAAAAAATGTAAATTTGCCATGGTGGATGAAGAAAAGAATTTGTCATTGTCCAAAAAAAAAGAAATTTGACATGATCCATAAAGTGAAATTCCATGTTCCAGGAAGTGATTTGTCCATGGTCTTGAAAAACCATGGCAAATACGTTGTGTACATTATGGAAAATGTGGATTTAGAAGAAAGCAAATACTTGTATATAGTTAACTATGCATATCAGGCAAATGTACTATCCCCCCACCCCCTGGTATGAAGAAGGAAATGTTGTATTGGCTAGGTTCGATAAAAACAAACAATAATGGCAAAAAAACCTAAATTACAATGTATCTATAAAAAGTGAGTTTGCAATTGTCCATATATAGAAGATGTAAATTTACCATGGTTTAAAATAGTTTGCTTTTCCACCAAGTACCTAAGATGCTGGGGAGTCTCATTTGCAAGAGGTAGCCCTTAACTAGTTATTTCGATATTTCGCTCAACGCAAGATGGACGCAGATCTCACTTGAAGAATTTTCTTCGCGCTATAGTACTTGGCCAGCCGATATTGGTGCATTCATCGCTCGCTCGCTATTGCTTCACTGGTACGCCATTCGCTTCAATATTATTTTTTTGTCTTTCCTTGTTATATTTCTGTTTTCCTTGTTTCTTTCTCGGTATTTTTCATTTATCTCGATTCTCTTTTTGCTTGTTTGTCAATTTATATTTATTTTTCTTTTTTAACATATGCCCACAATATATATTTTCCAGTGTAGACGTGAAACATTTTTTATACACGAGTTGATCAGATACACAATGTACATTACTTTCAATGCATGTCTGAACACTTGGTCAAAAATGTTTATTAATACATGTTGAAACATTTTTTCCAATGGTAAAAAAAACTATGATGAAATTCTTACATTTGTACAAACATTTTTATAAATGTTACATACATTTCGTTAAAAGCGGGAACATTTCTTCAAAATGGCACGCATGTTTTTTTAATGGGACGAGACATGTTTTTCATACTACGCACAACCTTTTTTTACATTGTATACACAAGTTTTGAAAAATTTCGCATAGATTATCTTGAAACTTAGACACAATTTTTCCTTGGCACAGACGTATTTCTAAAGCTATGATTTTCTTCATTAATTTTGTTAATATTTTTCATATTAAGAAAATATTTTAAAAATGCATCGTTTCAATTTTTAAGTAAATTTAAGTTTTTTAAAGATATTTATTCAAATTATGTACAAAAAAAAAACCAAACTAACGTGACGTCAGCCCAACGGGCCACGTCCCTACTAGGCCGGTCACCACGGGCTCGTTGTATCGTGCTCGCAGGCATGCCAGCCATCTGCCTCGCTACAAGCGAGACATAGATGGGCTCTAGAAAATCACCCTATTTGTTGCTTAATAGGCAGCAGTTCTACGCTAGAAGGTGTTTCCGCCGGTTTAATACTGCTAATTTTCATTTAATTTGCTTCCCTTTATTTTTATTTTTATTTTCTTATTTCTTCATTTCCTAGTTTACGTTATTTCAATAAGGTTCCATTTTTACAAATTTTTAAAATCTTTTTAACCATTTTATCCTTTTCGATTTTCCTAGTTTATGAATATTTTGAAAGGCATGAATCATAGGGAAATGCATGTCATATTTTAAAAGTGCACTATTTTAATTTTAAAATATATTGAATTGTTTTTGAACAAAAATTGTAACTTCATATTTTAAAATTCATGAGATATTGCCGTTTCCTGAATATTTTGTTACGTTCGCTAAGTATTTACAAATTCATAAAATATTTATAAAAAATGAGAAAATTTAAGAATAATTATGAATGCTTTTATAAATTAGTAACACTCTTTAATATTTATTGAACATTTTTTCAAAATTCACAAACAATTGTTGAAATTCATAAAAAAACTATTTCATACAAAAAACGTGAACATTGAGGGGAGTATTTCACATGGAATTGAAAATAAAATAAAAACCACTGGAAAACATGTAAATAAAGTTTTTTTAGAAAATGAAAAAACAACAACAGGAAAATTGGTAATATGGTTAGGCCCAAAATCGCACGGGCGTATCAAACTTTTCGTGTTTTGCCTCTTAAGCGGAGGAGAATAAGAGGATAAGATCGTGAACAGAACAAGGTGTAGGATTTGTGAAACAACGATAGTTGATGAAGATTTTCTTGAATCCCTATCATAAGTATGACATGTCAGGTTTGAGAGGGGATGGACTGATCTGCGAGTTTTATCGGCGTCTTTGTAAGCTTTTGCGAATAAAATTTCTCTCTTTATTGTGGCAGTGCTATGGAGCAAGGGAGGTTTGTGTCCTCGCGGCCCTCTTTGCTCGGATTTGATGAGTTTATGTTATTGAGTCCTGTCGTTTTGGTTGGTTTGACTCTTTGTGGAGCTGAAATTTTCTTTGACGTTTGTGGTTAAGATTTTGCAATTCGATGGCCTGTATTTCTAGGGGATCATTCTCAGCCCAAAACATTCATCAATTTCAGCTTCCCGTCTATTTCAATGGGCGGCTCAGTGGAATTTCAAAAATCTTTATTGGTAATAAAGTTCGTCCCGATGAATGGAAGGCTATGTCTGTACCCCAGTCCAATTACAATCTCTTTACTAAAGTCTTGGAAGTATTGCGTTTTGCAAAGATTGATGCCACGAAGAGGCTTGCAATATTTGCTGTAATTCTTAATTGTTAGAGTTGCTGTTGTAATTTTCTGAATCTTGAAGTCAAAGAATTGCACCTATAAATGTTACGAGTATGAATAAAGTTAAATCCGTTTCTAAAACAAGCTTCTGCATGCTCACATACCCAACCAGCTCTTTTCCAAATCAAGATTGGTAGTACCGGGTTGCCGGCACACGGCTTGGGGAAATCTTGATGTGTCCCGTGTGCTAGCCCTGCCCCTCTATTTATATGTTGAGCCCTGGGGTCTAAACTTGGAGAGAAAGCCTCCACAAGGTCGTTTTGCCCGCACAAGGTCGGTTTGGCCCGCACGGAAAGAGTCCCACTCGGATTCCAGCAGTGCCGCGTACAAGCGGTAGTACCGCTCACGAGCGGTAGTACCGCTTGAGCGGTAGTACCGCTTCACACAAGCGGTAGTACCGCTTACGCGGTAGTACTGCCTTACAAGCGGTAGTACCGCTTAAGGCAGCAGCAAAACTTCCTTTTACACTTTCTAATACCTCGTGGGCTTTACCCCTTTGGCCCATATAAAGTGTTGCTGCACCCGAACACTTCGGTAAACATCCGGAACCCCTTCCGGTGAATTCCGGAACCCTTCCGGAGATCAAAACACTATTATCACATATATCAAACTTTACCTCCGGACTATTCCGGAGATCCTCATCATGTCCGGGATTTTATCCGGGACTCCGAACAACCTTCGGTCACCAACACAATAACTCAACTATACTAATCGTCACCAAACGTTAAGTGTGTAGACCCTGCGGGTTCGAGAACTATGTAGACATGACCGAGACACCTCTACGGCCAATAACCAATAGCGGGACCTGGATGCCCATATTGGTTCCTACATATTCTACGAAGATCTTCATCGGTTGAACCTCTATGTCAAGGATTCAGTTAATCCCGTATACTGTTCCCTTTGTTCTTCGGTATGTTACTAGCCCGAGATTCGATCGTCGGTATCTCTATACCTAGTTCAATCTCGTTACCGGCAAGTCTCTTTACTCGTTCCGTAATACAAGATCCTGTGGCTAACTCTTTAGTCACTTTGCTTGCAAGGCTCATTGTGATGTTGTATTACCGAGTGGGCCCTGAGATACGTCTCTGTCACACGGAGTAACAAATCCCAGTCTTGATCCATGCCAACCCAACAGACACCCTCGGAGATACCTGTAGAGCACCTTTATAGTCACCCAGTTACGTTGTGGCGTTTGATACACACAAGGTATTCCTCCGGTGTCAGTGAGTTGCATGATCTCATGGTCATAGGAACAGATACTTGACATGAAGAAAACAATAGCAATAAACTGACACGATCATATGCTATGTTCGTAGTTTGGGTCTTGTCCATCACATCATTCTCCTAATGATGTGATCCCGTTATCAAATGACATCTCATGTCCATGGCTAGGAAACCTTCACCATCTTTTGATCAACGAGCTAGTTAACTAGAGGCATACTAGGGACACAGTGTTGTCTATGTACCCACACATGTATTTGAGTTTCCAATCAATACAATTATAGCATGGATAATAAACGATTATCACGAACAAGGAAATATGATAATAACTAAATTATTATTGCCTCTAGGGCATATTTCCAACAGTCTCCCACTTGCACTAAAGTCAATAATCTAGTTCACATCATCATGTGATTTACATTGTTCTAACACCCAATGAGTTCTGGGGTTCGATCATGCTTTGCATGTGAGAGAGGTCTTTAGTCAACGGGTCTGCGACATTCAGATCCGTGTGTACTTTGCAAATCTCTATGTCATACTGTAGACACTGCTACCACACTCCACTTGGAGCTATTCCAAATGGCTGCTCCACTATATGTATCCTGACTGCTACTCAGAGTCGTCCGGATAGGTGTCAAAGCTTGCATCGACGTAACCCTTTACGACGAACTCTTTATCACCTCCATAATCGAGAAATATTTCCTTAGTCCTCTAGTTACTAAGGATAATCTTGACCGCTGTCCAGTAATCCACTCCTGGATCACTCTTGTACCCCTTGATAGAATCATGGCAAGGCACACATCAGGTGCGGTACACAGCATGGCATACTATACAGAGCCTATGGATAAGGCATAGGGGACGACCTTCGTCCTTTCTCTTTCTTCTGCCGTGGTCGAGCTTTGAGTCTCACTCAACTCCACACCTTACAAATCAGGCAAGAACTCTTTCTTTGACTGATCCATTTTGAACTCTTTCAAAATCTTGTCAAGGTATGTACTCATTGAAAGTTTTATCAGACGTCTTGATCTATCTATAGATCTTGATGCCCAATATTTAAGTAGCTTCATTCCAGGTCTTCCTTTGAAAAAACTCCTTTCAAACGACCCTTTATGCTTTCCAGAAATTCTACATCATTTCCGATCAATCAATATGTCAACCACATATACTTATCAGAAATTCTATAGTGCTCCCACTCACTTTATTGTAAATACAAGTTTCTCATAAACTTTGTATAGACACAAAAACTTTGATCACCTCATCAAAGTGTATATTCCAACTCCGAGATGCTTGCTCCAGTCCATAGAAGGATCGCTGGAGTTTGCATACATTTTAGCATCCTTAGGACTGACAAAACCTTCCGGTTGTATCACATACAACCTTTCCTCACGGATACCATTAAGGAAACGATGTTTTGACATCCATCTGCCAGATTTCATAATCGAAAAATGCAGCAACTGCTAACATAATTCCAACAGACTTTAGCATCGCTAAGGGTGAGAAAATCTCATCGTAGTCAACTCCTTGAACTTGTGAAAAACCCTTTGCCACAAGTCGAGCTTTATAGACGGTGACATTACCGTCCGTGTCCGTTTTTCCTTTTAAAGATCCATTTGTTCTGAATGGCCTTTCGCCCTTCAGGTAATACTTCCAAAGCCCATACTTTGTTTTCTTACATGGATCCCATCTCGGATTTCATGGTCTTAACCATTTCTCGGAATCCGGGCCCATCATCGCTTCTCCATAGCTCGTAGGTTCGGCGTTGTCCAACAACATGACCTCTAAGACAGGGTTGCCGTACCACTCAGGAGCAGTACGCATCCTTGTCGACCTACGAGGTTCGATAGTAACTTGATCCAAAGCTTCATGATCATCATCATTAACTTCCTCTTCAACTGATGTAGGCTCTACAGAAACATCTTTCTGCGCTGCGCTACTCTCAGGTTGAAGTAAAGGTTCAACAACCTCATCAAGTACTATCTTCCTCCCACTCAATCTTTCGAAAGAAACTCTTTCTCGAGAAAGGACCCGTTTTAGCAACAAACACTTTGTGCTTGGATCAGAGATAGAAGGTTTACCCAACTGTTACGTTAGGGTATTCTATGAAGATGCATTTGTCCGCTTTGGGTTCGATCTCATTAGGTGAAAACCCTTTTTCACATAAGTGTCGCAGCCCCAAACATTAAGAAATGACAGCTTTAGGTTTCCGCCAAACCAAAATTCATACGGTATCATCTCAACGGACTTATGGTGCCCCTTTTAAAGTGAATGTGGTTGTCTCTAATGCATAGCCCTAAAACGATAGTGGTAAATCGATAAGAGACATCATAGTTCGCACCATATCCAATAGAGCATGACTACAACGTTCAGACACACCATTACACTATGGTGTTCCAGGTGGCGTGAGTTGTGAAACAACTTCCACATTGTCTTAAGTTGTATCCCAAACTCGTAACTCAGATATTCACCTCCACGATCATATCGTAGATATTTTATCTTCTTGTCACGATGATCTCAAACTTCACTCTGAATTTGCTTGAACTTTTCAAACGATTCAGACTTGTGTTTCATTAAGTAAATATACCCTATATCTACTCAAATCATTAGTGAAGGTAAGAAAATAACGATATCCACCGCCCGCTACAACATTCATTGGACCGAACACATCAACATGTATCATTTCCAATAAGTCAATTGCCCGCTCCATCATACCGGAAAACGGGATCTTAGTCATCTTGCCCATGAGGCATGGTCCGCATGTCTCAACCGATTCGAAATCGAATGAGTCCAAAGATCCATCAGCATGGAGTTTCTTCATGCGTTTTACACCAATATGACATTTAGCGGCAGTGCCACAAGTATGTGGTACTATCATTATTAACTTTGTATCTTTTGGCATCAATATTATGAACATGTGTATCACTACGATCAAGATTCAATAAACCACTCTTATTGGGTGCATGACCATTGAAGGTATTATTCATGTAAACAGAATAACCATTATTCTCTAACTTAAATGAATAACCGTTTTGCAATAAACATGATCTAATCACGTTCATGCTTAACGCAAACACCAAATAACATTTATTTAGGTTCATCACTAATCCCAAAGGTAGAGAGAGCGCGCGATGGTGATCACATCAACCTTGGAAACATTTCCAACACTCATCGTCACCTCGCCCTTAGCTAGCCTCCGTTTCTTCCGTAGCTTTTATTTCGAGTTACTAACATTTAGCAACCGAACCGGTATCTAATACCCAGGTGCTACTAGGAGTACTAGTAAGGTACACATCAATAACACGTATATCAAATATACTTCTGTCGACGTTGCCAACCTACTTATCTACCAAGTATCTAGGTTTGTTCCACTTCAGCGACCGTTCTCCTCATAATAGAAGCACTTAGTCTCGGGTTTGGGTTCAACCTTGGGTTTCTTCACTGGAGCAGCAACTGACTTGCCATCCATGAAGTTTTCCTCCTTACCCTTGCCCTTCTCGAAACTAGTGGTTTCACTAACCATCAACATTTGATGCTCCTTTTTGATTTCTACCTTCGCAGTGTCAAACATTGCGAACAGCTCAGGGATCATTATTTCCATCTCTGGCCTTTTATAGTTCATCACGAAGCTCTAGTAGCTTAGTGACAGTGACTTGGAGAACTATATCAATCACTATCTTATCTGGAAGATCAACTCCCACTCGATTCAAGCGATTGTAGCACCCAGACAATCTGAGCACATGCTCAACGATTGAGCTATTCTCCATCATCTTGTAGGCAAAGAATCTTGTTGGAGGTCTCATACCTCTCAACACGGGCACGAGTCTGAGATCCCAATTTCAGCTCTTAGAACATCTCATATGTTCCGTGACGTTCAAAACGTTTTGGAGCCTCAATTCTAAGCCGTAATGCATGACGCACTGAACTATTAAGTAGTCATCGGAACGTGCCTGTCAGATGTTCACAACATCTACAGGCGATGCTAGAGGGGGTGGCACACCGAGCGGTGCATTAAGGACATAAGCCTTCTGTGCAGCATTGAGGACAATCCTCAGATCACGGATCCAGTCCGCATTATTGCTACCATCATCTTTCAAATCTATTTCTCTAGGAACATATAAAAATTCAAGGGAGCTACAGCGCGATCTAGTAATCTACAACATAATTTGCAAAGACACTTTGACTATGTTCATGATAATGAGTTTAGTTAATCATATTACTTAAAACTCCCACTCAAATTGACATCCCTCCGGTCATTCGAGTGTCACATGATCCAAATCCACCAACTCAAGTCCGATCATCACGTGAGTTGAGGTGATTTCAATGGTGAACATCTTCATGTTGATCATATCTACTATATGACTCATGTTCGACCTTTCGGTCTCTTTTGTTCCGAGGCCATGTCTGTACATGCTAGGCTCGTCAAGTTTAACCCGAGTGTTCCGCATGTGCAACACTGGCTTGCACCCGTTGTATGTGAACGTAGAGTCTATCACACCCGATCATCACGTGGTGTCTCGAAACGACGAACTTTCGCAACGGTGCACACTCGGGGAGAACACAATTTATCTTGAAATTTAAGTGAGGATCACCTTATAATGCTACCGTCGTCCTAAGCAAAATAAGATGCATAAAAGGATTAACATCACATGCAAATCATAAGTGACATGATATGGCCATGAACTCATGCTTTTGATGTCCATCTCCAAAGCACCGGCATGATCTCCATCGTTACCGGCATGACACCATGATCTCCATCATCTTGATCTCCATCAACGTGTCGCCATGAGGTTGTCGCGCCGACTGTTGCTTCCACGACTATAGCTAACTCATAGCGATAAAGTAAAGCAAAAACGGCGAAAATAATTAAAGACAACTCTATGGCTCCTGCCAGTTGCCGTACTCATCGACATGCAAGTCGTGATATTCTATACAATACATGATCATCTCATACATCACATATATCTCATCATGTAATTGGCCATATCACATCACAACATACCCTGTAAAAACAAGTTAGACGTCCTCTAATTGTTGTTGCAAGTTTTACGTGGCTGCTACGGGTATCTAGCAAGAACAATTCTTACCTACGCAAAAACCACAACGGTGATACAAAAATTGCTATTCAACCTTCTCAAGGACCGCCTTTGTCAAATCCGATCCGACTAAAGTGGGAGAAACAGACACCCGCTAGCCATCTTTATGCAACGAAGTTACATGTCAGTTGAAGGAACCGGTCTCTCGTAAGCGTACGAGTAATGTTGGTCTAAGCCGCTTCATCCCACAATACCGCCGAAACAAGAAAAGACCAAGGGAGGAAGCAATCTGAATATCAACGCCCACAAACTCCTTTGTGTTCTACTCGAGATCTCATCTACACATAAACCTGGCTCTGATACCACTGTTGGGGAACGTCGCATGGGAAACAAAAAATTTCCTACGCACACGCAAGATCTATCCATGGTGATGAGCATCTACGAGAGGGAGAGTGAATCTACATACCCTTGTAGATCGCTAAGCGGAAGCGTTAAGAAACGCGGTTGATGTAGTCGAACATCTTCGCGATCCAAATCATCGAGCGTCCCGCGATCTCATCACGATCCGTCTCGCGATCCAATCACGATCACGGTCCTTCCGATCTAGCGCCGAACGGACGGCACCTCCGCGTTCAACACACGTACAGCTTGATGACGCCTTCACCTCCTCGATCCAGCGAGCGATGGTGAAGTAGTAGATGAGTTCCGGCAGCACGACGGCGTGGTGACGGTGGTGGTGAAGAACAATCTCCGGAAGGCTTCGCCAAGCACTACGGAAACTATGACGGAGGATGAACTAGAGGGACAGGGTTGCCGGCACACGGCTTGGGGAAATCTTGATGTGTCCCATGTGCTAGCCCTGCCCCTCTATTTATATGTTGAGCCCTGGGGTCTAAACTTGGAGAGAAAGCCTCCACAAGGTCAGTTTTGCCCGCACAAGGTCGGTTTGGCCCGCACGGAAAGAGTCCCACTCGGATTCCAGCAGTACCGCGTACAAGTGGTAGTACCGCTCACTAGCGGTAGTACCGCTTACGCGGTAGTACTGCCTTACAAGCGGTAGTACCGCTTAAGGCAGCAACAAAACTTCCTTTTGCACTTTCCAATACCTCGTGGGCTTTACCCCTTCGGCCCATATAAAGTGTTGCTGCACCCGAACACTTCGGTAAACATCCGGAACCCCTTCCGGTGAATTCCGGAACCCTTCCGGAGATCAAAACACTATTATCACATATATCAAACTTTACCTCCGGACTATTCCGGAGATCCTCGTCATGTCCGGGATTTTATCCGGGACTCCGAACAACCTTCGGTCACCAACACAATAACTCAACTATACTAATCGTCACCAAACGTTAAGTGTGTAGACCCTGCGAGTTTGAGAACTATGTAGACATGACCGAGACACCTCTACGGCCAATAACCAATAGCGGGACCTGGATGCCCATATTGGTTCCTACATATTCTACGAAGATCTTCATCGGTTAAACCTCTATGTGAAGGATTCAGTTAATCCCGTATACTGTTCCCTTTGTTCTTTGGTATGTTACTAGCCCGAGATTCGATCGTCGGTATCTCTATACCTAGTTCAATCTCGTTACCGGCAAGTCTCTTTACTCGTTCCGTAATACAAGATCCTGTGGCTAACTCTTTAGTCACTTTGCTTGCAAGGCTCATTGTGATGTTGTATTATCGAGTGGGCCCTGAGATACCTCTCCGTCACACGGAGTAACAAATCACAGTCTTGATCCATGACAACCCAACAGACACCCTCGGAGATACCTGTAGAGCACCTTTATAGTCACCCAGTTACGTTGTGACGTTTGATACACATAAGGTATTCCTCCGGTGTCAGTGAGTTGCATGATCTCATGGTCATAGGAACAGATACTTGACATGCAGAAAACAATAGTAATAAACTGACACGATCATATGCTATGTTCGTAGTTTGGGTCTTATCCATCACATCATTCTCCTAATGATGTGATCCCGTTATCAAATGACATCTCATGTCCATGGCTAGGAAACCTTCACCATCTTTTGATCAACGAGCTAGTTAACTAGAGGCATACTAGGGACACAGTGTTGTCTATGTACTCACACATGTATTTGAATTTCCAATCAATACAATTATAGCATGGATAATAAACGATTATCACGAACAAGGAAATATGATAATAACTAAATTATTATTGCCTCTAGGGCATATTTCCAACAGCGCAAGCCTAGGGTTTGTGCCGCCGCCGCAGATCTACCACTAGGCCTCCCGCACCGGGACGAAGGGGGCACCCCGCCGATGGATGTGTTGCTGGGTGGAGGAGGGAGGGGGTTGGAGAGCAAGGTGGCCGGAAAAAATGGGGACGCCAGTCTAGGGTTTGTGCACTTGCGGGCGACGGGTGGGGGAAGGGATAAAAAGGCAAGACTGTGCCGCCGACTGGCGGGCCAGAGGAAGGAGCACGCGGACGAGGCGTGTGTCCGCTTCGTGTCCACGCCGACGCAAATACCGCCCAAATTTGAGCCTAGAATTAGTTGCGGGCGGACGAAAAACGGACGTGCGTCCGTTTGGGTCGGCGCGTTGGGCCAAGTTCTGTATCCGCGACGATCTAAACAGACACACGCGGACAAAATGAGTCGTCTGGTTGGAGTTGCTCCACGGACGAGAGATTATACAGATGCGAGAATTGCCACCCAGCTGCGGATCGAGTTTGCCAACCTCGCCACAATGGAGCCGCGCTAGCTTGTGCAGACCTGGTTGGCAGGTCCGCAACATTCCAAGACCCAGATCGGGTTTGCGCATGCAGAGGGAGACATGCGCACGCCGGTCCATGGGTGCCGACTGCCGAGCGCCGCGGACCCGGACAGGGGTACGTGGGAGCAGGTGGACGCGCCCCCGAATCCCTCGTGTATCGGTCGTTCCTGGGAGTCCGTCCGGCCGGGACCGGCGCAGAAAAATGTTGGCTCGGGCGGGCACGAGCGCATGTTCGCCACGAGATCGCCCGGATCGGAGAGCCCATCTCGTCATCACGGGATCGTGGCTGGCATCGTCAGTCAGATCTAACGTACGCAAGTTAATCTCCGGCGTACTTCGTGTCAGAGCATTAGCCGGCTCGTGACGAACGACGAGCGAGAGGCGGCGCGGCCGCGGAGACGGTTGTGGAGTCCATCCATCGTGTTTGGCAGGGGTACGCAGGTAGTTGCTTGGTCACCGGTCACTTGAGCTGTGAACAAAGGAGAGCATATGCGCTTGGGCATGTACAGCACGTACTGTGCACGCAGCAAACCAAACAGAAGCTGGCTAGCTAGCCAGCGGCAGACGCATCATGTACGCAGCACGAACCCGGCCAAGGAGATGCGTCGCCCGTAGGCTGTTTACCGCTGTAGCGCCGGCAGTTGGGCCGTCGCTGTCCGGCTCACTAGTAGACATTCTCGTGTAGCTCGATGGCTGTCCGTGGTTCCATGGCACGCCTTGTGACTGTGAGTCAGGGCAAGCAACCCCGGCGTCATCCAGGCATTCGGTCGTGTAGGGGCTAGGCTTAGGCTCGCTCACGTATCCAGCGATTTCCAGCCTGCCATTCGGCGCGCGGAATTAAAATGCACCCATGCCATCAGGGTGTACGTTGTCCAGAGCACTATCTGCCCGGCCGTCCGTCGAAAGTGCTTTTCTTGCGTATGCCTGTCTACTAGTAGTATTCTAGGGAAACGCTTCCTCTCATACGTCTGATGGGTTCTCTCCATCAGGCCCTTCCCAGTGCTCCACGGTGGACAGGTGCTAAGCATGTCACATAAGCAAAAAAATTGACATGGCATAGCAATTAAGAAGGAAAGAGAGCACTTTGGTGACCACAGGAAGAACCAGTGCCATACACGTGAATCTAGGCAAACCACTTAAATGAAAGAAGATGACCAATGCATGATAGAGTTTAGGTGCTAAATCATTAAATAGAGTGAGCTTAGCAACAACAAGTTAAGCACCTATGCATTGGGAAGTTGAGTTGCTAAGTTATTTAATGCTTTTAGCACCACATCTTAGCACCTTTGCATTGGAAGCAGCCTCACACTATTGCATCGCCATTCATTTGCCTTTCCATCCAACGGGTGCATGTGTTATCCATCTTCAATTAATCCCATAAATCACGCCGTTTGTCATTTATTGCTAGCCGAGACCATATATACACCATCCAATCAAATTGAAGCCGAGTCCTCCATCTTTTTGGCCGGCAACAGGTAAAAGTTCATGGTCGAGCGCGGTGGTTAACACACCGGCGCTCGTCGCTCTCTCTCTCTCTCTCTCTGGTCGTTTGCCATGCGTTCGGCTGCTTCGACTCCATCTCCTCGTCGTTGTCCTGCTTCGTCGTCTCGTCAGCGATTTCGTCAAACAACGGCCAACAAGGAACGCGATGGAAAGCCGGCACTGTCTTCTTCCTCCACCACGCCAACAACTCCCTCAGCACCTCCAGCGGTTCACCCTACCTTCCCTCCAACTTGACCTTCTCCCATTGACAACTACCTCCATGATGATGCTGAGTGTTGAAGCAATATTGATTATCGGAATAAAAGAAGCATGCGTGATTATCGGAAGCATTGGTTGGAAGCATCCATATTCACATGATAACATGAAGTGCCCACAAAAAAAGAAAGATAACATGAAGTAAACATTATGCTTCCATGCATCAATCAGAATGCTTCCCTGATAAAAAAATTAAGTTGCCATATGTAAAGAAACACGTCCTGGAAGATAACAGACAATTGCTAGTAGAAGAGTGTTTGTTGTGCGATGGAATGAGGAAGCATTCTGTGTATAGGGACACATGCATGGACCTCATATATGGAAACAACGTGAATAAATGGGGGCGTTTGATTTGGAAACTGTCAAGGATATGGTCGCACATGATTATAGGGATGGAAGCAACGTAAATCAAGGAAATTCGTTTTAGCAACTACCAAGGGAGTGGCGCTGTTGGAGGGATGCATCTAACGCTCAAGAAGGTTAGATCCAACGGCCACTTGCTGGTCTGATGGGAAGCTAGGGATCAGTAGTCTGATCCCAATAATTCTACATCTACGAATAGATTACTAAGGCTTACGAAACCTTCCATACAAATCCTCTCGGCCCCCCTGATTTTCACCGGGTGTGGGTCCCAGCCGCTAATCTTAGCCCAATTAAGTACTTCCACATCAGCTTTTACGTAAAAGCCTCACGTAAACTTTCGTAGGTGTAGCATTGCTCGTCTGATCCCTAGTGGTTCCCAGTATTCTAGTCGTGTGTTTTCTAGTTTTGACGTGCGCCGCTAGACGCGGGAGACACCACTAAAGGCCCTCTAGTCTCTACCTTTGCTTATCCTTGAAGATAGTTAGGCCTTAGCATGTTGGTGCATGTATATGAAATGCACCACACACACACACACAGACGAGCTTAGCTTTCTCCGTCTTTCAGAATGTTCAGAGTGCGTATTATATATTTTCTCTCAATAAATAAACAATGTTTAGGCTATCAGAGAGAGTGACACCCGTAAAGCAGTACAAAGAGGAGGACAGCCGATGTGCTTTGCAGTACCACTACAAGTATATCATGTAGGGCAGCGGGCAGCGGCAGGGGGCGAATCGTTGGACATGTATGAAGGAGAAGTGCCGTACACGAATCCAAGATCAGGACGGAATGATTGAGATGGAAAAGAGACGGATAGATAGGCATAGCCAACCCCCGGCCGGCCTTCCGTGGCCCCGTCGCATGCAATGCCGTCGTTTTCCCGCCAATGATGCATGGCCGCTCGCCGCTCGCCGCTCGCCCGCCAGCCAGCCAGCCAGCCATCGGTGGGTGTCAGTGCGCGCGCCCGTGTGCCGAGCGTACCACGTACGTTCGCATCATCATCGGCCGACCCAGGGGAGACACGTGGGCATGAGACGACGTGGATCAGTTATCCCCGTCGTGGCCGGTATGATCGGGTCTGCGACGACACTGCCTCTTTCGCGAGCAGAGCATTCACTTTCACTCCTCAGAATCATCATCGGCCGAGCTTTGTTTAAAAGGCATCATCATTGAGCTGGTCGACTTGCTCACGGGCGTCGTAAACCAGCCTGTGAGCGCGCGTAGTACAGCGCATGGCGCGAATGGGTTCGGCCGAAAGCTCACGGGCGAGGCGCATTGCAGGATTTGAGTCTACGTATCCGACGAATGCTTTCATGATGGTTGATTAATTTGTAGTGGAGAACATTCACGCGTAGATGCACGATTATTTAGGATAAGATCGTAGTACGTTCTCGGCGGCAGAAGATCCGAGCAAGACTGATGGATGTGTCCATCCACCACGATGCACACAAGGCAGGGCGCTCACGGGGCCGGCCGGGTTCGATGGAATCCGCGGGGAAAACGACGTGGTGGTCGACATGGGCGCGAAAACACCACGGTGCGTGCGTGCATCCTCAACGGGACGGCGACTTCACTTGTTTCTCCACCTCGTTTTTCTTTTTTGAAATCTATTTCTCCTCCTCGTGTGCTCCAGCTAATCCTTCAAGCTCTACTCTCTATTACTCCCTCTGTTTTATATAAGTTTTTGTTATGAACTACATACAGATGTATATATACATATTTTAAAGTGTAGATTCTTTCATTTTATTTCGTATGTACTCTGGTCTGTAAAGGAATCTCTAAAAAGACTTATATTTAATATAATAATGAAGGGAGTGCATTTGAGAGACCGGCGCTATATATATAGGTCGAGTTATTAATGCGTGACTTGCCACTGCGAACGGCGGATCACACGTCCTACGTGCACCCATGCCGATCGAAACGGAAACCGCGGGCGCGCTCCATGGGAATCCGGCGCATGCATGCATGCTCCCATCGCGCTGGTTGGTCAATATATCCGGGCTAGCGGCTGGCTCATGAAACGCCGGAGATCATTGGGAAACACGATTGAATCGGGTGGCTAGGTGGCCGATCGACGTCCGGGCCTGAATGCCGCGACGCGCCGAACATTCATGTCCTTGGTTCGTTAAAGAGTTTCACGTGGTACGCACGTACGTGCGGCTAGGATTTTAGCTAGGCGTCACGCATGTCCACGAGGAATGCGCGCATGAATGCGGGAGCTGCTAGCTGCGCGATTCTATGCGTGCGCACGTACGCCCGGCATCACTTCATGGATCGCAACAGAACCAAGCATGTAGCCATATACGCACGGAGTACTGATAATTTTCCTTGGACATGCGATCGATGAATTGCCGACCTGTGGTCAGTTTTCTCGAAAAGGCAAATGAAATTATACTGGTTCGGGAGGAGACGGCCGGGCTAGCTAGTGAGCAGCGGCATGTATATCTGCTCCCCGTCCGTTGTGTCTTCTCTCTCGCACGTTGGAAGATCTAGTAATCATCGTCTAACCCTTGTTTTTAATCATGGCTTACTGGGCCTTTTTGCCGTCCAAGTTACGTCAGTGGTGATTACTGTCGCGCTTTCGTCGCAAACGTGTATATCCGCGAGATACATAATTGCGACCTCCACCGTGCGTCCCGCTACGGCCGGATCGGATTGTTTTTCTCAGACACTATCGTCTCTTCTTTGGGTTCTGGAAGCAGGGTAAAGTGATGCACTTTACTACACTTGTAGAATTGTAGTAACTGTCAAGCTTTTTCCAAAGCAGTTACCGTTAAAGCGTCCGATTGTCCTACTGACTAGTCTCGGAATGCCGCACTTGAGCCCTCCTCATACGCGACTCCATCAGTGTGTGTTCTCTTTAATCATTCGCCGTGGCACTCACTTCTACTCGACTTGACAACACTGTAAGGCACTGGCAATATTTTGTGCACAAGATTTGTTCTGTCTAATCAGCTGAAAAGAAAAAAAAAACGAGCATTACTTGGTAGATTGGAACAAGCATATTCCATCAAAACTTGTATCCCAGAGCAACCAGCGGCATAATTGCTTTACTTCGTATATAGCCCATACGAGTCATTCCATGAAACGGCAGTGAAGTTCAGTAAACGGGAATCAGACGTGCCTCACAGGTAGCACGGCTTGTTCTCCAGGATTCTTTCCCAGATAGTATAGTAATATTGATGTTGGAAACTGCATATCCCTGTCCAACATTACACACTTCTGTGCGGGACAAGATGAAATTAATAACGGGAAACAGCAATGTCTGTTGGAGATTCCAAATTCTATGATGCCCAGCCGAAAGCAACGCGAATGAAATATGTGTGCAAAGACTCCAGAGATGTGTGCGTTCACTGCAAGATATGCTTAGTGCAGTAACAAATCTCGGAGGATGATAAACCCACTCGTGTTTGCTAAAGCATGAAAGCTGGGCGCTCTTTATTCCGCAGCCACACAAGACCAAAATACCAGGGTGATTTGATTCCAGTGGGTTGCCAATGAGCCGGATGTGACCTGAATTTTTATATAGGTCGACGCAGTCCGAGAGGAGCGTCTGGTTGCTTTGATGCTTTCCCTCCACTTCGATCGAAGCACAGCACTTTCCTTCTTTGCCAACCACGTACACGTTTTACAGTCACTGAGAATCGTTTTCTAAGCGAAACTGTTCCTCCGTTGTGGAGAATCAAACACGAGTTCATTTTTTTACGGGGTAAAGAGAGATTTCATTACTTAAGGAGGCTTATCAATCTTGGAAAAGTTTACAATAAAGTCTAGTCCCGAGGACAATTACAATGTAGTGGGGGGTGTAGCACAAACACGAGTTACTTGATGGACTAAGGGCATCTCCAACGCCAACTTTCAAACCAACCGCTTACGTTCAGACGACACGCAGGGGCGGAGACAGGGGGCGAGCAGGGGTCTGGCTAGACCCCTGCCAATCGCTCGCCCCTCCCAACGATAACTAGCAGGTAGTACTACTGGTATTAGGTAGTATTACTGTAGATTTTTTTTTTTGAGAAAAAGTATTACTGTAGATGTGTTAATTGGCCGGAGATAATCGCATCATTAGCCCATATAAGTATTAATAAACTAACTAGGCTATACCGAAAGCCCAATAGCCCATGTCATTGTATGTACGACGATTGTGGCTGCCCTGTGTTGTTTGCCCATGGGATCGATCGATCTATGGATCGTGTCCTGGTTGTACTAGGGTCTAGGGCGTTGTTTGCCGCTGCCGCCCAGCCGCCGTTTGCCGCTGGCTCGCTGCCGCCCAGCCGCCGTTTGCCGCTGGCTCCCGCACCCGCTCAGCTGCTAAGGCGCTCACGGCCCACCACGACGTCCAGGCGACGCCGCCCCTATCCTATCGGCTGCGCCGATCAATTTGTCCGATGTTTGTCCACTGTCTAAGGCTGCAGGAGGAGGAGAAGGTCATTAGATCTAAGTTTTACCGGTGTAAGGAAGATCAATAGAGGAAGGTACTAGTACGTACTTGTAGCTATCAGTTCTTAATATTATGAATTACAATCCTAGTCTGGTGCATTAGTGTTGTGTATAGAATAGTGAATTAATCTATTAATCATGCTTTTTCATTCTATATAGTAGCCAATGAGGAAGCGAAAGACACCAACAACTAGGGGGATAAATTCCTTTTTCACATCTGATGAGATAATCAATTTGTTCGACACGGGTAGTCATAGAGCTCAATTTAAGCTAATAGATATGTAACTTTATTTTATAGTTCTATGAATATTTCTTATGCTTTGTCCTCAACATTACTGTAAGACTTAATATGTCATGATGTTTCGTCTATTCTATGACCATTGGTTTCTCGCCCCCCTCATGGCTAAATCCTGGCTCCGCCCTTGACGACACGGTCCGGACGGCGAAAGCAATCCAACGCGGATCTGTATTGGTCCGTTCGGCAGTCTGGACACATTTTCTTCCGCAAAATGGAGATAAAGCGCAGGGAGGTTGCGGGAGTCCAGGTAGCAGCCACGTGGGACTCCAACATCCTAGGCCCACTAGATCCATCCTCCCGGCCCTGTTTTTCTTTCACTCCACCACTTCTTCACCTTACTTCGCATCCGCACCATCCACTTCCGTCGTCGTTGTTGTACATCTCCGACCGCCACACATGCATTGCCGAACGTTCGCAACCAGCACTGACACATTCGCCTGCCATTTACGACGGCGTTGTCTACCCTGGTGCCGTTTGTACCCAGGTACACTCCGCCACCCTATCGACGACCTCCATGGCAGCTACCACGCCGACAGATGTTCGGTCAAATGCCATTCAACTTATTTTCGGACGCCATGTCATTTTTTTAAGTAAGAACGATGGTGGATTGGTGGGGTACTCGACCATCGAGGATGAGTTGTTGTGCGATGCATGGTTGGCCGTATCCGCAGATTTCATAAGCAGGAGCAACAGAGGGGGACCTTCTGGCAGCAAGTCATGAATCGTTCCACAAACGAAAGCACGTTGTGTCCTATGACATGCACATCATCCATGATCGCAATGTGAGGTCGTTATCGTATCGATGGACGCCATCCAGACCATCGTCATCTAGTTTAGTCATGTAATTGCTCAGTCGGAGGCAAGGTGGCCATTGCACGCGAGAGAGAAGGAGGTCGCAAGTTTTGCTTCTTCTTCCTCAACTTGTTGATTGAATCATTCATTCACTCAATGTTGCTATTCACGTTGTGTAGCCCGCACACGCTGCCGTGGTGTACCACGGAACAGAGGAGCAGCCATTTACGTACACACATTTTTGGATAAAGCTGAAGGAACAGTATGTGTGGGACGACATGATCTGTCGGAAAAATTGTTGGATATCGAATTTGGGACATTGTTGTAGTTGCATGCTATGTATGAACGATTTGTCCTATTTTCTTTCCGAACTTTGACGAATATCAACCCGTTTGCATGAATTTCGTCCGCTAAGTCAAAACCTGTCTAAAAATGTATACGGACAACGTTAGATGACCGGCTCTGGCATCCATGTCCGCGACTGATCGCCTTATCCGCCGACTGGGATCGAAGCAAATTTATGGTGCCCTAACCCGTGAAGGAACAATGAAAGCACTATCTACTGGTCTCGTTAAACAGAGTCGTAAATGTGTGAGAGCTTCTTCGTGATTAAGTTCCCCCCCCCTAATTTGGACATCTCCAACTGCCACCCGCAAATTTGCTCCTACATCCGTCCGCGGACAGGGGGGGGGGGGGAGGGCCAGTCTGCGGACACAGATGCGGAGGGACGCCATCCAACCGTAGCCGCATACATCCGACCTTTCTCAAGTTCGCACGACCAAACAGCCGCATGCAAAGGTACACACATTCAAATAGCCGCATGCAACACTAGTTCAAATTTAAAAAAGTTCAAATATTACATCCTAACATTGTTGTCCCCTTTCACCGTCCACTGATGCTCAATCAGATCTTCCTTCAGCTGCTCGTGAGTTGGTCGATGCCGAATTTGTTGATGCATTTGAATAAACTCTTCAAATGTGGCCGCATTCTGTTCCGGAAGTTGGATAGGATCACCCATGTTCTAAAATTCTAGAGCCGCGGCAGCATCGTCACCTCATCCTCGACGATCATGTTGTAGGTGATCACACAACATGTCATCACCTCCCACAAGGTCTCCGAATCCCATTGTTTTGCAAGTCCCCGAACAACTGCAAAACGGGCCACCAGAACTCCAAATGCCCTGTGGACATCCTTTCTAGCTGCTTCTTGTCTTTGTGCAAAGTGAGCCTTTTTTTGGCCTTTTGGGTTAGAGATGGTGCTGACAAAGGCAGTCAATAGATCCATGCAAACCTGGCCACCCACTTGCTTCTGAGATTGCCAAGAGCCTCTCGGTGTCTGCCACAGTTGCTTCTCTCAGGTACTAAGGTCTGAATACCTCGACCACGTCAGTTGCAAACATGACCATGTCATCTACACAGGTGCTCTCAGACATCCGTAGGTACTCGTCCCACGAATCAACGGTTGTGCCATACGCAAGCATCCGGAGTGTGGCCGTGCACTTCTGATAACCAGAGAAGCCAATCGTTCCCACAATGTCCTTTTTCAGGATGAAGTAGTCATCATATAACCGTATGACATGGTACAGACGATCGACGGAAGTACCGCGCATTCGAAAAAGCCGACAAAAATGGTCAACGAATAGTGCATCGGGGGAAAAGTAGTCGGCCATCAGTGTCAAATGCCCGCGCGCATTGTTGCGCTTGAGCACTCAATGACCCTTGATCGAGCCCTTGAAATTGAGAACATGCTTCTCCGCACGCTCCGCGTCTTCAAGGACCACCTGCATCATTGCCGTCTCATCGAAGTAGTCCTCCTCGTCCAACGAGCCGTCGGACGACTTAACATAATGCTCGTATATGTACTTCAAATCATAATCCATTGTTAGAAAGAAGAAGGGACGGCAACTGTTTTCAGCTCCGGCAATTCATCGAACAGTTGTAGGGCATAGTGAGAATAGCAGTAGAGGATGGTACCTGGCAGGGCGGTCGGAGGAGAGGAGCTGAACGGTGACGGAGGGGAAGCAGCGGGGAGCCCTGCTGGAGCACCGGAGGGTGACGGAGACGTAGAATTCCGACACAGGTGTGACGTGGTGGCCAGGATGGTGGAGCTGTGACGAAGGCAAGAAAGAAAGAAGGAAGGAGAGAAAATGAGGAGGATGGTGTCGCGGGGGTCCGGGAAGGGTTTGGAGTGGGCCAGGGGTGGCGGATAGCGATGTTTCTCGTGTCTGGACTCCTGCGAACCTCCGCCACTTTTCTCTCCGGTTTGCGGGGTCCGGACGAATGCGTGGGGTTTTGCGAGTCCGCCTCGAAGATGCCCTTAGAGCATGTAGAGTGATGCTATCTTGAGAGTGACACGTAGGATAAATGTTGAGGTGAAGGAGAGAGAAATCATAAGAAAAGACTTGTCTTCTCTATCATCATGTTTTTAAACATAAGGCTAAGAAATAGTCCATTATAAACATGATTTTTTTTATTATCTCTAAATTACATGTAAAACTTAAGATAAAATTGTCTTATCAACCATTCACAAAAAAAATGTCTTATCAACCGTCGTACGTGACTTTCTAAATAACACGTCACATTTGCTACGGACAAAGCTGTACTAACTTTGCTGTAGCACTAGCGCATCTGCAATAACGGCTTGCATACTTCTACTAATCTGAAGAAAAACAGTAGACATCTGTGTGCATCATTTCGAGTAAAGAAAGTGGTCAAAAGCAAAGCAAAAAATGCCTCACCCTGCTCCTACGCTCCTGCGACGCGCCGCCCCGGCGCCCGCAGCCACCATAGCCGATGACCTGCCTCTCGCCCCGCCGTGCGGCGCCTCCCCGACCTCACCCCGGTCCCCTCCGGGGTTCCCCCGGCCCCAGTTCGCGCGGTCCGAGCTGGTTGCATCTCTTTTCCCGCAGCTGGCGGGGATCTCCCCAGATCTGTGCGTCCGGGCCGACGCTCCGCCGTCCGCGGCCTGCGCGGCCGTCCCTGATGCGCCTGTGCCGTCCCTCAAGGTCCGCTTTGCCGTCTTTGCTGCTCGGCTGGAAGGCACTCCTCCACCCCCCGTTCATGGCGCCCACCGACCTTGCCTCAAATCGGCGTCAACTTCGACCTTCAAATCCCCGGGCCGGCAGGCGCAGTGCGGCGCCCTCTCGAGCCCTGCGTCTCCTGCTGTGGATCCAAGACGGAGCTCTCCCGCTGTTGACAACCAAGAGGATGGATGGCGCCTCGTTCGGCCGCCTTATTGGTGGAGGGAGGGCCGCTCCAACCACCTGCCTTATAGCCGCAGGTCCTCACCTTCGTTTTCCTCCCCGAGGCAGAGGAATTTCGTCAAGCACAAGGATCGTTCTTGCCATCGCTGCCTCCTCAAGGGACACTGCAAGGCTGACTGCAGGAACCCGTTCACCTGTCTCCGTTGTCGACAGATCGGGCACCGAGCTCGGGGCTGCACCAACCCTCCGTCATCCTCGGCGCCTCGCTTGGCGTCTCTGTCAGTTGGCAAGGCCCGCCCTCGCGGCAGACAGGAGCCGGAGCCGCGACGACAACGTTCGACACCGGCGTGACGACGACCGCGACCGGGCGGGTCGCGTCTGGGAGGCCCGGCACGGCCACTCTTCGAAGGACCGCCTCTCTCGCAGCCGTTCGCGCGCTCCGGGGCGCCGCGCTGACGAGGGGCGCCAGGAATCACTCCGTGACGATCGAGGCTGCCATGGCGATCGCGGCGGGCGCGACGACCGACGTCAAGTTGCTGTGCCTGCTTCTCCTTATGTGAGGAAGACTGCTCCTGGTCGTTTTCAGGGGCTGTCGCGCGGTGCGGCTTCCCCTGCCTCGGGCCGCAGGGACCGACCTGACGACGCACGCGATGTTCGACGCAAGGAGGACAGCAGAGAGGCCCGCTCGCCCACTGTTGTTGGGGTGGTGAGAACGCATGACCGCTTTGTGCCGTCGGACCGCCGCCGCGAAGACAGAGACAGATGCGATGACGACCATGACAGAGATGACAGAGATGACCGTCGGGGGCGCCGTGACGTGCGGAAACCCTCCTGGCGCGACCGCATCTTCAGAAGCAGGTTAAGGGCAACGGAGAGGCGTGGCAACGATGATCGACAAGACTCAAGGCGCGACGGCCGCCATGGCTCTGGACGCGACGACCACGGCAACAGAAGGTGCCGTGGGGCTGAGCTGCCAATCCCGGACGCGCGGCTCATCGACAGGTCCCGGGTCCAGCGCCTTCCTAGAGGGGCGGTCATCCCGGCGTCAGGCCGCCGCTCCCGCAACAGATCACCTGATCTTCCGGCTAGGGCAATGCAAATTCCGGCCTTGGAGTCCTACCGCGCCGGGCGGCGTGGCCGCTCGCTTCCTCCATCGCCTCGCACGACATCATGTGACATCATCGAGCTCGGTACTTCCCCTGCCAGTTCTGGGTGGCTGCGCAGGCTGGTGCCCTGCCTCGAGACGCCGGTGCGGCCTGCTTCCAGAACGGAGATGCTTGGAGCCCCTTGCTCCCCGGTGCCCTGCACCCAGCCTGACCTGGGGCTGCACCCAACGCCACCATGCTCTGAGCCTGAGGAAGACCAACGCACGCCAGTGTTTGTGCCTCGGCCCCTGATGGTCTCACCTGTGCAGGCTGACGCGGCACCCTTGTTGCGTTCACCTGAGCCGTTGCGTTCCCCTGGCACGCCTCTCTTTGTGCCGGTGCGGTCGCCCATCCTTGCAGCTCCAGGATCAACACCACCAAGGCCACCCACAAGGAGGAGGAAGACACTGGCTGGGATCAACATCACCGGGTTCAACATCAGCAGACGCAGTCCTCGTCTACGTGCAAAGAACAGGGCCATGCCCATTGCCCAGTTGGCTGAGAGGCTCCTCTGCCAACGGATGGGGGTGGTGGGCGATGGTGAGCAGGTCACTGAGGAGGCCATCACCCGCTATGTGAGCTTGTTCCAAGGAAAGCTGCCGGACATAGCGATTGCCGCGCTCAGGGCTCTCTTCAAGCTGGATTGCGACTTGGCGATAGCTGTGGAGGACGCGCTGCTGCAACATGGAGGAGAGGGTGGACCGGAGATGCCAACAGCGGGCGAGGACGCCGGGGTGGAGGCCTGATCGGTCTAGTCCGGTAGACGAAGTACTTCAGTTGTTATGTTAGACATCAAACCCTTTGTACGCCTGTTTGTAGCTGTGGTTCTCCACTGCTACTTGATGTGGCCCTGGTGAGGCTGCCTAGTTTGCTGCTGGAGATGTGCTCCAAGTTGTAAGAGGTCTTATAGTTTCCCAAATGAGTAGCCTTAATCTTAGCTTGCTGAACTGGAATGTGCGTGGCCTCAACTGCCCAAACAGAAGAGCTACTGTCAATGAAACTACTGCTGCATCAAAATGTCATATGGTGTGCATCCAAGAGTCTAAGCTTGAAGTTGTCGACCCCCTGGTTGCTGCCTTTCTTGGAGGCTACAGATTGAAAGGCTTTGCCCAGCGCCCGGAAATTGGTACGCGTGGTGGGTGATGGGAACGCGACAGAAAACAAAAATTTTCGGTATAGCGAGCACGCCCAGGATCACTATGGAGATTGCATACAAGGTTTGATCTGATCCGTACCGACTCGTAGCGCAGCGGAAGAAGAGTCGGTGGAGATCGTTGGTGCAGATTCCCGCAGCTAGGATTTTACAACCTCCCAACCGCGAGAATGTACTCCCTCGTCGGACAGCCCTTCGGGAGGCGGTCGGACAGTCCCCCGGACAATGTCGCGGACAGCCCTTCGGGAGGACCCACGGAACCCGAACAGTTACCCGGACAGCCCTTCGGGAGGACGCCGGAAACTCGAACGGTAACTCGAACAGCCCTTCGGGCAAAAGATCGAAACTACGACCTCTCTACAGGGTTGCACACATACGGTGTCAACTATCCGGCAGGGCTTCGCCGTCCAGAACTAGTTCCTGCCGGAACCCAGACAGCCTTTCGGCTCTACGAAATACTCTTTTCGTGTGAGGGAGAAGAGAGAGCTAGCAAAGCATAGCATGTGTATGAGAGCACAAGGATGAGGAAGTGGGCTGCCCACTCACCTCTATTTATAGGCTAGCCAAGGGGTAAAGTTGTCATACAAAAAACCCCAAAATGCCCATGGAATATCCCTTTCCTAAAAGGAATATGCCATATGGGAGTGCCATGTGGAGCACCATGGTGCCCCACCCATTCTTGGCCGGCCACACCCTTGGGGGACCCCCATGAGGGGCTGCCTTGGCCCCCAAGGCCTTCTAGAAACCTTTTTGGAAATATCCAAAAAGGTGTTTTCCAAAAAAAAACCAAAAAGCACTTTCACTATTCACGACGACATTTTTCAGCGTCTGATCGAACTGAAAATATTCATGTGGGCTTAGAACAATTCTAGTACCCACCAAAATAATTTTCAACGCGAGCCGGAACAATTCCGGTTTAGTGATTTCATCTGCGAAAAGCATCTGAAGCGGTTTCGGCAGCTCCGGAACATTTCCGGTTTTCATTCCAGAAAATTCCAAAAAGTTTCCAGAACGATTCTGGCACCCTCTAAGAATTATCAGGCATGTGCCAAGACCAATTTGACTTTATGGAATCCCCTGAAACAACTTTTCTAGTTTCACCGAAATTCATCCGGTGACCTCTCTCTGCGGAACTTTTCCGCTGTCCGAAACTTTTCCGGTGTCCGAAACTTTTTCGGTGTTTTTCTCTCAGACTCCCTGTCTAGTATTCAACAGATAGATGACCCTTAAGCGTGTGACCCTATAGGTTCGGTGAAGCATAGACATGACCCGGAACCCCTTCCGATCAATGATCAACATCGGAGCCGTGGACACCCATATCGATCCCTATACTCACACGAATAAATATTCGAGTGAACCTCCAGTTTCCGTGTGCTATTCCTGTTGCTTCGCGATATGTTACAATTACCCGAGGTGAGACATGTTGGCATTCCCGTGGATCAACAACTTGTCCACTATGCCAGTTACCTCGTTGCCGGTATTGTTCTCTTTTCTCGTTCCCGTGTTCCGGCATCCCCGTGATCAAATCACTAGGTGTCTGGCCAGACGATGATGGATACCGCAACACCGAGAGGGCCCAGAGATATCTCTCCAACGTCGGAGGAGCAAATCCCAATCTTGAGCTATCAAGTTACTTGACATACTTTTCCATGAACCCGTAAGCAGCCGTAATAGCCACCCATTTACGGATGACGTTTAACAAACCCCAAAGTTCATGAAGCAAGCATGAAGAGACTCGATACTCTCATGGTCTAAGGAATCATGCAAACATCAACCATCTCTGTGTTATTTTAACCATTAACTATTGACGAATATATCTCATAGTATAACATCAATTTGGGTCGATTCAACACAAGTGTTCTACCAACATCGTGCCCTCAAAAATGCCGGCATAGTCATGCCCATGATCAGGAAAACAGGATCATCATGCAATACTTGAGCCAGTCTTAGAGGCAAGACTAGGAATACAATTTACCGTTTATTATACCACACGTGCACATGAGTTTCCCTCCAAGCCTCGTGGTTATTGTAGACTCGAGAATCATTGCAGTTATAGCATGGATCATAAACATTCATTACAAACTTGGAGATACAAAAGTAACTGATATTACTGCCTCTAGGGCATATCTCCTACAGTGGGATCCTATTGCTATGGGATGAAGATCATGTTTGTGTCGAAGACGTGCAATTTGGCACCTTCACCCTTTCTGCCAAGGTCACCATCATTGGCTCCGACACCACTTTCAAGCTCACCACGGTTTATGGGCCAACAAGAGATAACCAGAAAGATGATTTCTTCCAGGAGCTAAAAAATGAGAAGCCTCCGTCCTCTGACAAGTGGCTTGTCACGGGCGATTTTAACCAGATTTATCGTGCTAGGGATAAGAATCGAGACAATGCCAATCGCAGCCGCATCGCCCGATTCCGGAACGCCCTTAACTTCTACGAGCTCAAAGAAATTCACCTTCAGAACAGGAAATACACTTGGAGTAATGAGCAAAGTAACCCAACTATGTCCAAGCTGGACGCCTTTTTTGCAATGAGGAATGGGACATCGCCTTTGACAAGCACATCCTACATGCTCTCTCCTCTTCACTATCTGACCATTGCCCTCTGCTCTTGGTAAATGAAGATGGCCCTAGGCGGCCTAGGACCTTCCGATTCGAAATTTCTGGACCAATATGCCCGGCTTTCATCAGCTTGTCCAGGAGGTTTGGAATGAACCCTCCACCCATGCGGAGCCATATCAGCGGCTGTTTCACAAGCTCAAGGCAACTAGTCGTAGACTTAAGACTTGGAGTAAGTCGATCTTCTCCAACGCTAAAATTCAGCTTCACATGGCCTTAGAAATCATCCTGAGGTTGGACGAAGCTCAGGACAATAGGGAACTAAGTGTTGATGAGAGAGACCTTAGAAAGAGACTTAAAAGGAGGGTGGTCGGCCTTGCGGTCATGGAAAGGGCAAGAAAAAAGCAAAGCTCGAGGATCACCAACATTAAAGAAGGAGATGCCAATACTCGTTTCTTCCACCTGAAGATCAATGGGAGGAGACGGAAAAATTTTATTCACCGCCTTAAGCACGGACATGGTTGGGTCACGGACCATGACCATAAGAAGAGCATTGTCCAGGAGTATTTTTCTGCTATGATTAAGAAGAGCACCCCGCGCACTAAGACCATCAACTGGGCCTCGATTCCTTCTGCCGGTCACAACCTTTCCCACCTGGGAGATCCCATCTTGGAGGAAGAGGTTAGGGCTGCCATCTTCGCCCTTCCTAGCGACAAAGCACCGGGACCAGACGGCTTCACCGGGAAATTCTTCAAGGTCTGTTGGGATATCATCAAGGATGACATCATGCTCGCGATCAATCACTTCTCAGACCTTCACGTCGGAGGAGCAAATCCCAATCTTGAGCTATCAAGTTACTTGACATACTTTTCCATGAACCCGTAAGCAGCCGTAATAGCCACCCATTTACGGATGACGTTTAACAAACCCCAAAGTTCATGAAGCAAGCATGAAGAGACTCGATACTCTCATGGTCTAAGGAATCATGCAAACATCAACCATCTCTGTGTTATTTTAACCATTAACTATTGACGAATATATCTCATAGTATAACATCAATTTGGGTCGATTCAACACAAGTGTTCTACCAACATCGTGCCCTCAAAAATGCCGGCATAGTCATGCCCATGATCAGGAAAACAGGATCATCATGCAATACTTGAGCCAGTCTTAGAGGCAAGACTAGGAATACAATTTACCGTTTATTATACCACACGTGCACATGAGTTTCCCTCCAAGCCTCGTGGTTATTGTAGACTCGAGAATCATTGCAGTTATAGCATGGATCATAAACATTCATTACAAACTTGGAGATACAAAAGTAACTGATATTACTGCCTCTAGGGCATATCTCCTACAGTCTCCCACTTGCACTAGAGTCATAATCTAGTTACATGGCTTCCCTAACACCAATGGCAATCCGGTGTTGCTCATGCTTTGCTCGTGGTAGAGGCTTCGTCATCGGGTCTGACACATTCAGATCCGTGTGAACTTTGCGTACTTTCACTAAACCTTCTTCGATATGATGTCGAATGAGTTTATATTTGCGTTGAATATGCATTGTCTTATGGTGCGAACATGGCTCCCTTGCCTGAGCCACGGCGCCACTATTATCACAATAGATTTCCACCGGGTCCACAGCACTTGGAACCACACCAAGGTCTTCAAGAAATTGCTTGATACCGACAACTTTCTTGGAGGCTTCTGAAGCAGCAACATATTCCGCCTCCGTCGTAGAATCCGCCACAGTCTTTTGTTTGGAACTTTTCCAATCAACTGCGCCGCCGTTCAATATGAAAACATAGCCTGATTGAGATTTGAAGTCATCTGGGTCAGACATGAAGCCTGCATCAGTGTAACAACTTACAATGAGCTCTTCATCACCTCCGTACACAAGGAGTAAATCCTTGGTCCTTCTGAGGTACTTAAGAATACCCTTGACTGCGGCCCAGTGTTCCAATCCTGGATCACCTTGGTACCGGCTGCTAACACTTAGCGCATAGGAAACATCCGGTCTTGTACATAGCATGGCATACATAATAGAACCAACTGCCGAAGCATATGGAATATCATTCATTTGTACTCGCTCATCAAGGGTCCGAGGACTCTGATTCTTGCAAAGCACTGTGCCAGGTGACATGGGGAGTAGGCCTTTCTTGGAGTTCTCCATGTTGAACCTTTTCAACACCTTGTCAATGTACGTGCTTTGGCTTAGCGCTATTAAGCGTCTTGATCTATCTCTATAGATCCTGATGCCTAATACATATGCCGCTTCGCCTAAGTCTTTCATTGAAAAACTCTTCTTCAATGAGTCTTTTATTTCGCTAAGAAATTTCACATCATTTCCAATCAATAATATGTCATCCACATACAAGATTAGAAATGCTTTTGCGCTCCCACTAAACTTCTTGTACACACAAGATTCTTCATCGTTCCTGATGAAGCCAAACTCTTTGACTACTTCATCAAAACGAATATTCCAGCTCCTTGATGCTTGCTTCAGACCATAAATGGCTTTCTGAAGCTTACATACCTTTCCAGCATTTTTAGGATCGACAAAACCTTCTGGCTGTATCATGTATACATCCCTATCAAGGTTTCCATTTAGGAAAGCCGTTTTGACATCCATCTGCCATATTTCATAATCGAAATAAGCAGCAATTGCTAGTAATATCCGAACAGACCTAAGCATAGCTACGGGCGAGAAAGTCTCGTCGTAGTCCTCTCCTGGAACTTGCGTGAACCCTTTCGCGACAAGTCTAGCTTTGTGGATAGTAATGTTACCATCCGCGTCCGTCTTTCTTTTGAAAATCCATTTACAACCAATGGGTTTTACGCCATCTGGAAGTTCTTCCAAGTTCCAAACTTGGTTTTCGTACATGGATTCCATTTCGGATCTCATGGCTTTGTGCCATTCCCTTGAGCTAGGCCCCGCCATCGCTTCCTTGTAGTGCGCAGGTTCATCGTCTTCAAGAATGAAGATTTCGTTATGAAACCACTCAGGTGGCTGGATAGCCCTACCTGATCTGCGCGGTTCAGTTACAACAGTGTTTGAAGTTTCCGCATCACATGCGACAACTTCCGGCTCGGTTGTAGGGATAATTAGCGGAATTTCTTCCGGTTCCTTAGCCATATCACCGGTTGCCGAAGATTCACTAATCTCATTAAGTTGTACTGTCCTCCTACTTACTTCTTTCTTAAGAAACTCTTTCTCGAGAAAGACTCCGTTTCGAGCGACAAACACTTTGTGCTCGGAGGGAAGATAGAAGGAATACCCAATGGTCTCAATTGGATAACCTACAAAGTAGCATTTATCTGCTTTGGGATCGAGTTTGCTAGGCTGTAAACGTTTTACGTATGCCTCACAACCCCAAATTTTGAGATGCGACACAATGGGTTTCTTCCCATACCATAATTCAAATGGCGTCGTCTCAACAGATTTAGACGGTGCTCTGTTTAATGTATAAGCGGCAGTGAGTAGTGCGTGACCCCAAAAAGATATCGGTAGATCTGTAAGAGACATCATCGACCTAACCATGTCTAACAGGGTTCGGTTACGTCTTTCCGACACTCCGTTTCTCTGCGGAGTTCCGGGAGGCGTAAGCTGTGAAACGATTCCACGGTCACTCAGATGTTGGCCAAACTCGTGACTAAGATATTCGCCTCCGCGATCAGACCGCAGAAACTTGATCTTTTTGTTACGATGATTTTCTACCTCATTCTGAAAATCTTTGAACTTTTCAAAGGTTTCCGACTTATGCTTCATCAAGTAGATATAGCCATACCGACTTAAATCATCAGTAAAAGTCACGAAGTAAAAATACCCACCCCGTGCGGCCGTGTTCATTGGACCACATACATCACTATGTATTATTTCCAATAATTCACCCGCCCGTTCAGGATGACCCGTGAACGGCGTCTTGGTCATTTTTCCCATCAAGCAAGCTTCACATGTGTCAAATGATTCAAAATCAAGGGACGGTAAAACTCCATCTTTATGGAGTCTTTGCATGCGTTTCTTTCCGATGTGGCCAAGGCGACAGTGCCACATGAAAGTGGTGGTGGTGTCAGCCTTCTTAAGGCGTTTAGCATTCACGTTAAAGACATCATTTTCACATTCAAGATTTAGTATGAAAAGGCCCCCAACAATGGGTGCAAATCCATAAAACATGTCCTTACAATAAAGTGAACAACCATTGTTCTCAGACTTGTAGGAGTACCCATCGTGCACCAAACATGATCCAGAGATAATGTTTCTACACAATGCCGGAACAAAATAACAGTTACTAAGCTCCAAAATAAATCCTGAAGGGAGACGTAGAGGCATAATGCCGACGGCTTGAGCGGCGATCCCAGCGCCGTTCCCGACACGCATCACGACTTCATTCTTTGCCAGCTTGCGCACCTTCTGAAGCCCCTGTATCGAGTTGCAAATGTGAGCAACCGATCCGGTATCAAATACCCAAGACTTAGAATTTTCGCTAGCAAGCAAAACGTCAATGACATTAACTTGTATAACAATTATACCTTTTCCGGTTTTCCCGGACTTCTTATCTTCCAGATACTTCTTGCAGTTTCTCTTCCAGTGTCCTGTGCCCTTGCAGTAGAAGCACTCAGTTTCATTCTTGGCTCCGCCCTTAGATTTGCGTTGGAAGCCGGTCTTACCGGCCCCTTTGCCCTTCTTTGGCTTGCCTTTCTTTTTGAAACTGGCAGTTTTATTCACAAGCAACACTTGCTTGCGATTTTTCTGCAGTCCTCCTTCAGCAGTTTTCAGCATGGCAAGCACCTCATGAACTGTTTTGTCCAACCCATTCATGTGGTAGTTCATGATAAAACCGCCATAAGACGGGGGGAGGGAACCTAGCAACAAGTCCATAACATGCTCTTTCGGAAGTGGGAATTCCAGGGTTTTAAGCCTTTCAGCGTGGCCAATCATATTGACCACGTGTTCGCCAACTGAACTGCCCTCAGCCATCTTGGTCTCCGACATCATTTTCACGATATCAAAACGCTCAGACCGTGCATTAAACTTGTACAGAGCATCCAGATCCTTGATCATATCAAAGGAGTTATGGAATTCAAAACGTTTTTGAAGCTCTGAACTCATGCAAGACAGCATGAGGCACTGCACTAAGTTGAAATCATCATCCTTAGTGGCCCAGACATTCTGTATGTCTGCCGCGGCTGTTTCCGCCGGCTTAGGTGGAAGAGGTCCGTCAAGCACGTACACTTTCTTAGCACTCCTGAGGACAATCCTCAGGGTACGGACCCAGTCCGCATAGTTGTTTCCATTCGCAGCTAACTTCTCTTTCTCTAACATAGGGCCTAAGTTGAACGCGGTGTTGCGAGCCATTTGATCTACAACGGAAAACACAAGTTCATTTTAGACATTGTTCATAATGATTTTTGGCACTAGTGAATAAACAATTTTATTCTAAAGTGCGCTCCCACTCAAATCAATATCTCTCATAATTGATTGTGAGTGTTTCAAGATCCAAATTGTAATTCAACGCCATTGTTCGAGATGAACACCGATGTCGCGAATTTCAATTGGTAGGCAAACTTGCCGATCACATCTCCATGTGACTCTTGTTCATCTTTCGATGCGTGTGTTCCGAGCTCAGGACGATCCTGCCATGAACGTCAAGACAACCAAGTGATCTTGCTGCGAGGTCTGACCTCACCCGCCTTACACCCGTACAATCGTTCGTACCCATATAGATCATGGCGCACCCCGAAAGGAAGGATGCTGTGACGGTGCTACACTTGGGAGAACACTAACTACTTGATATTTTTAGTGAGAGATCACCCTAATAAAAAGCGACTACCGCGCAATCAAGAAGGGTGCAACATAAGGGATAAACATCTCAGGCAATTCATAATTAGCATGATATGGTATAGCCCTTTCTGACGGAGAAGTCAAGTATTTCTTCGTCTTCGGCATTCGCGTCGGTGTTCACCTTCGCGAAGATTGCCACCACCTTGTCGATGCACCAAATAATATTGCTATCTCTATAGCTAATAAAATAAGTGCATTACATAAGGTTGACACGCAGGTCATTAAAGTGCAATCATATGGCTCCAGCCATCATGCCGAATCATGACACGTAGGTCATGTTAATTACATCATATAGTCATCTCATACATAATCAAATTTAATATGAGCATTGCTATACCACATCACATGCTTAACCATCCTGCAAAACCAAGTTAGACGCCTCTAATCGGTTTATGCAAAATTTTATTTTACGTGGCTTCTAAGGTTTTTACTAAAACCGCAGCTACCATCGTTTATCATCAAGTATGATACTTCAAGTTGCTAGATTAACTTTCCAGGGTGTATGAAACACGAGACAGTAAAATCTCGAGCCCCATACTAAACTTCGTCATACGCGTGACCCCCGTGCAGATCATATCTGCATTGCCCTTCGTCTGCGAAACATCCATCTTTCTTTGACTAAAGTGGAACCCAAAGAACTGTTAGCTTCGTTGATCTGTCAATCAGCATACTCAGGAGCAGCATGAAAGGATCGCGGATTGCCAGAACTTTGTCAGATTCCACAATGCTGTCAAGATCAGGACTACGCAAATTCAAGGGAAGCAACAAGAACATCGAGTAACAGATTTCATCTGCTACCCGCACAAATAATTTTCAGCAATAGATCTCATCTACTACCTAATTATATTGTGCAATACTCATACATCTCTATGTATTCTAGATCATAACATGCATCTACTCATAGCCTGGCTCTTGATGCCACTGATGGGAACGCGACAGAAAACAAAAATTTTCGGTATAGCGAGCACGCCCAGGATCACTATGGAGATTGCATACAAGGTTTGATCTGATCCGTACCGACTCGTAGCGCAGCGGAAGAAGAGTCGGTGGAGATCGTTGGTGCAGATTCCCGCAGCTAGGATTTTACAACCTCCCAACCGCGAGAATGTACTCCCTCGTCGGACAGCCCTTCGGGAGGCGGTCGGACAGTCCCCCGGACAATGTCGCGGACAGCCCTTCGGGAGGACCCACGGAACCCGAACAGTTACCCGGACAGCCCTTCGGGAGGACGCCGGAAACTCGAACGGTAACTCGAACAGCCCTTCGGGCAAAAGATCGAAACTACGACCTCTCTACAGGGTTGCACACATACGGTGTCAACTATCCGGCAGGGCTTCGCCGTCCAGAACTAGTTCCTGCCGGAACCCAGACAGCCTTTCGGCTCTACGAAATACTCTTTTCGTGTGAGGGAGAAGAGAGAGCTAGCAAAGCATAGCATGTGTATGAGAGCACAAGGATGAGGAAGTGGGCTGCCCACTCACCTCTATTTATAGGCTAGCCAAGGGGTAAAGTTGTCATACAAAAAACCCCAAAATGCCCATGGAATATCCCTTTCCTAAAAGGAATATGCCATATGGGAGTGCCATGTGGAGCACCATGGTGCCCCACCCATTCTTGGCCGGCCACACCCTTGGGGGACCCCCATGAGGGGCTGCCTTGGCCCCCAAGGCCTTCTAGAAACCTTTTTGGAAATATCCAAAAAGGTGTTTTCCAAAAAAAAACCAAAAAGCACTTTCACTATTCACGACGACATTTTTCAGCGTCTGATCGAACTGAAAATATTCATGTGGGCTTAGAACAATTCTAGTACCCACCAAAATAATTTTCAACGCGAGCCGGAACAATTCCGGTTTAGTGATTTCATCTGCGAAAAGCATCTGAAGCGGTTTCGGCAGCTCCGGAACATTTCCGGTTTTCATTCCAGAAAATTCCAAAAAGTTTCCAGAACGATTCTGGCACCCTCTAAGAATTATCAGGCATGTGCCAAGACCAATTTGACTTTATGGAATCCCCTGAAACAACTTTTCTAGTTTCACCGAAATTCATCCGGTGACCTCTCTCTGCGGAACTTTTCCGCTGTCCGAAACTTTTCCGGTGTCCGAAACTTTTTCGGTGTTTTTCTCTCAGACTCCCTGTCTAGTATTCAACAGATAGATGACCCTTAAGCGTGTGACCCTATAGGTTCGGTGAAGCATAGACATGACCCGGAACCCCTTCCGATCAATGATCAACATCGGAGCCGTGGACACCCATATCGATCCCTATACTCACACGAATAAATATTCGAGTGAACCTCCAGTTTCCGTGTGCTATTCCTGTTGCTTCGCGATATGTTACAATTACCCGAGGTGAGACATGTTGGCATCCCCGTGGATCAACAACTTGTCCACTATGCCAGTTACCTCGTTGCCGGTATTGTTCTCTTTTCTCGTTCCCGTGTTCCGGCATCCCCGTGATCAAATCACTAGGTGTCTGGCCAGACGATGATGGATACCGCAACACCGAGAGGGCCCAGAGATATCTCTCCAACGTCGGAGGAGCAAATCCCAATCTTGAGCTATCAAGTTACTTGACATACTTTTCCATGAACCCGTAAGCAGCCGTAATAGCCACCCATTTACGGATGACGTTTAACAAACCCCAAAGTTCATGAAGCAAGCATGAAGAGACTCGATACTCTCATGGTCTAAGGAATCATGCAAACATCAACCATCTCTGTGTTATTTTAACCATTAACTATTGACGAATATATCTCATAGTATAACATCAATTTGGGTCGATTCAACACAAGTGTTCTACCAACATCGTGCCCTCAAAAATGCCGGCATAGTCATGCCCATGATCAGGAAAACAGGATCATCATGCAATACTTGAGCCAGTCTTAGAGGCAAGACTAGGAATACAATTTACCGTTTATTATACCACACGTGCACATGAGTTTCCCTCCAAGCCTCGTGGTTATTGTAGACTCGAGAATCATTGCAGTTATAGCATGGATCATAAACATTCATTACAAACTTGGAGATACAAAAGTAACTGATATTACTGCCTCTAGGGCATATCTCCTACAGTGGGATCCTATTGCTATGGGATGAAGATCATGTTTGTGTCGAAGACGTGCAATTTGGCACCTTCACCCTTTCTGCCAAGGTCACCATCATTGGCTCCGACACCACTTTCAAGCTCACCACGGTTTATGGGCCAACAAGAGATAACCAGAAAGATGATTTCTTCCAGGAGCTAAAAAATGAGAAGCCTCCGTCCTCTGACAAGTGGCTTGTCACGGGCGATTTTAACCAGATTTATCGTGCTAGGGATAAGAATCGAGACAATGCCAATCGCAGCCGCATCGCCCGATTCCGGAACGCCCTTAACTTCTACGAGCTCAAAGAAATTCACCTTCAGAACAGGAAATACACTTGGAGTAATGAGCAAAGTAACCCAACTATGTCCAAGCTGGACGCCTTTTTTGCAATGAGGAATGGGACATCGCCTTTGACAAGCACATCCTACATGCTCTCTCCTCTTCACTATCTGACCATTGCCCTCTGCTCTTGGTAAATGAAGATGGCCCTAGGCGGCCTAGGACCTTCCGATTCGAAATTTCTGGACCAATATGCCCGGCTTTCATCAGCTTGTCCAGGAGGTTTGGAATGAACCCTCCACCCATGCGGAGCCATATCAGCGGCTGTTTCACAAGCTCAAGGCAACTAGTCGTAGACTTAAGACTTGGAGTAAGTCGATCTTCTCCAACGCTAAAATTCAGCTTCACATGGCCTTAGAAATCATCCTGAGGTTGGACGAAGCTCAGGACAATAGGGAACTAAGTGTTGATGAGAGAGACCTTAGAAAGAGACTTAAAAGGAGGGTGGTCGGCCTTGCGGTCATGGAAAGGGCAAGAAAAAAGCAAAGCTCGAGGATCACCAACATTAAAGAAGGAGATGCCAATACTCGTTTCTTCCACCTGAAGATCAATGGGAGGAGACGGAAAAATTTTATTCACCGCCTTAAGCACGGACATGGTTGGGTCACGGACCATGACCATAAGAAGAGCATTGTCCAGGAGTATTTTTCTGCTATGATTAAGAAGAGCACCCCGCGCACTAAGACCATCAACTGGGCCTCGATTCCTTCTGCCGGTCACAACCTTTCCCACCTGGGAGATCCCATCTTGGAGGAAGAGGTTAGGGCTGCCATCTTCGCCCTTCCTAGCGACAAAGCACCGGGACCAGACGGCTTCACCGGGAAATTCTTCAAGGTCTGTTGGGATATCATCAAGGATGACATCATGCTCGCGATCAATCACTTCTCAGACCTTCACGCGGAAAACTTCCATTGGCTGAACTCGGCCAATATTGCTCTCATCCCCAAGAAAGATGGTGCCGAGGACATTACGGATTTCCGGCCTATTAGCCTCATTCATGCCGTGGCCAAACTTATCGCCAAAATTCTTGCTACTCGGTTGGCTCCGCACATGAACGACATTGTTTCCATCGCCCAAAGTGCTTTCATCAAAAAACGAAGCATTCATGACAACTTCATGTACGTGCGTAATCTGGCTAGAAGATTTCATCGCATCAAAAAGCCAATGCTCCTTCTCAAGCTCGACATCAAAAAGGCCTTCGATTCCGTTAGGTGGGACTACCTCATGGACATGCTCAACCACCACGCGGATGGATCTCGGCTCTTCTATCATCAGCATCCTCACGGGTCTTGCTAAATGGGATTGTTGGGGACCCCATTAAGCATGGGCGTGGCCTCCGGCAGGGCGACCCGCTAGCCCCGTTACTTTTCGTGCTCGCCATCGACCCGCTGCACCACATTCTAAGCAAGGCTGCTGACCAAGGGAAACTCCATCCTCTTGGAGGTCGACACACGGGCATTCGAGCTTCTCTCTACGCCGATGATGCGGCTGTTTTTTGCGCCCCGATCAAGGAGGATGTCCAATTCCTTGCTGCCACTCTTGCCTCCTTCGGGGAATCTACTGGCCTGGTCACAAACTGCGCCAAGAGCCTGGTTGCACCTATTCGATGTGAAAATATTGACCTCGATGACACGCTACAGTCTTTTCCGGCCTGTCGTTCCTCCTTCCCCATCCGGTACCTTGGCCTGCCGCTCGCGATCAGAAGGCTACGGAGAGTTCACTTGCAGCATTTGGAGGACAAAACAGCGGGGAAGCTTGCACCGTGGAGGGGGAGGCATGTGGCCATCGCGGGACGCATGACTCTTGTCAAGGCGGTCCTCATGGCGGTGGCCATATATCATCTCACACCGCTTGATCTCCCGGTCGAGGTGCTTAGGAAAATTGATCGTCTGCGGCGCGCCTATCTTTGGGCTGGCTCGGACATGGTGACCGGTGGGAAGTGCAAGATCAATTGGGAGCAGGTATGTAGGCCTAAGGAGTTCGGAGGCTTGGGAATTATAAACCTTGAGAAGTTCGCTACTGCTCTTCGGTTGAGATGGCTATGGATGGAATGGGATACACCACCGCGAGCTTGGTTTGGCTTGGGGACGCCGTGCAACAAGGACGACCGGAATCTCTTCGCGACGGCTACTAAGGTCACAATTGGTGATGGAACAATTGCAAAATTCTGGGAATCCTCTTGGTTGGAGGGAATGAGGCCAAAGGATATAGCGCCAAAAATCTTTGAGATTTCCAGAAAAAAAGGGGTGACGGTTTGCAAGGCGATGGGGGATAATGCTTGGGTTACTAACATTGATACCCAACAGGGGATGACGCTAGAACATATTCAGCAATTCGCCACACTTTGGGGTAAACTTGCCAATGTCACCATGCAACCAGGGGTCCAAGATTCTATTTTGTGGAAGCTGACTAATGAAGGGGAATATAGCGCATCGTCGGCTTACAAAGCCCAATTTGCAGGTCTTGTGCGCTCCAACTTACAGGACTTGGTTTGGAAGGTGTGGTCACCCCCAAAGTGCAAATTCTTTGCTTGGCTGGTCACGCAAAACAGAATTTGGACGGCCGATAGACTACAACGTTGAGGGTGGCCCAACTGTGATCGATGCCCTCTTTGCAACCAAGTGCAGGAAACGGCGGCCCACCTCATCTTCAAGTGTCGGTTCTCTACGAGAGTTTGGAACGGGATGTTCGCTTGGCTGGATCTCAATGCCAACATGGCGGCCTGGCATGGCTTCCAAACGGTCCGAGAATGGTGGGAAGGGGTCATTTCACTTGCATACCAAAAAAAGGCTTTTCCCTCTCTGATCCATCTTGTAGCTTGGGAGATTTGGAAAGAAAGAAATGCACGTGTCTTTAGAAATAAGGCGGCGCCGGTGGCGGTAGTGATTCGAGCTATTCAGGAGGAAGCGTCGCTTTGGGTATCGGCGGGTGCCAAACAATTGAGTAATGTAATGCCGCGAGAGTAGTTTCTTTCGCTGTGCCGCCGATGCGGAGTGTGTAGCCAAACTCTCTTCTTAATCAATGAAATGGCAAATCTTTTGCCTTGTTTCAAAAAAAAAAAAAGTAAAGAAAGTGGACAGCTCTGCACCTGGTTGATCAAAGGTTTGTCGTATACCACAGCAGTCGAGTCCCAACAGGCCGGACCTGTTCACTCCAGTCAGTTTACTCTAAACAAAAGCTACCAACGCATCACTCGTACCCACCCTTTGTTAGTACTCCAGTATTTTTATGCCCCCTTTCACGCATGTCGGCCACACGGATTCCCCCGGGAGGCGTCGGTTACCACCCACAAAAAACATAGGCAGAGGATGTCTCGTGCACTATAACGGGCAGTACCACACTACCACGCGATTTAGTAGTAAAACTGATTAACTATGCATGTAAGATCACACGTAAGGCCAACTTCTAGGCACTGTCTCAAATGGTCCGTTCGCGGGCACTGTCTCAAATGGTCCGTTCGCGTCCGTTTGAAATCAAACGGACACTAATCGCGACACAACACGAAACGGATAAATGCCCGTTTTTTGTCCGCCGTCGATTCATTTTCAGCCTAAATTTGGGCCACGTTTGCGCCGAAACGGATAGCGGACGAACGGGCGGGACGCGCCCTTGTCGTCCCCTGGCCTGCCTGTCAGGGGACACAACGCCCCATTTGCCCTCTCTTCTCAAAAAAACCTCTCCCCCCCACCCCTCCCCTCCATGGCCGGCGGCCTGAAGAAACCCGCAGACGACGACCGGGGCGTCACCACCGCCTGTCCGGCAACGAAGAGGAAGAAGAAGGAGCGGTCAGAGCTCACATCGGCGGAGACCGAGAAGCTCGACCGGGAGTCGGCCAAGAGGAAAGCTCGGCGTGCCATTGAGGCGAAGAAGAAATTCGCGGCCGCCCAACACAAGGCGCCCGTTGTGGATAACGAGGCCATCGTCGCCAAGGTCGTGGCGCACGCATCATGGTGCTAGGGTTGTGTCGACCCCGCGTCGGTCGTTATCTCCGCCGCCACGGTCAAGACTCCTCTATTGCACCGGAGACGATCGATGTTCGTACGTCGTGGCAGCATGCTCAGACCCGGTTCTCCACGTCGTCAGACGGCAGCGTCATCGCGCCAGCCACCTCCGGCCCCACGGTCATCATTGACCTCAACGTCACACCCGAGTCATGTGGCGTCGGACAGTCGTTCGCCGGGATGCAAAGGAAGCAGCCTTGATCGATTCCAACAGCCAACTTTCCCCGCGTCCGCAACCTGTTCGACGAAACGCGCAACCCGATGATGTTGGCGGACGACCCCGGGTACCACACGTTCATGACGAACATCATCTATGAGGGCCATGGCCAGGCCTTCCACCCGAGGGCCAATGCTAAGGCTTCGATCCCGGGGAGACGAAATGCCAAGGCTTCGATCCCGAGGAGACCCAAAGCCAAGACGGCCGCGACCACGATGATGTCGAAGAAGAATATGAGGGCGACGACCATGGTGACTCGTGGCATGATGACATCTATTGCGAAGATGAGGAAGAAGAGGGCATCGACATTGGGAGCGAGCCATTGCTCTTCATCGATGAGCTCGTCAAAGAGCCGATGCACAAAGGAGGGGAAAAGCATTCACATGGGGTCATACACCAAAGACAAGGACATGTTGATTTGCGAGAGTTGAATGGAGGTAGGCCAAGATCCGAGGACCGGTGCCGAGCAAAAAGGATCCATTTTTTAACGAGAGTTCATAAAAACTTTCATGAGCGGAGGGAGTTTGCCCTACAAGTTTGCGAGACCCGTGACATCAACTCAATTCAAAAGAGATGGGAATTCACTCAACAAGAATGCAACAAATTTTGTGTTGCGCTTGAGAGCGTTGAAGCCTGTCCTAGGCGTTGGCGACTTGGTATGACCCCTTCCTCTTTCATTACTATGCCACGTTCATGCTTGTTGCATCTTGTGTCCTTCGTTATTACATTTGTGGCCTTTCTCTTTGATTGTTTTGGCATTCCAAACCTTGAAAGCCTTCAAGGCCCGGCATAAGAACAAGCCATTTACCCTCACCCATTGTTGGTCGCTCATCAAGGAATGCCCCAAGAAAATCAATATGCCGCACTAAAGAAGAAAGGAGGGCCGGCGGCCGTGGTTGCGGATGAAGATGTGGTGAAGAGCCCGAGGGGCAAGACCAAGCCGAAGATTGACGAGAAGCATGATGTGCATCTATCGCCTTGCAAGAAACTTTACAAGGCATGCTGACTCAAAAAAAATATGAAACGAGAGGAAGCGCCAAGAAAAGGAGGAGCAAATAAAGATATACTTGGAGCTCCAAACAAATAAGCTCGACATGGAGGAGGCCGTAAAGAAAAGGAAGCTCGACATGGAGGAGGCCGTCCAAACGAAGAAAGTCGTGATCGAGGCTAGCAACGCCGACACCAAAGCAAAAAGGTGGTGCTAGCAATCATGACCGTGAACTTGATCAACATGCCCCCGATGAGAAAGAGTTGGTTCGAGAAGCGGCAAAACAAGATGTTCGACCAAGACGACATGAACTATAAAGGCCTAGGCCATGGACTATGGCCATTTTTTTTTAGGCTGACAAGTGTGCCGCCCGCTGTTTTTGTTGCCGGCGTGAAAACTCGGGGAGGGGGAGAAGGGGGGATTGGGGAGGTTGGTCATTTTGTAGGCTGGCAAGTATGTCGGTCGCTGACGCTCTAGCCGGCATGAACTACGGTCGTGGTGCGAAAAAGTTTGTTCTCTATGCTTTTGCGAAAAATGTCACGCGACCGAATGAAATGATCCGACCGTTAGACGCACTGCAGCGCAAACGTAGAATAAACTGAACGTTGCACTTTTGCCCGTCTCAAAACAAAATCAAAACGGACGTCCGTTTAAGGTTCATGCATAAGAGTTGGCCTAAAATCACACGGGAATATATGCGCAAGCCACAAAGGAAGAACACGGCCGCCCGCCGGCCGCCAGCCTTTTTGACTCCGCTTCACTCCCTTTCTCGTCGGCTTCTCTTCCTCCTCGCCGCTCCCCTCGCTTTCCTTTTTCCTCTTCTTCCCGCGGCACCCGTGGCGTATGCATGCGTGGGCCTCGACCTCGAGGGCGGCGGCGTATCTAGAGCTCCAGACGCAACATCTTTTTTGCACAGCTCTCGATTTGTCTTTCTGAAAAACTTGGTTACGTACGTTCTTGACATGATACAGCTAGCTAACTAATTGCACAGTGCCGCTGCTAACCCGGCACATGGGAGCACGCACGCACGTACACGCCTCTCCCCCGCCTTCTCCGTCCCCGGGCGAGTACCGGCGGCGCCGTGGCGGAGCCCGTGAGCGCTTTCCGGGCCGGTGACCTTCCCCGTGAGACCCCTCCGGCTTCGGTACTCGAAGACTAAAGCCTATCCATCCGTCGCGCCGAAATGCATGGGCCGGATACGGATACAGCTGCGACGTGACACGATCTGGCGTGCGCCACGAGCAAAGCACACGATCTGCCGCGGAAACAAACAGTGATCAAGTTGGCCGCTGGGATCGTCGCGCCACCCCTAGTTTAATCACACTCTGGTGAAATGCCTGTACACGGTGTACTGCAAACCCGTGGTATTAAATTACGTTGATCTGGACTGTGGTTGCTTAGTGCTCCTCTGTTTCTTTCTGAAGGCGAGGAGCAGAGGATCACAGCCGTTGGCTGGCTGGCGTCGGCCTTTTGTTTAGCGCCGAGCCGAGCAGGGCGTGTCCCCATAACGATGCCGATGCCGATGCCGGGGCCTTGATATTCTCCACATCATTGCAGCTCGTAACACTCCACCCTTCGTCTCGAGTCTACTCGTCTAGCCAGCTCCTTCGCCGGCGAGGAGAGGCGACAGGCGAGGCCCAGCTCATCTTCGCCATCTATATAAGCGCGCGCGCGCCCGCCTCTCTCCTCACTTAAGGCACGCCGAGTGTTAGCTACAGAGAGAGCGAGTGAGAGGGCAGCGGCAAGTGCGAGCATCAATTAAGGTCAGGCAGGCAGGGAGAGAGAGGGATAAGCAAGAGGAGCCATAGTTAAAAGTCCAAGAGAGGGAGACGAGCGGCTCCTATCGTTGTAGATGGCAATGAGGTCGAGGGGGTTGCAGCTGCGGTCGAGCGTGCTTGTCGTCGTCGTCGGCGTGTTGTTGCTGCTGGTGACGGCGGCGCCGCGCGCGGCGGCGGCGGGGCTGAGCCGGAACTACTACGCCAAGACGTGCCCCAACGTGGAGGCGCTGGTCCGCGGCGCCGTCACCCAGAAGCTGCAGGAGACCTTCAACGCCGCGCCCGGCACCCTCCGCCTCTTCTTCCACGACTGCTTCGTCAGGGTACGGGCTTACGCCGCATACAACAAGATCAAAACATGCTTCTAGTGTTTGATGTTTTCGTCGGTTAATGGGATGGTTGATGTGATGGGCGCGCAGGGTTGCGACGCGTCGGTGCTCATCTCGGGGCCGGGCGACGAGCACAGCGCGGGCGCGGACACGACGCTGTCGCCGGACGCGCTGGACCTCATCACGCGCGCCAAGGCCGCCGTGGACGCCGGCTGCTCCAACAAGGTCTCCTGCGCCGACATCCTCGCCCTCGCCACCCGCGACGTCGTCCAGCAGGTACGCACGCCGGCCGCGCCCGCGCACGGCAAACCCCGTCTCTCTCACTCTCTCTCTCTCTCTCCTCGCCGCCGCTTTCAGCCTGAAAGCGCGGAGCGCCGTCCGAGTGCCGCCGCTTTCTTTCCTCGACGGCGACGCGCTGGCGGCACCAATTAACAAAGCGTGCGCCTAAGCCCTCACTTAGCCTAGCTCCCCGTGTCTTATTAGCGCTAACCGCGCCGCGCCGCGCCTGCCCGTCGGCGGACAGCCATGATGGCCGATGAGGCTGACAAGTCCCACGCCGTGCGCGCACACTGGCGCTCTGGAGCTCTCTGCCCGTGCAGCCGCAGCGACGAGCCTCCTCTCGCTCTCTCTCTCCTAGCTGTGCGTCAGTGACGACGCCATTATTGTGCCTCTCCCTGCGCCGGGAACACGTACGTCCGTGCCCACGCGCCCGGCCCGGGCCTGGACTTTGTGTGCGCGCGTCGCAACCTCGGTGGTGCCGAAACCATGGCCGCCCCACCAGCATACAGTAGCTAGCAGCTAGGACTGGAGTAAGTGGCGCTGCCCAACGAACAACTACTCGTACAGTACACTCCAAGGCACTCGATTAAGTACCCCTAGTACTCCTAGATTAGTGTTAGAGTGTAGTAGTACGACCGCTGGATTAAGTACTGGTAACATGTCACTTGCTACGTCGATCCTAGCTTCGGTTGCAACATTCTCGGGCGTTCCAGCAGTTTGTTTCGGGTAAAAAAGCCCGAAAAGTTGGGATGTTTTGGCGCTAAAACTTGGGTCGTGGTCCCGGCTGTGGCCGAGCTGGTCGGAACTGCGCTGTCGTATTTATTCATCCGTCCATCCGGTAGCAGTCTTCTTCCAGAGTCGAGAGGGCACGACGCACGTCATGGGGACGGACGCGACGCGAGTTACTGCTGCGCTGTCCGTCTCGGACCGGCCTCCTCTTCTGACCCGAGACCAGTCGGGTTCATGACAGTCCCCCGGTGAAAAAAGAGCGGCGTCCCCGGCGTGGCGCGTACACACGGTTTGGCCGCGTAAATGAACCGCGTACGTACGTACGTACGTGTGGCCACTGTGGCGGCAGCGGTAGAGCTGCTGCGGAATTAATCCGTCCCTCAATTATTGTGCGTCGCGCAAGTTGCGCGCCGTGCCGGAGACTCTGCTCAAGCCCGTACTGTACTTAGACTTGATTGCAAAACTGTGCTGTTATAATCTCAATTGCTAATGATGATGATTTTGAATTTTTGTTGGTTGATGATGCAGGCGGGAGGGCCGTCGTACGCGGTGGAGCTGGGGCGGCTGGACGGCAAGGTGGGGACGCGGGCCGTGGTGAAGCACAGCCTCCCCGGCGCCGGCTTCACGCTGGACCAGCTCAACAAGCTCTTCGCCGTCAACGGCCTCACCCAGACCGACATGATCGCGCTCTCAGGTCAGTAGTACGGTTTGATAGGCACCATATATCACGCCAAAACATTCCCTGAATTATTAGCCGATAGATCGCTCAAGTTGATAGATAGATAGTTGGGACGGTGGTTAGCAAGTCCCATGTCAGCGAACCGGAGTGGCCGAATGGCTGGAAGCGGCGCCGTGAGGGCGCTCATCACCTCCTACTACTATCCCCATCAGTACAGTAGGACAATGCTCTCCTCAAGCGTACCAACCGATCGGGCATGCAAGCCATTGCCAGCCAAGGGCTACTGCATGCCCGTAGAAACACACGGCCTTTCCAGCTTGGCGTAGGGTAGATAAGTTACAACTTTCGCTGCAGTGCAGCGCGTGCAGGCCATTTCATTGTCACTGGTGTGATCAGGTCCCATAAATCCATCTCCATCTTACTGTGCTACGCACGTTCGTTCCGGCCTTCGCTGCCGCTGACGAGCCACGACTATACTCCTTGATACTTCAACCATGTCAATTAGTTACAGTTACTTACTGACGTGAAAAAACAATGCAGGGGGGCACACGATCGGGGTGACGCACTGCGACAAGTTCGTGCGGCGGCTGTACACGTTCAAGGGGGCGCGGCCGCAGTACAGCCCGCCGATGAACCTGGCCTTCCTGCGGCAGATGCGGGGGACGTGCCCGCTCAACTACAGCCCGGCCACGGTGGCCATGCTGGACGCCGTCACGCCGCTCAAGTTCGACAACGGCTACTACCAGACGCTGCAGCAGCAGAAGGGCCTGCTGTCGTCCGACCAGGTGCTCTTCGCCGACCGCCGCTCCCGGGCCACCGTCAACCACTTCGCCGCCAACCAAACCGCCTTCTTCGACGCCTTCGTCGCCGCCATGGCCAAGCTCGGCCGCATCGGGGTCAAGACCGCCGGCTCCGACGGCGAGATCCGACGGGTCTGCACCAAGGTCAACTAATCATAATTCTAGCTGCCATGGTAGTAGCATCACACGTACATTCAGTAGAGAGGGTAAATGGATGGATGGATGGATGGGCCAGTCAGTTCTGTTATATGTGTCTCTCCTCTTTCTCCCTCCCCAATGCCCATGCATGCACCATATGCTCACACATGTGATATTGTCATAGCCGATTTGTTCCAGCCCGATTCTTTTCTTCATCATGTAATAAAGCATGTAAATGCTGTGGGGTAGGAGGCACAGTTACATCCATGTAAATGTTACGGTTGGTCCGGTTAATCAACAAGTATATCCCATATGAATGAATCAAGTTATTCTTTGATACAAGAACATGTTGCATGCTTCATGGCAGAAGATTCAACATGCACGGATGTGTACGCAGTTGAATCTGTGCACTCAACTGTATGGCATAGTGGCTCCAGCCTGGTGGTGACAGAGGATGCAACATGCAGGGATGGTCCAAGTTTCTCATAACTACGGCCAAGCTGAGCTGTGAACAACTGAAAGGAACCATGTGATGTTTTCAGTCAAACATCCAAGGCTCCAAGTACACATCAATGCACCCGAAAATGACAAGAACAACAGTACGATGTCCAACTACTCGTCTACATAGATGATCAAGGTTTCTCAACATATAAGAGCAACTGTAACCGAGTCGTCTTGTTTCAAAATAACTATCCAGATGATAAGTGTCACACGTGTCGCGCGAAGTAACACCGTCCTGACAATTTTTTACAACTAAAATTGCCATCCAAAAGAAAAACAAATCCTCAAAAAATCTGATTGCCATCCAAACAGAAAGTTGCCATGCTTTACAACTAAAGTTGGCATCCTCGGATAACTAAAGTTGCCATAAAAAAACATCAGGACAGAATAATTTTGTGCCACACGGGTGGCAGTTATTGTTTCAAAAACAATAACAAAGTTGCCATATTGAAACACATAGTCGCCATAAGAGCTTCCATGTCATTGGACACACTCATCCGCGGGGCATCCTTTTTTCCCAATCTCCAAAACATATATATTCAGTTAAACCCGTGCAGGATGGCAAGGGCTTGGACAACCACATGACGGTGAGGGCGAGGAAGATTCCGATAGGGGTACCGATTCCCACGGAGCTTTCGTCACCGATTACTCGTTTTTGGCAGCAAATTCAGCTTCGGGGTGTTGATTCCGATGACGGCGACTGAATTCCAGCAACAACGCTCGAATTGTGAGAAGCACTATGACAGACACCTACATGGATGCCCCATCTAGCTTCTCATAGTTTCAAACATCCATGTCAATTTCAGCTTCAGGGTGCTGATTCTGGCGGCAGTGACTCGATTCCGATGGTGGTGCTCGAAAATGTGAGAAGCAGAGAATCCATGTATCCCCATGGATCCTCTGTTTCTCACATTTTCAAACATCGATGTTGATTTCACTACTCCATGCATCACTCATTGTCGAGCCGTCAATTTCTTTCACTACAGGAATCAGGCTCTTTGCCGTCTGCCATGGCACACGGCAAAGGGCAAAACCACAGACGGCAAAGGCCTTTGCCGTCAGCCAGCGGACGGCAAAAGTTTGGGCCGAACAAACCCCGACAAAGGGGTTCTTTGCCGTCTGCATTGGCACAGCGGACGGCAAAGATTTTTTGCCGTCAGCCTGCAGACGGCAAAGACGGCAGACGGGGTAGTACTAACGGTAGCACCGTTAGGTGGCTAACGCCCCCCCCCCCCAGCCCTTTGCCGTCTGCCCCGGACAGCCCACACATGTCTTTGCCGTCTGCCCCTGACGGCCCCCACCCAGCCCATTGACCCACGGCCCAGCCCTTTGCCGTCTGCCCCCGACGGCCCAGCCCAGCCCTTTGACGTCCGCCCCCGCTATGCCGACGACCACCGTCGGCAAAGAAGCCAAATGGCCCCAGCCCTTTGCCGTCCGCCCCACGCTATGCCGACGGCCACCGTCGGCAAAGAAGCAAAATGGCCCAGGCCTAGCGCTCCCAGGTTTAACAGGTGGCTGCCACGTGTCTTCTTTGCCGACGGTGGCCGTCGGCATAGCGGCTTTGCCGTCCGGGGCAGACGGCAAAGCGACTGTATTGCCTCTTTTTTTTTCTGTTTTTATTATATTCAACATTTTCCAGAGGCAAATTTATGATATGTATATATATATTTCACAGAAACAATATCCCTGCCATATGGATATGATCAACCAACAATTATACCAAATTGAAAGTATCAAATGTCACTTTGTTCACCATATTACAATAGTTTCATCCATACATACATAGTCTCATACATATAGGTAGAAAGTTTCACGTAAGTTCATCGATACAAAATGAAAACTGAAAGTAAACACTAGCACTACATCAAAGCAAGCTGCCGTGAACTCAATCAAATCTGCAAAATTGGAAATAAAAAAGTTAGAAAAAGAATACTAGAAGAAGTAGAAGAAGATCTAGAAGTAGAAGAAGATGTAGAAGAAGAAGATGAAGAAGCGTTTTTCTTCTCTCTCTGTCTCCTCTTGTTTTTCTTCTTCTTATTGCTTATTTGTGTCATTTTAGAGCTAACCTAGGTAATTATCACATTTTTGACCTAACTAAGCTTATTGTGTAATTTTGCAAGAAAATAAGCTAAGTCTATGGCATCTATGAGGTTACCAAGTCTATTATGCCATTTTTGAGTTAACTAAGCTTATTATGTCAGTGTGGAGGAAACAATGCTAAGTATAGGTCATTTTAGAGCTAACTTAGGTATAATATGTCATTTTGGAGATAAGTAAGCTTACTATGTCATTTTAGAGGAAACAAAGCTAACTTAGGTAAAATATGACATTTGTCTAAGTGCTAAGTTTGTCATTGTGCTCAGTTTGTCTAAGTGCTATGTTTGTCTTTGTTTGAGAAAATGAGCCAAGTAAGTGGCATATTAGGGCTTACGGAGGTGAAGCACCGGGGTTGCTCGGGCCGGTGTCAGCTAGAGCACTACTTGGCCCTGGAGAAGGATCGTGCGATGCGGCTCGGGAGTTATGCTATACCAAAGATCATTTGCGTTAGCATGATGACGTTGAAACGTTAAGACTAGTAACTAATGAACATTGAAATGAAACTCACCGTTCCAGCCGTGGTAATGACTGACATCGGCGGAGGGGTCTGGACGGTCTTCTCGCAGAAAGTCTGCACATTTGGTTTTGACAAGTCAATCATATTGGTTATTAATGAAAAGAACATGTAGTGCATGATTTGGCTAATATGAAGAAGAAACTTACCACGATGAGCTCGTACATGGCCCGGTTAGACGCATCGTTCCGTGCCCTCTCCTCCTCCAACAACCTAGCTATCCTCTCCTCCAAATCCCTCTTCTCCTCCGCCGCCTGCCGGGCCTGTTCCGCCAGAAGCGCCTGGGTTGTCTCTCTCTCTTTCTGCAGAGCAGCCCGCAACACAACTCCTCGTTAGCATTGTAATCATCTTTGTTCGCACACACAATGTAATGGAGGAAAGCTATCTGAGTCCGTATGACTAACCTCGATGGCGAGCTGGACTGGCCGTGGACGAGGCGTCATCTCAGGACAGGAGCTCGTTTGGCGCGCCTTGATCTGCCGGAGAGTGCGCGAAGACCGTATAAGTCCATCTCCAATGGCTATCGAGCCATGGGGCCTCCCGTCGCCAGTTATCATCACCAGGTCTGGATCAATAGGATGCTGGCTCGGGTTGAAGTCCTCCCCATTCACCGCCTTCCCCACATCTCTGTACCTCACGAGCTTGTTGTGGGAGGAGATGTTGGTGAAGCTCTGGGGATTATCGAGGTTAGACTCAGAGAATGCCTTGGCCTTCTTGTACGAGGCAGTATGGGCCATGGCATAGAGGTCATACACCTGTGGCACCTCCGTCTTATTGTAATGCGCCTACAAGAGAGGAACAAAGTATTAATAAAGGGGTCAAGCTAGCATCAAAAAATGAATTGCAGGAATCATGAAGCAAACCACATACCCAGTTCCGCCCGAACTGAAATAAGTTGGCGCTGCCTTGATGGTGTGGCACACCTTCCATTTGGGCACGCCGTTCCTTGGCATCGTCGTGGACGGCTCGCCATTCGTCAGAGCACCACTCATTCACCAACGCCTCCCAACAATCCATCTTATCCGCACACCATCTCGGGGGCACCTAAGTTAGTAAAGAGAAATTTGAGAGCTACGCCTACGAATCAAAGCAAGGAAACTAAGTACAAGGCCTTAAGAATAGATAATTACCTTCATGTACTGCTCCTTGTCCAGAAACTTTCGGCGGGACGACGACTTGTCCTTCTTAATACGCCGCGAGGCGTAGTAGTCTCGAACAACCTGTACCCGAGCCTCGTGCCGTAAGTTCTGTAGTAGGCGCCTGCACTCGTAATTGATAAGCTTTGCCGCGGCCTCCTCGTATCCCTCCTCACACCTGTAGAAGGTCTGCAATCAAACGAGACAACACTCATTAGTACAATAAATAGCTATTATTGATTTTTAATTGTGTAAAGGAGAAATTACCCAGAACTTTCTGATCACCATGTCGGCCCTCGTGTGGCACAACACATCATCGATCATCTCCTCCGGCGGGGCCGGGGCAGCCAAGTAGTGCTCCCATTTCAATCCTAACTCTGGAAGCTGACCCTCGCCGGGCAACGTGACAAACCCCGGGAAGTTATGCCGTAAAAGCACACCAAGGATGGAGTTGGGCCTGCGGACATCCTTGGCGTGAATCCAACCCCTGCAGTATGACAAAGCCAACACATTAGATATGTGAAGAAACATGAAGGCTAAAGGTTTAAAAAGAGTAAATGCACTTACTTCAGCGACTCAGGCCTAATCAGCCACCTATGCTCGTGGGTCGCCGGCACGGGCGGGAGCCGTGTACACCCACGCTGGTAGATGGTGGCCCCCTCAGCCACCTCGTCCCCGCTATCAGAAAGCTGATCCCCGCCACCATCAGCATGGCCACTCGGCTCCGGCTGATGCAGATCCGGCCAGGTATCCCATCCGGTCGAAGCGTGTGGAGTCTCGTAGGATGAAGCGTCTGGCACAGGAGTCTCGCGGGACGAAGCGTCCGGCATAGGAGTCTCGCGGGTCGAAGCGTCTGAGACAGAAGGATCGTCGACCCGAGGCTCGTGGACAGGAGTCCTTGTAGCCTCCACCTCAGACGGGTCCACCGTAGCAGTCCTGTGCTCGGGTGAATCAGCTGGGGGTGGTGGCGAGGAAGGCGTAGCAGCCTTCCTACCTCTCCCGCGGCCACCACGTGTACCTTTAGGAGCCTTCCTACCTCTCCCCCGACCTCCTCTCCTGGTGGCTGACGAAGAAGCGCCCTCGGGTGTCCCAATACTGTCGTACAACGCTCTCCGGAGAGTTTGGGGTGGAATGGAAGTACCCCTCCCACCACGCGCCGACGAAGGAGCCTCGGATCGCTCTCGACCCGCGCCCACCATCTTTCAACACCTGCCATGACAAAGAATAAACGAAATTAGTACAACATAAAAAAATTGAATACCGACATGAATAATAATATGTATATATATAATTTGAGTGTATCATCATCATGTATATAATAAAAATTGAATAATACCTGACATGAACTAATAATAATCTTCATCGTCTATATATGCTCCGGGATCAATAAATGCATCGTCATCATCACTATCATCAATAAATGCATCATCATCATCACTATCGGGAATAACATGTGGAAGGCCTCCTTTATGTAATCGGTCAAGCATTGAGAGGTCATCCACAGCAGTAACCTCTTCTTCTTCCGTCTCTTCTTGTTCCGGCTCAGGGGTGAAGTCGGATTCACTATCGCTGTCTACTTCAATGTTCTGGGGTGAAGTAGAGCGGTTCTTGAAACCTTTTTTGGAAAGACGTGTTTCTTGGAAGAATTCTCCTTCATATGTGTCTGGGTTAATGTGAGGTTCATAATCATCTTCATTGAGGGGAGGTGGTCTAAAACGTGGCGGCACATCATAAACGACATCCCAACCATTCAGATTTGGATCAGTTTGGCAGGCCCACGGTAGATAAAAAACTTGGGTCGCCTGTTGAGCCATAATATAGACATCGGGAACATCTAAATGGGTGCTTTGTTTGATTTTGACTAGCCCTATATGTTCATGAGTCCTTCTAGTCTCCTTCAGCTGGAACCAATAACATTTGAAGACTACGACGTTTGGTGGGTTTTCACCAAAGAATATAAGTTCATAAATTGCTTCAACTCTTCCATAATACTCGACACTTCCTTCGCTAATAGCAGAGACACAACAATTTGTAGACTTTCGGTCGGCCATAGATAGCTCTTTGCCAAAAGTACGAAAGCGATACCCGTTGATGTCGTATTTGTCAAATGAACGGACCTTATAGTCAAAACCATTACCGACTTGTCTCAATTCGGCGTCCATAGACTCTGAATTAGCCTACAAGTTTAATACGAAAGGATTGTTGCATTAGCCGCAAACTAGACGAAGAAATGAAATGGTCTAATGGAAATTACCGTTTGTTTGAACCAAGAGATGAAACCGGGATAGCCGCCTCCATGCTTTGCCAGAAGCTCATACTCTTCGATGGAATCCTTTTGGATCACCGCTCCATCCGAGAATTTGGCGATGTATCGACTGTATCACATATCCGGGAATAAGAGCATTTCAAAGGAATTAGAAGTTGCGAAACAATGTACCGAGAACTTACTCGATGTATGGCCGCACTTCTGTTAGGTTGTTGAAGATATACAACGAAATGGTCCGCCATTCTTTGACATCCAACGCTATTGCTTTCGAAGCACCGGCTGGTGCGAGCTTCCCTTTGAATAGGCTGAGGTTGGATCGACCTTTTTCACGGTCGCCATCATTGTACCGAGGCTTCGGATTATGCAAATGACGATTCTTGGCTTCGTAGTGTGCGGTCACGAAGTTTGCCGCCTCCTCAGTAATGAATGCATCGGCCATCGATGCTTCAATTTTACGTTTATTTTTACATTTTGCTCGAAGCGTCTTCTGCATCCTCTCAGTTGCGAAGCACCAACGATTTTGCACGGGCCCCCCCAATCTTGCCTCGGTCGGGAGATGCAAAATCAAATGCTGCATTGGATTAAAGAAGCCCGGTGGAAAGATCTTTTCTAACTTGCAGATCAACTCCGGCGCCAACTCTTCCAGTTCATCTAGCACGTCAGGCGATAGTTCTTTCGCACAAAGAGCACGGAAGAAATAGCTCAGCTCTGCCAGTACTAGCCATTCATCCTCAGGGATAAAGCCACGCAACATCGCCGGCATTACCCGCTCAAGCCATATGTGCCAATCATGACTCTTGAGACCAAATATTTTCAATTTGTCAAGACTCGCTCCCCTCTTTAGATTCGCTGCATACCCATCGGGGAACATCAACTGCATTTTCACCCACAAGATCATTTCCCTCATAGCTGGCCTTCCAAGATTGAACCATGCCTTTGGCTTCCTCCAGTTCTTCTTTCCTTTCGGTTGTCGCATGTTTTGTAACGGTCTATCACATAGAGCCTCCTGATCGACTCTAGCCTTAGGATTATCCTTTGACTTCCCCTCTATGCCGAACAATGTACCAAAAAGGGCCTCGGCGATATTCTTTTCAGTGTGCATCACGTCGATGTTGTGTGGGCAAAGGAGGTCTTTAAAGTAAGGCAGATCCCACAAGCATATCTTGTGAGTCCAGGCATGTTCCGAATTATACCCTTTGAAATATCCTGGACGCTCTGGATCAGGCTCGAGAGCGTTTAACTGATCCAGGGTATGTTGGCCTGTCAATGCAGGTGGTGCAGAGTTTTTGACAACTCTACCTTTGATGAAATTCTTCTTGTCTTTTCTGAACTTATGGCGAGGATCCAGGAACTGTCTATGCAAGTCGAAGCAAGAATACTTGCGATCCGCCTGCAGCCAACGGAACTGAAGAGCTACCTTGCATGTGGGGCACGGGAACCTTCCATGCACACACCAGCCAACGAATAGCGCATACGCCGGCAAGTCATGCGTGGAGTACATGTACCACACATGCATTTTGAAGTTTTGTTTTGTAGCGGCGTCATATGTCTTGATCCCATTATCCCAAGCTTCTTGCAATTCATCCTTAAGCGGCTGCATGTACACATTCATATTCTTCCCCGGATAGTTGGGCCCTGGAATTATCAACGTCAAGAAAATGTTCTTTCTTTTCATAATCTCTCCGGGGGGGAGATTGAGTGGAATGACAAATACAGGCCAACAACTGTATTGGGTTGCCGTCATACCAAACACATTGAACCCATCCGTGCTGATGGCGACTCGAGGATGCCTTGGATCTGCCACTTTATCCTTATGTAATGCATCGAAGTGCTTCCACGCAAAAGCGTCTGAAGTGTGTCCCAACATCGGATTCCCATCTGCATCTAGTTCGGTTCTTTTGCCCAATTTGTGACACGTCATCTGTCTGGCCGTCTCTTCGACCATGAAAAGGCGTTGAAGTCTTGGTATGATTGGCATATACCGAAGAACATTAACTGGGATTTTGGTCTGACTCTTCTCACCCATACCGTTGTCTACCACAACATACCTGGAAGACTTGCAAATGGGACAATAGTTCAAGCCCTCATACTCAAGCCTAAATAAGGCACATCCATTCTCACAGGCATCTATCTTCTCATAGGGCATCTTAAGCGCGCGTAGGATTTTGTCCGACTAGTACAAGTTTGCAGGCAATACATGGCCTTTGGGTAGAAAGCGTCCAAATATCGTCATCATCGCGTCGTAGCATTCTCTGCCCAGGTTGAACTGAGCCTTCAGAGCCATAACTTGCGCGATGGCATCCAGCTGACAAAGCTCAGTGTGCTCGTGGAGAGGACGTTTTGAAGACTCCAACATTTCATAGAAGGCCTTTGCAGATTCCTCCATCTCATCGTCCGAATCCCTAGCATCATCAAAGTCTTGCACCATGTCTTCGATCCCGGTAACATGCTCGTCGGTGCGACGACGAACCACCTCAGCTCTGGCACGTTGGGCAGACTCACCATGAAATCTCCACACCGTATAATCAGGCGTAAAACCCCACTTCTGCAAGTGTTTACCCATTTCATCCCGTGTCCACTTTTTATGGTTGTCGCACCGGACACAGGGGCACCAGGTTATTTCCTGGCCATTTGCAAATGCGGCTCTCAGAAACCCCTTGGTTTTTGTTAACCATTCAATGGTCATGTCTTTCTGACTAGGGTGACCGGTGTACATCCACGCACGATCACTCATCTTGCCTACCTACTAAACGCACAAGAAATATATATATAATTCATCATCTATATTCATTAGTTAATCAAGTTTGTCAGATTTATTACGTCCATGCAACCTACACGCTAATAGGTAAAGATAGGTCCTAATCCCACCCGAGTATGTGTAGATTGGGTTCGTTTTCCCATGCTCTGCTCCGGATCCGACGCAGAATTTCGGCAGCACCTCCCCGCTGTTCTCCTGATACACGTCTCGGCAATAAGCAGAGAGGATGTGTACCCGGAGAACAACAGGGAGGCACTGACGAAATTCCACATCGGATCCGGAGCAGAGCATAAGGGAAAACGAACCCAATCTACACATACTCGGGCTGTCCATGGATAACGTTGGACAATTCGAAAGGATGGCGGTTATAAATATGCAAAGACATGCATATTTATAGATGCCGCCCTTTCGAACGGGAGACGCATACTGGTCACGCATACTGACGATTGAAGACACCTATAGCTAGCAAGTTTCATCGGCACGAAGACCGAAACAGAGCAAATTAAGAGGGGGAGGAGATGTCATTTGTGCTCACCCACGAACGCAGGGGAGCTCGTCAAACGCACGGGGAGGTTGTCGAACACCAGACCCTCGCAGCGACGAAACAACTGCACATTGAAATCCACCCGATCAACACAAATATGATGTTTTTCATAACAGCTAGAATCGGAATATATATGACCTAACTCATAATTTACAAAACTATGACCCCGTCGGCCTCTGGAAGGCCGAAGAGCACCTTTTCGGTCAACAGGAGGCCGAAGAGGTTTCGGGGGTCGGGGGTCAGTGGCGTCGGGTGTCAGTGGCGTCGGGGGTCAGTGGCATCGGGGGTCGGGGGTCAGTGGCCTCGGGGGTCAGGCGCGTCGGGGGTCTTTTCCTTCTTCTTCTTCTTTTCCTTTTTTCCTCTTCTTCTTCTTCCTTCTTTTCCTTTTTCCTCTTCTTCTTCTCCTCCTCTTCTCTTCTTCTTCCTCTTCTTCTTCTTCTTCTTCTTCTTCTTCTTCTCCTCCTCCTCCTCCTCTTCTTCTTCTTTTTCTTCTTCTTCTTCTTTTCCTTTTTCCTCTTCTTCTACTTATTCTTCTTTTCTTCTTATTTTTTTTCATCTTTCTTCTTCTTCTTCTATGTATCTAAACCTAAAACTAAAACTAGCACTAACCTAAACCATACACTAATTAACCTAAACCTAAACAGTAAAAAACAGAAAAGAACTCACCTTGAGGCCGGTGGAGGAGGGCCGGCGTGGTGGTGGAGGATTGCCGGCGCGGGGGGGGGGGGGGGGGGGGGGGGGGAGGCCGCGGAGAGAGGGGCGACGCCGCGTCCTGCTCCGGCGGTGGGGCGTCGCGGGGAGGCGCCGCCACTCCGAGGTCGTCAAGGGAGGAGCGGGCGCACAGGGGCAGGGGCGTCGGGGCGCCGGTGGCGGCGAGGGGCAGGGGCGCAGGGGGAGTCGGTGCGGCGGGGGGCAGGGGCGGCGGGGGCGGCCGGGCGGCGGGAGGCAGGGGCGCAGGGGGCGTCGGTGCGGCGGGGGCGGCCGGGCGGAGGGGGGCAGGGGTGGCGGGGGAGGCGGGGCGGCGGGGCAGCGGTGGGGTGGGGCGGCGCTCGGGGCGAGAGAGAGAGAGAGAGAGAAAATGAGAGAGTGGGGCGGCGTCGGGGGGGGGTAACGGTCGTTAGTTAGGCAGTTTCTTTGCCGTCCGCTAGCGGACGGCAAAGGGCAAAGGGGCAGACGACAAAGATTGGGCGGACGGCCTCCAGGCCGCCCATTTGACCTAGCCGTCTTCACGGCCCAGTGGGGCCCAGCTGGTCTCTTTGCCCTCTGCCTCTGGGCCCTTTGCCGTCCGCGGGCCGACGGCAAAGAGTTGGCTGACGGCACCCCCTATCTTTGCCATCAGCCTGGTCTTTACCATCCGTTTTCCGTAAGCCGACGGCAAAGACTTTCTTTGCCGTCCGCTAGCCGACGGCAAATTTTCTGATTCCAGTAGTGTTTCCAACTAATGGAAAAATTCTGGTAACCATTTTGGAGATGCATACGATGATACTTGCGGAAATCTTTATGGCTCCCAAAATGATTGGTATATTTTTTACCAGCGCTTCTCCTCCTTCGACCCTGCTCCTCCTTAAAAAAACAATACTCAGTCCGCCAGCGGTGATAGTGGAGGCTATGTGCTTAGAAGGGATGTGGAGGTCATGCGGCTCTTTATAATTGCGGGTGGCGGGAAAACATGACGGGCGGCGTGAAAAAGTGGCGGTAAAATTGCCACGGACCAGCACGGTAGGCGAGACTTCCCTCCTACACGTCCGGTTGGAGGATGGAGCACGCTTCAAATCAACACCCACAACCTCCAAACATGGATTGTGGACTGGATATGTAGCGTCATTTTGATCCAAAATCCTTAGTATTGACGGTTATTACGGGACTGAATTACAAAAAACCACCACATTTTAAGTTCAATCTCGGATTGCTATCACATTCCTTGGGCGCCCCCAAAATCTACCAGTTTCCTTACTAATTTTTTCAATAAGCACTAATGACGGTTTGGGACGAATTAATCCATTTTCTAACATGCCAGGCCCGCTGGCCAGGTCCGCGTGGTACCACATGTTAACACCATTCAGGTTGATTGTTAAAAAAAATACACACGCATCCACCATGATAGTTTGGAGAATAATAACTTGTATTGATTGGGACCTCAATGGGCTGTTTATATAGATTACAAGACTTGGGCTCCAAGACTAATAGAGATAGATTACAATTCCAAACCTTGCCGGATATGGTAACATAACCGACCTATACTCTAATATCCCCCCGCAGTCTCAGCGTCAGGAGTAACGATGTTGAGACTGGAGCGTATGTCGGTGAAAGATGCAGTCAGAAGTCCTTTGGTGAAAATGTCAGCAAATTGAGCACTGGTAGGTACATGAAGAACGCGAACCTTGCCAAGAGCCACCTTCTCTCGAACGAAGTGTATGTCAATCTCAATATGCTTGGTGCGACGATGCTGAACTGGATTGGAAGCCATGTATACTGCGGAGATGTTATCACAATAAACGATGGTGGCACGATCCAGTGGGCGATGAAGTTCCACGAGAAGCTGACGCAGCCACACCGCTTCAGCCACAGCATGAGCAACCGACCTATACTCAGCCTCAGCAGAAGACCTGGAAACTGTTGCCTGCCTTTTAGAACACCAAGAAACAAGATTATCACCCAAATAAACACAAAATCCGGATGTGGACCGTCGAGTATCTGGACAACCTGCCCAGTCTGCATCAGAATAAACTGTCAAGCTTGTCGGGGAAGAAGAATTAATGAGAAGACCATGATCAAGAGTTCCTTTTAAATAGCGAAGAATGCGGTGGACGTGAGCAAGGTGAGGAGCACGAGGATCATGCATAAAAAGACAGGCTTGCTGAACGGAGTAGGAAATGTCGGGCCTAGTGAGAGTGGCATATTGGAGAGCACCAGTGATGCTACGATACAAAGTGGGATCAGAAACTGGATCACCATCAGCCGACAACTTAGCACCAACGTCGGCCGGTGTACGAGTGGGTTGACAATCAGACATACCAGCACGAGAAAGCAAGTCTAAAAGATAGGATCGTTGAGAGAGAAAAAGAGAAGATTTTGTACGAGAAACGGTAACGCCAAGAAAATGATGAAGAGGACCAAGATCAGTCATGGAAAATTCATGATTAAGAGAAGAGATTATATGTTGAAGAAAAGAGTCAGAGCTAGCCGTGAGAACGATATCATCAACATAAAGCAAGAGATAGGCAATGTGGGAAGAGGAGCGAAAAATAAATAAGGAAGAATCAGATTTGGAGGGAATGAAGCCTACTGTTTGAATAAAGGTAGCAAAACGTTGAAACCATGCACGAGGAGCTTGTTTAAGACCATAAAGAGATTTGTGAAGAAGGCAAACAGAATTGGGAGAAGAGGGATCCTCAAAACCAGATGGTTGCTGACAATAAACAGTTTCATTAAGAGTGCCGTGAAGAAAATCATTTTTAACGTCTAGCTGATGAATGGGCCAAGAGGAGGAAACAACAAGACTAAGAACAACTCGAATAGTACTGGGTTTAACAACAGGAGAAAAAGTTTCATCAAAATCAATGCCCTGTTGCTGAGAGAAACCACGACACACCCATCTGGCTTTGTAACGAGCAAGAGTGCCATCAGAATGAAATTTATGACGAAAAACCCATTTTCCAGAAACAACATTAACGCCAGGAGGTGTGGGAACAAGAGTCCATGTATTATTTTGCTGAAGAGCGTTAAATTCATCGCGCATAGCTGAGAGCCAAAGAGGATCAATAAGAGCTCGTTTGTAAGAAGAGGGAATAGGAGAAAGGGCCGAGGTTGCCGGGGTGGCCGTGCTGGGCGAAGCCGTGGTTGCCGGAGTTGCCGGACTGGACGGACTTGCCGGGGTTGGGGTGGCTGTGAGGTTGAGGCGTTTGGTGGGTAGAAGAAATCCGCGTTTGCCGCGGGTGCACATGACGTGATCATTAGTGGGTGGTGGAATGGGGACGGCGTTGGGTGGCAGTGGTGATGGGGAGGTTGGCGGTGCCGAGGTTGCCGGAGTTGCCGGACTTGTCTGGCGTGCCGGGCTTGCCGGGACCGGGTTTGCCGGGTCTGCTGGTGGCGTGGGTGGCAGACTTGCCGGAGGTGCCGGACTTGCCGGGACCGTGCTTGCCGGGACCGTGCTTTCCGGGTCTGCTGGTGGCGTGGTTTCCTGGCTTGCCGGGTCCGGGCTTGCCGAGCCTGTCGGTGCTGTGATTGGCGAGCTTGCCGGACTTGCCGGGTTTGGGCTTGCCGGTCGGGCCGGTGCCAGGCTTGCCGGGCTGCCCAGGCTTGCCGGCCTTGCCGCGGGAGAGGGAGTGGTGGTAGGGATTGATGCGGTGTGAGTGACAGAAAAAGGAAACGTGTTTTCATCAAATGTGACGTGGCGAGAGACAAGCACGCGACCAGAAGATGGATCAAAACAACGATATCCTTTGTGATCATCATAAAGACCAAGATGAATGCAAGGAAGTGAACGGGGTTCGAGTTTGTTGGGGGCGGTAGAGGCAGTGTTCGGGAAACAAAGACAGCCAAAAACACGGAAAAAAGAATAATCGGGATGAGAGAGAAAAAGAGATTGAAAAGGCGAATAAAGAGGACAAGTCTTAGTGGGACGAATATTTAGAAGTAGAGTGGCAGTGCGGAGGGCTTCGGCCCAAAAACGAGAGGGTAGAGAAGCTTGTAGGAGCAAGGTGCGAAGAATATCATTAATGGAGCGAAGAGAACGTTCAGCTTTACCGTTTTGAGGGGAGGTATAAGGACAAGAAAAACGAAGAAGAATGCCTTGAGAGAGAAAGAAGGTGCGGTTTTGAGTGTTGTCAAATTCTCGACCATTGTCACATTGAATAAATCTAAGGGGCAAGCCAAAGTGTGTAAAAACATATTGTCGAAAATTGAGAAAGATGGCATGTGCTTCAGATTTAGCACGGAGAGGAAAAGTCCAAATATAATGAGAATAGTCATCCAAAATCACAAGATAATATTTGTAACTAGAGACACTAGGAACGGGAGAAGTCCATAAATCACAGTGAATTAACTCAAAAGGAAAAGTGGTAATGGTAGTAGAGGTTCCAAAAGGTAATCTAACATGTTTGCCGCATTGACAGGCAGTACAAAGAGAGGGATTATGAGGAACACTAGAACTAGGGATACAAAAGTCTTGCAGCAAGGATGACAAGGTTGATTTATTGGGGTGTCCTAGACGACGATGCCACAAGTCCACGGAAGCAAGCATGGCGCGGGGAGTGGACGTAGGTGTGCCATGAAGCGGATAAAGATCGCCCGTGCTATTGTACCGAGCGAGTACCTCCCCCGTTGCCAGATCCTTCACAGACAAACCAAAAGGGTCAAAAGCTAAAATTACTCGATTGTCAACACAAAATTGGCGAACAGAAATAAGGTTTTTGATGAGGGAAGGAGAAACAAGAATATTGCGAAGAAGAAAATTGCCGAAAGAGGAAGGGATGTAAGAGTGACCGGTGCCGGAAACAGGTATGGTGGAACCATCACCAATGGTGATCGTAGAAAAAAGAGAAGAAGAGCAAGCTGACAGCAAATTCATATTTGAAGACATATGCGAGGATGCACCAGAGTCGAAAATCCAATCCGTACCTTCGTTATTGAGTGTAAAGTTGTTCATGGCGTTGAGGAAGGCGGCTTGATCCCAGGCCGGCTGCTGGGGAGGAGCAGAGGGGCCAGGAGCGTGCATGGGAGCGTAGGGCAGGGTCGGCGACTGGTAGTATGCCGTCGGGGCCGGCAAGCCCGGCAAGGTGCCGTAAGAGGCCGGCAAGCCCGGCAAAGTGCCGTAAGAAGCCGGCAAGGTATAGTAGGGTGGCGGTAGTCCTGGCGCGCTGGGAAGTGGCGTAGGAGTGGCGGTGTAGACATGCGCCGGCGGCTTGGGCCCAAGGAGTCCAGGAGAGCCGGTTGTCGGGCGGAGGCCAGGGCTCCACGTGCCCGTGTAAGCAGGCGGGGCACCGTACGGCGAAGGAGCCGACCAGGGCATCGGCCAAGCTTGAACAAGCCCAGTCCAGGGATCGTGCGGAGGCTGCCACGTAGAGGGGCCCAGAGGCGATGGAGAGGCCGATGGCGGAGCGTGAGCAGTGCCGGCAGATCGAGATGCAGGGGGCCGGTAGATCGGATTCTTGCCCCGGTAGTTCGGGCTCGTGCGCCAGCCTGGAGGCGGTGGAGTAGCTACTGCCGCCGCGGTAGGAGGGGAGGGTGCGGCAGATTGGTGCGGCACGCCAGGCGCGGCCCCGGCAAGCCTGGCCGCGGAAGAATCGGCAGCGTGAAACACCTGTGACTGCCGTTGCGCCTTGCGAGCTTGATTCTTCTCTTCTTGCTGGAGGAGGGAGCGAACCTCCTTGAAGGTGGGGTAGGGCTTGAGCATGGGGATGAAGGACTGCTGCTTCTCGAACTGCTCGCCGAGGCCGACGAGGAGAGCGTTGATGAGGGCGCGATCGTCGACGTGATCGCCGAGTTCACGAAGTTCGTCGCCGATCGCCTTGATTCGCTGGCAGAAAACGGTGACCGGGGCGTCTCCTTGGACGATCGTACGGAGCTCGGTGTTGAGGGCGTTGATGCGCGCGTCGGAGTTGTCCTGGAACAGCTGCTGAAGGGACGCCCAAAGCTCGGCGGCGGTGGCGTCATCGGAGGAGACCAGATTGAAGAGCTCCGTGGAGATGCGTGTGTAAATCCACTGGATGATGGTGAGATCATCTTTCACCCAGCGAGGACCGGCGTGCTGCGGAGGGTAGGATGGATCTATGTGGTGGCGGAGGCCGCAGCGGCCGAGATGGATGGTGAAGAGGTGGCGCCAATGGTAGTAGTTGTGGGCGCCAAGATCTAACGAGATCGGGATGAAGGGGGAGACGTCGGCAATGGTGTCGGCGAGGGAGATAATTGGGAATTGAGGGGGAGGTATTTGGGTAGTTGTGGAGGAGGAAGAAGAAGTGGGGGCGCCGGCGACGCGGAACTCGGCCATGGAGAAGAGGGGCCGAGTCGGCCGGGGCGGCGGCACGGGTGTCGGTGCCATGCCAGGTGCGGAAAACCTAGGCGTCTGATACCATGATAATTTGGAGAATAATAACTTGTATTGATTGGGACCTCAAAAGGCTATTTATATAGATTACAAGACTTGGGCTCCAAGACTAATAGAGATAGATTATAATTTCAAACCTTGCCGGATATGGTAACATAACCGACCTATACTCTTAATACACCACGCCCCACTTCCTCTCCTCATGGCCGGCACCGCCCCCGCGCCCTCTACCTCACGGCAGGCGCCGCCCCGTCACCTTTCTCTCCAGCGCAACCCAGTGGGCTCTCCCACCCGACCCATCCATCTTCCTCCACCTCTTCTACCTCCTAGTGTCAACGAGATCTGCAACCCTGCATCCCGTGCGTGCCGCCGCACACCTGATCCGGTGATTCCCGTGACACGGCCCCTCCCCTATCCTGCCCCGACGAGCTCTGCCCCCTCCACTAGTGCGCGGGCGAGCTGCCCCCCTGCTCACTAGGCCGCCCCACTCCCTACCCCTCCGCCACTGTCCGAAGCAACCCGATGCGTGGGGCGGCGCGGGACGGGATGCCAGAGAAGCGTGCGGAGGCTCACGGAAGAGAACGACCAGCCGCATGGAGGCTACGTACGAGGAACGCAAGAACGTCCTCGACGAAGAAGAACCGGCACGCGTCGACGGCGTCGCGTGCCACCAGCACGCCGTCGGAGCCAGCGTCCCGTGGCTCTCGTGCGTCCTAGATCGGAGATCGCGAGGAAGACAAGAAGGGGACGAGCTGTCCGTGGAGTGAGAAAGAGAAGCTCGTCTCTCACCACAGACCGGAGCAGAGCATCACGGGGATGAGCACCTCCGGCAGTCCTCCTGTGCGTGTGCTGGGTATACTGGCTGAGATCCTGACATGTGGACCCTCTTTTAACTTAATAGTCAACATCATTTGTGTTGACCATAGTGCCAGGTGGACCTGGCCAGTGGGGCCGGCATGTTAGAAATCAGATTAAATCACCACAGATCAGTCATCAGTGTTTATTGAAAAAATTAGTAAGGAAACTGGTAGAATTTTGGGATGCTCAAGGAATGTGGTACCAAATCTGAGATTGAACTTACAATGTGACGGTTTTTGCCAATTCATTCTTATTATGGTGATTGATCCAATATGACGACTCTGCTAGAGTTGCACTATGTTTGGTCCCCGTATAAGAAATGGGAATTAGATGGCCATGGAAAAGAAGCTAGAGAGCCCAAAAGCACACGAGAAGGAAGTGGAGGCCGGAATGTGATTCCATAACACCAGAGTATGCCGGCCATAATAACCACTTCTTTTCCAGGTCAAGCACTCCCGTTTGAAGCCATTCGTACTTTCGCAGCACACGCTTGGGCTGCATAACCTCATGCGTTGGTCTTGGCACAACAGTCAGGTCCCTTTCCTGCCTTGATCAAAATGAGAACCCAACCGACTCCGGTGCCGCCACTTGTGTCATGTCGTGATCATAGGCCATTTCACGTCTCGTTCGGTCCGTCCATGGATTCCACGAAAGATTATGATAGCCTTTAATTAAACCTCAATTTCGCAGTCAACGTCATTGTGCAAACCTAGGAAAACAGCGTGCGCCGTGCTTGTCATGAGCCGTGGACGGAATTGAGCTGTGTGCAGAAGGATTATTAGCTGTAAGTTGACACGCTGCTTTTCTCATGGTCCCGGCCGGCTGGTTGGCTGAAAGGATGAGAAATACGGGAGAGACCACAAATCCACAGGCACAGAAAGAGAAGTGGTGTTGAGTGTTGACAGGTATACGATGCCTCAAAGTGCCTGCCACGCACCGTTGCTTTTGTTGGTCGACATATTAATCGAGTCACTCATGTCATTGGCATCGCCTCGGATTGCATTCGGTGGCGCGAATGCGCCGTCTCTTTCTTCCGCAAAATCAGCTGTCAACTCTGGACTTATCTCCTGCCTTGCTTTCCCAACCAACTTAACCGGAGAGAGGATAATGAAATGGATACTAAAGTGGGATTTGTATAAGATATATAAGCGCATATGCACCATTTAGCAGAGATCCGAAGTTCCTTTTTCTAAACACATTTCATTCTGAAACGCCAATTCCAATTAATAATATGACAAGAGAAGGGAAACTAAAGAGCTGTTCGGCAATCCTCCAACTTCGTGAAATCTCACGATCTGCGGAGTACCTCTTTCCCCGCTCCGTGATTTTTAACTGCTGCTCCACCCGCTCCGGGAGTGGATTTGTGGAGCGGAGGGCCTCCGAACAGGCCTTAAACAGAGATAACAGGAGTGGCACTCGAGCAGTGGCGGAGCTATGTGTATAGCTGAGGGGGCTGTGCCCCCCCCCCCCCCCCCCCCCCCCAGCCCAACACAAATCCCTGAAGATTTTTTTTTTAGGGAGGCATAATTTGAACAAAGTATTCTCATTAGCCCCCCCCCCCCCCCCCCCCCCCCCCCAAACATGTATGCTTTGCTGTTAGCCCCCCCTGACATCACAATCAAGCTCCGCCACTGCACTCGAGGGGAGGTTTGCAAAGATAACAATTAACAGATAACCGGTGCCTTTATTTAATAAAATGGCTGCATGCATCATTTTAATGCAGATACCGGGTACATTTCTTCTTTTTCAGAAAAAAAGATAACCGGTGCCTGACAGATCGACCCTGTCCATATTTCCTTTCCTTTGCTTAGCGGTGCCAAATTCATCTGAAAGACACTTATCCTGTGCATATTCTGCCCATCCCCTTACCTAATGCGTACCTAGATTTGATGCAACAAAGGGATGAATTCTCGTGCCTTATGGACCAACCCAAACCACGCGGCTGGCTGCGACAGGCAGCATGCAGCACGGCCAAACCAAATTATTCTTGTCTCACCCTTTCTGCACAAAGCTACAAGCAAGCCTTTGTCTCCAATTACTTAGATTGCATCTCTAGAAAAAAACTTGTTAGGTCGTGTTGCAGTGGCGGATCCAGGAATTCAACATTGGGTGTTCAAAATTTTTTTTTTGCACCCTAACAGAAAAGCCCATTGGTTCGCGGCAATAGAAATAAGAAATACAAAATTGTTCTGTAACCTGTTTTTCACAAAAGTCATTGAAGAGAATGCTTTCTCAACACTAGCTGTTGCTACTGGTAGGATTAGAACAAATTTAAGAAGCTTCTAAACAATGTTATAAGTGATACTTTTGTTTGTCTCGACAAGCTTAGCATAGAGAAGCTTCTAAACAATGTTAACAATGGTGCCTCCAGCCATCTACGGCGCCGCCATCGGCATTCTGATTCACCGGGCGACTTTCACCGGTGGTTCGACCTGCTGCTTGATGGGTTCCGACTTCCGACACGCGACAATGTGCACTTCAAGCCGGACGAGATCGGCCGGGCACCGGCCAGCCCCGGTGGCGTTGCAGTCGTGGATGGGTGGACGTTGCGGCGCTTCTTCTGAACAAGAGCTTCGAGTTGTCATTGCTCCTTCAGGATGCGATGATGGCGGTAATTAACAGAAAGAGGAGCACGGCGATGGATAGGATGGCACAAAACGGATAGGCGACAGTGGGAGTACGGAGGTCGCGCGCCGGAGCCGACTGAAACAGTGTAGCTTCACGTCGAGCCAAAGCAAATCAAGAAGGCCAAGTCAAGTAGTAATAATCGATGGATGTGCGCGAGTGTGGTGACATTGCTCGCTAGCGCTCGCAGATGCTTGATTTGTCATATATGCATATACACCTTTATAAAATTATTTTGCAAAAATATTTGGGTGTACATTTGTACACCCATGCCCCATGGTGGATCCGCCCCTGTCGTGTTGTCCATATATTCAGGTATTGCTGGCTACTATGAAAGTCCCACGTGATGGTGGCTATTATGAAAGTAAATGGGCCAGGTTGTGTACTTGTTATGGTCAGACAAAGTAGGTCCAGGTCCTATGCATTGCATGCCTAAAAACAAGGTCTTGTACATTGCATGGCAATACCATGCAATTTTATTGAATGTCGAGTTAGGTTCTCTGGATACGACCACTTGATCAGAATGCAGTGTATGTGCCATAAATTAAAGCTTATATAAATGCGGGTTCCTCAAACTGTTAATTGTCCGAAGAAAATGATATGATGCTCTCAATGAGTTGATATGATGTCCCCTTGTGTTACAAACGGTCCGTTTGTTCTGTTATTATGATGGGGAAACACATGGATGATTGGATCGTACAAGACTGCAAAGTCTCCAAAAAATGGTTGGAATAGTACCTCTCAGTTCTTGCATTAATTTAGGCTTTCTATCACGAAAATGATTGAACGGTTATCTAGTAAGGTGATTGAGAACCAAAGACTAGCAAATGGTTTAAGCTATAATTGTTGGCGTAGATGGAAAGAAAAATGTAAGTCATGTTTAATTCATAGCCGAATTTTGCTACATTATTTTTCCTACTGGAGCAAGCCACAAAAAACGCGATAATTTTTTTTGGTCCTCTCCATAAAAGATGCCACATGATGCTTTGCAAAATTTGACACTCTGGCTAAAGCCAAACGAAGATGAGTACGTCTTTTGTCTTTTCCATAAGTGTAGGGTTTTGCTCATAATCTATCGTGTTCTGAACTATGTTTATCTTGGAAACTTTCAATCACAAGAGCATATAATCCCCACTATTCCATTCACTGTTATTATTAGGGAGGTCAAATTTTCTTTTGACATGATTGAGGGAGATCATTCCATTCACCGTTGATTCTCGCAAGATCCGTGTCGGCCTGTGTTAGAATTGTATACAAAGAGCTCTTGAGCCTCAAAATCAGGAAGCCCAAATGTTGTAGAAATTGTTGCTACATCAGAATATTTTTGGCGAACTAGGGTGCGGCTATTTGCCGTTTATTGCGATGCAAACGGCTGCCTCACATACAACATGCGGTGGTAGTTAGGCATGCTGATGTCAATCGAATTTCTAAGTTTTCTTTTTTTTACATTTTAAATGCATATAGTCAAAAACTTAAATTTAGTTAAGAAAAATTTAAACCAGGAATTTGAAGAAATGTTAACCTAGTATAAAAATATTTTTAGTGCCTTTTTAAAATGTCGAGGACTTAAAAAAAGGTCATGCCAATGAAAAAATGTTCGTGTGTTTAAAACAAATGCATGCGATTTTTTTTAAAAAAATGGGTATACAATGTAAGAAAAGGTTTGCTTGCTAAAAAATGTTTTGTACTAATAAAACATGTTGGTGATAAAAAATGTTTTTGACATTACAAATGTTATATACAATGTAAAAAATAATTCACATAGGTTAAGACTATGCACGCAACATCTTAAAGAAATAATCACGTGTTTTAAAAAATATCCATGAAATTTGAAAATGTTTATACAATGCAAAACAAATGTTGTGTGGTATACAAAAATGTTTATTGCCACTAAAAAATGTACAACATCTATTTGGAAAATGTTACCGTGTATTAGGAAAAGTTTGCAAAATATGTATTTAAAAAACTGTACTCCGTATGAGCATCAACTAATTCCATATGGAATAACTACATCATGTACTTGAAAAATGTCCAACGTTCATTAGAAAAATATTTCACGTTTGATCTAAAATGTACATTGTGTGCTGACAAAATTAGACATGTATTTGAAAAAAATCTGATAAAAGCCGACGAAGTAACAAAAAGGAAAGCAAAAAAGCTGAAGAAAACGAGGAAAAAAGCCAAAGTATAATGAATAGAAAAAAAGGAAAGAACCATTGAGAAAACAAGGAAAACCATAGCAAAATGAAGAAAACAAAAAAAGTCTAAGAAAACCAATGAATAAATAAATAAAACCAGAGGAAAAAATATAAAAATAAAATAAAAAACGATAGAAAACTGAAGCAGAAAAAAGCTATAGCGCGTAGCAAACAAATCACGCTAATGGGTCGGGCTGCTAGACGTCGCCTTTAGGCCATTCCTATTAGGAATAGGAATCGTTACATGCCACCTCTAGTTTTGGCGATGGTGTCCGAAATCACTAATTGAGGAGTACTCCTTTCAAAGATCATTCCCACATCCCCAGGTTGCGACAAGTGGCGTACTGTATATGTGTCATTTGTCGAAACCTGAAAGTTTTCCCTTTTTTCGTAGATTCGTATTTTCAAAACGTTTTATCTCTTATACCGTGCATCTAAATCTTGAGCCGTTTTCACCTTTGGATTCCTAGTGTCAAGATCTTCAAAATTAGATCCCATGTTGATAGGTTTTGACGAACTTTTTTTTCACGAAAAAACCCGTGCCTCTCGCGAAAAAAAACGCGTTTTTTTTCATTTTCGATAGGCACGGCCGTGCCTCTCGCGGAAGCAAAACCGTGCCTCTCGTGAAAGAATAAAAAGTAAAAAACGCATTTTTTGTTTTCGAGAGGCACGGCCTCTCGTGAAAGCAAATCAGTGCCTTTCGCGAAAGAAAAACCGTGCCTCTCAAGGAAGAAAAAAAAAGAAAACATGTTTTTTTCGTTTCCGAGAGGCACGGCCATGCCTCTTGCGGAAGCAAATCCGTGTCTTTCATGAAAGAAAAACCGTGCTTTTCGAGAAAAAAAAACACGTTTTTTCATGGAAAAAACCTTCGAAAAAACCCCATCTAAAAAGCCGAAAACGCGTGCGGAAAAATAAAAATACAAAAATCCGGAGGGAACGCTCAGAGCGCGACACGAGGCGGGGACTAAGAACGCACCAAGTGAATCGCGTGGGAGTGATCGTTGGAAGGCTCCCGAAGTAGCACTCGCAAACTAGGTGCTCTCATCGGTGTGAGGCTGCGTTAGAATTGTAGACAAAGAGCTCTTGGGCCTCAAAACTAGGAAGCCCAAATGTTGCAGCAACGTGCTAAGACGAATCAGCCCAACGACCCAGTTGTAGAAACTGTTGCTACTTCAGAATATTTCGGCGAACAACTCTGAAAGAGTAGGAAAAAAAGCTTTGGAAGTGTTGGAGAAAAAGGGCTGGAACTTTCAAAGGTCAGGAGAAGAACAAGCACCCGAAGAACTTTCTTTTCAAAAAAGGGAGAGGGAGTAGCCCGACCTATGCATCGCATTATGGTGGGCAGCGGCACCTAAATTAATTGAACTGCCAAGGACAAGGATCCACTTCGGATGATGCTCTGTCTTTTTTCACAAAGCGTGCATACGTGGAAGTTTACAGCATTAGGTTACAAACGAACTCTTTTTGAAAGCCTATAATCGTTAAAAAACAAACACATGTTATAGTTTTCGCTCGCCGGCGCGAACTGCCTCTGCGCCGCCTGTTCCTCTGCAAGGATCTCGGAACAATGGGGGAAGCCTCATCACCTTTTTTTCTTTGTTTGTTGCAACATGAGAGAATGCTCTCTTCAGCAAACCCATGTGCCCATCAAACTGCCTGGTGCCTCTAGTTTTCCTCCCGGGAAACCTCGGTCGAATCCCGCTTCCTCCCTTTTTTTGAATATTTTTCTTCAATAGGGGGTGGCAAATTATGCATAAAATAAGTTTTAGATACACGAAAAATTTACAACATTTTTTCTCACAAATTGTAAAATATGCAAATAAATTAGTTTAGGTACATGGATAATTTCCTTTTTTTCTACCCATCAATGAATTTTTTATTATTTCTTTTCCGTACTTTACTATGGCAATTTTTTAACCATCGCAAGTTTATATTATAGACCATGGCAAATTTAATTTATAGAGCATGGCAAATTTAGTTTTTCGACAATGAAAATTTAGTTTGGACCATGGAAATTTTAGTTTTGGGACCATGGCAAATTTCACACAAAAAAAGTAGTTTCCTTACCACAAAATGCAGTGGTAAAATTTCCATGGGCATAGTACACTTGATTTGTTTCTCAAAAATATGTGGTACCTTTTATCCACTAGCTGCTGCAACTTTTGCCATGATCATGGCATTTTTTGCTCCTTCAAAATCATGTTTTTTTGCTAATTGTATCTTTTTTGGTCACATGGCAATTTGCATTTTTTAATAGTGTTTACATATAGTCTCATGGTAATTTCACAGTTTTGTTAATTTCTAAAACATTTTTCTATTTTTCTGCATATAAATAAAGATTGGGCCTGATACCGAACATATTGGACTGACATCAGTCCATTATTCGGGTCCTTTTGAAAAAGAGGTTATAATAGATCGTTCGTCTACACGGAGCCGCCTCCTTCCCTAAAAAATTAGGGTTCTCGTGCCTCCCGCCCGCGCCGCCTCGTCCTTCGTGGCTTTAGGGCCATGGAGTCACGATGGATCCCCCCTTACTGGTGGGAGAGCTCCGTTTTTAGATGTGTCTTCGTGATTTGTTAGGGTTTGTGTCCTGCTCACGAAGGCGAGACGGCGACGGCTCTCTGAAGATAGAATAAGGTTCTTCCCGCCTAGGCCCCGATCCGGTGGTGCATCTAGCATCGACGGTGAGCATTTAGAGGTGTGTCTTCGGTGGATCTGTCTTTCGTGGATTTGCTCGGATCTGTTCGTCGTTCGTGTGTCTTCAGATTGGATTCTTCTGATCTACGCTACTCTTCATTGGCGACGGTTACTGTTCCGGTGCTTTGGTCCCATGGGGCCTTAGCACGACGACTTTCAGACTGTCTAGTACAAGTTAGTTTTGCCCGCCTTCAGTGAAGGAGGGGAGATGACGGCGACGCATCTTCGGCTCGCTTCAGTGATTGTAGTCGTCACTAGATGGTCCATGGATTTGTATGTAATTTTTATTATTTCTGATGTTCGTTGTACTGTTAAAATTGAAGATGAATAAATCGGATGTTTTCCCGTAAAAAAGAAAAAGAAAAAGAAAAGGAGGTTACAAATGAACTGAAGAAAAGCAGAAGGATAAGATAGTTGGTATCGTGAGGAGCTTGTGAGTCGTGACCTTGTCCGACTCCAGTACGCCTATCTCTCCGGTAGGGCGGTGCACGTCCAAGACGGCGACCACGGCGACGGCCGTGGAACGATCTACTTCATCAATGGCACCACGTTATTCGCGTACAAGTACACCCTCGATGAGGACATCCCGGTGCTCGACCCGCCGGTGATAGTCCTCGAGCTGTGGCGGTACTAGGAGGAACGGCACGGCCACATCGCTCGAGGAACGAAGGGCCGGTCTTGATCAACTAAGCTTTTGCTTTGCAGCAACACAATGACCAACTATGCCTTCTTTTTCTTGCTGAACTGACAAGAATTTGACTCATGCCACCGTACAGCACGGGTAATGATGGGAGAAGAGAAGCAGATACAAAGCTGGAGCTGATCATTTGCCCCTCTTGCTTTCTTCTTCCTTTCCTGCTAGGTCCTTTCTCTAGCGGGCAGCAGCCAGGCGTGCCACGAGGAGAACGAGAAAACGTAACAAAAATGAAAGGGCTTTGCAAGAGGGAAACAGTTTATATCATATATATTCACAAGTTGGAGGGGACTCGAGACTTGAGGCAGCGCCCACAATTTTTAGCACAGTTTCATGCTATCTGACATAGATTCATGAGCTCCCCTTGTCCGCGTCCGACGACGACGACGAAGGTACTGCTGAAGCTTTGCATATCGGACACCAGTTCTTCTGTCTGAGCCACTCCTGAATGCAGCACACATGGTACTGATGCTCACACTTCATTCTACCAACCTCCTCGTCCTCGACGTACTCCTCCTGTGATGTGATATCCGGTCAATGTCAAAAACATATGCAAGCAGCACAAAAACAAATAGCAGTATAGTAGTGCACAAACACAAACAATAGCTTCTCGCGACAGAAACAGTAATAATGGCCATGAACTGGGAAATACCTGGCATATGCTGCATTTGACATCATCTACTACAGGTCTGTTCACTTCCAGCGCTGGATTCGCTCGTTTATACACGACTCGACTGAGACACTTTGCCAATTGCTCTTCAGAAAGGGCCGTGCTCACGGAGCCAATTCTATCCTCTAGTTGTAGTAATTCCTGAGTAAAACAAATCACATGAGCTTCTGGAGTCTGAACTTGACGAGCATATGGCTACGTTTTAAGAATTGTACACGCAAACCGAATGGTTAGAGTAACAATTCTTAACAAAGAAAATAACGACTCATATCAAAATATTACGGGACAATCAGTATCCTCTGAGTAATACCTCATAAGACATGTCGTCAATATCCATTCTCATATCTCTATGCTGATCATTCAAGCCGAGGCCACTGAGGAATAGATTGGTTTCCAGCACCAGCAATTGCTGCCAATATTTCGTACAGAATACGCTTCAGAGCTATGTTGGCAAGAAACAGAAAATGAAAGTTGCAAACAAGGACAAAAGGACTGACCTCATAAGACAATTCATCATGTTGTTCGATCCTTTCCAATGCTAGCAACACCTGTACACAGTAAGCATTCCATATATCAACACTGTTATTGCGTTCTCGTGTCAAGACTTCCTAGCAGCTAATAAAAAGCACTGCACTGTAAACTATGATAGTATGATCAGTTTCATCCCAAACAAAACCTAAGCACAAAATCAAACAACTCAGACAGTACATGGAGTTTTTTTACCTCTGCAATTCCGTCCATGTTCATGCGTCTGTAGACATCTCTAAACATTTGTGGTGACCTATCCTCGGGACGAGAACTCGCTCTGCTCCTTGATGTGCGGTTACTAGAGCCTTGACGACTAGAAGAGTAAATTGCATGAGGAAGTTCCATAGGAAAAGGCCTAGTTGACCTCTGTGGGGGAACTTCTTCCAACGAAAATCGGGCCCAATCTGGTTGACGAGCTCCCGAAACAGTCTCACGCATAGCAAACACGCCCTGCTCTGTTTCATCTGGCATCCTCATCCTAGCCTGCTGAGTAGAAGGACGCCTAGTCCTTGCTGAATCTGCAGAATCCCGAATAGTTCTGTTGCTAGTCCTTGTTGCTTGTTGAGAAGCTGATTGTTCAGAGTCTCTGACTCTAGGACCAGTAATGCCAGGATACAAGGAAGGTGAATGACCTAAACTGGACTGCCCACTGAAGCCCCTTGGTCTTGAAGAAGTCTGTCCATCAGAAATCCTCTTTCTCGTAATCTCAGTCCTCTTACCACTGACAGAATTAGATGAAGAACAGCCTGACGGCAAAACATCAGAGATTGATGTGCAACCAAGGTTTTTAATACCGCGCCTTTGTACCCCAGGACCAGCACCATTTGATGATTTCACACCAATGGCCGAATTGCGAGGCCCAGTAGGCTGATGAACAGAAGTAGATGCAGTTTGAGTTTTACCCAAAACGATTTCCTCTTTATCCTTCTGCCTACGTGGTTTAGTCCTCGGTGCAGTATTTCTGGCCACAGAATCAACTGCATGTGGAGAACTCCCTGAAGAAGCAGATGAATCTAAAACTTCAGGATCTAGCCCTGTTGGCTGATCCCCAGTGGTTGATGTGGATGATGAATCTTCTGACTCAATCTGCTGAGCACATGGATGCCCATCCTCCTCATCAGCAATAGCTTTCTTGCTACCCTGCAGACGGTTGACAACAGTTCTTCTGTTACTACTTTCAGCATTGTTAAACTGTGCCGACAATGGGCGCCTTAGCTTTTCCTCGTAATTCTTTCTGACAGGAGCCTTTGAAGAGCTTGCAGATATCGACTTCGATCCTGATGAATTGAAAGAGTCACGCAGATACCCCGGCTTTTCCTTATTGCCAGCCCATGTTGCTTTTGTGGGGTTGAGCTTTGTGGTGTTCCCTGGCTTATTCTGGAACTGATTTGGTCTCTCCTCATTGCCTTGATTTCTCAAGGAGACGCCAGAACCTCTTCTTAGAAGGCCAATGGTTGTGGTGGATCTACCAGCGTTCTCCTCCATGGCAACTTGTGTTACACTTCTGCAACCAAAATGCAATGAAAGTTAGGACCTAATGCTGCTACAAACAGTCAGAAAGATAACCTCAACTTTTTTTTTCGCGAATACGCAAAGTGCGTATCATTCCATTGATAGGTAGAAGATAACCTCAAATATGTAAATCCGCATGTAGAAATGATACAGTTCACGCAAGAAAATGGGAAGAAGGTAATGATACCAATCTCCAATAGCACCAAACAATCCAACATTGCACCTGCTGTTAGTTAAGAACATTCAACTACACTCCAAGGAAGCTATATTCACCTATGTTTATGAAATTATATCAAATCACTACATTGCAGCGGCGCTACAAGTTAACTGGCCGCTCTACAGTTTTTTCATTTTAAGCAAACAAAAAATATATCAGAAAATATTTCCTAAAATGTAATCAATAGATTTTTGTAACAAAATAAGACCCTCTGTTCATTATCCTATCTGCCTCTTCGCCGTCATCTGTTCATTAACCCAAAACCAATTGGAATTAGCAGTGGAATGAAAACGACTTGATCGAAAGCTCCATATAACAGTTTAGATTGTGATACAGCGATGCCGAATTTCCTGCTTCAAACAAAAGACAGTCCTGGGACCACCCACACAATATAAAAACACTTGGGTCATGGATAACTACGAGTATATCATGTGCAAACATCATTCCTATCCTACCACATCGAAAAAGTAATTTATTTGAAGATACGCATACAGGAAAACTGCCTATCGATTTACAAACGAGGAAATGTTGGCAAAATTCTCGATCGCGTAAAGAATGACAGAAACACAATAGGCACAACCAACTCTCCTCCTCTGCCTTCTGAATCATCATGAGAGAATCCCTCCCCTCAGCTCATAAACACACACACACACATACACACAGAGAGAGAGAGAGAGAGAGAGAGAGAGAGATTACTGCATAATAGGAGTATGCGTGTATCTGGGATCGAAACGATCACCGGCGCAACAACCATGCAGCAGCCTAAACCGAGGGAGAAAGAAAAAAAAACGAAATCCGCAGGAAAAACCGACCAATCCAAAGCCCAGATGATCGACACGCCCACAGCAAACGGGGCGGAAATCGCAGGCCGAAGGTAGACCCTCTCCTCCTGAACAAAATCCCCACCAACACTAACGGACACGAAGGGAAGAAACGATCGAGGGAACGGAGATCCCCGAGCTCGTTCGCCTCTCCCTCCCTATGCAAGATGATCTATAATCGTCCATCCATTTCGTACCTCCTCCTCCTCCTCCTCGGACCGGCGGCGGAAGCGTCGTCGACGGCGGCGGCGGCGCCGACCCCCTTTTTTTTTCTTTCTCTTTGTCCTCCCCTCCCCCTCGTTTTCTTCTTCTCCTGACGCGGAATGGAAACGGAGGAGACGGCGTGCGGTCCGGACGGGGAGGATTTGGTCAGATCCGAGGCGATTTATTTAGCAGCTGGCCGTAGCGGGTCGGGCGCGCGGCGGATAACGGGGCCCCGCCGCGGCCACGTGGCGCGATGACCGGGCGCCCGCGTCGCCCGTGCGCGGGTCAGTGGTGGCGCGCACGCGGAACGGAACCAGGTGCGGCTGCGTCGTGGTGCGCGTGCGTGCGCGCGCGCGCCGGCGGGCTTGACCGCGTCGGCGGTGACGCGCACGGGAGGCGGGTTCGGCTGGCGCCGCCGCCTCTGTCCCGGTCTCTCTCGCCGCCGGTTTTACCAAGAAAACTGAACTGCGAACTGTGTATTATATCCTCGACGAAAGGATGGAATGTGGATTTTGGATGACTGGCTTTGATTGGGCGTGTCAATGTGTTATCTCATCTGGTTTATTAGCACTTAACCGTGGAAAACGCTTTTTGCGTGTGTGCAAAACGTATGTTGGAAGGTTAATTATGATGAGTAATCTTTGCATTTGCTGCTTTGGCTCGATCAAAACAGAATTCATGAGAGGATGCGCGTGATGTACACGACGTCGGGCGCCCACGCTCGCGCATACACTCACCCCTATGAACACACACACATGCCTTATCCCCATGAGCACCTTTGAAAGACCGAGCCATCATTTATTGTGTTGTTATTTTGTTAAAGGCATTGTCTGACGGTGATGGCATTTGTTGTCTTGTTATTTTGTTAAAGATATTGCTTGGATATGCTTAGACTGATTTTTCAAAGTAAAACCTACATTCTGACCTTGACGGTTGAATCTGGTGATAGTGGCGCGTGAATGCCATTTTCTTTCTGAAGGCGTTGCTATTGAAGAAGCTCGTTGTCCGTGTGGTCTATCATGAGATGGTTGGTGTGGGTATGGACAATTTTTATAGTTTGCCAACCGCGAATATGATCACATTGGGCCTTTTTTTCTCCCGCCTACGCTTAGCTTTGGTCTTATTTGGTCTTATATGATTTTGCTAGTTGTGACGTGGTTTTGGTTGTATTGATGTTGATTGTGTGCATCCTAATCAAGTAAAGGTTAGGTATATGCTCATTGTGTTTGTATTTTTTTCATGCTCCATTTGAGCTAATAAAAATTCATCATTTGTCAACAAAATGGCAACCATGCAACCTGCTACTCTTTCACCCTTCGTCCTTTGTGTACGTCGTTCTCCTAGCTCCTCCCGCCTGTAAACACTCGCAACCTTCTTTGCTGGACGTCCTCCCTGCCCCACCATCTATTTTTCTACTCTTACACCTCGTTACCTTCTCCTCTCCAGCATCTCCTGGACTCTAGTCCACTTTCCCGCTATAAGAGCACCTAGTAGAGAATTTTTGATAATTGATTTGATTGGGTGTGTTATATCATTTGGTTTATTACCACTTAACTATAGAAAAAACATATTGAAAATATTAATTACGGCGAGTTACTTTTTGTTTCACTATTTAAGTCGAATTAATAGGAAATCCAACACATGTGACGTTCAAGGGCCGGTAAGTACTCGGTCCATATTAGCACTACATGTACCAGATTCAATCTGGAGGAGGATGAAATCCACCTTTTCTTTCTCTGTTCCTTTGCTCGAGCAGCTTGGTTTGCAAGTCCTTGGCATATTTGATCCGATATATTGGTTGTCCTATACTCTACAATGCCTGACATTATTTTTGCTTTGTGTAATTTGCATCGTCCAAATGCTTCTATCCCTAATATCTTCACTTTCTTATGGTGTTTATGGAAAGACAGGAACAAAGTTCTCTTTTGCAAGAAAGTCACTCTTCTTCACCATGTGCATCTTGCTTCTAATGCAATATCTTCAGCACAGGTTATACTGGACCCCAACTAATCTCCATCCTCCACCCAACAAGTTCCAGCACCATCAAGCTGTCAAACCCAAGGTGCAGAACAAATTTTGCAGGGATCCACAATCAAATCTGATTTACTTATTGCAGGAACTAAAGTCTATTCTGATGCTTGGAACAAGAAAAATATCCATGGCAGGGGACTGGAGGGTGCCACTGGGATTGGTGTTTTTGTCCATATTACCGATCAAGGAATTGATAGGAAAATCATGGTACAGGCGTGTGCGGGTGATGCTCATTCTCCACTATGTGCAGAAGCTTTGGCGCTTAGGCTAGCAGCCGCAGTGACGGCATCTCTTCACCTTAATCAGGTTTCATTCCTCAGTGACAATCTTTCCTTGGCAAAGATGGTGGCGTCCAGAAATATGAATGATGTCTTGATCACGTGGAGATGTCGCAACCCTCTCAGCAGGTTCATCCAGGACATATCCTCTCTAAATGCTGCTGTTTATCACATCCCCAGGAACATCAATGGGGAGCTCATGATTGTGCTCATCAGGTTCTCAACTCAAGAGAAGAATCTGTCTTCAGTTGTATCCATTCCTACCAAGGCAATGGTTCTTTCCCTCTTTTACTTTCTCTTCAAAATATTCAAGTGGAAGGGTATGTATTCATGTTGTGCTTTGCTTCTGAGATGAATGGAAATTTGGTGCTTGTTGGCGCCTACTTGTGTTCAAAAAATGTGCGCAACCCACTATTCTTCCCCTCACGTCTTTGTCTTCGTTTTTCTTCTATCTCTTCCCACTCGTTAGCACTGTCGGTCTCCTCTACTCGGCGTCCTCTTAGCCCCACCTTCTCTCCGCCTAATCTCGCACATTCCTATCTTCCTTCTCTAGAATCTCGTGCACTCTAGTCCGGTTTCCCACCTTAAGACCCCTCAACAGAGAATTTTGGATAATTGACTTGATTGGGTGTGTTATCTCAATTGGTTTATTATCACTTAATAGTGAAAATGTATATCGGAAGGTTAATTATGGTGAGCTATTTTTTCTTTCGCTATTTTAGCCGAATCAATACAAAACTCAACGTTGTATGACGCTCACCCCGTAGGGCAATTACATAACCCGCTAGTGTTCCTCCTCATGTCTTCGTCTTCATTTTTCTCCTAGCTCCTAATTCTCGCTAGCACTATCGGCTCCCCTATTCGATGTCCTCTCGTCCCCACTTTCTCTCTGCCTACTCTTGTACCTCGTTACTTTCTCTTCTCTAGAATCTCATGCACTCTAATCCACATTCCCATCTTAGGAAATCCTACAAGAAAATTGGTTAACTGACTTAATTGGGTGTGTTATCTCATTTTGTTTATTATCACTTAATAGTAGAATATGCATATTGGAGGTTTATGGTGAGGTTTTTCCTTTCACTATTTTAGCCGATTCAATACAAAATTAAACATGTGTAATGTTAACCCATTAGTCTTCTTCCTAGCTCATGCTGCTTGTTGGCACCGTCGGACTCCTCCCAAAACCACCTTCTCCTCACCTACTCTGACATCTTGCTACATTCTACTCTCCGGCATCTCATGTAATCTATTTGACTTTCCCGCCATAATAGCCCCCAACTCAAGACCTGATGCCCTAATCTCTAAAGTAGCAAGAGTGCTTGTACCCCTTGGGCACCTCATCATGCACCTTCTTTCCCCACCACTCCCCTTATCTTTCCCCTCTTTTGTCATACTTTTGGGGCCTCCTCCTCAATGGATATCCTTCTTCTTATGGCACAACACGTGTTCCACCCTAAGCCAAAAAATGGAGCATGGGTTAAATTGTTATCATGTACTTCCTTCGCTAGAATTTACATATAATGTTTTGGTCTTCCTTAAAAAACATATTTTGGTCTAGCATAGAAATTAAAGAAACCGCTAGTAATCAGCCAATTTTGCATGATATTATTTCTATCAAGAATGTAAGAGATTACCATATGTGATGAAAAGAGGCGAGAGATAAACGAGGACAAATTGAGAAGTAAAATCACCAATCACTGTGTCCATGCCTTCTATTTTGAAAAAAGTTTGCAAAATTATTACTATGCATTATATTTAAAAAATTAGGTGGTGCTTCTTACTGAAATTAAGTTTTGGATTTCTTTGTGACTTTAGAAGTAAATTAACCCTCTATAGTCTGCAAGTTTTTTTCAAGCATGAACCTCAAATTACATCTTACATAATCTAGAATAAAATGTAACAAAAGGGGCATTTTTCATCGTCCCTCAAGGGATTGTCGACGACACAATGAGGTATATCAGTGTATAGGCTTCAAATTGGTCTGGGTCTATCAAAGGTGTGTGGCATTTCAATTCCTGTCGGAAGGCTATTTTAAGATAAAATTTGTGTTAACTCGCTAAGCCTAACCCATCATTTATCCTTTCTTTTGGAGGGTATTGCATCCATTTATCTTTTATTTTGGAGGGTATTACAAGCATTCACTGTTCAATTACTTTGTGCAATTAGAACAACTTACAAAACATCAGTTAAGTTACTATGCACCCTCGAATTCATGGCTCCTAGTGCATCGTTGTTTTGGGGTCAGCTATGGGTTCAATTGTCATTGTTTGTTTCGGTGGTCAAATGTACATTGTCCTACTCACATGTTGATGTCCGACAAGTGTACGAGGTCAATTGTAGATCTATTCGATAAGTAAAAGTATTGATCCCATGAGGAGCTGAAGGAAACGGTAAGTGTGAAAACAACAAGAATTCAAAGCAAACGCTAAATGGTGAGACGGTTTTATGATTTATGACGGTTAAGTAGTAACCAAACCTGAGTAGCAACAAAATGTAAAAGAGTGCAGTAAAAGGCCCAATCCTTAGTAACGCTAAGGACGAGATGGTTGTATTACTTATGATGAAGACAGATTCTTGAGGACGACAGGATAATTGCATAGTTGTCAACTCCATACGTGACTTGCATTGATTATTGTTACTTAATCGGTGTTATAGGGGTAGAGCCTAAATATATGCTGCAAAATCATTGACTCACACATACTTATGATTGTGCTCTTACCAAGAAGGTGAACACCCAACTGTAGCCATAACTTCCTCTGGGGTCCCTATCCACCCCTCATGTCATAACTTCCTCTAGGGTACGATCGAGGGTGCAAGTGTGAGTGCTCACAGGCACCGTCATACGTCCTGGACCTTATGTACGCATTGTTGAATATCGGGTACAGTCGTTGGTACGAGCGTGAGCACTCGTACAAAGCACCGTCTTGAAATATTGGACCTTCTGTTACTTTCTGCCCAGACGTGGTACGAGCGCGAGTGCTCATACATACGCCGTAAAACTTCATATAAGTACTGGCTTGGCCTCTCTTCTTCGGAATGAGTGTGATGGCTCGTACCATGCGCCGTATCTTGTCCGGGAAGCTTTGTTTTGCAAATTTCTTCAAGGGTTTTCTCTGTTGACCTAAGAGGTTAGTTCCAACACATCCAAAAGACAAAAATTCCAAAGTTTCAACAAAGACATACAAAATTATAATATATATGGTGCGAGTAACAATAATTTTCTTCTCCTCCTCTTGACAACAACTTCATCCATTCTTTATTGAAATGAACAAAACAAAAATAACCTACTTTCTTCTGCGTCATTTGCATCGGTTGCCTCCCATGAAGCTCCTTTGGGTATGATAACGCCTAGTCCATAACTTATGGTGTTTAGGGTGATGTCGTGTCATGTGTAGGTCTTCAGCTCCTTTTTCCCAGGGAAGTGCTTAACAAAAGTATACTTTGAATGAAGTTCAAATCTCACATTACCTTCAAAACATTAATGGTAAGTTTGATGGTCCTTAGAAATAGCCTACCTATTATAATTAGAAAAACGAGATCTTCATGCATATCAACAATGACAAGATCAATCACAATAGGGCAATCATTAATTTGAATGAATACACCATGCCTAATCCCTACTACTTGTGTAAAGGTAGAATTGGTCATGTTCAATTTAATCTCACGTGTAACAAATGGACCAGGATTGAGCTTATCATGGACGAACGAAGGTCATTGTGACCTAGTTTTCCATGTGCCAGCACGTCCTCGTCTACCGCTACTGCATGGCCACGAGGCCTTGCAGACATTTCGCCAGGTTTGTCAATAGCCCAGACTGCCCTGACTACAAATTCGCTATGGTGGATACCACCAACGATGTAAAGGTGCTCAAAACTTTGGGAATCAGCTGCCAAAATCTTGTCGACGTCCAGAAGCAATACAAGATCAACGACAACAAGAAGTGGCAGGACTCCCTTGCTGACCTCGTCGAGGCCATCATCGACCCCTTCTACAAAGGCATGATGGATGTCATCAAGCAGAACATGAGTGCTTGCCACTCGGTTTGGGAGAAGAAACTGGACAGAGATCACATAGATTACATGACCAAGAACTCGTACACAAGCTACAACACGTACAAGTGGATCATCGACATGAGGGCGTACCTGCTTCCCCTTGATGGCGAGGGATTGGACAACAAGAGTAGTAGTAGTGGCAAGCGTCTCAATAAGTAGATGATTGATGATCGTTTCCTAGATTATGTAATTATTCGGTGAGATGTGCTAATGTGATGTTTAGTTACTTAAGTAATTGATGTTTAATTTTGTTATGCATTCATGTTTTATAAATATATGTTGCTGTTTTGTAGACAAAGCATAAAAATTGTTGTACAAAGAGAGAAAAATTCACATAGCAAACGGTTTAATAAGGACAAACGTCTATGATGATTATCATAAAATGCAGACAATTACTTTTGGGCAAACCGTTTTGTCGTAACAGACACGACTTGCGATGGGAAATCGTCCGTGTTACATTCATTCATCACAATCAGTTTTTTCTACCGAACAGTTTCCCTTATATCGCACACGCCTTGTGGTAGGGAATCATCTTTGTTATTTTCACTCATCACAAATAGTTCTTCGGACTGAACTGTATGCATTATATTGCACACACATATCAGTTCTGAATAATGCATGATGGTTCAGTCATCGCATACAATTCCATTTCTTTTTGACGACTTTATTTTCCACCATTTGCGTTGTATGCATCGCACACAGTTCGGTCGAAGGGTGTGCGATAGATGTGTCATCTTAGGAAGGTTCTGCACTAGTGCAGTGATGATGGGGGCGATGGCTATGGAGATGAGATGGGAAATGGCGGCGGCTAGGGTTTGTGAATGGCCCCCGATTCTCTGTTTCATCGATGGGCGGCTCTCTCAATGTTCTGTTGTGAATTAGACTCAGGTCCCTTTATAAAGTGTACTTGGTTGGATGCCACGATGCTGACGGCGGGTTAAACGATTGCTAGCATGAGGGCACATGGTCATACAATGCGCTCTCTTTTGCTCTGTTGAGTTCCCGACGACCCTATTGGGCCTAGCATGGCTCCCACATATGGTGTTTGTTTCCTTGCGATGATTTTCTTTCATAGTTGTGTACATTTCCCACGGAAACACATTAAACAAAGGATTTCTTAATTTATTGCTTTCATTGGTCATTAGTGACATCATCGAAGTGATTTTCTCTAATATTTTGGGATTATCCGGCTTAAACAATGGCGGAAGGAGTGCAAAAATATCACTCAACAGCCTATGGGCCATAGACGCCTCCAAGCGCCCTTGAAAGGTAGGTGACTAAAGGGGGTGCCAATTGACCCCAAGTCCCATGCCCCCCTTCTGGCTTCTAAGCTCTTCCGATGCAAAACTTTTGGAGCAGATTTTCTTTTATTTTTCTGGGGTCCTAGTGACGGAGTCGAATCCGACAGATCTCGGGTAGGAGGTCCCGACCTGGTAGTCTTGACATGATAACATGACACAAGAAGACACGATGTTTACCCAGATTCAGACTCTCTCGAAGAGGTAAAACCCTATGTCCTGTTTTGTTTGTATTGATTACATGTTGATCTACCTCGAGATCGGGTATGAATGATTTCGGCCTCTACGGTCTATGCCCCTCAGTTTATATAGACATCGGGGGTACCTAGGGTCACACATAGGTCGTTTACATCTGAAGATTGCATCTGTGCCTTGGAGTATGCACCAAATTTTCAGAAGATTCCATCTTGATTCCCTCATGGGGTGTGAAGAATATGGCCCACTGGTTGGTCATATAGGGCTCCTCAGCACGGCCCACATTTGGGAGTCGGCGTGGTTAGCACCCCCTTATCCAGAACACCATCACCTGGTAGGGTACTTTCTTCACAGTGGTCCAAAATTCACCTCTGACGGCATCACCGACAATTATTTCATTAATTTTCTGCATTATAAGATAAACATAGTTAAATCAATGCAAACATAATAGAAAATCATTGTTGGAAATATGCCCTAGAGGCAATAATAAATTGGTTATTATCATATTTCCTTGTTCATGATAATTGTTTATTATCCATGCTAGAATTGTATTGATTGGAAACTGAAATACATGTGTGGATACATAGACAACACTGTGTCCCTAGTGAGCCTCTATAGGACTAGCTCGTTGATCAAAGATGGTCAATGTTTCCTGGCCATAGACATGAGTTGTCATTTGATAACGGGATCACATCATTGGGAAAATGATGTGATGGACAAGACCCAAACTATGAACGTAGCATATGATCGTGTCAAGTTTATTGCTATTGTTTTCTGCATGTCAAGTATCTGTTCCTATGACCATGAGATCATGCAACTCACTGACACCAGAGGAGTACCTTGTGTGTATCAAACATTGCAATGTAACTGGGTGACTATAAAGATGCTCTACAGGTATCTCCGAGGGTGTCTGTTGTGTTGGCATGGATCAAACTGGGATTTGTTACTCCGTGTGACGGAGAGGTATCTCAGGGCCCACTCGGTAATACAACATCATAATGAGCTTGCAACCAAAGTGACTAAAGAGTTAGCCACGAGATATTGTATTACGGAATGAGTAAAGAGACTTTCCAGTAACGAGATTGAACTAGGTATGGAGATACCGACGATCCAATCTCGGGCAAGTAACATACCGATGAACAAAGGGAACTACGTACGGGATTGACTGAATCCTTGACATAAAGGTTCGACCGATAAAGATCTTCGTAGAATATGTAGGAACCAATATGGGCATCCAGGTCCCGCTATTGGTGATTGGACGTAGAGGTGTCTCGGTCATGTCTGCATAGTTCTCGAACCCGCACGGTCTACACACTTAACGTTTGGTGACGGTATAAGTCACTACTGGAATCAGGGAATTTACCATCAGGCAGTTCTTTGCCGTCTGCCAGCTGATGACAAAGAAGGTCTTTGCCATCAGCTTCCAAAAAACAAAGGCAAGGAATACACTGATGGCAAAGATATTATTTGCCATCAGTGCATTCTTTGCCGTTGGCTGGCAGATGGCAAAGAGCCCATAGGTAGACGAGAAAGAACCCTCTGGGCCCCACCGGACCGTGGACTGTTTAGGTCAAAATTGGGCCCTTCTTTGCCGTCTGCCAGTAGACGGCAAAGAGCCTAAAAGCAGACGACAAAGAGGCTAGCCTCTTTGCCGTCTGCCAGCGGACGGCAAAGGGCCTAACCTAACTAACGGCCGCCCCGCCCCGACCTCTCTCTCTCTCTCTCTCACTCTCTCTCGCTCTCTCTCCCCGACGCCCACCACCGCCCCCGACAACCACCGCCGCCGCCGTCGCGCCGCCGCCCCATCGCGCCCGTTGCGCCCACCGCCGCCGTCGCGCCACCGCTCCACCGCCCCCGCCGCGTCGCCGCCCCACCACCCCCATCGCGCCCGTCGTCCCCGCCGCCCACGCCGCCCCTGCCGGTGAGTACCCCCGCCGGCCGCCCCCTTTTTTGTTTTTTATGTTTTTTTTCTATTAAATTAGTTAGGTTAGTTTATTAGTTTATTAGGTTAGTTAGGTTAGTTTATTAGATTAGAAAAAAGAAAAGAAAGGAAAAATTAGAAAAAAGAATAAACGTAGAAGAAAAAAAAGAAGAAGGAAAAAAATGAAAAAGGAAAAAGGAAAAGAAGAAGAAGGAAAAGAAGAAGGAAAAGAAGAAGAAGAAGAGGAGGAGGAGGAGAAGAAAGAAGAAGAAGAAGAAGAAGAAGAAGAAGAAGAAGAAGAAGAAGAAGAAGAAGAAGAAAAAGAGGAGAGGAGGAGAAGAAGAAGAGGAAAAAGGAAAGGAAGAAGAAGAAGAAGAAGAAGAAAAGGAAGAAAAGGAAGAAGAGGAAGAAGAAGAAAAGGAAGAAGAGGAAAAAAAGAAGAAGAGGAAGAAGAAAAGGTACCACTGACCCCCGACGCCACTGACCCCCCGACGCCAGTGACCCCCGACCCCCGACGCCACCGACCCCCGATGCCACTGACCCCCGACGCCACTGACCCCCGATGCCACTGACTCCCGACGCCACTGACCCCCGACCCCCGACACCTCTTCAGCCTCCTGTTGACCGAAAAGGTGCTCTTCAGCCTTCCAGAGGCCGACGGGGTCATAGTTTTGTAAGTTATGAGTTAGGTCATATATTTTCCGATTTTGTTATAAAGAACATCATATTTGTGTTGATCGGGTGGATTTCAATGTGCAGTTGTTTCGTCGCTGCGAGGGTCTGGTGTTCGACGACTTCCCCGTGCATTGGACGAGCTCCGCCCCTGCGTTCGTGGGTGAGCACAAATGACATCTCCTCCCCCCCTTAATTTGCTCTGTTCCGGTCTTCATGCCGATGAAACTCGCTAGCTATAGGTGTCTTCAATCATTAGTATGCGTGACCAGTATGCGTCTCCCGTTCGAAAGGGCGGCATCTATAAATATGCATGTCTTTGCATATTTATAACCGCCATCCTTTCGAATTGTCCAACGTTATCCATGGACAGCCCGAGTATGTGTAGATTGGGTTCGTTTTCCCATATGCTCTGCTCCGGATCCGATGCAAAATTTCGTCAGTGCCTCCCTGTTGTTCTCTGGCTACACATCCTCTCTGTTTATTACCGAGACATGTATCAGGAGAACAACAGGGAGGTGCTGCCGAAATTCTGCACCGGATCCGGAGTAGAGCATGGGAAAACGAACCCAATCTACACATACTCGGGTGGGATTAGGACATATCTTTACCTATTAGCGTGTAGGTTACATGGGCGTAATAAAATTGACAAACTTAATTAAGTGATGAATATATATGATGAATTATATATATATATATATATATATTTCTTGTGTGTTTAGTAGGTAGGCAAGATGAGTGCTCGTGTGTGGATGTACACCGGTCACACTAGTCAGGAAGACATGACCAATGAATGGTTAACAAAAACCAAGGGGTTTGTGAGAGCCGCATTTGCAAATGGTCATGAAAAAACCTGGTGCCCCTGTGTCCGGTGCGACAACTTTAAAAAGAGGACATCGGGTGAAATGGGTAAACACCTGCAGAAGTGGGGTTTTACGCCTGATTATACGGTGTGGACATTTCATGGTGAGTCTACCCAACGTGCCAGAGCTGAGGTGGTTCGTCGTCGCACCGACGAGCATGGTACCGGGATCGAAGACATGGTGCCATACTTTGATGATGCTCGGGATTCGGACGATGAGATGAAGGAATCTGCAAAGGCCTTCTATGAAATGTTGGAATCTTCAAAACGTCCTCTCCACGAGCACACTGAGCTTTATCAGCTAGATGCCATCGCGCAAGTAATGTCTCTGAAGGCGCAATTCAACCTGGGCAGAGAATGCTACGACGCGATGATGACAAAATTTGGACGCTTTCTACCCAAAGGCCATGTACTTCCTGCAAACCTGTACCAGTCGGACAAAATCATCCGTGTACTTAAGATGCCCTATGAGAAGATAGATGCCTGTGAGAATGGATGTGCCTTATTTAGGCTTGAGTATGCAGACTTGAACTATTGTCCCATTTGCAAGTCTTCCAGGTATGTTGTGGTAGACAACGGTATGGGTGAGAAGATTCAGAGCAAAATCCCCGTTAATGTTCTTCGGTATATGCCAATCATACCAAGACTTCAACGTCTTTTCATGGTCGAAGAGACTGCTAGACAGATGGCATGGCACAAATTGGGCAAAAGAACCGAACTAGATGCAGATGGGAATCAGATGTTGGTACACACTTCAGACGCTTTTGCGTGGAAGCACTTCGATGCATTACATAAGGATAAAGCGACAGATCCAAGGCATCCTCGAGTCGCCATCAGCACAGATGGGTTCAATGTGTTTGGTATGATGACAACCCAATACAGTTGTTGGCCTGTATTTGTCATTCCACTCAATCTCCCCCCGGACATATTATGCAAAGAAAGAACATTTTCCTGACGTTGATAATTCCAAGGCCCAACTATCCGGGGAAGAATATGAATGTGTACATGCAACCGCTTAAGGATGAATTGCAAGAAGCTTGAGATAATGGGATCAAGACATACGACGCCGCTACAAAACAAAACTTCTCAATGCATGTGTGGTACATGTACTCGATACATGACTTGCCGGCGTATGCGCTATTCGTTGGCTGGTGTGTGCATGGAAGGTTCCCGAGCCCCACATGCAAGGCAGCTCTTCAGTTCCGTTGGTTGCAGGTGGGTCGCAAGTTTTCTTGCTTCGACTTGCATAGACAGTTCCTGGATCCTCGCCATAAGTTCAGAAAAGACAAGAAGAATTTCATCAAAGGTAGAGTTGTCAAAAACTCTGCACCAACTGCGTTAACATGCCAACAGACCCTGGATCAGTTAAACGCTCTTGAGCCTAATCCAGAGCGTCCAGGGTATTTAAAAGGGTATAATTCGGAACACGCCTGGACTCACAAGACATGCTTATGTGATCTGCCTTACTTCAAAGACCTCCTTTGCCCACACAACATCGACGTGATGCACACTGAAAAGAATATCGCCGAGGCCCTTTTTGGTACATTGCTCGGCATAGAGGGGAAGTCAAAGGATAATCCTAAGGCTAGAGTCGATCAGGAGGCTCTATGTGATAGACCGTTACAAAACATGCGACAACCGAAAGGAAAGCAGAATTGGACGAAGCCAAAGGCATGGTTCAATCTTGGAAAGCCAGCTATGAGGGAAATGATCTTGTGGGTGAAAATGCAGTTGATGTTCCCCGATAGGTATGCAGCGAATCTAAAGAGGGGAGCGAGTCTTGACAAATTGAAAATATATGGTCTCAAGAGTCATGATTGGCACATATGGCTTGAGCGGGTAATGCCGGTGATGTTGCGTGGCTTTATCCCTGAGGATGAATGGCTAGTACTAGTAGAGCTGAGCTATTTCTTCCGTTCTCTTTGTGCGAAAGAACTATCGCCTGGCGTGCTAGATGAAATGGAAAAGTTGGCGTCGGAGTTGATCTGCAAGTTAGAGAAGATCTTTCCACCGGGCTTCTTTAATCCAATGCATCATTTGATTTTGCATCTCCCGACCGAGGCAAGATTGGGGGGCCCGTGCAAAATCGTTGGTGCTATGCAACTGAGAGGATGCAGAAGACGCTTCGAGCAAAATGTAAAAATAAACGTAGAATTGAAGCATCGATGGCCGAGGCATTCATTACCGAGGAGGCGGCAAACTTCGTGACAACACACTACGAAGCCAAAAATCGTCATTTGCATAATCCGAAGCCTCGGTACAATGCTGGCGACCCTAAAAAAGGTCGATCCAACCTCAGCCTATTCAAAGGGAAGCTCGCACCAGCCGGTGCTTCGAAAGCAATAGCGTTGGATGTCGAAGAATGGCGGACCATTTCGTTGTATATCTTGAACAACCTAACAGAAGTGCGGCCATACATCGAGTAAATTCTCGGTACATTGTTTCACAACTTCTAATTCCTTTGAACTGCTCTTATTCCCGGATATTTGATACAGTCGATACGTCGCCAAATTCTCGGATGGAGCGGTGATCCAAAAGGATTCCATCGATGAGTATGAGCTTCTGGCAAAGCATGGAGGCGGCTGTGACGCCCTGGTTTTGTGCTACAGTAATCCCTGTAATTAAGCTACAGTAGTCCCACACTAATGATGCCACGTCACCGCGTTTACTGTTGCTAAACTCGCGTTGGTTCAAACCCCGTTTAGATTCCGTTGCAAAATTAATTCGTCTGAAGGGTGAATTTAAAGTTGTGCAAAACCAGAATTAAAAATGTTGGATGGATCGCAAATATTCCCTAAGGATTTATAAAATTGAAACCGACATTTTTGGAATTATTTTAGAGCCTCTAATAATTAAAATAGACGCTATTAATAATAAATTAACAAAGACCCTAATGGGCCGAAATAGGCCGGCCCAGCCGGCTGTTATATGGGGGGCCAGGGGCAAACCCTAGCGCCCCCAGCCCCCGCAACGCCCCCGCCCGCCCCCCCGATGCGCGACCCGCCCCTGCGCCGGCCCGCGCCCGCCTCTGCCGCTCCCCCCCCCCACCGCGCTCGCGACGACCCCGCCGCCTGGACCGCGCCGCCTCCACCCGTCGCCGCCCGCGCCGGTCGCCTCCTTCCCGCGCCGTTGGCCGTCGGCGCTCGTCGCCCCGCCACCGCCGCCTCCCGCCGTCGTCACCGCCGCCTCGCGCCGGCGCTCGTCGCCGCCACGCCTCCCGCCGCCGCCTCGGTCCGCCACCGTTGTGAGTTCGCCGACCCCCCCCCCCCCCGCCGGCGGTCGCCGCCGCGCCGTGCGGCTGCGTGCGCGCGCGAGCGTGTGCGGGTGCGTGCACGCGCGCCCACGTCCGTGGCTGCGCCACTGGCCACCTGGACATTGTCCGGCCTGCCCACTGGACAGTGGGCCCAGTGCCCGTGTTAAAAAAATATATATTTAAAAAATTAATAATAAATAATAATAAAAAATATAATAATAATAAATAAATATAAATAGATAAATGAATTAGTTAAATTAATTAATTACTTAATTAGTGAATCAATTAATTAGGTAATTAATTAATTAACTAGATGATTAAGATTAATTAGATTAATTAATTAAACTGTTAATTAATCTGTTCATTAATTTAATTAAACAATATTTACAGTTTTGGATAATTCAAATTTAATAATTAAATTAATTTCAGAATATTGCTAAATCTTTATTAAATCATATAAAATAAACCGTAGTCCGGATTAAAAAGTTTTGAACATGAAAGTTGCTCAGAATAATTCCACGAATCCGAATACGCAATCCGTTAGTCTGTCACATGCCCCTAGCATAACAAACATGGAACTTTTTCATCGATTTCATCTATCCGGTAAAAGCCAAAGATCCGGGAAATATCGTCAGATATTCTTCCGACCCGTCTGTGACGCGTAATACTGCGTTAGTGCATGCCTAGCCCTGCATATTGCCATGTCATGAATCGTGATGCATTTGTCTACTTTATATTTATTGTTTCTTCCCCCTCTTCTTACCGGTAGACCCCGAGACCGACGCTGCTGCCGGGTACGACTACGCCGTTGACGATCAGCCTTTTGCCGCAGAGCAGCAAGGCAAGCAACCCCCCTTGAGCATTCCGATATCGCCCATTTCCTTTCCCTCTCAACCTTGCATTAGATTTTGCTACTGTATTAGTTAGCTCCTATTCTGATGCATAGCCTGTTTTTGATAAACTGTTACTATACCTGCAATCATATCAACTTCTTAGTATAGGTTGATCAATGAATCCCCTGAGACCCCCCTTAGTCCCAGTTGCCCCTACTTCTTCATCGATGAATCGAAGACCCGAAGACTCGGTCAACCGGCCGACGAGCCAGACCCCTCACATCACCGCACACCCCTTAAGTATGGCACTGCAGAGCTACTATCGAGTGCCGAGGGTGATACCTCACCTAGCACTCCCGATGTTAATTCTGTAGCGTAGCTAATCGATCGTGGGTATCGAGGGTGATTCCTCCTTCCCATTTATCGATAGCGACTCTTGTCATCCACATACCTCGAGTGGGATCCATCGAGGGTGATTCCTCGGATATCCACTTGGTGTATAAACACACAGTTACTTCTACTTGACTTTGTTTACATGGGAAAGACGGGACTGGAGGGACAGGCGGTACCACCCTGGTTGAGGTGGACCTGAGTTCCCGACAGTCTTGAGACGGGTCGGCCCCAAGGGTACCCGTGTGTGAGATGTGGTGGGATGCGCCGGTAAGGCATCCGGGTTATGTTGAGGCGTGGACGGGCATGAGAGGCCCTTGCCACACATCCTCGAGTCGGGGTGACGGGATCGCACTTTGAGGGTCGCGCTTGCTCCGCATTAATAAAATGCTAATGGGTTGGGTATTTGATCTGAGTTGGTCGTTGGCCTTATTGCGCACCAAACCATCACGTGGGAAAGTTATGGGCACTCAGCGTCGTTGTATCAGCCGAAGCTCTTCGGACGTCAGCAATGGAGTGGCGCACGATGGATTGGACTGGACGGTGCAGCTCTTCGACTGGAGTGTACTAGGTCTGTTTCCGGCCGCGTACGCATCGTGCAGGAGTGCAAGGGCAAGTGGGCCCACGAACCTGCGCGCTTAGGATTTAGACCGGCGGGCTGGCCTCTTCGTTGAGCCTAGGTGGGGCGACGACGTGCTGCTATCCCAAGGCCGGGCATGACCCTGGAAAGTGTGTCCGGCCGAAGGTGATCAGGCGTGTTGGAGATGCGGTGCACCCCTGCAGGGATGATTAATCTATTCGAATAGCCGTGTCCACGATAACAGGACGACTTGGAGTTGTACCTTGACCTTATACAACTATAATTGTGGCTTTAAATTAAAATGAATGTGGCTCCGAGATTGCTTCCTCGCAGGGAGTCGAGGAAGAATCTCTGGGCGTGGTTACTTAATAAAATTGCTACAATAATATGACTATATGTGATATACCAGTCTACTCTCTTCTAATGCTGCAAGATGCTAGTCTTCGATAGGACTAGTCCTTTCCCCGCATTCTTGCTTTCTGCAGTCAGTCCAGATATAACCCCATTACTTGATACTGATGCATACTTAGCATAGTTCTGATGTCAGTCTTGCGAGTACTTTGGATGAGTACTCACTGCTACTTTGCTTTCTCTTTCCCCCTCGATACGATTCTGCGTTCAGGCGATGGAGCCCAGGAGGTGGAGTACGCCGGAGACGACTAGTACACCACCGCTGGAGCCTACTACTACGTGGAGAGTGCCGACGCTCAGGAGTAGTTAGGAGGTTCCCAGGCAGGAGGCCTCACCTCTTTCGATCCGCTGCTTATGTTTGTGCTAGCCTTCTTAAGGCAAAACTTGTTTAACTTATGTCTGTACTCAGATATTATTTGCTTCCGCTGACTCGTGTTTGTCGAGCTTTGTATACGAGCCCTCAAGGCCCCTGGCTTGTAATATGAAGCTGTATGACTTTAATTGGTGTCTAGTGTTGTGTTGTGATATCGATCAGTGAGTCCCTAATCTTGGTCGTACGCATTGTGTGTATGATTAGCGTACGGTCGAGATCGGGGGCGTCACAAGTTGGTATCAGAGCCGACTGCCTGTAGGTAGCCCCCTTTCCAACTCCTTGGCCGAAGTTGAGTCTAGTTATTGGAAAACTTTTAGTAACATAGTTGTGTGGCTTACGGGCCCATATCTCAACCGGGTGGTATTAGGATCTTTTACTCCTCGTCTATACTCTGGGTTCTAATCTTTCTTCTCTTTCGGGTTAAAGATTTTGCTAAATCTAACATTAGGTTCTCGTGATCACATCCACCGGAGAATTGTTTCGTCGAAAATTGTCTTCTTTGAATTTATGTTGCACGCACTGTCAGTTGACATCTTGAATCTCCTTGTTACAAATGCGTCCCGCTAGGCAGATCGTTCGTCTGACCTTTGCGCACGATACGACTGGGTTCTCGGCCATTCTGATCGGCCTCTTGAAGAAGCTGGGATATCGCTGGTACCCCGAGTACACTGTTTACGAGGACTACCGCGAGTTCAACCAGGAACAGTATGGGGCTGAGATGGTTATCTGGGATCGACAGGACCTCTCCATCACTGAGCTGCACACCTTCCGTGGCATTGGAGTGACTGTTGAGATGGCCGTACAGGATGCTGCCTATGCTGCTATTGTTCGACTCCGTGCAGCGAACCCCTGTTTGGAGGAGACGGCATACCGATACATCCCGTATGTTCCTGCTGGAGTTGATACGGCAGCCGACGCTGAGGTCTTGACCCCTTTCGCGCCGCAGCGCAACGACCGGTCCTACACTGCTGTCTGCACCCCCTACGTGAGTCGTCGTTACGACCCACAGGTTCTGGTCCAGTACACTGAGGCTCTGGATCGCACTGTCAGGGCTCTTAACGTCGAGCTGTACGCCACCCGTGCTTGTCTGTATCAGGCTATGGAGCACTTGTTGCCAGTAGTCCGTGCGAGGATACATCCGGAGCACATCCTTTACCCGCCTCGGACTGATTTTCCCCCAGGTCTTGGATGGCCTGAGGTTGGAGGTCGTACTCCGGCACGTGGACCTGCGCTCCCGCTTGGTATGCAGGTTCTGCATGGGAGTGTGCACGGGATGCACGACCCTGCCACCGGGTTTCACAATCAGGGTCATCTGCAGTTCCGTGGCTACTTTCGTTGTCCCCGACGTTGATGTAGCTTATCGCTATGTCCCGTTGTTGTATCCCTCCACCGCATGCCTGCGTGCCGCCTAGTTGTCTAGGTTATTTTCATGCCGGACCTATCGTCTATTTCATAACGGACTTATGGTTTGTAATAGACCTATGTATGGATCTGTATGTTGATTTCGAACTACCATGTTGAAATTCGAACTGCTATGTCGTATCTATTGCACTTCCTTCTTTGTGCAATTTACTTCATGAATGATTCATTGATTTTGCAATTACCAAATGCTAAACTACCACTGTTAAAATTTGACAGAATGGTTAGGCCAGCTGGTCGTGGTCGTGGTGCGCCTGAACCACCACCACCACCGGACTACATGGCTGGTATGATGCAGCAGTTTGAACTGAATCGCCAGTTTATGCAAGGGCTGATGGACCAGATCCCGAGGCCTAATATGAATCAGCAGCCAACCCCAATGACTCTGCAAGACTTCATGTGCCTCAACCGTATGACCTACCGCAGCTCAACTCAGCCGCTTGACGCAGATGACTGGCTCCGTGACATCACCTTTGAAATGGAGTCTTCAGGCGCCCTAGAGGCTAGCTATGTCACCTTTGCCTCGTACTTTCTGAAGGGCCCCGCTACTCAATGGTGGGACAGCCACAGGCGCTCTAAGCCTATTGGAACAATCATCACCTGGCCAGAGTTCCAAGCTGCGTTCCGTGCTCGTCACATTCCTCAGGGAATGATGGATAAGAAGAAGCGTGAATTCCGCAACTTAGTCCAGGGTAACAAGGCTGTGGATGCTTATCAGCGGGAATTTCTGGACTTATCTAGCTATGCTGAAGAAGACCTTGCAACTGATGCTCGTAGGCGGGAGAAGTTCCGTGAAGGCCTCCACCCAGATATCAAACTAGCACTCCTTGCTCAAGACTTCGGTAACTTTGCCACCTTGGTGAACAAGTCTATTATGGTGGAAACGGGTCTGCAGGACTATAAGGACAGCAGCAAGCGCAACCGTGACATGGGCTCATCTTCGGGCTCAGGAACTCAAAAGCGCAAGATATGGATCCCCCACAACATGTACCATGCACCGCCTCCTGCTCCGAGGCCGTCTTATGCTGCACCTCGTCTGCCTCCACCCCCACCTAGGCAGCCGAGGCTCCCAGCTCCGCCACCACGAACTCCTGCTCCCCCTTCTCGTCCTGAGGATGGGCTGTGCTTCAAGTGTGGTCATCCAGGACACCGTGCTAGATAATGCAGGCAGAATCGGAATCAACTTGCACTGCCTTCCAACCAGCCCCGCAACATCAACGCCAGGCCTAACACTGGTCGTGTTCAAGCTAACAATATTGATCTGAGTGAAGTTCAAGACCAGCCTGCTACTGTGATGGGTACTCTTCTTGTTAACTCAGTACCAGCTTCTGTATTGTTTGATACAGGAGCATCGCATTCTTTTATGTCTGAAGATTTTGCATACATGCATGACATTAAGTGTGAAGAGATGAACGTCCCAATAGTGGTAAACACCCCCGCAGGCCAATGTCAGACTTCCATTATTAGTCACAATGTTCCCATTGAAATTGAAGGGTTGGGATTCCATGCCTCCCCCATAATGCTGAAGTCTTCAAATATCGATCTCATTCTCAGAATGGATTGGTTGAAAGCGCATACCGCTTCTATTGTTTGTGACACCAAAACCGTCCACCTCCTGCATCCTTCGAATGAGATTGTAAGCTATCATGCTCGTCTTGTTCGGAATGCCGAAGCCCGACTATATGCCATGAATGCAAATGAGTCACCTCTTGAAGGGATTGAAAACATTCCAGTTGTCCGGGATTTCCAAGATGTTTTTCCGGAAGAACTTCCAGGGATTCCCCCTGCTAGAGTTGTCGAGTTTGTCATCGACTTGGTACCTGGTATCACTCCTATTGCCAAGCGTCCGTATAAGATGCCACCACATGAACTCCTAGAAATTAAGCAAGAAATTGACAATTCGCTTCGTCTGGGTTTCATTCGTCCAAGTTCATCTGCTTGGGGAGCACCTTCTCTCTTTGTCAAGAAGAAAGATGGTACGAATCGGTTGGTCCAAGATTACCGTCCCATCAACCAAGCAACGATTCAAAACAAATATCTGCTTCCTCGGATCAACGATCTGTATGATCAACTTGTCGGTTCAGCAGTGTATTCAAAACTCGACTTGAGGTTGGGTTACCATCAGATCCGGGTTCGTGAAGAGGATATTCCGAAGACTGCATTCGTTACTCGCTATGGTTCATACGAGTACACCATCATGTCCTTCGGCTTAACCAATGCTCCAGCAACTTTCTCTCGTCTGATAAACTATATATTCATGGATTACCTCGATAAATTCGTCATGGTTTATCTAGATGATATCCTGGTTTATTCCAAGAATAAAGAAGAGCATGATGAACATCTTTGTCTTATACTGGAGAGGCTTCGAGAACATCAACTCTATGCTAAGTATTCAAAGTGTGAGTTCTGGATGGACGAAGTAACCTACCTTGGTCATGTGATCTCCAAGGATGGTATTGCGGTCAACCCTGAACGAGTTCAGGCTATTCTTGACTAGACTCCCCCAAAGAATGTCAAGCAAGTCAGAAGTTTTCTCGGACTCGCCAGCTATTGCCGTCGATTCATCGAGAACTTCTCCAAGATTGCAAAGCCCTTAACCAATTTGCTTCACAAAGGTGTTAAATATGAGTGGACAGAAAAATGTCAGGAGAGCTTTCAGGCACTTAAGGACAAACTGACGTCTGCTCCAGTGCTTGCTCCTCCGGATACTCGTAAGGACTTCGTTATCTATTGTGATGCTTCACGTCAAGGCATGGGCTGCGTCCTAATGCAAGAGCGCAGAGTGGTTGCTTATGCATCTCGTCAATTGCGTCCTCATGAAGAGAACTACCCAGTTCATGACCTTGAACTAGCAGCAGTAATTCATGCACTGAAAGAGTGGCGACAATACCTTGTTGGTAATTGTTGCGAGATCTACACCGACCACCAAAGTCTGAAGTATCTGTTTACTCAGCCAGATCTGAACCTCCGTCAACAGAGATGGATGGAGCGCATAGCAGATTACAATGTGGGTATTTCTTATACCCCAGGCAAGGCTAATGTAATGGCCGATGCTTTGAGCCACAAGTCGTACTGCAATCACCTTCAGGTTCATAAGGTTCATCCCCGTCTTCAAAAAGAATTTCGCAAGCTGAACCTCCATATTGTTCCTCAGGGTTATCTCACTCCCCCTCCTGAAGGATCCTACAAAATGAACCTCCACGTTGTTTCCTAGGGTTCTCTTAATACCCTGGTTGCTAAACCAGATCTTGTGGACGTCATCAAGTGGATCCAGAAGTGTGACAATGAAGTCGAGAGGATTAAATTCGATCTCGCAGAAGGGAAGCCCTCACCCTTCACTATTGCTGAGGATGGCGCTTTGTATTTCAAGGGCCGCCTAGTGGTACCGAGTAAGGAGGAAAACAACGATTTGACTCAGGAGGTCATGAAGGAAGCACATGACACTCCGCTGTCTATTCATCCTGGTAGTACCAAGATGTACCAAGACATTCGTCAAAGATTCTAGTGGTCTAACATGAAGCAAGACATTGCACGCTATGTTTCAGAATGTGACATTTGCCATCGTATCAAAGCAGAACATCAAAGGCCTGCTAGAACTCCGCAACCTATTTCTATTCCTGAATGGAAATGGGATCATGTTGAAATGGACTTCATTACTGGTTTTCCCAGATCGCAGAAAGGTAATGATGCTATTCTTGTCGTCATTGACCGACTTTCCAAAGTTGCACATTTTCTAGCCGTCAAAAAAACTATTACTGCAAGTCAGCTGGCAGATCTATACATGTCCAGAGTTGTTTCACTCCACAGTATTCCACTGGTTATCAGTTCAAACCGTGGCAGTTTATTCACTTCAAGATTCTGGGCAAGTTTCCAGGAAGCTATGGGAACTCATTTGTCATTCAGCACCGCTTTTCACCCTCAATCTCAGGGTCAAGTTGAAAGAGTCAATCAGATTCTCGAAGACATGCTTCGAGCTTGTATCATTTCTTTTGGCAAGAAATGGGAGGAATCTCTCCCGTATGCTGAGTTCTCCTACAACAATAGCTATCAAGCTAGTCTGAAGATGGCTCCTTTTGAGGTGTTATATGGACGTAAGTGTCGAACTCCTCTAAATTGGTCAGAAACTAGGGAACGTACACTTATCGGTCCGGATATTATTCAACATGCCGAAGATCAAGTCCGCATTATTCATGCAAATCTGAAGGCTGCTCAGTCTCGTCAGAAGAGTCAGTATGACCATCATCACAAAGATATGGTCTATCAACCTGGTGAAAAGGCTTATCTTCGAGTCACGCCAATGAGAGGTACACACCGTTTCGGGATCAAGGGCAAACTGGCTCCTCGATATATTGGTCCTTTCACTGTTCTCGAAAGGCGTGGTGAAGTGGTATATCAATTGGAATTACCGTCAAACCTTTCTCAGGTTCACGATGTGTTCCATGTGTCGCAACTTCGTCGCTGCTTCAAGGATCCTATCCGAGCGGTGGATCATGATATGCTTGAACTGCAACAAGACCTTTCTTACATGGAGCAACCAGTCCGCATTCTTGATGAAACTGAACGTCGGACTCGTCACAAGGTTACCAAATTCTTCAAAGTGCAATGGGCAAATCATTCTGAAGATGAAGCCACTTGGGAACGCGAAGATCTTCTTCGTGCAGAACACCCCGGGCTCTTCCCTTCTACTTCTTGATTCTCGGGACGAGAATTCTTTTTAGTAGGGGAGAATTGTGACGCCCTGGTTTTGTGCTACAGTAATCCCTGCAATTAAGCTACAGTAGTCCCACACTAATGATGCCATGTCACCACATTTACTGTTGCTAAACTCGCGTTGGTTCAAACCCCGTTCAGATTCCGTTGCAAAATTAATTCGTCTAAAGGGTGAATCTAAAAGTTGTGCAAAACCAGAATTAAAAATGTTGGATGGATCGCAAATATTCCCTAAGGATTTATAAAATTGAAACCGACATTTTTGGAATTATTTTAGAGCCTCTAATAATTAAAATAGACGCAGTTAATAATAAATTAAAAAAAAACCTAATGGGCCGAAATAGGCCGGCCCAGCCGGCTGTTATAAGGGGGGCCAGGGGCAAACCCTAGCGCCCCCAGCCCCCGCAACGCCCCCGCCCGTTCCCCCCCGACGCGCGACCCGCCCCTACGCCGGCTCGCGCCCGCCTCTGCCGTCCCCACCCCCCCCCCCCCGCGCCCGCGACGACCCCGCCGCCTCCACCCGTCGTCGCCCGCGCCGGTCGCCTCCTCCCCGCGCCGTTGGCCGCCGGCGCTCGCCGCCCAGCCACCACCGCCTCCCGCCGTCGTCACCGCCGCCTCGCGCCGGGCGCTCGTCGCCGCAACACCTCCCGCCGCCGCCTCGGTCCGTCCCCGCTGTGAGCTCGCCGACCCGCCCCCCCCCCCCCGCCACCCGGACATTGTCCGGCCTGCCCACTGGACAGTGGGCCCAGTGCCCCTGTTAAAAAAATAAAATATTTCAAAAATTAATAATAAATAATAATAATAAATAAATATAAATAAATAAATGAATTAGTTAAATTAATTAATTACTTAATTAGTGAATCAATTAATTAGGTAATTAATTAATTAATTAGATGATTAAGATTAATTAGATTAATTAATTAAACGGTTAATTAATCTGTTAATTAATTTAATTAAACAGTGTTTGCTGTTTTGGAGAATTCGAATTTAATAATTAAATTAATTTCAGAATATTCCTAAATCTTTATTAAATCATATAAAATAAACCGTAGTCCGGATTAAAAAGTTTTGAACATGAAAGTTGCTCAGAATAATTCCACGAATCCGAATACGCAGTCTGTTAGTCTGTCACATGCCCCTAGCATAACAAACATGGAACTTTTTCATCGATTTCATCTGTCCGGTAAAAGCCAGAGACCCGGGAAATATCGTGAGATATTCTTCCGACCCGTCTGCGACGCGTAATACTGCGTTAGTGCATGCCTAGCCCTGCATATTGCCATGTCATGAATCGTGATACATTTGTCTGCTTTATATTTATTGTTTCTTCCCCCCTCTTCTTACCGGTAGACCCCGAGACCGACGCTGCTGCCGGGTACGACTACGCCGTTGACGATCAGCCTTTTGCCGCAGAGCAGCAAGGCAAGCAACCCCCCTTGAGCATTCCGATATCACCCATTTCCTTTCCCTCTCAGTCTTGCATTAGATTTTACTACTGTATTAGTTAGCTCCTATTCTGATGCATAGCCTGTTTTTGATAAACTGTTACTATTCCTGCAATCATATCAACTGCTTAGTATAGGTTGATCAATGAATCCCCTGAGACCCCCTTAGTCCCAGTTGCCCCTGCTTCTTCATCGACGACTCGAAGACCCGAAGACTCGGTCAACCGACCGACGAGCCAGACCCCTCACATCACCGCACACCCATTAAGTATGGCACTGCAGAGCTACTATCGAGTGCCGAGGGTGATACCTCACTTAGCACTCCCGATGTTAATTCTGTAGCGTAGCTAATCGATCGTGGGTATCGAGGGTGATTCCTCCTTCCCATTTATCGATAGCGACTCTTGTCATACACATACCTCGAGTGGGATCCATCGAGGGTGATTCCTCGGATATCCACTTGGTGTATAAACACACAGTTACTTCTACTTGACTTTGTTTACATGGGAAAGACGGGACTGGAGGGACAGGCGGTACCACCCTGGTTGAGGTGGACCTGAGTTCCCGACAGTCTTGAAACGGGTCGGCCCCAAGGGTACCTATGTGTGAGATGTGGTGGGATGCGCCGGTAAGGCATCCGGGTTATGTTGAGGCATGGACGGGCAGGAGAGGCCCTTGCCACACATCCTCGAGTCGGGGTGACGGGACCGCACTTTGAGGGTCGCGCTTGCCCCGCATTAATAAAATGCTAATGGGTTGGGTATTTGATCTGAGTTGGTCATTGGCCTTATTGCGCACCAAACCATCACGTGGGAAAGTTATGGGCACTCAGCGTCGTTGTATCAGCCGAAGCTCTTCGGACGTCAGCAATGGAGCGGCGCGCGATGGATTGGACTGGACGGTGCATCTCTTGGACTGGAGTGTACTAGGTCTGTTTCCAGCCGCGTACGCATCATGCAGGAGTGCAAGGGCAAGTGGGCCCATGAACCTGCGCGCTTAGGATTTAGACCGGTGGGCTGGCCTCTTCATTGAGCCTAGGTGGGGCGCCAACATGCTGCTATCTCGAGGCCGGGCATGACCCAGGAAAGTGTGTCCGGCCGGAGGTGATCAGGCGTGTTGGAGATGCGGTGCACCCCTGCAGGGATGATTAATCTATTCGAATAGCTGTGTCCACGGTAACAGGACGACTTGGAGTTGTACCTTGACCTTATACAACTATAATTGTGGCTTTAAATTAAAATGAATGTGGCTCCGAGATTGCTTCCTCGCAGGGAGTCGAGGAAGAATCTCTGGGCGTGGTTACTTAATAAAATTGCTACAATAATATGACTATATGTGATATACCAGTCTACTCTCTTCTAATGCTGCAAGATGCTGAAGATGCTAGTCTTAGATAGGACTAGGCCTTTCCCCGCATTCTTGCTTTCTGCAGTCAGTCCAGATATAACCCCATTACTTGATACTGATGCATACTTAGCATAGTTCTGATGTCAGTCTTGCGAGTACTTTGGATGAGTACTCACCGCTACTTTGCTTTCTCTTTCCCCCTCGATACGATTCTGTGTTCAGGCGATGGAGCCCAAGAGGTGGAGTACGCCGAAGACGACTACTACACCACCGCTGGAGCCTACTACTACGTAGAGAGTGCCGATGCTCAGGAGTAGTTAGGAGGTTCCCAGGCAGGAGGCCTCGCCTCTTTCGATCCGCTGCTTATGTTTGTGCTAGCCTTCTTAAGGCAAAACTTGTTTAACTTATGTCTGTACTCAGATATTATTTGCTTCCACTGACTCGTGTTTGTCGAGCTTTATATTCGAGCCCTCGAGGCCCCTGGCTTGTAATATGAAGCTGTATGACTTTAATTGGTGTCTAGTGTTGTGTTGTGATATCGATCAGTGAGTCCCTAATCTTGGTCGTACGCATTGTGTGTATGATTAGCGTACGGTCGAGATCGGGGGCGTCACAGCGGCTTTCCCGGTTTCATCTCTTGGTTCAAACAAATGGTAATTTCCATTAGACCAATTCATTTCTTTGTCTAATTTGCGGCTAATGCAACAATCCTTTCGTATTAAAGTTGTAGGCGAACTCAGAGTCTATGGACGCCGAATTGAGACAAGTCACTAATGGTTTTGACTATAAGGTCCGTTCATTTGACAAATACGACATCACCGGGTATCGCTTTCGTACCTTTGGCAAAGAGCTATCTATGGCCGACCGAAAGTCTACAAATTGTTGTGTCTCTGCTATCGGAGAAGGAGGTACCGAGTATTATCAAAGAGTTGAAGCAATTTATGAACTTCTATTCTATGGTGAAAACCCACCGAACGTCGTAGTCTTCAAATGTTATTGGTTCCAGCCGAAGGAGACTAGAAGGACTCATGAGCATATAGGGCTAGTCGAAATCAAATAAAGCACCCATTTAGATGTTCCCGATGTCTATATTACGGCTCAACAGGTGACCCAAGTTTTCTATCTACCGTGGGCCTGCCAAACTGATCCAAATCTGAATGGTTGGGATGTCGTTTATGAAGTGCCGCCACCTTTTAGACCACCTCCCCTCAATGAAGAGGATTATGAACCTCACATTAACCAAGACACATATGAAGGAGAATTCTTCCAAGAAACACGTCTTTCCAAAAAAATGTTTCAAGAACCGCTCTACTTCACCCCAGCACATTGAAGTAGACAACGACAGTGAATCCGACTTCACACCTGAGCCGGAACAAGAAGAGGTTACTGCTGCAGATGACCCGTCAATGCTTGACCGATTACATAAAGGAGGCCTTTCACATGTTGTTCCCGATAGTGATGATGATGATGCATTTATTGATGATAGTGATGATGATGATGCATTTATTGATCCCAGAGCATATATAGACGATCAAGATTATTATTAGTTCATGTCAGGTATTCACTTTGTATTATATACATGATGATGATACACTTAAATTATATACATATTATTATTCATGTCGGTATTCAATTTTTTTATGTTGTACTAATTTTGTTTACTCTTTGTCATGGCAGGTGTTGAAAGATGGTGGGCGTGGGTCCAGAGCGATCCGCGGCTTCTTCGTCGACGCGTGGTGGGAGGGGTACTTCCATTCCACCCGATTCTCTCCGGAGAGCGTTGCTCGACAGTTTGCAGACACAGGCGGTTGCTTCTTCGTCGGCGCCGATGCCCACCGGGAGAGGAGGTCAGGGGAAGAAGAGAGGAGGAGGTAGAGGTACACGTGCCCGCGGGAGAGGTACGCAGGCTGCTACGCCTTCCTCGCCGCCACCCCCAGCTGATTCACCCGAGCACATGACTGCTAGGGTGGACCCGTCTGAGGTGGAGGCTACGCGGACTCCTGTCCACGAGCCTCGGGTCGACGAGCCTTCGACCCACGAGACTCCTGTCCCAGACGCTTCGTCCCACGAGACTCCGAAGCAGAGCAGGGATCGGGCTACGTCCCAGCAGACCCCATGGGATACCTGGCTGGATCTGCGTCAGCAGGAGCCGAGTGGCCATGCCATGGTGGCGGGGATTGGTGTTCTGATAGCGAGGACGAGGTGGTTGAGGGGGCCACCGTCTACCAGTGTGGCACTAAGACCACCGTCTACCAGTGTGGTAGTACACGGCGACCCGCGAGCAGAGGTCGATGATTAGGCCTGATGGGGAGAAGTAAGTACATTTACTCTTTTTTAACCTTTTGCCTTCACGTTTCTTCAAATATCTAATGCGTTGGCTTTGTCATACTGCGGGGGTTGGAAACACGGCAGGGATGTCCGCAGGCCCAACACTGTCCTTGGTGTGATTTGCCGGCAAAACTTCCCGAGGTTTGTCATGTTGCCCGGTGAGGGTCAGCTTCCAGAGCTAGGATTGACCTGGGAGCACTACTTGGCTGCCCCGGCCCCGCCGAAGGAGATGATCGACAGTGTCTTGTGCCACACGAGGGCTGACATGGTGATCAGACATTTTTGGGTAATTTCTCCTTTACACAATTAAAAATCAACAATAGCTAGTTATTGTACTAATTAGTGTTGTCTCGTTTGATTGCAGACCTTCTACAGGTGTGAGGAGGGATACGAGGAGGCCGTGGCAAAGGTTATCGATGGCGAGTGCAGGCGCCTACTACAGAACTTACGGCACAAGGCTCGGCCGCAGGCTATTCGAGACTACTATGCCTCGCGTGGTGTTAAGAAGGACAAGTCGTCGTGCCGCGGAAAGTTTCTGCAGAAGGAGCAGTACATGAATGTAATTACCTATTCTTAAGGCCTTGTACTTAGTTTCCTTGATTTGATTCGTAGGCGTAGCGCTCAAATTTCTCTTTACTAACTTAGGTGCCCCCGAGATGGTGTGCAGATAAGATGGATTGTTCGGAGGCGTTGGTGGATGAGTGGTGCTCAGACGAATGGCTAGCCGTCCACAACAATGCCAAGGACCGACGTGCCAAAATGGTTGGTGTGCCACACCATCAAGGTAGCGCCAACTTATACCAGTTCGGGCGGAACTGGGTATGTGGTTTGCTTCATGATTCATGCAATTCATTCTTGATGCTAGCTTGAGCCCTTTACTAATACTTTGTTCCTCTCTCTCTCTCTCTCTCTTTTAGGCGCACTACAATAACACGGAGGTGCCAGAGGTGTACGACCTCTATGCCATGGTCCATACTGCCTCGTACAAGAAGGCCAAGGCATTCTCTGAGTCTGACCTCGATCATCCTGAGAACTTCACCAACATCTCCTCCCACGACTAGCTCGTAAGGTACAGAGATCAGGGGAAGGCGAGGAAAGGGGAGGACTTTAACCCGAGCCAGCATACTATTGATCCAGAGCTGGTGATGATAGCTGGCGGCGGGAGGCCCCATGGCTCGATAGCCATTGGAGATGGACTTATACGATCTTCTCGCACTCTCCAGGAGATCAAGGCGCGTCAAACGAGCTCCTGTCCTGAGACAAGGCCTCGTCCACGGCCAGTCGAGCTCGCCATCGAGGTTAGTCATATGGACTTAGATAGCTTTCCTCCATTACATTGTGTGTGCGAACAAAGATGATTACAATGCTAATGAGGAGTTGTGTTGCAGGCTGCTCTTCAGAAAGAGAGAGAGGCAATCCAGGCGCTTCTGGAGGATAGGGACCGGCAGGAGGCGGAGAAGGAGAGGGAGTTCGAGGAGAGGACGGCTAGGTTGTTGGAGGAGGAGAGGGCACGGAACGAGGCGTCTCACCAGGCCATGTACGAGCTCTTCGTGGTAAGTTTTTTCTTCATATTAGCCAAATCATGCATGTAATGTTCGTTTAATTAATAACTAATATGATTGACTTGTCAAAACCAAATGTGCAGTCTATGTGCGAGAAGTCCGCCCAGACCCCTCTGCCGATGCCAGTCAGTACCACGGCGGGAACGGTGAGTTTCATTTGAATGGTCATTAGTTACTAGTCTTAACATTTCAGTGTCATCATGCTAACGAGACATTGCAAATAATCTTTGGTGCAACATAACTCCCGAGCCGCATCGCACGACCCTTCTCCAGGGCATCCTTCTCCAGGTGAAACTGGCCCGAGCAACCCCAGTGCTTCACCTCCGTGATGACGAGGACGGTAAGTTTTCTCTAGTGTTTTGCTTAACAAATGCATAATGACCTATACTTAGCTTATTTAGTTCATTTATGACATAATTAGCTTACTTAGGTCAAAAATGGCATAATAACCTTGGTTAGCTCATAAATGTCATATACTTAGCTTATTTTCCTCCAAAGGGACATAATAAGCTTACTTAGCTCCAACATGACCTAGTTTACCTAAGTTAGCTCTAAAATGACCTATACTTAGCTTTGTTTCCTCCAAAATGACATAATAAGCTTACTTACCTAAAAAACCTATTTTACCTAAGTTAGCTCTAAAATGACCTATACTTAGCTTTGTTTCCTCCAAAATGACATAATAAGCTTACTTAGCTCCAAAATGACCTATTTTACCTAAGTTAGCTCTAAAATGACCTATACTTAGCTTTGTTTCCTCCACAATGACATAATAAGCTTAGTTAACTCAAAAATGGCATAATTACCTTGGTTAGCTCAATAATGACTTGTACTTAGCTTACTTATGTAAAAAATGGCATAATTAGCTTACTTAGGTTAAAAATGGCATAATAACCTTGGTAACCTCATAAATGTCATATACTTAGCTTATTTTCTTGCAAAATGACACAATAATCTTAGTTAGGTCACAAAAGGCATAATTACCTAGGTTAGCTCTAAAATGACACAAATAAGCAATAAGAAGAAGAAAAACAAGAGGAGAAAGAGAAAGAGAAGAAAAACGCTTCTTCTTCTTCTTCTAGATCTTCTTCTTCTTCTTCTTGATATTCTTCTTCTTCTTCTTCTTCTTCTTCTTCTTCTTGTAGTATTCTTCTTCTAACTTTCCTATTTCCCATTTTGCAGATTTGATTCACTTCACGGAAGCTTGCGTTGATGGAGTGCTTGTGTTTACTTTCTGTTTTGATTTTGTATCGAGGAACAATGTGAAACTTGCTACCTATGGATGAAACTATTGTAATATGGATAAAACTATGTATGTATGGATGAAACTATTGTAATATGGTGAAACTTGCACTTTTGATTTGGTATGTTTGTTGGATGATCATATCCATATGGCAGGGATATAGTTTCTGTGAAATATATATATATATATATATATCATATATTTGCTTGTGAAAATGCTTGGATATATCAAAAAACAGAATAAAAATACGCGATGTAGTCACTTTGCCGTCTGCCACCGACGGCAAAGGGAGCTTTGCCGTCTGCCACCGACGGCAAAGGTGCCACGTGGCAGCAACCTGTGCAACCTAGGAACACCAGGTCTGAGCCATTTTGGTCACTTTGCCGTCTGCTAGCAGACGGCAAAGTATGACGTTTTGCCGTCGGCTGGCAGACGGCAAAGAATAGCAGTAGCCCATCTGTCCAGCTGGCCCATCCTGCCACTTTGCCGTCTCTGGCGGACGGCAAAGGATCTGCTCTCTTTGCCGTCTGCGGGCAGACGGCAAAGGCTGCCGTTAGCCACCTAACGGGGCTAACCTGATTCCTGTGCCGTCCACGTGCTTTATCGTCTGCAGGTCCTACATGGCAGACGACAAATATCTTTGCCGTCCGCTATTGTAAAGCAGACGGCGAAGCGCTCCTTTACCGGAGTTTTCTGTGCTGGACGTGGGGCCGTTTGCTGGCAGACCGCAAAGGAGTTTGCCGTCCACAAACCTATCCTTTGCCGTCTGCCATGGCAGACCGCAAAGTACCTGATTCGTGTAGTGAGTATAGTCGAGTTATTATGTTGGTGACCGAAGGTTGTTCGGAGTCCCGGATGAGATCCCGGACGTGACAAGGAACTCTGGAATAGTGCAGAGGTGAAGATTGATATATAGGATGAAGAGCATCGGAGTCCGGAAGTGTTCCGGGGCATACCGGGGTTCGACGGAGTACTGAAAGGGGTTTCGGGGGGCCCCGGCAAGTGTTGGGGGGCCTCATGGGCCAAGGAGAGAGGTGCACCAGCCCACTAAGGGGCTGGGCTCCGCGCCAAACCCTAACCCACTCGGTTGGGTGGGGGCCACACCCCCTAGGGTCGCCGACCACCCAAAACTTGGGAGGCAAGGCGCCTAGGAGGGGCGTCACCCAACCCTAGCCGCACCCCCCTTGCCGCCGGCCCCTAGGGGGAAACCCTAGGACGCCCTCCCCTTCTCCCTTCCCCCTATATATAGAGAGGGGGAGAGAGAGGGCAGCCGCGCCACATCGTGCTGCGGCGCTACCCCTCCTCTCCCTCGTAGTTCTTCTCCTCCTCATATCGCGCGGTGAAGCCTGTTGAGCTGTCACCACCACCACCTCACCACACCGTCGTGCTGCCGGAGGACTCGGGCTACTACTTCACCATCGCTCGCTGGATCGAGGAGGTGAAGGCGTCATCAAGACGTACGTGTGTTGAACGCGGAGGTGCCGTCCGTTCGGCACTTGATCGGGAGTTCGCGGGACGGCTTGCGATTTGGATCGCGAAGACGTTCCACTACATCAACCGCGATTCTTAACGCTTCTGCTTAGCGATCTGCAAGGGTATGTAGATGCAATCTCTCCTCTCATAGATGGTCATCTCCTAGATTGATCTTGGTGAAGCGTTGGATTTTTTTTGTTTCCCATGCAACGTCCCCAATAGTGGCATCATGAGCTAGCTCTATGCGTAGATGACATCACGAGTAGAACACAAAGGAGTTTGTGGGCGTTGATATTCAGATTGCTTCCTTCCTTAGTCTTTTCTTGATTCGGCGGTATTGTGGGATGAAGCGGCTCGGACCAACCTTACTCGTCCACGTACGAGAGACCGGTTCCATCGACTGACATGTAACTTTGTTGCATAAGATGGCTGGCGGGTGTCTGTCTATCCCACCTTAGTTGAATCGGATTTGACAAAGGCGGTCCTTGTAAAAGGTTGAATAGCAATTCGTATATCACCGTTGTGGTTTAGCGTAGGTAGGAATTGTTCTTGCTAGATACCCATAGCAGCCACGTAAAACATGCAACAACAAATTAGAGGAGGTCTAACTTGTTTTTGCAGGGTATGTTGTGATATGATATGGCCAAAGACATGATGATATATATTTGATGTATGAGATGATCAAGTTTTGTAATAGTTTATATCAACTTGCATGTTGATGCGGCAACCGGCAGGAGCCATAGGGTTGTCTTTAATTATTATGTGGCCTGCATGTCACTCATTAAGCGCTATGTAATGCTTTACTTATTGCTAAGCGATAGCAATAGTAGTAGAAGCATGGTGGGCGTGACAACCCCGATGGAAACACGATGATGGAGATCATGATGATGGGGATCATGGTGTTATGTCGGTGACGATGGAGATCATGCCGGTGCTTTGGAGATGGAGATCAAAAGCACAAGTTCATGGCCATATCATGCCACTTATGATTTGCATGTGATGTTAATCCTTTTAGGCATCTTATTTTGCTTAGGACGACAGTAGCATTATAAGGTGATCCCTCACTAAAATTTCAAGATAAAATTGTGTTCTCCCCGAGTGTGCACCGTTGCGAAAGTTCGTCGTTTCGAGGCACCACGTGATGATCGGGTGCGATAGACTCTACGTTCGCATACAACGGGTGCAAGACAATTTTGGACATGCGGAACACTCCTGTTAAACTTGACGAGCCTAGCATGTACAGACATGGCCTCGGAACATAAGAGACCGAAAGGTCGAACATGAGTCATATAGTAGATATGATCAACATGGAGATGTTCACCATTGAAACCACCTCATCTCACGTGATGATCGGACTTGGGTTGGTGAATTTGGATCATGTAACACTCGGATGACTGGAGGGATGTCAATTTGAGTGGGAGTTTCGATTAATATGATTAACTAAACTCATAATCTTGAACAATAGTCTAAGTAATCTTTGCAAATTTATGATGTAGATCAATGGCTCGCACAGTAGCTCCCCTGAAATGCGTTCCTAGAGAAAGCCAAGCTGAAAGATGATGGACGTAACTTTGTAGACTGGGCCCGTAATTTGAGGATTATCCTCACGGCTTCCCAAAAGGCTTATGTCCTTGATGCACCGCTCGGTGCGCCACCCGCTCCAGTATCGTCTGTAGACGTTGCGAACGCCTGACAGGCGCGTTCTGGTGACTACTCAATAGCTCAGTGTGCAATGTTGTATGGATTAGAATCGGGACTTCAAAGACGTTTTGAACGTCATGGAGCATATGAGATGTTCCAGGAGTTGAAGTTTATTTTTGAGAAGAATGCCAGGATCAAGAGGTATGAGACCTCCGATAAGTTCTATGCTTGCAAGATGGAGGAGAACGGGTCTGTCAGTGAGCACATACTCAGAATGTCTGGGTATTCCAACCGTCTGGCTGAGTTGGGAATTGCTCTCCCGCCAGAGGCGATCACTGAGAGAGTTCTTCAATCACCGCCACCTAGCTACAAAGGCTTTGTGTTGAACTATAACATGCAAGGGATGAACAAGTTAGTCGTCGAGCTGTTTGCGATGCTGAAAGTCGCTGAGTCAGAAATTCAGAAGGAGCATCAAGTGTTGATGGTCAATGAAACCCCTAGTTTCAAGAAGAATGGAAAGGGAAAGAAGGGTAACTCCAAGAAGAGTGGCAAAGCAGTTGCCCCTCCCGTGAAGAAACCCAAGGGTGGACCCAAGCCAGAAACTGAGTGCTTTCATATCAAGGGTACTGGCCACTAGAAGCGGATTTGCCCCAAGTATCTGGCCAGCAAGAAGGCGACCAACACCAAACAAGGTATATATGATATACATGTTATTGATGTGTACCTTACCAACTCTCGTTGTAGTGCCTCGGTATTTGATACCGGTTCGGTTGCTCACATTTGCAACTCAAAGCAGGAACTACGGAATAGACGGAGGCTGGCAAAGGACGAAGTGACGATGCGCGTGAGAAATGGTTCCAAGGTTGATGTGATCGCCATCGGCACGCTCACTCTTCGATTACCATCGGGATTAGTGATGAACCTAAATAATTGTTATTTAGTGCCTACGTTGAGCATGAACATTATATCTGGATCTTGTTTAATGCGAGACGGTTACTCATTTAAATCACATGATAATGGTTGTTCTATTTATATGAGTAATATCTTTTATGGTCATGCACCCATTGTGAAGGGTTTATTCTTATTGAATCTCGATAGTGATGATACACATGTTCCTAACATTGATGCCAAAAGATGTAGAGTTGATAATGATAGTACCACTTTCTTGTGGCACCGCCGCTTAGGTCATATTGATGTGAAACGCATGAAGAAGCTCCATGCTGATTGACTTTTGGAGTCACTTGATTTTGAATCACTTGACACATGTGAACCATGCCTCATGGGCAAGATGACTAAGACCCCGTTCTCTGGAACAATGGAACGGGCAAGTGACTTGTTGGAAATCATACATACTGATGTGTGCGGTCCGATGAGCATTGAGGCGCGCGGTGGATATCATTATTTTCTCACCTTCACCGATGACTTAAGTAGATATGGGTATATTTACTTAATGAAACACAAGTCTGAAACGTTCGAAAAGTTCAAGCAATTTCAGAGTGAAGTTGAGAATCATCGTAATAAGAAGATTAAATTCCTACGATCTGATCGAGGAGGAGAATATCTGAGTTATGAGTTTGGCAATCACTTAAGACAGTGTGGAATTGTTTCAAAGTGGACGCCACCTGGAACACCACAGCATAATGGTGTGTCCGAACGTCGTAATCGGACCTTATTAGATATGGTGTGTTCTATGATGTCTCTTGCCGATTTGCCACTATCATTTTGGGGATATGCGTTAGAGACAGCTGCATTCACTTTAAATAGGGCACCATCTAAGTCCGTTGAGACGACGCCGTATGAACTGTGGTTTGGCAAGAAACCAAAGTTGTCGTTTCTTAAAGTTTGGGGATGCGATGCTTATGTCAAAAGGCTTCAGCCAGAAAAGCTCGAACCCAAAGCGGACAAATGCGTCTTCATAGGATACCCGAAAGAGATGGTTGGGTACACCTTCTATCTCAGATCCGAAGGCAAAGTGTTTGTCGCTAAGAACGGGTCATTTCTCGAGAAAGAGTTTCTCTCGAAAGAATTGAGTGGGAGGAAGATAGAACTTGATGAGGTTGTTGAACCTCTGCTTCAACCAGAGAGTAGTGCAGCGCAGAAAGATGTTTTTGTAGAACCTACGTCTGTTGAAGATGAAGCTGATGATGGTGATCATGAAGCTTCAAATCAAGTTACTATCGAACCTCGTAGGTCGACAAGGACACATACTGCTCCTGAATGGTACGGTAACCCTGTCTTAGAGGTCATGTTGTTGGACAACGATGAACCTACGAGCTATGGAGAAGCGATGGTGGGCCCGAATTCCAACAAATGGTTAGAGGCCATGAAATCCGAGATAGGATCCATGTATGAAAACAAAGTGTGGACTTTGGAAGTATTACCTGAAGGGAGAAAGGCCATTCAGAATAAATGGACCTTTAAGAAGAAGACGGACGCGGACGATAATGTCACCGTCTATAAAGCTCGACTTGTGGCAAAGGGTTTTTCACAAGTTCAAGGAGTTGACTACGATGAGACTTTCTCACCCATAGCGATGCTTAAGTCCGTCAGAATCATGTTAGCAATATCTGCATTTTTCGATTATGAAATTTGGCAGATGGATGTCAAAACAGCGTTCCTTAACGGTTTCCTTAAGGAAGAGTTGTATATGATGCAACCAGAAGGTTTTGTCGATCCAGAGAATGCTGACAAAGTTTGCAAGCTCCAGCGATCCATTTATGGGCTGGTGCAAGCATTTCAAAGTTGGAATCTTCGCTTTGATGAGGTGATCAAAGCGTTTGCATTTATACAAGTTTAAGGAGAAGCTTGTATTTACAAGAAAGTGAGTGGGAGCTCTATAGCCTTTCTAATATTATATGTGGATGACATATTGCTGATTGGAAACAATGTAGAATTTTTGGAAAGCATGAAGGAATATTTGAACAAGAGTTTTTCAATGAAGGACCTAGGAGAAGCTGCTTTCATATTAGGCATCAAGATCTACAGAGATAGATCAAGACGCTTAATAGGACTTTCACAGAGCACATACCTTGATAAAGTTTTGAAGAAGTTCAAAATGGATCAGTCCAAGAAGGGGTTCTTGCCTGTATTACAAGGTGTGAAGTTGAGTAAGACTCAATGCCCAGTGACTGCAGAGGATAGAGAGAAGATGAGTGTCATCCCCTATGCTTCTGCCATAGGCTCTATCATGTATGCAATGTTGTGCACAAGACCAGATGTTAGCCTTGCCATAAGTATGGCCGGAAGGTTTCAAAGTGATCCAGGAGTGGAACACTGGACGGCGGCCAAGAATATCCTAAAGTACCTGAAAAGGACTAAGGAAATGTTTCTCATTTATAGAGGTGATCAAGAGCTCGTCGTAAAGGGTTACGTCGATGCAAGTTTTGACACTGATCCGGATGACTCTAAGTCTCAAACCGGATACATATTCATTCTCAATGGATGAGCGGTAAGCTGGTGCAGTTCCAAGCAAAGCGTGGTAGCTGATTCTACATGTGAAGCGGAGTACATAGCTGCCTCGGAGGCGGCAAATGAAGGTGTCTGGATGAAGCAGTTCATGACAGATCTTGGAGTTGTGCCCAGTGCACTGGATCCAATGACTCTGTTCTGTGACAACATTGGTGCCATTGCTCTAGCCAAGGAACCAAGGTTTCACAAGAGGACCAGACACATAAAACGACGCTTCAATTCCATCTGCGATTACATCAAGGAGGACATAAATATTTGCAAAGTGCACACGGATCTGAATGTTGCAGACCCGTTGACTAAGCCTCTTCCACGAGAAAAAACATGATAAACACCAAAACTATATGGGTGTTAGATTCATTACAATGTAAATCACATAGTGATGTGAGCTTGATTATTGACTCTAGTGCAAGTGGGAGACTGTTGGAAATATGCCCTAGAGGCAATAATAAATTGGTTATTATCATATTTCCTTGTTCATGATAATTGTTTATTATCCATGCTAGAATTGTATTGATTGGAAACTGAAATACATGTGTGGATACATAGACAACAATGTGTCCCTAGTGAGCCTCTATAGGACTAGCTCGTTGATCAAAGATGGTCAATGTTTCCTGGCCATAGACATGAGTTGTCATTTGATAATGGGATCACATCATTGGGATAATGATGTGATGGACAAGACCCAAACTATGAACGTAGCATATGATCGTGTCAAGTTTATTGCTATTGTTTTCTGCATGTCAAGTATCTGTTCCTATGGACATGAGATCATGCAACTCACTGACACCGTAGGAGTACCTTATGTGTATCAAACGTCACAACGTAACTGGGTGACTATAAAGATGCTCTACAGGTATCTCCGAGGGTGTCTGTTGTGCTGGCAGGGATCAAGACTGGGATTTGTTACTCCGTGTGACGGAGAGGTATCTCAGGGCCCACTAGGTAAGACAACATCATAATGAGCTTGCAAGCAAAGTGACTAAAGAGTTAGTCACGGAATCTTGTATTACGGAACGAGTAAAGAGACTTGCCGGTAACGAGATTGAACTAGGTATGGAGATACCGACGATCGAATCTCAGGCAAGTAACATACCGATGAACAAAGGGAACTACGTACGGGATTGACTGAATCCTTGACATCGAGGTTTGACCGATAAAGATCTTCGTAGAATATGTAGGAACCAATATGGGTATCCAGGTCCCGCTATTGGTGATTGGCCGTAGAGGTGTCTTGGTCATGTCTGCATAGTTTTCGAACCCCGCAGGGTCTACACACTTAACGTTTGGTGACGGTATAAGTATAGTCGAGTTATTATGTTGGTGACCGAAGGTTGTTCGGAGTCTCGGATGAGATCTCGGACGTGACGAGGAACTCCGGAATAGTCCGGAGGTGAAGATTGATATATAGGATGAAGATCATCGGAGTCCGGAAGTGTTTCGGGGCATACCGGGGGTTCGACGGAGTACCGAAATGGGTGTCAGGGGGCCCCGGCAAGTGTTGGGGGGGCTCATGGGCCAAGGAGAGAGGCGCACCAGCCCACTAAGGGGCTGGGTGTCGCGCCAAACCCTAGACCACTCGGCTGGGTGGGGGCCACACCCCCTAGGGCCGCCGTCCACCCCAAACTTGGGAGGCAATGCGCCTAGGAGGGGGCCCACCCAACCCTAGCCGCACCCCCTTGCCGCCGGACCCTAGGGGGAAACCCTAGGGCGCCCTCCCCTTCTACCTTCCCCCTATATATAGAGAGGGAGAGAGAGGGCAGTCGCACCACATCGTGCTACGACGCTGCCCCTCCTCTCCCTCGTAGTTCTTCTCCTCCTCATATCGCGTGGCGAAGCCTTGCTGAACTGTCACCACCACCACCTCACCACGCCGTCGTGCTGCCGAAGGACTCGGGCTACTACTTCACCATCGCTCGCTGGATCGAGGAGGTGAAGGCGTCATCAAGCCGTACGTGTGTTGAACGCGGAGGTGCCGTCCGTTCGGCACTTGAGCGGCAGTTCGCGGGACGGCTTGCGATTTGGATCGCGAAGACGTTCGACTACATCAACCGCGTTTCTTAACGCTTCCGCTTAGCGATCTACAAGGGTATGTAGATGCAATCTCTCCTCTCGTAGATGGTCATCTCCTAGATTGATCTTGGTGAAGCGTAAGAATTTTTTTTGTTTCCCATGCAACGTTCCCCAACATAAAAATGAAGTAAATATCCTCTAAACTTGTGATGCAAAATGCACGTATGATATGTGTGTATACTATGCACGATCCATCCATCGCGAGATATGGCACATCATTACTCCATATACCAACACACGTACCAAGCACTTGCAGGTCAATCTAGTCAACACATTCCGCAAAGAAATGATCAATACGTGTTTCAGTCTTTTAGCCAAGATCGGAAATGATTTTAAGAATAACTTGGTTGATCCATATGTGTGTGCACTTTCTAAAAAAGGAAAGAAATGTCGTGACTCGTGGTGATTAACTGAGAGCATCCCTTGGAGAACCCCTTTCCCCAATAAAATCCAGGTATTCAAGGAGTTGGGCAAAAAAGGTGCTCCAACAGACCCCATTTCTCTAATATATTATTGGAAAGTCTCAATAAAATCCTCCATCTCTCCCAATATCTATAGGAATTTGGCTTCTCCAATATCACTCCAATACTTGCCACGTTAGTGTGTCGTCGCTAATGTCCACCCCGTCATCGGACCGCCGCCACCGCCCACCGGGCCACCATTGTCAACCGCCAGACCATTGTTCCATCGCCGCACCACCACAGCTGCAAACTCCCAATAATTATTTGGGAGAACCCAATAACCACTTACCGGGGTAGATTTTTGGGTACCTCTCAGAGATGCTCTAACTGAACCAGGCAGCTAGGAGAAGTAGGTGGTGCATTGACAATGACACAACCCATATCTATCTACCAAGTTACTAAGCTCCTTAGGAATTTTGGTTTGTGGTGACTCGGGACTTTGGGGATCATTGGTGGGACCTGTTTGTAAGCGTGGGCTTCGCTGCCTGAGGAGGTACGAGCCTACTAGCAGGTAAGCTTGGTATCCATATGGGTTCACGTGGATACTATCGATGGACACCAACTCCAACATGTAACAACATTACATCAACCCATTCAACAACTCTCTCCACCACGAACACCACAAGTTGCATATACCAAGTTAGACCATACCAACAAAAAGAAACGACACAAATATAATTAAATGTCAGTCCTGCCTAGATGATACACAGAACCATCCATCCGTAATAGACCGCTCACAAAATAAAAGACAAGAGTTAATTCACAACCGAAGATCGTTGCAACAAGACGCACATCACACTCTAGTTGTGTTTTATGAGGCGTGCAATCCTTCCTGTACAGAGCAAATGGCTAATAGAACCAATATAGCTCTCTTGCATCATAAAAAAGTTGCATTACGTCACATTGTTCAGTTAAGACGTATTCTTGCTCTCTTTTCAAATAGTTTTCCATTGTAGAAAAATTAGTTAGGTGACTAGGCATATACATGATAGGACTTGCTACTTCTTTTCAAAATGAAATATAGCTGATTTGACTAACCAATATTGATCTTGCTTTAATGTTCCACCGAAGAATCTATTGGTGCAAAGGAACTCTTGATTTGTCCCTAAAGAAAAATAGTTTCTGATATATACTACATGTTTTTTCCTTGTTCCAAATATAGGCTGAACTTTGTTGTTTTAGAAGGTTCAAATTCAGTTGCATCATATTGATGCACATAACCGTCTTTATTGAATTAACACAAAGTAAGAAGACCAAAGTTACCAACTAGTGGAGTACACAATATGCAACAACGACAAGCTATTATAAGAATTGAATTCAACACCACTGACTAAGTTGACATCTTCTGCAGCAACACCTTTAAGAAGGGATAAAGACTATGATGCCGCCATCGCCACGTCGGATCGAAGACGACCAAGAGCAAGGATTTTTCATCTTGATTATCGAGACCAACCACTCAAGGCCAACACATCACCAATAAGGCCATGCTTTCAATAAGGTGATGTCCCAAGTTCGCTCGACAAAAAATATATGTCAAAACAAGAGTTTCACCCTAAACATGAAGCGATGTTTCAATCACTATCTTAATGGTCGGTTTTTTGAAAGTCACGCCAGCAAGTGCTGTACGCCGGGCTAGGGTGGCTCGAGCAGATGGATGGAACATATTCTCACCTTGGACCATCACCATAGTCGTTGGGAGGCCAGCCATGTTGCGGCGCGGAACTGGCCATGTCCACCATTTGGTCCTTAAGCGGCCGCTACAAGATCATTTTTCTCCTACTTTGCGGTGATGATTTTGTCATTGAACCAAATTTGATGGAATACATTGCACTTTAGATCCAGTTCCCTTTGTGCAACAACGCAGATAATGAAAAACGACTGGTTTAACCACCTAATCACGCAATCTTCACTACAAGCCAGGAGCAACATAATGTATATGGTAACCCATGGTTTTCTCAAGAGACCCACAGAGAGCATTGTCGACTTCAGGATTTTGACTAGTTGATGGAAGTAACTGCTGATCCGGTGATGTGAGAACTCAACTCATTTCTTTTCCCTTTTTTGCCTACTGGCCATGTAGGAATAGTGCCAACCGCCAACTGCAAATTGGTGGTTCAATATTGCCATCGCTCCGACTTAAACCCTTGAGCTGTTTGGATGACTGGCTAACCCAAAGGCTTCTTGCTTAAAGAATATCTACAGTGAAGTTGAGTTGTTATCAAATGAATAGGATGGCGTGTCAGAAAATAGGAGTTAAGTTGATCAGGACGTGGTGAGTTGGTATTGCGCTTGTGAATGAGACAACTTAAGAAATGAAAATCAAATGTGGAGTAGGTAGCCCATGCGCAAACAGTGGTAGCTGGACCAAATCAGCACTGCGAGCGTGTTCATCTCCAAAGAAAGAAGAACATAATTCAGTGGAGCTAGTAAAGAAAGAAAGATGGCTTAAGAAAGTGCGCCCGGTTTTGTAACGTAGCCAGCCGAAATGCTCCATGTCTGGATTACGCGTGTGTGCGCCCATGTTTGTTTGTGAAGCGTGTAAGGAACAGCTGCTAACTAAACAATGGGTCGCAGGGGACAAAGCATAGGGTTAATGGCCGGCAACATGATCCGGGTGGCGGATGATTAGATGCACAATGGCACGCCTAGTAGCTGCAAGTAACAATGTATTTGGCCTTTTGTCTGAAGTTTTGTTCGACAGCGTGCTGGGACTTGGTTTACAAAAAAGGTTTGGAACTACATATTTGTGACTGGACATACACTGGAAAGGTCGTTTGACCAGAAAAATTATATAATCATCCTGTTGTGGTTCCAGTAGGCCCGCTTTCTAAAGCTTAGAAAATTTATTTATAAGTTTTAACAAATTCTAAAAAGAAGATGCACATGTATATTGAGTTGAAACTTATCCATTTAAATGTTTATAAAATAATATGGCCATTTGCAACCTGCATGAATGGTCATATTATTTCATGAAAATGAACATTATACGTTTCTATCAATACCTATGTGTTTATTTATGTATTGTAATTTGTGAAAACTTTTAACTCTGATTTCCTTTTTCTTTTCTATCTAAGTTATAGAAGTCGATCTAGCGTACTTGAGTTTAAAAAATCAGCGCATGAAAGAATCCGCTCCGTTCTTTCCCCGCAAAGGGAAAGAAGCGAAACCGCCTACGATTGGTGCCTCCCTTTGCCGGCGTTGTCTCTGGTGGCTAGCCTCACCTGATGACATCCGGGCATTGGTGAGAGGCGGGGGTCATCAAAACCCGCGCGTGGCATGTAGTAGTCATAGTTTAAGGACTAGATTGCTTAGGTTTCAACTAGCCATGGCTTCTTCGCCGATGGTGGCGATGGCGTCGGTAAATAAGTTGCCTCTGGGTCCCTCTTCGACGCAACATTTCCCTTTATCATCTCCTTTGTGGAGGCTCGTTGTGCTTCGATCCTGTCGTCACTATGCCAAGCTTAATAAACATAAAAAATATGTTCGATATATTGCCAACTAAGGAACAAACCATACAATTTTTTCTTTCGAAAAAGAGGTTGAATCCCTAGCCTATCTGCATAGAGTGATGCACACAAACATATTAATATATTATTCAACAATGCCTTCAAGATAAAACATCGATCCTTCCGAATCCACCTTCTAGGCGACAAAAGTCACTCCACCTACATACCATGTAAAACCGGAGCACCGGTCCAGCAGACCCTTAGCAAACCCATCTTCGGTGCAGGGATCAATGAAATGATCTTGTTAGACCCGTCGTTGACGCCACCATAAAGTCAGACAACGCCGCTGCCTTGTGCTCGTCCATCATCAAGAGTCCGCCGCCGAGACTCAGCTACACCACGTCCTTGAGACTCGGAAGACCACGCCGCTCCACCTTAGGACCCCTCCAAAACATGCTCCAAAAAAGACCAATGCCCACAGGAGGAAAAAGGGCGTCGTGCGCCGCCATTGTCAGATCCGGGAGACCATATCTAGGGTTTCCCCATAGCAGCGTGGACGGGAAGACGACAACTGCCGCAACAACGCCTCCAACGAGGAAACGACGTAAATACGCTGCTATTGTCCGCCATGACCAAATCAAACCATATGATTATGATCAACTTATATTTTTCTAATTATAGGGGGGCTTCGTCGTTCTCAATATCATTTGCATGGAACTGATTAAACATCTTAGATTCATCATGAATGGGCCAGAAGGCCTTGATCATGAATATGTTTTTTCATATATGGAAGGAAATACTCTCGGGCCTCTACATGGAGTCACGGACAGATGATGACCCGACCCGTTGATCGTCAATTAAAACGCTCCTACTGCCTTGATACATACCCCACCGGTCCAATTCCTGTAACAACGAATCTAGGGTGGCTTTGTTCCTGTTGCAGCTTTTGTTCGAATTCTGCAATGGTCCGCTCTTGTGGTCAAGCAATCAGTTCCCTTGCATCCCCCATCTTTGTCACATCCATTCCTCCACCTTTATAAGCTTTTTTGTTTGTGCTGCGCTTGTGCCTTTCCTTTGATGAAAGTGAGCATCTAGTGCTTAGTTCTTTCCTTTTGGCCATTGATTGCTTCGCAAAGACACCAACAGGACAACCATCTTTGGCCCAGGCCTGGACCCCCTCCTTCCCTGGCATGAAAAGTTCTCTGGAACCTCCGCGCCACAAGTTGGTCTCCGTTGCGCTTTGGTTTGGTTCTTCCTTCGTCTGTTGCATTTACATGCTGCACTGCTAAGCTGGGAGTTGTTCCATACCAAAAGGTAAGTAAATGTTTTACCTACCAAAGCGATGGTTTGGTCCAACGGAAAACACAGAAATTAGTTCCTTCAACAAAAGAAAGAAAAAAACACCACAAAAGTTCTCTAGAGAGGAGGAAGTGGCACGATTGGAGTGGAGGGAGGTGATTAAGGTTGACATGATGGATGATGATGATGAGCATGCATGCATGCACATGGTGACTTGTCGTCCGTTGGTACGAGGCCATTTAGATAGTGGTGGCACCTTTATGTAGACAAAGGAACCCCATAATTTAGGGGTTTTGGGTAGGAATCAGTACCTTAATTAACTGACGATCTTAACTGACACTTATCCTTGTTGTACCATTATTATTTATCCAACGGCAAGTGGCCTCGGGAATTCATGGAGCTTGCTTGTAATCAGATTCAGATGTTCCCGAACGAGAAACCTATGATTCAAAGTTGGTCCTCGCCGAGGATAAAATAATAGCGACAACGCTGATAGCTAGCAGAGCGCGTCCGGTTTCAGGCCATGATTGCTTAGCTCGACTGATGATGGTAGGCAGGGCTGTATTGTATGGACAACTAGCAAAGATCGCACGAGACATGGCCTCCAATCTCGTAGCGCAGATCATGCATGCACTGTTTCCTTTTAAATCACGGCCTGAACCCCTGGGACTGAAGCAAACTGCCGACGCGAGAGGAACAAACAGAGGCATGTGCAGTCCCTCGTGTGACGGTTCGGTTCCTGGCGATTTTGGGGCGATCGTGTGGTGATCTCTTTCCTAGGGTTCTTGTTCTCTGCCACCGCCGCAACCCAGATCTCATCGAGAGCGCTACGCCCTGATCTGATCTCCACCATCCCTGTCCACACCATAGGCCTTTCGTGCGTGCTAGGGCGCACGATCGTACACCACCGTCTTGCCCTAGTCTGTCCAGTTCGTCGTTTTTGGTGTTTTGGAGGCGGGAAGGAGGATGGATCGGGTTGAGGGTCTGATGAAGAGTCTCAAACTGTCGGAGATGGAGAGCAAGGGGAGGAAGATCGTCTGGGGGGGAGGAAACAAGGTGGGAGTGGTGGAACCGCAGGCGATCGCAAAACTAATGTCTGACAAACCGGCGCATGCGGAGGCCCTCGCGACTGCTCTGGCTAGGGTTTGGTGTCCTCTGAAAGGGCTGGAGTGCAAGGATTTGGGTGAGAACGCATTTCTGTTTACATTCCACCAGGCATCGGGGAAGAAGAGGGCTCTGGAGGAAGGGCCGTGGGAGTTTGACAAGGGGTTGCTGGTTGTGGAGGACTTTGTGCCTAGTAATACACTGAGAGATTATGAATTCCGGTGGGTTCCAGTTTGGGTAAGGGTTTTCAATCTCCCACTTGGTATGATGTGTCGGGAAGCGGGAGAAGTAATCGGTGGTTTCCTAGGAGAGACGCTGGAGGTGGATGCCGGACCGGATGGGATGGCTGCAGGAAGTTTTCTGCGGATCAAAGTCCGAATTGATATCAGGGAGCCACTAATGCGAGGATTCACTAGAGAAGAGGGGGAAGAAGAGAAGAGGTTAAAAAGAAAGGGCAAAGAAACCGAACAGCAAGTGGATCTCTGGTGCAGGTTTGAATATGAATTTCTCCCGGACTTTTGCTACATATGTGGCCGGCTGGGACATGTCGATCGGGAATGCAGTATTAGCCTGGAGAAGGGGGAGAAGGCCCAGTTCGGAGCATGGATGAAAGCTTTTATTCCAAGGAAAGGACCCCCAGAAGGCCGGGTACGATGGAGTGAAGATAGAACTTTTAGAAGCAGTAGGTCTGGGGGCAGTGGAAGAAGTTTCGGTAGTGGCACATTCAGGAGTAACTCAGGTAGTGATAGTGACTCATGGAGGAAGAACAATACCCTGCTTTTAAAGGAGAAGGATGAGAAGAATTCCAAGAAGGGGGCTGATCAGGAAGTCACAAGTCCTTTGAAACTGGTACGGGAAGCAGATAATGGGAAAGATGGAGATGGTTCAACCAGGAAACAACTGTCGTTCGAAACTGGAAAAACTGATAAAAATATGAGCCCCAAGTCTGATGGGGGGAGGACGATGACTTCGGCCAACAGTACAGTAGACACAATAATGATGGATAAGGGAGGAGCTAGGCGGGAGGCGGTACTGGGGGAGCTGCAGGCAGCAAATCATGGGGACGCGGGGGGTGGACAAATTCCTACCAAAGGAAAATCTGAGCGTTAAACAAGCAAAGAAGTTTAGAAGAAAGAAGAGGGAGGAGGATAAGGGAAGTCAGAAGGGTCTTGATGTGGTTGTGGGAGAGAAAAGGCATGGTATGGAGGTGGATACGGATGATGAGGAGAGGGAAATTCTGAAGAAGGTTAAGGGAGATCATGAGAATGTTCAGACCAATGAAGCGGGGCTGCAGGAACAGCTCCGCGAAAGCCAATGAAAATTATAGCTTGGAACTGTCGGGGGCTTGGGAACCCCACGTCAGTTCGTAGCCTTCTGGAGCTGCAGAGGGCTGAAGATCCCGACGTGCTCTTTCTCTCGGAGACCAAAAGTTATGAGAGGGAGATGGAGCATCTGCGATGGAAAATGGGCATGCCTAACATGGTGGTTAAAAATCCAGAGGAACGCCGGGGTGGGCTCACGCTCTTTTGGCATCGGGGGGTGGACGTGAGACTTCGCTGGAAGGACAAGTACTATATTGATGCGGTGGTGCATGAGGAGAGCGGCTTGCAATGGCGGTTGACTGGTATATATGGGGAGTCGAAGGCGGGGGAGAAAGGAAAGACTTGGAGTGCTTTACGGGCTTTGCAAGGACAACTGAATCTGCCATGGATTTGTCTGGGCGATTTTAATGAGATACTCTTTGCAAATGAGAAGGAGGGAGGGCCGGCTCGGGCCCAGGCTTGTATGGATGCGTTCCGGATGACTTTGGAAGAGTGTGGTCTGGAGGACTTAGGATTTGAGGGTGACCCTTATACTTGGAGAAATAACTGGCATGAGGTCGATGGTTATACCAGAGAAAGATTGGATCGTGCGGTTGCCTGCAATAACTGGCGGGGGCGTTTCCCACTGTACAAAGTAATAAACGGGGATCCTCGCCACTCCGACCACCGCCTGATCACAGTCTTCGTGGATGGCTTACGGCCTGAAGGGAGTGAAGGCAAAGGGGATGGGATTTTCCGTTTTGAGGCAAGATGGCTGATGGAGGATGAGTGTGCTAAGGTAGTTGAGGAGGCGTGGAATGCAGCTTTTGAGGAGGGGAGAGGTTCAGTTCGGGAGAGGCTCGCCAAAGTTGGAGGGGAGCTCACTAAATGGGACCGAGAGGTGTTGGGAGAGCTCAAAGGGAGAATAAAGAAGGCAAAAAAGGAGTTGGAGATGTGCAGGCGTGGGTGTCTAAATCAGCAGCAAATAAACAGGGAGCACCTTCTGCGGTTTAAGTTAAGTAGGCTGGAAGACCAATACAATTTATATTGGCGACAGAGGGCTCATGTGAATTGGCTACACAAAGGTGACAAAAACACTGATTTTTTCCATGCCCATGCTAGGGAGAGGAAGAGGGTGAATTCAATCAAGAAACTAAAGAAGGATGGGGCTGATGTAGTGGAGGGAGAAGAGGAGATAGGAAACCTTATTACTAATCACTACAAAAGTTTGTTCATGTCTTCTGCAGGTCTTGCTAACGACGCGGTGTTATCACATATGCATGCTTCTGTTACGCATGAAATGAATACCCGTCTAACCCGTGAATTCACCGAAATAGAGGTGAGGGAGGCTCTCAATTCTATTGGTGATCTAAAAGCACCTGGGCCCGACGGCATGCCGGCTATTTTTTATAAGCGTTTTTGGGAGCTAGTTGGAAGCAAGGTGAAAGCAGAGGTCTTGGCAGTACTCAATGGCGGGCCTATGCCTATGGGGTGGAATGAAACTACCATTGTACTGATCCCCAAAGTGAAGAATCCAGAAAAGGTCACGGAGTTCAGATCCATAAGCCTTTGCAACGTTTTGTATAAGCTGATTTCAAAGGTTTTGGCGAATAGGCTGAAAGAGATCCTGCCGGAGATTATATCGCCAACCCAGTCAGCTTTCGTACCAGGAAGGATGATCACGGACAACGTTCTCCTTGCCTATGAAATAACACACTTGATGCATAAAAAGAAGGGTGGCAGAAAAGGCTTGGTGGCAGTGAAGCTCGATATGAGTAAGGCCTATGATCGCGTCGAGTGGTGTTTTCTGGAAAGAGTTATGCTCAAGATGGGGTTTGCTGAACAATGGGTGCATACCATAATGAAGTGTGTCCGATCTGTATCCTACAGGGTGAAAATCAATAGAAACCTGTCGGATGTGATTGTGCCCGAAAGAGGTCTTCGGCAGGGGGACCCTTTATCCCCCTACCTCTTCATTATATGTGCTGAAGCGTTCTCTGCTATGTTGCACCATGCTGAGCAAGAGGGCACTATCCAAGGAGTGCAGATTTGTGGAGGAGCCCCAAAAATTAACCACCTCTTCTTTGCCGACGACTCGCTTATCGTTATGAAGGCGGCTGTAGAGGGTGTGGCAAAACTTCAGCAGATTCTGGTGCTTTATGAGGACCAATCGGGCCAAATGATAAATAAAGATAAGACAACGGCCATGTTCAGTAAAGGAACAAGTGCAGCTACTCGGGCGACAATACTGGCTGGTCTCGGCATTGCAGCGGAGTCTTTCAATCAACGATACCTGGGCTTGCCGGTGCATATTGGAGCCTCTAGAACCAAGGAGTTCGAGTATCTGAAACAGAAAATTTGGCAACGTATTCAAGGATGGAAAGAAAAACTACTGTCGAAGGCTGGGAAAGAGGTGTTGATCAAGGCTGTAGCACAAGCGATCCCCACCTATGCAATGTCGTGCTTCGATCTCACTAAGTAACTTTGCGAAGAGATCAGTGCACTAATTGCTCGGTACTGGTGGAGTCAGCAAGACAAGAGTCAATGTCACTGGATAAGCTGGGAGAAAATGACAAAGGCAAAAATGGATGGTGGTCTGGGCTTTAGAGACCTCCACTTGTTTAATCTGGCAATGCTCTCGAGGCAGGGGTGGCGACTCCTTGAAGCCCCAGATACTCTTTGTGCTCAGGTGTTAAAGGCTCGGTATTATCCGACCACATCAGTTCTTGAGGCGCAAGCAAAAGAGGGCATTTCCTATACCTGGAGAAGCATTTTAAAAGGAATCCAGCTCCTCAAGGAGGGCATTGTCTGGCGTGTTGGATCTGGTGACAACATTAAAGTTTGGGAAGACCCCTGGATTCCTAGGGGCGACACAAGGAAACCAACCACTGTTAGAGGGAATGGCATAGTCACGCGGGTCTCTGAACTTCTTGATCCGATATCCGAGTCTTGGGATGAACAACTCGTAAGGGACTTGTTTTCTGAATCTGATGTGCGTGATATATTGGCCATCCCGGTGAGGCTAGACATGGAGGACCAGGTCGCATGGCACTTTGATCCGAAAGGAAAGTTCACCGTAAAAGGGGCATACCACCTTGCTGTACGACTGAAAGATGCTCGCACGAGGGCTGATGCAGGGCCATCGGGTACTACTGCTAATGGCCACGAGGAATGGAAGCGATTGTGGAACCTGGATATGCCGGGGAAGGTATGCATTTTTTTGTGGAGGTTTGCACATAATAGCCTCCCTCTTCGTCTGAATATAAAGCGTAACAGAGTGGACTTGGACACTAGATGCCCGGTTTGTGGTCGTTTGGATGAAGATGGTGGTCATTTATTTATCAAATGCAAAATGGTGAAGCACCTGTGGAGATCTCTGAATATGGAAGAAGTGAGACTAGCTTTGCTGCAATGTACAGGGCCTATGGAGGTGCTTGATCATATCTGGAGCCTTGAACGCCAGCAGCGCGACATGGCACTGGTTCTGCTATGGGAATGGTGGACGGCGAGAAATAAAGCAAATGCAGGGGAACAGGTGAGAAGCACTGATAACATTTGCTATGCTATCCGTCAGCATATTCAGGATTTCAGTCAGAGACAGTTGTTCAGGCCAAGCAAGGCACTAATCCAGTGAAGGAAACGTGGCAGCGTCCGCCTGCTGATTTTGTCAAAGTTAACTTTGATGCTGCCTTTTATGCGGATACTGGACAGGGAGCCTGGGGATGTGTCTTCCGTACAGATCAGGGTCAGTTCTTGGCGGCTAGAGCCGGATCTATGCAGCACATCTCTGGACCTCTGCATGCCGAGGCGACGGCTTGTATGAGGGCAACAGAGGCGAGTGCCGAGTTTGGCTTACACAGAGTGGTTCTCGAGTCTGATTCCAAGGTCCTTGTCCAAGCCCTGAACTCTGAGGATTATGATCGGGCCACGATCGGCGTTCTTCTGCGCGATACGCGTAGTATTTGTCATGCGAACTTCGAGTCTTTTAGTTTCAATTTTTGTAAAAGAGATTGTAATAAGGTGGCCCACGAACTAGCCGCTTTTGGCTTCAGGGCGGGAGCTGCTGATCTTTCCTGGATCGAGCAGGCTCCAGACTTTGTGTTGGTGCTGGTCGCCAGCGATATTGCTGCGCGGGTTCAGTAATGGAATGTTTGTTCCAGTTCAAAAAAAAAACAGAGGCATGTGCAGTGGTCACCACCGATCAATCTGTGTCCTTAATGTGTGCATGGTGAAAATTAATAAAACTGACCCTTTTCTGAAACTTTAATACAGAATGTATCCAATTAAAAAAACCCGTAAAATGACCTATTTACATGACGTCCGGGGCTAGGACGCCATGTTAGATAGCACGATGCCCTGGCGCTAGCATGACGTCCCGGACCAGGGCGTCGTGCTATTTAGCATGGCGCCCCAGCCCACGGCTCCATGCTAAATAGTGTGGCGTCATGACGCCCTAGCCCGATCGTCATTTGCAAATGGATCATGCTATGATTTTTCTCATGTACATTATGTGCTCAAATTTCAGAAAGGTAAACGTTTCCAGCCAGTGAACTGGCTGAGTCTTTGTCCGGTTGTATCGCGCTTGCTCGCTCGTGGTCTTCTCCACACAAGCCACACGCCTAGTTGCCCCCCCCCCCCCCCCCGGTGCGCAGCGAAACCTTATTTACTCAGACGCAATCCCATTCACTGGTTCTCCTTGAAATGACGCCTCTCCTCTTCCACCAACACACCGCACACCATGGCTCCTGTTGTTCCTTCTGAGATCCCTGCGCTGCAAGCGGTCACTCAGCAGTTGCGACGGAGGCCGTGGCTGGCGAGCCGATGCTCGGGGGGCAGCTCTGCGACAACGTGCGGCTGCGTTCCGCCGCGAGGCAAGCGACATCGGTGACAAGGTTGATGGGGACATGCGTCTGGGCCCATGGTGGTTACAGGGTGGTGTGGAGGCGAAGGGGTGTTGCAACCGACTGCAGAGGGAGCTGCAATCAACATTTGGTGACGCTGGAGCCAGCGGACACCGCCGGCGGTGAAGCTGCAACCGTGTGTTGACAGAGGTTCAACCGGCCACGGGAGAATCTACTACCAGCCGACCATGCTACTTTCTCTTTTTTCCAGGGCGGAGCAGCCACCGACGAACGGGGGAGCTACAACCAGGCCCCGAAATGCTGGAACCGTTCTGCAAGAATGCTACAACCATGGCTGTATTCTGCTGGAGCCAGTTGCTTCATGGTACATCCATGGCCCAGTTTTTGCGTTTTTTTTTCTATCAATGGTGTTTTGGTTTGCTGGAACCATATTCGATTTTTGCTACCACCGGTGTTTTCGGTATGCCGGAACATCATCCAATTTTGCATTTTTGCTTGCATCGTTTTGGTTCTACAGGGATTTTTGCTGGAACAGTAAATTGTTGCTGAAACCGGCTGTTTTTTTTGGCTACAATCGAATTTGATGGAGAGTTGCTGCTTGCAGATTTGTGCTGGAACCGGTGGTTGCGGATGCTGGAACCAGCATTGTCAGGAGCTGCAACCGGCCAAGGGGTGTTTTGGAGTTGATCCAGCGAGGGGAAGGTACCGGCGCTGGGATTTTTGTTGCAACCATGGGGGCTCTTGAAACTGTTGCTGTTCGAGATCGAGAATGGCGAGCTGGCAAGGTCATCCACGTTGGGGGGTCGGGGGCAGTGGCGGAGACAAGGGGGGGCGAGCAGGGGCCTGGCCCCCCCTAACGATCGACAAATACTCACGAAGCTACGAGTAATTAGCGAGCAGATTGAACGAATATACGTACTTGGCCCCCCTTAACTCCAACGGAGTCTATAAATCTGAAAAGAAAAAGGCCCATAGGAGAGCCCACGCATGGTCATGGCCTGCTAGCCGCTCTGTTTCCTTAGAAAAGGCCCCAGCGTGATTAACTTGTGAACTGAGGCCATTAGCGCTGCCGGCGGCCGCCGCCTCCGGCCCTTCCTGCTTGTGAAGTCGATTAAACTAGGGGACACCAGCTGCGTGACAGGCAAACCTACAGATACACTCTGTCAATTCTCTAGCGGTTCAGCTCCAAGGTTAGCACTATCGAGTCTCTACTAATCCCTGCGAATTCTAATTTTATATGTGTTGAAATTGCACGTTCAGTTTTAATTATTTTAATAGTGTGATCTACAATGATAATTCTTTTTCAGTTCCTTTGATTGTCGGATCTACAATGTGGTGATGAAGAGAAAAAAGCGGCCACACAGAATTAAATTTAATTCAATTTTTAAGTATGTTATTTCGAGATCTCGGTCTATTGAAATGTTTTATAAGGCCAACATGGAAGTTACGAATCCAAGTGCAGTAGGAGACGATTTCCTTCAAAATTACATGATAATATACATATAGATAGAGAATTACGTAGCAACTAGATTATCTTTCGACAAAAATATTTATATTTCGATCTTATTAACAATTGTAGAGGAAAATTTAAACATATTTAGCTATGTTTTAGTAGTGTTGAAGCAAACCATTACTATAGTAGAGGGGGCATTTTTTTGTATTGCACGATTTTTTTTCCCGACTTTGCCCCTGGTCGGGGGGGGGGGGGGGGGGGGGGATTCTCTCATGCGTGTTGTTGGTGCGGCTCTGCGTCGGGCGCGTGGGGGAGAAAGGAAGGGAGGAACAAGACGGCATAGGTGGCAGATCTGACGGTTGCACACAGCTATATCGTGGGGCTGCGGTGCGACCGCGCCCAAATTAGGGCCGACGCGCCAGCGCCTATCAATGCCCTTTCAGAAAAGGGTCGGATTTGTTCATTTTCAGGTGTGCGTGCGTTTTACTGCTCGGAATCCAACCCGAAAAGAAAAGAAGGCCGTGCTTCCTGGCAAGTGCGTGCGCGTGGGGCTTTGACACGGCGTATGTTAGGTGGGCGCGCCAACCGCGTGCGTACGCTCCTCTAGCCTCCAGGCCACGCACACCGCCACACGCGACGCCGGCCGGCGAGCACGCCGTGTCGTGTCCTATCCGTAGGATGCCGTTGCCTTGGGCCTACGCAAATTGACGGCGTACTCGCCGTTCGGTACGAGCCGCAGCCTGCCACCCGATCGACCGAGCCCGTCGTCCCGCCCCGCCAAAAGATTAGGTCCAAAGTACGCGTGTTGATCACCGTCACCGAGCCAGCTGCTCAAGCTGTACGGTACAGCCTGTGGGCTCTGGTCGCCTGCCACGCTCCTCCTCCTGCCCGGAACGGCAAGCAGAGCCCGCGGCTGCATGCACGGCCATGATTGGTGCCGGTCAAGAATCAGGACATGCACTCCGTTTCTGATTTAGTCTTATATATCCTGTGATGACTGCGATGCGGGTTAGCAGAAACTCGACGTGAGATCAGGGTCGGGATGTCAACGATATGTGAAGATTTGCGAGTTGCGACTAGCTGTGCGTCGTCGATCGATCATTGGTGCTGTACATGTAACGAGGGGCATGCGCTGGATGGATGGATGGGGACGGACAGATATGATCGTCGGATGCAACGTACGTACCGCGGCGGCGATGCGTGCGAGCGTGTCTGTTCAACCGCAGCCGCGGGCGGGAAGGCACGCACCGCCGCCGGCGCTGACCCGCCACCGCCTCGATCGGCCGGTGCAACCGCAGCTGGCCTGCTGCAGATGCGTGCGGGCGTGTCCGACTGTTCTCCGGCCACGACGGCGACGGCGGACCGGGCGGAGGCGGGGAGGCATGGCTACGTTTTTTTTTTTTTGAGAAAAGGGAGGCATGGCTACGTGTACGTGTATGTCCAGCCGCGCCCACTCACTGCCCCGGAGTCATTGGACCCTTTTATCTGACCTAGTGCGGAGCCCAGCTAGTTTTTTTTTTATGCATCGAAGCCCAGCTGTTGGTTTTGAAGAGATAGCCCAACAGGCCGTGCAGCATAGAGGTGTGCTGCTCAACTGAACCGGACCGTGACTGCAGTAAGTTTGAAGAAGTATAAGGCTGTGTTTGGATATTCGGTATTGGGCTGGTCAAAATCTAATGTTTCTTTTTGGCAATTATGCTTCGTATTAATTCTCGAAGGGCGATGTTGGGCGCCGGCGCGCCGGCCGAACGTTTCGGCCGGTCGCACCCTAGCCGTCAGATCGACCAGTCCCGAGCCGTTGGATCTTTATCCAACCAGGTCGTCTTCTTCCTCTCGCGAGCGCGTACGAGAAAAGGCCCCGTCTCGCCGGCCGCACGCGTTCTCCCTCGTCGCCGCCCCCTCGCCTGCCCTCCTCGTCTCTGGTCGCCACCCTCGCCACCCTCGCCGGCCGCCCTGGTCGCCGGTCCAAGCTCTCGGCGGCCGTCCTCGTCACCGGCTTCGCCCATGCAACAGCCCACCCCTGCGGTTGTAGCTTCCGTGGCAACCGTTGTAGCTCCGGTGGCGACGACCGGAGCTCGCCGGCGTGCTCACCGGTGTGCTCACCGGCGCTCATCCCCCGCTTGCAACAAAAAATCGAGCGCCGGTGGAGATGCCCAGTGCTGCAACCGACGAGGGAAAAGCTACAATCGCTGACGAAAAAAGCTTCATGGCATCGTGGATGGATGTAGCAAACACAGAAACGGTAGTAGCAAAAAATTACGACGGTTGCAGCAAAACACTCTGCCGTTTCCAGCAAAGTTCTTGTCGTTGGTTGTAGCCTTTTTATTTCATAGTGGTCGAATGGAACATCTCAATTTGGCCGGTTGAAGCTTTTCCAAACTACGGTTGAAGCTTTCGTATGAATGGATGTAGCTTTTTTCAGTACACAGTGTCTGGTTGAAACTTTATATGCCGCAGGTTGAAGCTTTTCAATCAAACGGTTGTAGTTTTTTGGATCATCGGTTGCAACATCAATGGAGGAGCAAAAAAATGCTTCCATGTTCGTTTTGGGAGGACATGGTTGCAGCGGTGGGGGAGGAGGTCACGCCGCCGTGCTTGTAGCATCTCCGATGGGTGGTTCCAGCACGTGTGGAGCTCCTTCCAACTCTGACTCACCTGGGCGAAGGGAACTTGCAGCCGGGGGCGACGGAAGAAGTGGGCGAGGGCGCTGAGGTTGGAGGTACGGACCTGTGCGGGATTGGGGCTAGCCGGCGGCGAGATCCGTAGGAGGAAGACGAGGAGCGAGGCCACCAGCGCGCTAGGCTGAAGGAGAAAGGAGGGGATCGGGAGGAAGAAGAAAAAGAGAGAAGATACGGTGGGCCAGAGTGCTGTGCGGGACGTACGATGGGGCTCCATCGCGTGGCTCGCGAGCGACCGGCCGAAGTTTCGGCCGGCGCGCGGGCGTAAAACGTTTCCCATTCTCGAATGCGTTGAAAAGGACGCTGATTCCCTACTTTTCGTGCATTGCGGTAAAGTGTCGGTCCCTTCAGTGGAGTATGGTCAAGTATGCTTTCAATTTGAATTCGGTCCCCTCTAACATGCATGAGTGTATGGGTAGATGAGTGAAGCCTTTTAATAAGAGTGATAAAAAGCTGGTCCTTGTAGGGACTTTTTCCCTGTTATTATGGTCTCTTTGAAATGGCAGAAATGACATCATATTTGAAATAAAATATATCAATAACTCCATGACACTGATTAAAATTACATGTCACTGCATTGTGGCTTGGTCTATATTGCAGATAAAGGACCCCGACAAAAAGTTGCTAGAGCTGGAAGCAAGACTGTTCGAACATGCAACAAGTGAGGTCTACACATCGTCCTAGGGGTGGATATTCGCCGTTCCGCGACTGCAAGGAGATGACAATGTAGGATTTGTTGGGTGCTCCAGTAGTTTTTGCTAGGTTTTCTTTTGGTTTGGACCTGTATTGTACTTTCCCTGCTCTATGCTTTTGCTCTTAATAACTTGTTACCTGGATGTGGATGATGTTGGTCGAGGCAGACTTTCTCTCCTGCCTCTCCCTCTTCCTTTCCTGCTGCGACAGGTGATGGTGAGGGAGGCTGAGGGGAGCAGCTCTTTTGCTACTGCTGGCTTAGTGCCTAGTTGATCTGTTGCTACTGGTTTGTACTTATTTTCTAGTTGTAGCTGGACTTAGTTTCTAGTAATGAAAATCTGAGGGGGAAAGCCCTTCTTTTGCTCAAAAAAATATCTATATCTAATAATAAAGGGTCTATTGCTTCTGACGGTACATCACAAAAATTGCCCCCAAAATTGCAAAATATTACCCATGAATGCCATCTATGAGCACTGTTCAAAAAATTGTCCGATTTGGCAATTTATCACTACTCGTGGGGTGACCGATAAGATTGTATCTTATCTTGACCATTTATCTTTTGGGCCGATTTACTGCTCATACAAGCGATTTATCGGGAATATATCGATAAATCAGGCCTATTCCTAGTACTATGTTTGCAAAAACTATGTCCATTTGTGTTTTTTGGACCTTGTTATGCAATATGTCCTATTGCCCTATTTTGTTTGTCATTATACGAGGATTCAAAGGCTAGAAATCAAGGTAAAAATTGTGTGCAATATTTTTTTGGTGTTGAATATAGCATAATTTAGTGTTGGTAACCTGGGATTTGCAAAAAATAGCCGATTAATAATCGGCCGATAAAATCGATTAATCGATCAATTTACATTAATCTCTAATCCCCAGCTTACCGAGACGCTAACGATAAGCGATATCCTCAACATTGCCTATGAGTGATAAAAAAATGTTTAACACAGGGGAATCCCCGCCTGGGTCGGCCCATATAGTAGGTACCTCCTATACTGCTCTCTACGCGCTGGGAGAAGATGCAGCGAGTTTGTTTGGACCGGCCCATGTACGGGCGGCCTGTTTTCTAAATTTCTTTTTCCTTTTATTTTTATTTTTATTTTTCTTCTTCGTTTTTTCTACTTTAAATAATTTGAGACTTCAAAAAAGTTTCCAAAATTAAAAGGTTAGTATTTCGATTTTTTTTAATCAAATCATAAAAGGTTTGTCGATTCAAAAAATATTTGCTTATTCAGAAAATATTTGTAATTTTGAAAACAAATGTTCATGAAATCAAAAAATGTTCATGATTTTTTAAAAGTTTGTATATTAAAAAATGGTAATCAAATTGAAAAAATGTCACCAATTCAAAATATATCCATGAATGAAAAAATCTCCTGAAAATTCAAAAAACTACTTGTGACTTATAAAATAGGTTATATATTCATAAAATATTCACTGATTCAAAAAATGATCATGCATTTCAAACAATGTTCGTTAAATAAAAAAATGTTCGTGAATTTTAAAAGCTGTTCCACTAATTTCCATAAAAATGTTCGTCGATTCTAGAAATGTTTACCGATTCAAGAAAAATATTTAAAAATGCTCACAATTTTAAAAAAGTGTTTGAGTATAGTATAAAATATTCATGAATTCAAAAATATCTTGATTTTAGAAAATGTTAAAACTGTTTTCATGATTTCAAATATGTGCACGAGTTATAAAAAATGCTCATGATTTAAAAAATTGTTCACGATTTCACAAAATTGGGAGTGATAGTGTATCTAAGTGATGCAGCAAAATATGGTCATGGCGATTAGAGATTATGATTTTTTTTCTCCCGTTGCAACGCACGCCCTTTTTGCTAGTAGGAGTTAACTGATTGGTCGGGCCTCATCTCAATTTGTTTTTTTTTCTTTTCTGTTTTCTTCTTGTCCATGTTTTTTTTCCAGTTTTTCTCGTTTCTATGCTTTTTAGGTCATCTTTTTGTTCTATTTTAAGTTTTTTAAAATTCATGGCCATTTCTTAAATTTCACTAATATTTTTAATTTTATGAATGTTTTTCAGACAACATGTATATTTTTAAATTTTGAGATCATTTATTAATTTTTATTTGGTAATGCATGAATATTTTATAAATAAAAGATTTATTTTAATTTGTGAATATTACTATGCCTATTAGTACTTCGCTCTGACCACATCAAGAGGAGTAGTTTGTTTTTCTTTTGTAAAGCGGGCCCAAAGAAAGATATAGGAGAACACAACTTGTTTTGTACTCCGTCTGTAAACTAATATAAGAACGTTTAGATAACTACTTTAGTGATCTAAACGCTCTTATATTAGTTTACGGATTGAGTAGTAAGTAAATTCAAAGGCGTATAAGAAAATATTTTTAAAAAAGAAGGGAACCATGTTATAAGGGTCCATGGACTATGTTGTAGGACTATGTCCATTTGAAGCTCATTATTGTTATAAGCGTCTTTGTGATTCTATTTTTTTTCTCAAGCCTTGTGCATTTAAGGATTAAATTGGTTCACAAAAGAAAGAGCTCGTAAGATGGGCCTTCTACGGGCTGAAAGGGGTCTATGTACTACACTAAGGGCCTGTTCGGAACAAAGGAAAAGTACAGGAAAAGTAGAGGAAACCGATTCCTAAGGAACTGGTGCGTTTTTCGGTGTTCGGGACGAAGGAATCCCTCCTTAACGATCCTCCGGAAAGTTTCCCTTATCAGCATTTTCACGGGAAAACAAACATCCAGTGCTACCTCATTTTTTTCGCTCGGACAGAGGCAGGGGAAGGGAATAAGCTATCGAGACATGCATGCACGGACCCACATGAGCAGTAAACAATTGGTTGATCTTTCACCTTGAGGCCCACATACACAAGCATCCAACCAACTTGGGACCCACAAGTGCTGGATTCCTTCTCCTGTGTTCCGAACGTCAATGGCGTGGCTCCCTGCAGCGTTTTTCATCCTATGTTTTGCATATCTCTTCCTTTTCTTTTCCCCTGTTTTGTTCTAAACCTATGTTTTCTATTCCTCTAATCCGAACAGGCCCTAAGGTTTGTCGTTGTTGCTTCTTAATTGACACATGGCCTTATAGAGGTTGGAACTAAGATACACACCATTCATTTGGATTTCATGAAGAAGTAACTCACATGGACTTTTATAGCACGAGCGTCCATTTCTTAGCAATAGTCAGTGCTTGAATTAAATAACCAACACTACAAGAAAGTGCCGGAAAGGAAAAAATAATCATGTCCTTCGAAAATCCTCCATCTTCTCCGCTTCACACGTGTCGAAGATGTGCCGAAGATGCCATCGTTGGAGTTCCACATCACTACGGGAACATGAGAGAAAAAACCACGTAGATAGAAGTCGGTGAACTTTGCTGGGAAGTGTTGGTGATGCGGATCCAGAAGGATCCACGAGCCGGAGGAAAAGGTGATGCTGGATCTAACGACACAACCTTTTCTCCCTGCGGTTTCCACCACCCTAGGAAGAAGCAGAAGCGGATGACCACCATTGGCTTGATACCTGAAGCCCACTTCGACGCTATCACTGCCTCGACGATGTTGTTGCTGGGAGACTAACACACACCTAGATCTAGGATCCATGCCACACACACATGAGTTCACAGATACGCTGCCAGTGATGAGGAAGCAAACCGCCGCATCAAGGATCCAGTCGTCTCCTTTTTACTGCGATAGATTTTGTGAGTTGTTTCATCTAAACCCTATGGAACATCCTATTCCCTTTCCCTCAACTATCTTTTTGCTCCTCCGCAACATCCTTTGCAGTCCAACCTTGTCTCCATCAGCACCGCTGCACCCGTATCGTGTCCCCTCCATCTTGTCATGCTTGCCCACTATGTATAGGGTCTTTTGGTTTCATGCCCATGCACTATGCACATGTGGAAGTTGAGTGATTGACATGTCACCATAGACATCACCAAGATCTATTAGGGAAATTCACGCGGCTTTTTTGGAAGGTTAAGTGGCCATGTGTTTGTGAAGTGATCGATTGACCAAGCTATGTATACACTGAAATTTGCACTGTCTGAAATACTCTGGACGGACAACTAATTTCGGATGGAGAAAGTATAATATAACGTCTGCAAGAATCATAGGACTAGTACTCTCTCCGTTTTTATTTACTTCGCGTATTAGATTTGGTTAAAGTCAAGCTTTGTAAACTTTGAAAAAGTATACTATAACAAATCAATACCATTAGATTCATTATTGAATGTACTTTCACATCATATCGATTTGTTACGGTAAATGTTTATATTGTTTACTCTAAACTTGGTCACGAAGAGTGACTTCAGTCAACTCTAATATGCAAAGTAAATAAAATGGAGGGAGTATAAAGGAAGATTGATAAGAACGTGCGGACGGGCAACCTGAACATGGTCACGCAGATGGTGCGGTTACGTACCCAATGGGAATTGCTAGTTAACGCATGGTGCACTCTTGCACTAATCATAGTGCTCCCTTTCAAAGGTCGTTGGAGGCTTGGGAGTTGGGAGCAAGTGCAGATCATGGGTATTTGACGTTGATGAAATTAGGTCTTATATGATTTGCTTTTGGTGCCTGCCGGACTAGATCGAGGCTAGACCGCTAGAGCCATCAACATGCTAATTGGTGTTGGGTTCTGACTCATTCTCACGCAAGACATCTGCATCTCAGATGATCCATCAACATATCCAACGGTGAATGGCATGCACACTACGCAGTCCATTAGTTGAAGACATCGGTGGGCTAAGCCACATCTATAACCGTGGGGATCTTATTATGGTTATTACGTCATGGGCAATTTTTTTCCTTTGAAACCGTGGGAGCATCGGCAACCGGCCGGTGGCGAGCCTGTGCCTAATTCGTGTACCGGCAGTCGCGGCGTATCTCGCCGTCGGCCGCCGTCTTGACCCCGACCCTGCCGAGCTTGGTCATGGCGACGGTGAAGTCGTAGAAGAAGGTGCCCTGGTTGGACGCGTAGTAGTTGACGGTGCCCCGCGACCTCGGGTCCGTGTAGAGCACCTGATCGGAGCCCAGGAGGCCCCTGCCGCCCTGCAGGTTCCTGTAGTACGAGTTGTCGAACCCCAACGGCGTCGGGTCGAGGAACGCGGAGCTCTGGCTGCTGGTGCAGGTGCCCCGGAGCTGCGCCGCGAAGCCCGAGTCCATGCTCGGGTCGGTGCCGATCCTCGACTGGAAGAAGCTGCAGTCCGCCGCGCCCATGGTGTGGCCACCTGGATTCGCGCGCAAGTGATGTGATCGTGCAGCCAGCGAGATTGTCAACAGGTCGGCGTGCATTGCAATTTGCAAATGGGGTTCAGAGGAAGTTGACGAGTAGTACTAGTTCACTTACCTGAGAGTGCGATCATGTCGGTCTGGGAGAGGCCCAAGCCTGAGAAGAAGGCGTTGAGCTTGTCGAGGTTGAAGTCGACGTGCGGCAGCACGACGCTGCCCTTCGTCGAGACCTTCCCGTCGTACCTGCCCAGCTCCACCTGGTAGTACGGCCCACCGCTCTGGACGACGGATTCTCGTGCGGCGAGCGCGAGTATGTCGGCGCAGGACACCTTGTAACGGCACTGCGGGTCGTTGTCGACGGCGGCCTTGGCGTCCAGGATCGTCTGGAAGCCCTGCGGCTTCAGCGACTGGTCGTCCGCGCTCAGCCACTCGTCGTCGCCGTTCGAGTTCACCATCATGATCGACGCATCGCAGCCCTGCATGCACAGCAAAGCACAGATAGCTACGCCTTCAGCTCATCAAGTCCATATGTGTCTACAAGAGCTAGATCAGAAGTAGAGTAATTAGTTGTGTACCCTGACGGCGCAGTCATGGAAGAAGAGCCTGAGCGTGGCGGCGGCAGAGATTTGGGACTGGGCCATGGACCGCCTGACGGAGTTCCGGACAATGGTCTCCAGGTTGGGGCAGATGCTGGCGTAGTACCCCGGCCTCAGCTGCGCGGCGGCGAACGGCGAGCGGAGCGCCACCACGGCGACGACGAGGGAGGCTAACCATCCGAGGTTCGCCATGGGTCGATCGGTCCCTTCAATTGCTTCGCGAAGACTATTGGCTTGCGTGCTCTTCCAAAAGTGTGGCTGCCAGCGCCGGCTAGCTCGTGCCTTTACCGGTTTTAGCTCGATCGAGATATATGGAGGTTGCACGTGGGGTTATATAGCCCAGAGCCGGAGACCGACTGATCTGGTAGTGTGGCTTCTGCCCTAATCCAATCCTCGATCGTCGCTTGAGCAAACAGCGAGATATTTGCCACTTGGGGTTTGGTCAAAGTAGCATGTACGTAGAGATGATGCTCGTGCATGGTGACCACAAGTCCACAACACAGCTCATTTAACACGGTGCGTACGTAACGGCCGGAAGTTCAGAGCAGAGGAATTGGTTGTGCAGGCTGCAGCTATATAGACGTACGTGCCGTTGCACGCTGACGAACGAGCTGTTCCTCCTTCAACCAGTACGCTGTTTTCAACTTCTCATCATAGGCCTTAACAAATGGCAAACAAGGAACAGAATCTTGTGCGAACCGTTGGACGCCCTCACCCAATCGTCATTTCAGTTGTGGTTGCTTTTGTAAGTTGTTAGATTTAAGAGCATCTCCACTCGCGCCCCCAACCTATGGTGCACCGAAGATGCCACTGCTAGAACATAGGAAAAGACGACGCTTGATCGAAGGACACACTGGCGGAGCTACGGCTGGACCTGCAGGGGCCATGGCCCTCCCAACCGCCGGGGAACCGAAAGCTTCCCACCCCCACTCCCCACGACCGTTACCAAGAAGCCGCCTCGCCGCCCCGCCGCCCCGGCCAAATCCTTCGTCGGACGCCGGCACGCTGGCCCGAGGGCGGCGCTATTCCCTTCGCCGGCCGGCTCCTTCGGCGACGCCCGCAAGCTGTTCGACAGTTTGCCAAGGTACAAAATGGACTCCGCCGACGAGTTCTTTTTTCACAATTTCCTTTGCGACTCCGACGATTCCTCGTCCGATGATGAGGAGGAGATCTTGGCTGCCGTGTTGGTCCATCACCACCTCAATAGCCAGCGGCCGTTGTTCCGTGGCTCCATTCCGGAGCACCTTCCGGCGTTGAATCGCAACCGAGAGAGCGGGCATTTCCTTCTTTGGAAGGACTACTTTGACACAACGAACCCGTTGTTCAAACATCAGAAATTCCGCCGTCGTTTTCGTATGAATGGGCAACTTTTCAACCGTATTAGAGAGGGGGTGGTCGGCTACGATGACTATTTTGAGTGCAAAGAGGATGCCGTTGGAAAGATTGGCTTCTTCTCTTATCAGAAATGCACTGCAGCCATCCGAATGCTTGCATACAGAGTGCCCGGTGATCTCATTGACGAGTACGTCCGTATGAGCGAGTCTACATGCCTAGACTCCCTGTATAAGTTTTGCAAGGCTGTTATAGCTGTGTTTGGCCCTGAGTACTTGAGAGAGCCAACTGGTTGTGGACTATATGTTTGCTTCTGAAATATGCAAAATTTGTGCGTGAAACAATGTAAAATTTGTGTTATCTGTTGAAAAAGGACGACCAGCCGGCCACGCTGGCATATATGGGTCGGCGCGTTGGGCGCACTGCCGACCCAAATCTCAAACAGGGCGGACACCGAACGGGCGGCCGACCCAAACGGACAAAAAGCGGACAAAAGCGCCGTCCGTTTGGGTCGGCGCGTTGGAGTTGCTGTTAGAAGATCTGGACTAGCTCCGCCGCTGGAAAGACATACCCTTATCATGCAGTCTCTGTCACCCAAAGAAGGGCAAGAAGAGGACAATCACCCTTGACCTAGTACCTCAAGCCCACTTTGAAGCAACTGTTGTAACTTCAGCACTGTCGCCGACTAAGATGCGTACCCAGATCTAGGATTCAGGCCACACAGACATGAGTTCTTAGACATGCCGCCACTAATAGGAAAACAAACTGATGCATCAAGGACCCGATCGCGGAAACTCAATTTGGCTCCCGGGAGCACATGCTCCCGGGGCCAATTTTTTTTTTTCAAATGTCAAAAAAATCATGACAAATTTTTTATGTGATCTTAATCATATCCAAATGCTAACTGCAAATTTTGAGATAAAAAGGTTAAGCATTTTGGGCTATGCAAAAAAAAAAACAAATTGAACATCAAATGTTACCCCAAAATGTCATCCCAAATTTGTTTTTTCCACCGACAAAAAAATGCCGCTCCGTTTCACATGAAAATTGTCAAGCATGCTTGCGACATTAACACGAACATATTTAGTATTTTTTTTCGCGTTACTGTTCATTCGGGTGCATTTGCACCCGGGAGCCAAAACGCCTCCCCCGACCCGATCGTCTCTTTTTAACCGTGACTGATATTGTGAGTATTTACATCTAAACCCTATGGAACATCCTATTCTCTTTCCCTCAACTATTTTTTCCTGCTCTGTAACATCCTTCGCAGTCCAATCTCGTCTGCATCAGCACCACCGCACCTGTATCGTGCCGCCTCCATCTAGTCATGCTTGCTCACTATGTATGACGAAGCCTTCCATAGGGGTTTGTTCGCTATCATGTTCTTGCACTGATGAACATGACGAAGTTGAGTGATTGACGTGTAAACCGTAGACATCACCATGATCTGTTAGGGAAACACGCAAGACCTTTTGGGAATTGTTCAGTAACCATCCACTTGTGGAGTCAAACACAAGTTTTGGTCGGTTTTTGCAGCAAATCGAGGAAGTTACGTACACTGAAATTTTCTCTCTATGAAATACAATATAACTTCCGCAAGAATCATAGAAGTAGTGAAATTGTTAAGTTTGTGATCCAAATTCCTATAAAGGCTAACTTTTGACGGAGCGGAACGGAGGCCCGTCGCCGGGATGGTTGAGTTGTGCCTGATCAGAGTTTGAATTTAGCCCATAATGCATCTCCCCGTGCCAGGGACACTTGGGTGGGGAGTGCGAGGGGAAGGGGGATGGCGTTAGCCCTCGTGGTATGGATCAGTATCGACCTAGGTCACCACTGCTATATATATCCTTTGTAAGTCGCTGTACGGGATAAGATAATGTTGTAAATTCCAACGATATTGGGTCGAGGAACTCAAAGCACTGGTTGTTGACGTAGGTGCCACGGATGCGCGAAAAAATTCAAGTTCATGCTCGGGTCGGTACCGATCCTATATTGGAAGAAGGCGTTGTCCGCCGCGCCCCTGGTGTGGCCACCTGAATTCACACGCAAGGGATGCGAGATGGTCAATATGATGGTCTGCGTGTGTCGCAAATGGAGTGCAGAAGATGTTGCCGAGTACTAGTTGAGTTACTACCTAACAATGCAATCATGTCGGTCTGGGAGAGGCCAAGGTTGAGAAGAAGGCCATGAGGTTATCAAGGTTGAAGTCAAAGTGCGGCAGCACGACACTGTCCATCGTCGAGATCCTATCGCAGCTCCACCTGGTAGTACGCTCCTTGGCTCCGTAACCATGCACTGGCACCTTGCAGAGTCCTTTTTGGAGTGGTGGGATAGGCGCACCAATTCGAGGAACCCTGAGCGACGCGCCATGGCTTCTCTAACCATGCTGGTGTCGTGGACAATATGGAATGAGAGAAACGCTAGGGTTTTCCACCACAAAAATGAACCGCCGCCAATTCTCCTAAAGCATATTGTAGATGAGGCCAACATTTGGGTTACGGCAGGGGCAAAGAAACTAGGGAAAATTGTATTACGCGAGTAATTGTCATGCCGTTTTCACGGTGTTTTGTAACACTTTGTAACTCTATTCTCCTCTCATTTAATCGATGAGGCAAATCTTTTGCCTCCGTTTCGAAAAAAAAAACATTTCATGTGTTCAAACTGTGTGAGACATCATGGAAAACTAGATCATATGATGGCGCGCGTTGCCGCGCCCGTCCATTTTAGCGGTAGAATAGTTGGAAGATTGCTACAAATATATATATGCCGTATGTAGACATATATGATTTAACTAATTTGGGACAATGGTTGTATTAGTTAACATACAAGTACACATTAAATTTTCATGATGAAACAAGACTAATTGTTGATAGGTTTCATCACAATTGTTAGCTGTTGATAAGAAATGTATAGAGTAATTGTTGATAGAAAGAGGTATCGGCGTAGTATTGAAGAGCCTCCAAATCCGAAGATGGATATGGAATAACAACAATGTGATTATATAATAGGAAAATAGGACACACAAAAATAAATCCCACAGTAGAAATGTTGTAATACTTGACAACAATCCATCATATTTTCATGTTTTGGAAGAGTTGATTGTAAAAAGAAATACTACGCATAAGGTAGAACTAACCAAAGCCAGAATCACCTCACAAGCTTGTCAAATTATCTATAAGATCAGAAATGCTGGAATTTTAGAGTTGCCCTAAGAATCGGATGGAGTCCTTTGATGAATCATCTCACCCTAATTGCAGAGGTCATACGTTCCCCAAGTCAGATCCATGGCCATCCCTGCTATCATAGATGGAGTGAAAGGATAATGGTTGCTTCAAACTGCTGATGAGGGAACTCATAGCCATCTGTCCCTAATAGCACCATCAAGCGCGGCTTCTTTATATTTTAAGGGAGCACTATTGTAGCTAACAGAAAATGATTTAAATACAGATATTTAGAAAGTACAATATGTTTATACTGGTTTAATAAGCAGAGGTGTGTTAACCGGGCATGTCCACAAACAGGTCATGCAATTAGGGGCACAACCATGGAGATTCAAAAATATAAAATGGAGAAGTAACTAATCACATTTTTTGTGAGAGCCTCAACACTTGTGTCTGATACGTCCTAGGCACCATAGTGTACAGTTAAAATCAAGATTATACCTGGTAACCCAATATTGTGGGATCAGAGAAACAACACAAACCTTGCTATCTGGTTGAGCTAATTGAACGCACATTATTCAAGGAAATGCAGAAAGGAAGTGAATGAACCTCAATAGCATATTATACTTTTCTGTAGCAATTCCTTAGGATCACCAAAAGTGCTTCATGTAAAAGCTTGCCATTTACAGTGTACCACTGTAGTGAACTCCGCATTACCAAGTTAAATATGTATTTCTAGACCAATGCACAATCTGAAAACATGAAGAGGTGAGGTATCCAAACCCATGGGAACTATTTAATTTACCTGGCCGGTAGCTTTGCAAGTGAAAATTGACTCAAACCAAAAATGAGAGCAAAACTTCAAAATTTGCCTGAAGAAACAGGATGAAAACCAACTGTACAAATTTGAGATTGGAAAGAAATTAGCACAACGGAATTGCAGGGTCAAAGAAGGGATCGTACTGGAAAATAAAAATGAAGATAGAGGGGCCACCTAGCCGAGAACCATAGCTGCTTGAGGTTCTGCTGCTGGAGTAAGAACGGGATAGGAGAGCATCAGAGAAACATATACAGGTGCGTGTACTGAAAAAAGCTGCAGGTTGCGGAAACAGTAACTTACTCCATTAATCACCGTCGGGCGCCGGCGAGTGGCACAGATCAGCGCTTCCAGGAACTGATGATGCATTGTTTTTAGGAAGAAAGCACATCAGCTTCATCTGCACGCTTCACCGAACAGCCGCGACACCTTCCCTAAATCAGGTGAGCGGCCTGCACCAGCAACCAGGAATGTTGTACGGTCGGCAAAGACGAACCTCCACCCCTCTGCCGCATCGCTCAGAGACCGCCTGTCTCTCTTTTCAAGCAGAGCGACCGTCCGTCTCTCGTTTTGATCAGACGGGGCGTCGGTCGCTGAAGAAGATGTAGATGCTTGAGTAGGGTCTGCATACACAGCCAGAAAGGGAAGCATTATATAGTACCACTGGGCATAAGAAAGGTTTGCGACTTTACCAGCCATGATTGTGAGTTTCAAGGAGAACAGAGTAGTTTCCAGTAGAGGAGGGCCATGATTGCGAGCTTGAAGGGGAGCAGAGCAGTTTCAAGCAGGCGAGACGTCTGCCGTTATCTCCCTTGCCCCCACCTTTCTTCACACGCATCGTGATTATGTCACGCGCTGGATTGGTTGCCTCCACCCAAATCGTACGGAACCGGCCGCTGGATGGAACCGGCCGCACCGGCTGCTCCTCTCCCCCGGTCGTTGGGAAAGGCCGGATGGACTCGATCCCATCCCGGCGGCACTGGCTACTCCTCTCGTGTCGATGCGGTCTCCTCAGCCTCAATCGGGATTTTTTTTAGAGCAGGCTCGATCGGGATTGGGGACCGGAGTGGAGTCAACGTGGTCGCTCGTAGGCCTCCCACCTTCGGCTGCCGGCTCGCCGAGGCCCAATGCACCAGAGACGTCCGTTTCAGTCCGTGGAGCAGCAGCCCACAGGACAGTTGGGCCAGTTTACACAGTTTGTGAAACAGACTGACTTAGACATGAAATCCGACGGCCAGGAACTCTCAAATCAATAAAACGAACGGCCGAAAATCCAAATCGCTGTGAGGGCAGGGATTATGTGCGGTTATACTGTCCTTAATTGATAAACGAACGACGGATTCTCGTGTCGTGATTCTGAGGGCGAGTATGTCGGCGCAGGACACCCTGTGATGACAATGTGGGTCACTGTCCACCGCAGCCTTGGCGTCCAGGATAGTCTAAAACCCATGCGGTTTTAGCGACTGGTCGTTGGGGCTCCCCCACTCGGCGTCAGACATCTTGATCATGATCGGCGCATCATAGGCCTGCATCCGTATGTCATTAACTGATCACTATCTAATTGATAATACTTGCATGGAAAAATGATTACGACAAGGCGTATGATAGAGTTAGATGAGATTTTTCGGAAGAGGTTATGCACAAAAAAAATATTTCGATCCATCGTGGACGAGTTAGACTATACAAATGGTTAGAGGTGAACAAACGACGATCTATACCCTTTTCTTTTCAGTATGATCGCAAATCCCTTGGTGGCAATTCTGGATTGCGCTAAGGCGACACGACACTCTTTTGGAATGGCGGCAAGGGTGGTGCCGAGCAGACTATCCTATCAAGACACTGATCCTAATTAAGAACTCTCCTATTGAGATCATGAACTCCAAATTCGTACTCCAGTTTTTTGAGGCAATGTCGTTTTTGAAAATAAATTTCGACAAAAGCAAGGCGTTTGTGATGGGCAGGGATTTGGAATCCCAACTTAGAGTGGCACATACGATGAATTGTGAACTTGGGTCTATCCCAATCAAATACTTCCTCCATCCCAAAAATAAGTGTCTCAAACTTAGTACTAAAATTAATACAAAATTAATACACTTATTTTGGGACGGAGGGAGTATTAGATGATGCCCATCTCGGCGAGGGCTCTTTCCATTTTGGACTTCGATCCTATGGCAAAGTGGCTGGCAGAGTTGAGCCTTGGCAAGGAAAGTTGTTGGCTTCCTCTACCAGGCTAGTCCTGATTAATGACTGCCTCAAAACTATCTTGATGTTTGTAATGGGATTTTACTTATTGCAAGATGGGGTTCATGATAAATGGACAGGGTGAGGTCGAGGTTCTTTTGGGAGGAGGAAGGGAAACAAAAGTATTACATGCTAAAATGGGCATCCATTTGCTATAAAGAAGTTGGGGGGGGGGGGGGGGGCTGGGGGGTAATCAACTCCAAAATCATGAATTGGTGCCTTATGACGAAATGGGCATGGAAAATTCTCGGGGGGCAAAGGGGTTGTGGTTATAGGTATTTTTCAATAAATACCTAACTCGGGAGTGGTTAGACATTCCTCAAAATATCAAAAGATCCCAATTTGCTAAGCGGTGATGAAAGTTAAGGACCTGCTTACACTTGGCACAAAATTTGAGATCCAACGGGAAATTGGAAAATTTTGGTCAGACCGGCGGTGCAGTGACCAGGTGCTAGGGGTGTCCTTTCCTCGGTTGTTTGTCATCTCTGACAATCCGATCGCCACAACCGCGGAGAGTCGGGGGAGTAGTGGGCTCCCCGCTTTAGAAGGACGTTTGCGGAACAGGAGGCCAAAGAGTGGCTTGGGTTGCAGGAAGCCTTAGTGGCTTGCACATATCATATGGTTATCTCATGGAGGCTAGACTCCTCGGGCATGTTCTCCACGGGATCACTTTACAAGGAAATATTTAGGGCGTCACCCGTGTAATTTGAGGGACATTTGGAAGGCCCGCATCATGGAAAAAATCAAAATCTTCATATCCCAAGTGGATACCAAGTGCAAAGGCAAGGGCCGAGCGATGGCAAATGTGTTTGGTGCGTCCAAGATGAAAATCGAGACCATATTCTCTTTAGATGCATTGTGGTTAGATTTGCTTGGGCTGCATCGCGGGAGGCCACATTGTGCTCGTGGAACCTGGCTGGATTTTCTGATTTTCTTAGGCTGGTTCAAGGCACGAGAGGCAAGGACCGTAAATTGGCGTGGGTGAGCTTCGCTGCCCTGGCTTGGACATTATAGACATTTCGCAACAAAGTGCTTATAGAGGGGGATTTGTTTCGACATCCGACCGACCTAATGTATAAATTGGTGGTATTCTTGCACCCTTGGAAATTGTTGGCGTGACCACAGGAGCATCCTCAGGTAGAGCTGCTCATATCTCGTATTCGACCATGCTGCCCTGAATTGCAACGACTGGCGAGGAGGAACATCACCGGCTAGGGAGCCGCCCGCCCGCCTGTCAGGAGCTGCCTACATCATCCTTCATTGCACACGTATCTCACCCATGACTACTTGCGTTGGGTCGCAATGTTAGACCCATACTGGTCTTGTATCGAGCTACTTTGTTTTTCCCTAGTTGCTACTCTAGTCTCTTGTGTTTTTAAGGGTCCTATTCTAAGGCCCGACCGGTCTAAAAAAATGCATAAAAAAATAACTATGGTGCATACCCTGATGGTGCAGTCATGGAAGAAGAGTTTGATCATGGCGGGCGTGGAGATTCGGGACTATGTCCTGGACTGGTTTACGGAGTTCCGGATAATGGTCTCCAGGTTTCGGCTGATGATGGCGTAGTAGTCCGTCCTCAGCTCGTTGGCGGTGAAGGGCGGGTGGAGGGCCATGACCAAGAATATGACGAAGGTGAGGGAGACTTAGCATGAGGTTTGTCATGGATCGGTCATTTTCAATTTCTTTGTGGAGACGGTTGCATTGTGTGCTCTCTCGGTAGTGTTTAGCTCGATCGAGGGAGTATGGAAGTGATAGGATAAATGGAGATTGCATGCGGGCTTTATATAGAGCAAACTGTTGGTTGTATCTAGTAGCCATGTCATGTACAGTCAATCTAAAATCCAACTCATACAATAGTTACCTATGGACATGTACAATATCATTGCTTGGCATGACCATCTTCTTTTCTCACAAAGTTTTTGGAGCTCGTGCCGCGGTTGGCTACTAATCTACAACCCACTTCTTTTCTCTCTCATCTTCTCTCTCCTTCAACTAAGTACAAAATATATATTAAAATCTTTATAGCGTGCTTATATCATCATATTCTACTTGCTCTTACTATGCAATCGGTAAGGCTCACACAACTCCCATATGGGCATGTCCGAGTTTTTTCCCGTCAGTTTTGGCAACATTCTCGAAGGTTCCCTGATTTTTCTTGAGTTATTTTTTCTTTTTTCTTTTTCCACGCTGGTGTTTATGTTTGATTTTTTTGTTTTTCATTCTTCTTCATTGTATTTCTCTTTTCCAAAAAGTCGTATTTTTTGAATTTCTAACTTCTCTTAGATTCAAGATTTTGATCACTTCATAATTTTTAAAATTTGTGATTTTTTTTCATATTCATGAACTATTTTCTATTTTTTAAAGATTTTACAAATTTATGGATATTTTATAATTTCGGATCTTTTTCTAATTCGTGAACTTATTTTAAATTGGTGATTTTTTTCACATAAAGAAACTTTCTTTTAGATTCACGATTTGTTTTTCAAATTCGTGAAAGTTTCTAAAATTCATGACTATTTTTTTCAAACTCGTCATTTTTTTTAGGATTTCACCATTTTTTGAGATTTTAGGAACCGGTTTTCTTGCTAGTAAACATGTATTTCAGTAGTAAAAAAATTATTCATCGCCAACAGTTAGCGTAGACTATACCTGGCCATGGGCAGCCCGGCCCGGAAGGCCCGACCGGACCCAGCCCAAAAATCCCGGGCCGGACCGGGTTGGGCCTAATCATGCCATTGGACCAGGCTCGGGCCTGGAAATTGAGCCCGACGGTCGGGCCGGGCTGGGCTTGGGCTTGTAAAAAACAGATTTTAGCCGTAGTCGGGCAGGGCCGGACTAGGCCGTGTCGGGCTTTTTGGGTACATGCCGGGCTCTGGCCTGGGTTTTTAGCATCGGGATTTTTTTTGGCTGACCCGAAGTCCAGGCCGGGCCAAGCTCGGGCTTTGGTTTTCAGTATCGGGTTTTTTCCGGCCCGGCCAGAAGCCTGGTTCGGCCCAACATATGGCCAGGTATAACGTAGAGTGTGCCATTTTATTAGAGCAGCGTACAATGTGCCTGAGCAAGCGACCAGGCCGAGTGAATGTTTAGGCCGCTGCCCACTAGGCTAGTGTGCGAGCCCAAGCGTGCTAAAAGGCGCGGAAGACCCTATTTGAGCCCGTGAGCGTCAAAACAATGCAGCTTTGATGAAGATCGTCCTCTTGACTCCCCTGCTTAGGCCAGCCCACATCGCAAGGCTGCTTCTTCTTTTTTCTGTTTCTTTTCTTTTCGTTTCGTTTTTTCCGTTTCCGTTTTTATTTTTTTCTTTCCCATTTTTCTTTTTCCCCTTATTTCTTTTTCTTTCGTTTTTTGTTTATTTATACAAATCATTGCGTATTTATATACAAAGTTCACCATGCAATATAAAAAAATCCAGCATATATCTAGGAATTTGTTCAACGTATTTTGTAAAATGCTCAATATGTATCCGATATTTGTTCAACCTATTTTTTGTGTATCCGAAATTTGTTCAACGTATATTACAAAAATGTTCAATGTGTTTCCAATTTTTTTAATGTATATTGCAAAAATATCTGATGCGTATTGTAAATTATTCAGCGCATATATTCAAAATGTTCTAAATACAATATACTGTTTTTAGATAAGAAATTTATACTCTATTATAGCTAAATAAAAAATATCCAACAAGTTCCAATAAAATGCATAAATAGAAAATCAGAAAAAACTAGCTCTGACTCGACGAATGGGCCGGCCCATTAGCACCTTATTTCAGGCGAAGGCACAACAATCTGATGGGCGCAACTAATTAGGGAGCACTCCCTCAAAAGCCTCCCAACGGTCACTCCCACGCGTCGCCGCTTGGCGCGTTCTTGGATTTTGTTTTTTTTTAATTTTTTCGCACGCGTTTTTGGTTTTTTAGTATGGTTTTTTTTGGTGTTCCGGTTTTTCACCCATCATTCTTAGCTTTTGGACGAAAAAAAAATTGAGTCAATTTTTTTTGCGCGCGAAAAAGCGCGTTTTCTGTTTTTTTTTCATGAGAGGCACGGTTTTGCTTTCCCGAGAGGCACAGTTTTGCTTTCGCGAGAGGCACGGCCGTGCAGTGCGCTTCTTGTCGCAACCTAGGAAGGTGGAAGTGATCCTTGAAAGAAGTATTCCTCAATTAGTGATTTCGCTATCTGATGCCTAATCGCGTCAAATAGAAACTCCTGATTAGAAGGGAGCTCCTAAGTAGCGCCTTAAGCGCCACTGGGTTGGCCCATTAATCCATCGCTCCCTCGCTTTGATCCCTCTTCGCTTCATTCTCATTATTTTTCCGGCTGTATTGTTTTGCTAGTTCATGAAAAAAACGGCCTTCGGTTTTTGAATTCAGAAAGTACACAAATTTGTAAAGGTTCATTGATTTTTTAAAAAATCATCGAATTCCAAAAAAATAGTTCACAAATTTGAAAAAAAATCATAAATTTGAAAATAGGTCATCGAATTTGAAAAAAATCACTGAATTAAAAAAAGTTCAGTGAATTTGAAAAAAGTTCATCTAGTTTGAAAAAATTCAACAAATCTGAAACAAAACATTGAACTTCAAAAACTTCATCGAATTTCAAAAAGATAATCGAATCTGAAAAACAAATCACCGAATTAGAAAAAAGTTCATCAAATTCAAAAAAAATCGTCAACATTGAAAAAAGCTCATCAAATTTGGAACACAAAGTTCAACAAATTGAAAAAAGTTCGTCAAACTTGAAAAATAGTTCATGAAATTTTTCAAAAATTCATCGACGTTAAAAAAAGTTCATAAAATCCGGTGAACTTTCTTAATAGGTTTAGAAAAAGTGAAAAAGAAAAGGAAAAGAAGGAAGAAAAAGCAAAAATAAATGATGAAAGAAAGAACAAACGATGAGAGAAAATGTACATGATCATAGAAGGCGGATTGGTTGGGGGGTGGGGTGCGCCTTGTACCATTAATCAAAAGCGGGCGCTACGAGCGCCATCCAGGATTTGCGCGATTAGAGCAACTCTAGCAGACCTTGTATATCGTGGACCCTTAAACCGCGTTTACAGTTCGCAGTTGCCCTCGGATACGGGGCGAAATAAGTCGCGGTAGAATAGAAACCGAATATGAAACAACAAATTTTAAAAACAAACGTTCGCACGTGAAATGAAACAAGATCATAGTAGTGGATCATCTTCAAAAGTTATACAATATAGAGATATTACATAGGATTCACGCGCCACCGTCTAGATATACAAAATTTGGCTCACCAGAGCCGGGGGGTTGCGATGGCGATGACGCGACGACGGAGGAGCTAAGTCCTCGTTGTCGGAGATGAGGTCGACGTAGACGTCGTCTTGTTGCTTCGCTACGACCCGCTATTCCTCTTGGTTGGCGGCGAAGTCCTGCGCCAGCCCGTGCTCGAGCAAGAGCCAGTCAATCTCGGCATCCCGTCGACGTCGTTCCTCCTGCTCATCCTCTCCCGCACAGATCGCGCGACCATGGCCGCCTCAATGGCGTCTGCCCCCGCATCGGGGAGGTAATCCTCCGGCCCGATGACTCCCCGCTGCTCCGGCTCCGGCTCCCTCTTAACCGCGCGGAGCGGTGGGAGGTCCTCCTCCTGTCTTTTGAGCGGAGTTAGGGGCGTCCGCGAGCTTGACGCACCAGTAGAGGAGCCCGAGGACAACGCGCAGCGGAGGAGTGCCGGCCTGCGGTCGTACTCCTCCGTTTCGCGGCAGAGGAGGGACGCCGGTGGCTCAAGGCCACGGTTGGTGTACCGCAGGGCGGAGCGCTTCCTCGCCGCGTCGGCGATGACATAGTGCCTCAGCTCGGGGTCGTCGCTGATAACCCACAAGTATAGGGGATCGCAACAGTTTTCGAGGGTAGAGTATTCAACCCAAATTTATTGATTCGACACAAGGGGAGCCAAAGAATATTCTCGAGTATTAGCAGCTGAGTTGTCAATTCAACCACACCTGAAAGACTTAATATCTGCAGCAAAGTATTTAGTAGCAAAGCAGTATGGAAGTAACGGTAACGATGGCAAACGTGACAGTAGCAGTTTTGTAGTGATTGTAACAGTAGCAACGGAAAAGTAACTTAGCAAAGATCAATATGTGGAAAGCTCGTAGGCAATGGATCAATGATGGATAATTATGTCGGATGGCATTCATCATGCAACAGTTATAACATAGGGTGACACAGAACTAGCTTCAATTCATCAATATAATGTAGGCATGTATTCCGTATATAGTCATACGTGCTTATGGAAAAGAACTTGCATGACATCTTTTGTCCTACCCTCCCGTGGCAGCGGGGTCCTAATGGAAACTAAGGGATATTAAGGCCTCCTTTTAATAGATAACCGGACCAAAGCATTAGCACTTAGTGAATACATGAACTCCTCAAACTACGATAATCACCGGAAAGAATCCCAGTTATTGTCACCCTAGGGGATGCGGATCATAACTCGTAATAGGTGTCTACAACTTGCAAGATAGGATCAAGAACACATATATATTCATGAAAACATAATAGGTTCAGATCTGAAATCATGGCACTCGGGCCCTAGTGACAAGCATTAAGCATAGCAAAGTCATAGCAACATCAATCTCAGAACATAGTGGATACTAGGGATCAAACCCTAACAAAACTAACTCGATTACATGGTAAATCTCATCGAACCCATCACCGTCCAGCAAGCCTACGATGGGATTACTCACGAACGGCGGAGAGCATCATGAAATTGGTGATGAAGGATGGTTGGTGATGACGACGACGTCGATTTCCCCTCTTCGGAGCCCAAAACGGACCCCAGATCTGCCCTCCCGAGGAAAAACAGGAGGTGGCGGCGGCTCCGTATCGTGAAACGCGATGAACTCTTCTCCTTGATTTTTTTCTCCCCGAATAGGAATATATAGAGTTGGAATTGAGGCCGGAGGATCTCCAGGGGGCCCACAAGACAGGGGGGCGCGCCCTAGGGGGGGCGCCCCCCTGGCTTGTGGCCAGGTGGTGGACCCCCTCCGGTTGATTCTTTCGCCAGTATTTTTTATTAATTCCAAAAAAATTCTCCGTAAATTTTCAGGTCAATCCAAGAACTTTTATTTCTGCACAAAAATAACACCAAGGCAATTCTGCTGAAAACAGCGTCAGTCTGGGTTAGTTTCATTCAAATCATGCAAATTAGAGTCCAAAACAAGGGCAAAAGAGTTTGAAAAGTAGATACGATGGACACGTATCAACTCCCCCAAGCTTAACCCATTGCTTGTCCTCAAGCAATTCAGTTGACAAACTGAAAGTGACAAAGAAAAACTTTTACAAACTCTGTTTGATCTTGTTGTTGTAAATATGTCTAACTGATGTTCAGCAAAGATTATAGACTACCCACATTCACAATAACATTTAGGTCTCACATTTACTCATATCAATGGCATAATCAACTAGCGAGCAATAATAGTAAATCTCGGATGACAACAATTTTATCAAAACAATCATGATACAATATGATATAATGGTATCTCACTAGCCCTTTCTAAGACAGCAAAACATAAATGCAGAGCACCTCTGAAGAACAAGGACTGACTAAACATTGTAATTCATGGTAAAAGAGATCCAGTCACAGTCATACTCAATATCAATTAATAACAAAGCATATAAATGACGGCGGTGCTCTCTAACTGGTGCTTTTTATAAGAGGAGGATGACTCAACAGTAAAGTAAAATTGATAAGCCCTTCGCAGAGGGAAGCATTGATTCACAGAGGTGCCAGAGCTTAAGCTTTTAAAACAAGGATGAATAATAGTTTTGAGCGGTATGCTTTCATTGTCAACATAACAACCAAGAGATCTCGGTATCTTCCATGCTAGATACATTATAGGCGGTTCCCAAACAGAATAGTAAAGTTTTTACTCCCCCTCCACCAATCAATCACACTCCACGGCGGGCCGAATCCACGGGTACCGTCCATACAAACAACAATCCTGGGGGAGTTTTGTTTCATTATATTTTGATTTGATTTTTGAGCATGGAACTGGGCATCCCGAATACCAGCCACTTTCTCGTGAATGATAGTGAATCAACACATATCGTGAGAATAACCCACCTAGCATGAAAGATACTGACAGCCCCTAGTCACTACATGAGCGGTTCGGGCATACAAAACAGAATATTATTTGAAGGTTTAGAGTTTGGCACATGCAAATTTACTTGGAACGGCAGGTAAATACCGCATATAGGTAGGTATGGTGGACTCATATGGAACAACTTTGAGTTTATGGAAATGAATGCACAAGCAGTATTCCCGCTTAGTACAGGTGAAGGCTAGCAAGAGACTGGGAAGCGACCAACTAGAGAGCGACAACAGTCATAAACATGCATTGAGATTAACCAACATTGAATGCAAGCATGAGTAGGATATAAATCACCATGAACATAAATATCGTGGAGGCTATGTTGATTTTGTTTCAACTACATGCGTGAACATGTGCCAAGTCAAGCCACTTGAATCATTCAGAGGAGGATACCATCCTATCATACTAAATCACAACCATTTTAAAATACATGTTGGCACTCAAGACAAACCATTATACACTCTTAGCTAATTAAGCATGGCATGAGTAACTATAATCTCTAATTGTCATTGCAAACATGTTTCATCCATAATGGGCTGAATTCAGAACGATGAGCTAATCATATTTACAAAAACAAAATAGGTCGAGTTCATACCAGCTTTTCTCCATCTCAATCACTTCATCATATATCGTCATTATTGCCTTTCACTTGCACGACCGAACGGTGTGAATAATAATAAAGGTGCACGTGCATTGGACTAAGCTGGAATCTGCAAACAATAACTCAAAGGAGAAGGCAAGGTAATATGGGCTCTCTGTAGGATAAACAATAATGCATATGAGAGCCACTCAACATTTTCATCGTGGTCTTCTCCTCATGACCCAAAGAAAAGAAATTTCAAAACAAGAGCGAGAAAGACTATTTATAGGGGAAAGCTCCCAACAAGCAAAAGAAGAACGAGAAATCTTTTTGGGTTTTCTTTTAATACTACAACTAAACAAACTAGAAGGTAAAGCTAGAACGATTTTTTTTGGATTTTCTCAAGGTTAATTAAGCACACAAGAAGAAAGCGGAAAGAAGAAATAAAATACCATGGATGATACAATGAAAAAGTATGAACACCGACAACTGAGATGAGTGTGTGAACATGAATGTAATGTCGATGAGAAATACGTACTCCCCCAAGCTTAGGCTTTTGGCCTAAGTTGGTCTAGGGCCATGGCTGGAAATAACCATCTCCTGGATACTCCGGAGGATACTGAGGGTTCCACTGGTTGGCGAGCTCCTGTGGCTCCCACTGAAAAACTGGATCCTGATAGGGATCAAGGGCTGGTGCCGGCTCAGGTGCTGGGGGTTGCGACAGACCCCAATATCTGTAGATGTCCTCGGGCATAATAGTGTACCTGCCTGAATGGATATCGAACAAAGAAGAAGCAGGCAGAGCAATAATTTCACAAGTACCCTGACTAAATACTAAGTTGTAAAGCAGCCTCTTATCATTATCCTTCCTAATAAAATCATGTGCTACCATACTGTCATAGTCTAAATATCTTGTAGGTAGCCGCATTTCCTCTTCCTCGTCAAGCCTAATGGGTATCTTAAAGTGTTTGGCTAGATGAGATGCATAGATATCTCCGAATATGGGGCCCTTCGAACGGTTTAAGTTCAACCGTTAGGCCACCATAGCGCCCAGACTAAAAGTTCTATCAGCAAGTAAAGCATGGCGCAGAATGGCGAGGTCGGGAGCACTAAGGTTTCCACTCTCCCCATGACCAACTAAACATCTCCCCGCAAATAATGAATAATAGCGTAGAACAGGAAAATGTAAACTGGCTGCTCTTGCCTTTGACACCCCTCTCTCTTCCCCCACAGTGGTTGCGGCAATAAAGTCCTCCATGTCTCTAGGACGTGGTTCACTGATGCTGCCCTCATAAGGTATTTTGGAAATTTTGCAAAAATCGTAAAGTGACATCTTCTTAGGCACATCATACAAGTAAAACTCTACCATGGGAGGATCCTTCCTAGGATAAAAGTGAAAGTTTTGCACAAAGATATTAGTGAGCAGGAGGTACTGGTCACACTTATCGTTGAGGAAGTCGGTGATGCCTGCATTCTCTGCCAAATAATAGAAATCTTCATAAATTCCAGCCGCCCTCAAGAATGCATCACTTGGCCATTCACATGGCCGAACCTCCGCGGTGCGGGGAATATTGTATCTGGGCTTCTCATTTTTATTTTCATTAGAACCCCGTCTTGAAGAGCCTCTTAACAATCTCCTCATCATTTCTTTCTCTGAAAAATTTCTGAAATTTTTAGTGACTCAAAATAAAGGTGAACAAAACTCAACAAAACTTATAGCAACTAATCCCACAAAGTGCCTAGAGGCTATATCATGCATCAAAACTACTTGGGACCATATAAATTTGACATGCAAGCTCAAGAACAAGGTCACCACAGCAGCAAAAATTTGCAATATATAAAGCACTAAGGCAAAAACTAATTGGACCATTGGAGGAGTCACATACCGAAAATCAATCCCCCAAAACAGTTTTGCAAATGGAGCTTTGCACAAGGAGATCGAAAATGGCAGCAAAATGAGCTAGAACACGGGTTTGAGCAATGGTGGGATTTTTTCTGGAGGAAGACGAAGTGGATGGGTGCTGGATAAGTGAGGGGGGCCTACGTGGGACCCACAAGACAGGGGGGCGCGCCCTGGGGGGTGGGCGCGCCCTGCAGGCTTGTGGCCCACTGGTGCAGCCCCCTGATGTGTTCTCAGTGCCAAAAATTCTTAAATATTCCAGAAAAAATCATACTACATTTTCAGGGCATTTGGAGAACTTTTATTTTCTGGTCATTTTTCTATTGCACGGGTAAATCAGAAAACAGAAAAATAATACCATTTTTACTTTATTCAATCTAAACAACAGAAAGTAAAAGTTGGGTACACAAGGTTATGCCTCCTAAATTCATCCATCTCATGCTCATCAAAAAGAATCCATCAATAAGGTTGATCAAGTCTTATTGACAAACTTTTTTCGAATGACACGGAACCGGAGAATTTTCGAATAACACTAGGTTACCTCAATGGGGATATGCATGTCCCCAACAATAAGTATATCATATTTCTTTTTGGCAGTAGGGAGAGGGAATTCAAAATCTCCAATAATAATCGTTGAAATTTTTCCAATGGAGTTGATATTATGAACTTGAGGTTGTTTCTTCGGAAAGTGTACCGTATGCTCATTACCGTTAACATGAAAAGTGACATTGCCCTTGTTGCAATCAATAACAACCCCTGCAGTATTCAAAAAAGGTCTACCAAGGATGATCGACATACTGTCGACCTCGGGAATATCAAGAATAACAAAGTCCGTTAGGATAGTAACATTTGCAACTACGACAGGCACATCCTCACAAATACCGATGGGTAAAGCAGTTGATTTATCAGCCATTTGCAAAGAGATTTTAGTAGGTGTCAACTTATTCAAATCAAGTCTACGATACAAAGAGAAAGGCATAACACTAACACCAGCTCCAAGGTCACATAAAGCAGTTTTAACATAGTTTCTTTTAATAGAGCATGGCATAGTAGGTACTCCGGGATCTTCTAGTTTCTTTGGTATTCCACCCTCAAAGGTATATTTACAAGCATGGTGGAAATCTCAACTTCCGGTATCTTTCTTTTACTTGTCACAATATCTTTCATATACTTAGCATAAGGAGACATTTTTAGAATATCAGTCAAGCGCATACGCAAAAAGACAGGTCTAAGCATTTCAACAAAGCGCTCAAAATCCTCATCATCCTTTTTCTTGGATGGCTTAGGATGAAAGGGCATGGGTTTCTGAACCCAAGGTTCTCTTTCTCTACCATGCTTCCTAGCAACGAAGTCTCTTTTATCATATCTTTTATTCTTAGGTTATGGGTTATCAAGATCAACAGCAGGTTCAATCTCCACATCATTATCATTACTAGGTTGAGCATCAACATGAACATCATTATTAATATTATCACTAGGCTCGTGTTCATTACCAGATTGTGTCTCAGCATCAGAAATAGAAATATGATTTGGGTTTTCATGTGTATCTATAACAGGTTCACTAGCAGCATGCAAAGTCCTATCGTCATTCTTTTTCCTTTTATTACTGGGACGACTAGGTGCATCAGTATTAAATCTCTGAGAATCTTGCTCAATTCTCTTAGGATGGCCCTCAGGATACAAAGGTTCCTGAGTCATTTTACCACCTCTAGTCACAACTCTAACAGAATGATCATTGTTCTTACCATTCATCTCATTAAGCAAATCATTTTGTGCCTTAAGTACTTGTTCTACTTGAGTAGTTACCATGGAAGCATGTTTACTAATAAGCTTAAGATCATTGATAGTTCTACTCATATAATCACTTAAGCGATCAAGCATGTAAGCATTATGTTTCAATTGTCTACTAACAATAGCATTGAAATTTTCTTGCTTAACAATAAAGTTATCAAACTCATCCAAGCATTGGCTAGCAGACTTATTATAGGGAATATCACCTTCATCAAATCTACGGAGAGAATTTACCTCTACTACCTGTGTCGGGGTATCAAGACCATGTATCTCTTCAATAGGTGGTAAATTCTTAACATCTTCAGCTTTAATACCTTTTTCTTTCATAGATTTCTTTGCCTCTTGCATATCTTCAGGACTGAGAAATAGAATGCCTCTTTTCTTCGGAGTGGGCTTTGGAGGTGGTTCGGGAATAGTCCAATCATTATCATTGCTCAATATATTATTCAATAGTAGTTCAGCTTGTTCAACAGTTCGTTCCCTGAAAACACAACCAGCACAACTATCTAGGTGGTCCCTAGAAGCATCGGTTAGTCCATTATAAAAGATATCAAGTATTTCGTTTTTCTTGAGAGGATGATCAGGCAAAGCATTAAGTAATTGGAGAAGCCTCCCCCAAGCTTGTGGGAGACTCTCTTCTTCAATTTGCACAAAGTTAAATATTTCCTGCAAGGCAGCTTGTTTCTTATGGGCAGGAAAATATTTTTCAGAGAAGTAATATATCATATCCTGGGGACTACGCACACAACCAGGAGAAAGAGAATTAAACCATATCTTAGCATCACCCTTTAATGAGAAAGGAAACAACTTAAGAATATAGTAATAACGATTTTTTTCCTCATGAGTGAATAGGGTGGTTATATCATTCAATTTAGTAAGATGTGCCACAACAGTTTCAGATTCATAACCATGGAAAGGATCAGATTCAACCAAAGTAATTAACTCGGAATCAACAGAGAATTCATAATCCGTATCAGTAACAAAGATAGGTGAAGTAGCAAACTTAGGATCATATTGCATTCTAGCATTCAAAGATTTTTCCTTCCACTTGCATAGCAATTTCTTAAGATCATCTCTATCCTTCCAAGCAAGAAAGTCCCTAGCTACCTCTCCCTCCATAACATAACCCTTAGGTATATTAGGCAATTCATATCTAGGAGAGCTAGGTCTAGCAGGTGTCTCATAATGTTCAGTTTCAATAATTTCATCAGTTTCAGAAATATCATCAGTTTCAGCATTGACTCTAGCAATTTGTTAATCAAGAAATTCACCCAGTGGCACAGTATTATCAAGCAAAGTATCATCATAAGCATCATGCATAGCAGAAGTGGCATCATCAATTACTTGCGACATATCAGAATCAATAGCAGGTGGTGGTGTCGCAAATTTACTCATAACAGAAGGTGAATCAAGTGCAGAGCTAGATGACAGTTCCTTAGCTGTCCTCGTAGTAGAGGGGTAGATCTTGGTTTTAGCATCTTTCAAATTCTTCATAGTGATCAACAGATATAAATCCCAAGTGACTCAGAGAATAGAGCTATGCTCCCCGGCAACGGCGCCAGAAAAAGGTCTTGATAACCCACAAGTATAGGGGATCGCAACAGTTTTCGAGGGTAGAGTATTCAACCCAAATTTATTGATTCGACACAAGGGAAGCCAAAGAATATTCTCGAGTATTAGGAGCTGAGTTGTCAATTCAACCACACCTGAAAGACTTAATATCTGTAGCAAAGTATTCAGTAGCAAATTAGTATGGAAGTAACAGTAACGATGGCAAACGTGACAGTAGCAGTTTTGTAGTGATTGTAACAGTAGCAACGGAAAAGTAACTTAGCAAAGATCAATATGTGAAAATCTCGTAGGCAATGGATCATTGATGGACAATTATGTCGGATGGCATTCATCATGCAACGGTTATAACATAGGGTGACACAGAACTAGCTCCAATTCATCAATGTAATGTAGGCATGTATTCCGTATATAGTCATACGTGCTTATGGAAAAGAACTTGCATGACATCTTTTGTCCTACCCTCCCGTGGCAGCGGGGTCCTAATGGAAACTAAGGGATATTAAGGCCTCCTTTTAATAGAGAACCGGACCAAAGCATTAGCACTTAGTGAATACATGAACTCCTCAAACTACGGTAATCACCGGAAAGAATCCCAGTTATTGTCACCCTGGGGGATGCGGATCATAACTCGTAATAGGTGACTACAACTTGCAAGATAGGATCAAGAACACATATATATTCATGAAAACATAATAGGTTCAGATCTGAAATCATGGCACTCGGGCCTTAGTGACAAGCATTAAGCATAGCAAAGTCATAGCAACATCAATCTCAGAACATAGTGGATACTAGGGATCAAACCCTAACAAAACTAACTCGATTACATGGTAGATCTCATCCAACCCATCACCGTCCAGCAAGCCTACGATGGGATTACTCACGAACGGCGGAGAGCATCATGAAATTGGTGATGAAGGATGGTTGGTGATGACGACGGCGTCGATTTCCCCTCTCCGGAGCCCAAATCAGACTCCAGATCTGCCCTCCCGAGGAAGAACAGGAGGTGGCGGCGGCTCCGTATCATGAAACGCGATGAACTCTTCTCTCTGATTTTTTTCTCCCCGAATAGGAATATATAGAGTTGGAATTGAGGCCGGAGGAGCTCCAGGGGGCGCACAAGACAGGGGGCGCGCCCTAGGGCGGGGGGGGGGGGGGGGGGGGCGCCCCCCTGGCTTGTGGCCAGGTGGTGGACCCCCTCCGGTTGATTCTTTCGCCAGTATTTTTTATTAATTTCAAAAATATTCTCCGTATATTTTCAGGTCAATCCGAGAACTTTTATTTCTGCACAAAAATAACACCAAGGCAATTCTGCTGAAAATAGCGTCAGTCCGGGTTAGTTCCATTCAAATAATGCAAATTAGAGTCCAAAATAAGGGCAAAAGAGTTTGGAAAAGTAGATACGATGGAGACATATCAGTCGCCACCGCGTCGGCCGGAGCTCCACATCCCGCCCCTCATTGTGAAGGATTGGTGGGCGGGGCGCTGGATTTTGGCCACCGGCGGCGAGAAATCAAAGGGGGGAATGGGGAATCACGATGGCGGGGGGATAGGGTTTCGACCCGTATCGCGGCCGCGGACCTGGATATATACTGCGCGGGGAGGGGGTGGGGTACGTTTCCAGACCACTGTAAAAAGTATACATGCCAGTCCGAGTATACGAGGTCTGATCTGGCCAAAAAATCGGGCCAAACCCGTATATACTCGTCGAAATTATATGGACCACGAGATTTTACGGGGTGTGCTAGAGTTGCTCTTAGAAGGCTCAGTGGTTTCCCCTCAAAAAAGGTCTCAGTGGTACGTCTATACCTCTCGCTCTATGGGAATTGGAACGAGGCCAGACAGCCCAACGTGCGCGGGCGCCGCATGTCTCTCACGCCTGTGATGCCCAGACCATATGTACGTGTTTTTTCTCCTAAAAGAAGTACGTGATTTTTTTTTCTGTCTTTCAATTTTGTTCTCTTCTTTCATATATTTATAGGAAAATTATTTAAAAAATATAGTACGATTTATTATTTTTCATATTTTATAAAAAAATAAAAATGTATTTTAAAAGTTGTTTATTGTGTATTACAAAATATAATATAAATTTATCCGAAGTGATGCCGATCATGTATTTTTCAACAATACACTTTTAAAATTTATTTAGCATATATTTAAAAATTTTAAATATATTTTTTAGAAAATTCAGCATATATTTTAAAAATATTCAACGTATACTTTAAAAAATAGATATGTGTTCAAAAATATCATCGTGTATTCGTTCACCTTGTATTTTTAACCAAATATTCATCATATATTTACAAAATGATCATAATTTATTTAACAAATGTACACCTTGTATGTTGAAATTGTTCAACATATTTAAAAAACCACCTTGTATTTACAAAATGTGCGAGGTGTATTTCAAAATGTTCAACATGTGTTTAAAATATGTTTAAATTATATTTCTACAATGTTCATCATGTATTTTAAAATATTAAATGTGTATTTCAAAAAATGAACAAGAGTTTATAAAAATAATAATGTATATTTAAGAAATTTTTTAGTTGTATAAAAAAGTTCAGCGTGTATTTGAGAATATATTGAGAAAAGAGATATAATACAAAAAAGGAAAATAACTAACAAAAAATAAAAGAAACAAATGACAAAACAAGTAGGAACGATAGAGAATAAACACTGAAAAACAAAACGACAAAGTTAGGCGGCGAATGACATGAGTTTAACGATAGAACCGAAATTTTGGTTGCGTTCAGTCACATCGCGAACACTGTGTTCACTCGTTACCCTCTTGGTTTTCTGGTTACGAATAGCCAACACTCTTATTTTCTTTCCTTTTTAACTTGAGTTATTCCTATGAGATAAAAATATGTATGCGACGGTCAAGATTTGAGCTTTTTTTTATTTTAAAGAAGAAGAAGAAGAAGAACCATGTAATTATTCATAATAATAGCAACATACAACACACATGGCTTCTCTTTGCAACAGTCCAGAGAAACAACACACAAGGAAATTTACATCACCACCGCCAAAGAATCCAGCCGCCGCCGACGCTGAAGCGTTCGCCGGAGGAGAGAAACATAGGCCTCCAACTTGCCAAGATCCAAGATAGTGCCATAGCAGCCAATCTGCGTTATGAGCCTCTGAACAGGCGCCATCACAAGTGGCGACACACATATCGATGTGGGTCATCGGCCGAAGAAATACTTCACACATCTTGTATCGCAGTCTTGAAGGTCTCGACTGGCAGAACCGTCAAAAAACTTCAGAACCGGCAACCATCTTCCATCGCCAAATCTCCATGTGGACCATCCTTTGGACAAGACCGGCGTTGCAATGGTGGCCAACTCCAAGACCCAAACTTCCGGCTCCACGACGACGCTGGAGACGCAGCCGACGCAACGCGGATGAAGCCGAAGAAATAAGAACCTGAGCAAGATCTCCACCGACATCTTGAAGAACTCGCTCCAACACAAATCCATGGCTCCTCGACGTCGCGGAAGAACGCCGTCGAGTCGGTGGCCTGGAAAACTTTATTCGCGGTGACGACGTCGGCACCGACCGAGCGCAGTCACCCGACATACCTATCCTAAACCAATCTACAGACCGGACGGAAGGAACCGGGCTCCCCCACCCTCCCGTTGCCGCCGGCCGGAGCGACGAGCGGAGCGAAGGGGAGCCAACGCCCTCGCCGGCAAGAAAAAGCAGGAGCAGTTCGCCCGCGAGATCGCCTCTCCTGGGCAGTTAGAGAAAGAAGCGGGGACACAGCGGGGGCAAGGGGTTCAAGATTTGAGCTTTGGTCGTGGTCGGCCTAGACAAAGCCTATCGACCAATTAGGATAGGTTATGTTATGTCTACTAGAAGAAATTTTATCTACTTTAAAATTAGACCATAAAAATAAGCTTCAATTTTTTTAGGTACAAAAACATTTTAGTTATAAATTATAAACAATGCCCACCTTTTACTTACACAACTGTATCATCCATATTACACGGTTGATAGCTAGTTAATCTCTTTGTTGGTAACTACTAAACATAATCCGATAACTTTCATGTAAATAACATTATAGTTTACGCATCGGAGACCTGATAAAAAGGGTACAAAATACCGGGTAACTTTGACCCGACGAAAAAGTTGTTGAAACAAATCCCAATAACTTTTCTGTAAATAGCATGGTAATATATGTACCGCAATCGTGATAACTTAGTTACAAACACTGCAGTAAGTTTGGCCCAAAGATTCTTTTTGTTGAAAACATATCTCCGACCACTTCTGTGTAAATCGCGAGGTAATATAAGCACCACGAACATGAGAACTTAAACACAAACACCACAGTAATTTGAACCAAAAAATAGTTGTTGAAATCATATTCCCGGTAACTTATGTGAAAATGGCATGGTAATATACACAACGTGGTTCTGCCAGCTAATGTATAAACACCGTGATAACTTTTGACCTGGAAAAATTATTAAAAAAATACCCGCGTAACTTTTCTGGAAATAATAGGTTATTTACGCGCAACAGAGTTGATAACTCATATACAAACGCATGATAATTTTTGACCCTGGGAAAAAAGTGTTGAAAAGCATACACCGGCAACTTCTATGCAAATAATATGATAATACATGCACTGCAAACCTGATAACACATGTATAAACACCGCGGTAACTGTCTAAGGGGAAAGGTTTATTGAAAATATACCCCAATAACTTATGAAATAGCACAATAATATACGCACCGCATACCTGATAACTTACAATCAAACACGATGGTAACTTTGATCAATGAGAAAAAATTATTGAAAACATACCACGGGATAACTAATATGTAATAGCATGGTAAGATATGCACCGCTTATAAAATAACATATGTACAAACATCGGTAATATTTGACCATAGGAAATGTTGTTGAAAAACTTAACCCCCGGCAACTTATGCGTAAATAGCATAGTAATATATGCATCGTAAACTTTATAACCTTTTTACAGGCGTCGCGTTAACTTTTGACCGACGGATTTAATTATTCTAGTAAAAATGTACCACAATAACTTATGTGTAAATAATATGGTAATATACGCATCACATATATGATAACTAATATACAAACACCGCAATAACTTTTGACAAGGAAAACATTGTTAAAAACACACCCCGATAATTTTCGTGTAAATAACATGGTAGTGTATGCACAACAGAACTGATAATTTACATCCCGGCAATAATTTGTTACCCATGGTGGTAGTTACGCATGACCCAATTTTTATCTCTAATTATTTTGGTAAATTGTTTTGGACTATGAAAAATAACTTTATGACAAAAATATCATGACTTGTACCAGCCAGGCACGCAAACATGCAATTATGCCAAAAAGGCAAGCAAAAGGACCAAGAGAAGTGAGAAAAGACCCTTTCCACCGAACGAAAAGGCACTTATGTCAAAAAGTTTATAAAAAAGACAAAGAGAAGTGAGAAAAAGTCATTTCTATATAACATCAATGCCATAAGAAACCGATACATCATATATCTAGAAAAGGCATTTATGCCAAAAGATGTGTAGCTACCACCATGCATAGTAAATCGTCTCCCATTTACAAATCCAAAGAACATGATAACTTTTAAACAAGGGAAAAAGTTGTTGAAAACATTCCACAATAACTTCTATGTAAAGCAGACCTGGTTACTTACGTACAAACACAACGGTAACATCGACCATGGATTTTTTAATTGAAAATACAACCCTGATAACTTATGTGTGAATGAAACAATATTATACAAACCACAGACCTGATAGCTTTCATACAAACACCATGATAATTTTTGACTCAGGGCGAAAGGTTGTTAAAAACATAACATGTAATTTTCAGGCAAAAAAGATGGTAACTTTCCTACCACAAACCTGGTAATTTACACAGCCCAGGCGTGGTTTAACTTTTGACCTGGAAAACCCATCAGAACATATGAACATGAGATCTTGTTTCGATGGACTCGTCGCGACAGATTTAGTGATGAAAACAAATTTTGAATCAGAGTGACGGTTGTAGCTACAAAACGGGGTTTTAATTATATCATCATGATATACCATGGTGAGTTTGACCTGGGGCAATATAAATGGTTGATACTTACCCACGATAACTTTTGTGTAAATTACATGGTAATTTACACAGCACATACCTGACAAACTTTACATACAAACACTATACTAACTTTGATCTGTGGAAAAAGTTGATGAAACATATCTCAGTAATTTATGTGTAAATAACATAGTAATTTACACACCACAAACGTGATAACTTGCGTACATTCGCCATTGGGCTTCAGATTTTGCGTTAATCTACCTCTGAGACCAGGGTTCAAATCCCGCAATCTCATTTTTTTTCTCTCGTTGGTTTTTTTTTTGGCCAGTCCGTGTTAGAACCGATCAAAGAAAATGTTCGACCTGGTTTCCACGCGTTGCAGTTGCGGGCAGGGGATCGTTCGGATCTGTCGCTATAATCGGATCGACCGCCAAGTAGTAATTTCTCATGGATATAAACAATGTTTAAGTGTATTTTATTTATTTTCCATTCTTCAATATGTTCATCATGTGATTATAACGTGACCTTCAAAAGGTTCATTGTTTATTTAAAAATGTTCATCATGTATATAAATGAACAATGTATATTAAAAATTATTCAACCTATCTTAAGAAATGTTCAATATACTTAAAAAATAGTCACCATATATTTACAAAAAATGTTTGACAACTATTTGAAAAACGTTCAACGTGTGTTTACAAAATGTTCATCTTGTATTTTAATAAATGCTCACTGCGTATTGAAAAACTCTTCAACATGTATTTGAAAAATCTTTGTTATGTATTTTGAGAATCGTTTAATCTGTATTTCAAAAACTATTTGAAGTATATTAAAAAATGTTCAATGTGCGTTTAAAAAAAACACACGTTCACCATCTATTAAATAAAATTATCATAGTATTGAGAAAATGTTCACAGCATACGAAAAAATTGTCATCGTCTTTTGAACGATATTTACCATCAATTAAAAATTATTCATTGTATATTAAAGCAGGGTGAGAATTTTTGAATATTTCTGAAAATTCTCATATTTTTGAAATATACAATGAAATTCGTAATGGTACACGATGAACATGTATGAAGAAACAATAATCATTCTTTTAAATACACAATGAATCATTTGGAGATACACGGTGAATAATTTTAATACATGATTAATTATTTTGAAAAAATCCTTGAATATTTTCCTAATACATGATGAACAATACATGATCAACTCTGTTTAAATACATGATGAGCAATTCTGTAAATACATGATGAGTATTTTCAAATACATACCGAACGTTTTTCAAAAGTACGGTATAATCCTTTTTATACACAATGAACATCTTTGAACAAGCAAGGTCGCCACCGCCAGCCACTGAACACCACAAACATTTCCAAATACATTCAAGGTTGCCACCGCTAGCCATCGAACACAAGAAACATTTTTTAATACACAAATGGTATTTTCAAATATACGCTAGGTTGCAGCAGCTAGCCAGCGAACACAACTTGCATGCATCGGTGGCGCGCTCCAGGTTGGCATCACACCATACACCTCTAAGGCAATCCAAAACCTAGACCTACTATTTACTAAGAGCATAACCGGACTTCTTAAACCCCTCACAAACGCTCGGACAGACTGCCCGGTCACAAAAACGCGACCCAGACGGGCCTTTCAAATCGGCCTCAAACGTCTGGACTGACCGGCACCCCCCATATCCAGCCCAAATATGAAACGGATATGGGGCGCCCGGGCGCGCCCGAGCACGACCACCACGTCGTCCTGGCGATGGGGTCCCACGCGGACTCGTTCGGAAATCCGGCGGTCCAAAGATCGTGTCCTCCGTCGGACCGATGTAGCCACGTGGCGCCGCTCCGGTGATGTCTACTACACAACTTTATTCTTGTAAACTTTGTTGGGCCTCCAAGCGCAAAGTTTTGTAGGACAGTAGCAATTTTCCCTCAAGTGGATGACCTAAGGTTTATCAATCCGTGGGAGGTGTAGGATGAAGATAGTCTCTCTCAAACAATCCTGCAATCAAATACAAGAAATCTCTTATGTCCCCAACACACCCAATACAATGGCAAATTATATAGGTGCACTAGTTCGGCGAAGAGATGGTGATACAAGTGCAATATGGATGATAGATATAGGTTTTTGTAATCTGAAAATATAAAAACAGCAAGGTAGCAAGTAACAAAAGTGAGCACAAACGGTATTGCAATGCTTGAAAACAAGGTCTAGGGTCCGTACTTTCGCTAGTGCAATCTCTCAACAATGCTAATATAATTGGATCACATAACCATCCCTCAATGTGCAACGAAGAATCACTCCAAAGTTCTTATCTAGCATAGAACATAAGAAGAAATTGTTTGTACGGCACGAAACCACCTTAAAGTTATCCTTTTCGATCGATCTATCCAAGAGTTCGTACTAAAATAACACCAAGTTATCCTTTCCGATCGATCTATCTAAGAGTTTGTACTAGAATAACACCATATGATACGCATCAACCAACTCTAATGTCACCTAGATACTCCAATGTCACCACAAGTACCCATGAGTTAATTATACGATACGCATCAAACAATTTCAGATTCATAATACTCAATCCAACACAAAGAACCTCAAAAAGTACCCCAAGATTTCTATCGGAGAAAGTAGGACAAGAATGTGTATCAACCCCTATACATAGATTACCCCAATGTCACCGCGGGAATCCGCAAGTTGAGTACCAAAACATATATCAAGTGAATCAATAGAACACCCCATTGTCACCACGGGTATTCACATGCAAGACATATATCAAGTGTTCTCAAATCCAATATTCAATCCAACATAACGATATCTCAAAGGGAAAGATTCAATTCATCACAACATGATAGCAAGGGAATAACATCATATGATCCGACTATATTAACAAAGCCCGTGATACATCAAGATCGTGACATCTCAAGAACACGAGAGAGAGAGAGAGATTGAACATATAGCTACTGGTACATACCCTCAGCCCCGAGGGTGGACTACTCCCTCCTCATCATGGCCTTCGCCGGGATGATGAAGATGGCCATCGGAGATGGATTCCCCTCTCCGGCAGGGTACTGGAATGTCTCCAGATTGGTTTTTCGTCGATACAGAGAGTTGCGGCGGCGGAGCGGAGAGTCTAGGGTTATTTCTGATGGTTTCTATATTTATAGGATTTTTGGGCGTCGGTTTCACGCCAAGATGGGCCACGAGGAGGGCACGATACACCAGGACGCGCCTGGGCCCTCTGGCACGCCCTGGTGGGTTGTGCCCACCTCGTGGCTCTTCTCCGGTGGTTCTTTGCTCCAATATTGCTTATTTGGTCTAGAAAAAATCACCAAAAAGTTTCGGGCGATTCCGAGAACTTTCATTTTCTGCACAAAAACAACACCGCGGTAATTCTGCTGAAAACAGCGTCAGTCCGGGTTAGTTGTAAATAAATCATATAAAGTGCATTAAAACCGTATAAAAGTATTGTAAACATAGGTGAATATGGCATGAATACTTCATAAATTATCGATACGTTGGAGACGTATCAGCATCCCCAAGCTTAATTCCTACTCGTCCTCGAGTAGGTAAATGATAAAAGAACTAATTTATGAAGTGTGAATGCTAGCATAATATATAAGTTTGATCATTGATAATTTCAGTCAATTTTCTAGCATCATAACCAGCAACTTTTTCTCATAAAAATCATCCTGATAAAGCAATCATTCCATGAAAGGATCGATATGGTTGACTAGAGGGGGAGGGAGGGTGAATAGGCAACTACCAATTTTTAGTTAACCTTTATCAAATTAGGTATAGCAACAAATAGGTTGTCTAGATATGCAACTAGGTGAGCAACCTATATGATGCTAACAACAATAACTACGCAAGTAAGCAAATAAAGGACAATAGGTAAAGCTTGCTTAAAGTAAAGGTAAGGAGTAACCACGAGTGAAACCGATGGAGACGAGGATGTGTTCCCGAAGTTCCTTCCCTTTGAGGGGAAGTACGTCTCCGTTGGAGCGGTGTGGAGGCACAATGCTCCCCAAGAAGCCACTAGGGCCACCGTATACTCCTCACGCTCTCACACAATGCGAGATGCCGTGATTCCACTAGTGGTGCACTTGAAGGTGGCAACCAGACCTTTACAAACAAGGTTGGGGCAATCTCTGTTGGGGAACGTCGCATGGGAAACAAAAAATTTCCTACGCACACGCAAGATCTATCCCGTGTGCTAGCCCTGCCCCTCTATTTATATGTTAAGCCCTGGGGTCTAAACTTGGAGAGAAAGCCTCCACAAGGTCGGTTTTGCCCGCACAAGGTCGGTTTGGCCCGCACGGAAAGAGTCCCACTCGGATTCCAGCAGTATCGCGTACAAGCGGTAGTACCGCTCATGAGCGGTAGTACCGCTTCACACAAGCGGTAGTACCGCTTACGCGATAGTACTGCCTTACCAGCGGTAGTACCGCTTAAGGCAGCAGCAAAACTTCCTTTTGCACTTTCCAATACCTCGTGGGCTTTACCCCTTTGGCCCATATAAAGTGTTGCTGCACCCGAACACTTCGGTAAACATCCGGAACCCCTTCCGGTGAATTCCGGAACCCTTCCGGAGATCAAAACACTATTATCACATATATCAATCTTTACCTCCGGACTCTTCCGGAGATCCTCGTCATGTCCGGGATTTTATCCGGGACTCCGAACAACCTTCGGTCACCAACGCAATAACTCAACTATACTAATCGTCACCAAACGTTAAGTGTGTAGACCCTGCGGGTTCGAGAACTATGTAGACATGACCGAGACACCTCTACGGTCAATAACCAATAGCGGGACCTGGATGCCCATATTGGTTCCTACATATTCTACGAAGATCTATATCGGTCGAACCTCTATGTCAAGGATTCAGTTAATCCCGTATGCTGTTCCCTTTGTTCTTCGGTATGTTACTTGCCCAAGATTCGATCGTCGGTATCTCTATACCTAGTTCAATCTCGTTATCGGAAAGTCTCTTTACTCGGTCCGTAATACAAGATCTCGTGGCTAACACTTTAGTCACATTGCTTGCAAGGCTCATTGTGATGTTGTATTACCGAGTGGGCCCTGAGATACCTCTCCGTTACATGGAGTAACAAATCCCAGTCTTGATCCATGCCAACCCAACAGACACCCTCGGAGATACCTGTAGAGCATCTTTATAGTCACCCAGTTACGTTGCGACGTTTGATACACACAAGGTATTCCTCCGGTGTCAGTGAGTTGCATGATCTCACGGTCATAGGAACAGATACTTGACATGCGGAAAACAATAGCAATAAACTGACACGATCATATGCTACGTTTATAGTTTAGGTCTTGTCCATCACATCATTCTCCTAATGATGTGATCCCATTATCAAATGACATCTCATGTCCATGGCTAGGAAACCTTCACCATCTTTTGATCAACGAGCTAGTTAACTAGAGGCTTACTAGGGACACAGTGTTGTCTATGTACCCACACATGTATTTGAGTTTCCAATCAATACAATTATAGCATGGATAACAAACGATTATCATGAACAAGGAAATATAATAATAACCAATTTATTATTGCCTCTAGGGCATATTTCCAACAATCTCCACAACTTAATTGGAGGCTCCCAACACCACCACGAAGCTTCACCACAATGGAGTAGGGCTTCACGGTGACCTCTTCCGTCTAGGGTGCTCAAACACCCAAGAGTAACAAGATCCGCAAGGGATTAGTGGGGGGAATCAAATTTCTCTTGGTGGAAGTGTAGATCAAGGCCTTCTCCTCCAAACCCTAGAGCATCAACAAGAATCGATGGCTAGGGAGAGAGATCGGGCAAGAGTAAGCTTAGGAGCAACAATGGAGCTTTTTGGGAAAAGAGGCAACTCTCACTAGAGAAGAAGACCCCTTTATATAGAGGGTGGAAATCTGATCGTTTTCTGCCCACAGGTCGTGCATAAGCGGTAGTACCGCTCGGGGGAGCGGTACTTCCGCTTGCACGGAAGTACCGGGCATCACACACAGCTGACGGTAGTCAAGGAGGCGGTAGTTCCGCCGGAGCGGTACTACCGCTCCCGCAAGCGGTACTTCTGCTTAACGCTGTAGGATGCCCAGACTTAGTGAACAGGAGGGAGGCAGTGAGTCAGTACCGCTCAGAGCGGTACTTCCGCTTACAACTGCCGCTCAAAATTCACTCGAGTGACCAAGAAGTCAGAGAGCTAAAAATAAGCGGAAGTGGCCCGGAAGGGGAGGGCGGCAGTACCGCACAAGCGGTACTACCGCGCGCCCCCAAGCGGTACTTCCGCTCAAAATAGACAAGGCCACCCGAGGAACCCAGAGAGCAAAAAATAAGCGGAAGTAGCCCGGTACTGCAGGGCGGTACTACTGCACACTGGAGCGTTACTTCCGCTTAACTCATTACTCAGGGCCCTTAAAGACAAGGGCAGCTCCATCGTGCCGGGAAAGAGGGGAAGAAGTGGATGTGTACATGATTGATTCTCCCAACCTTTCTAAGTACGGATCCCCTATTGATAGTACGGATTTTCCTATGACTCAAGTCCACCAACACTAAATCGATAGGAAAACGTCGTCTTTGATAACCCACAAGTATAGGGGATCGCAACAGTTTTCGAGGGTAGAGTATTCAACCCAAATTTATTGATTCGACACAAGGGGAGCCAAAGAATATTCTCGAGTATTAGCAGCTGAGTTGTCAATTCAACCACACCTGAAAGACTTAGTATCTGCAGCAAAGTATTCAGTAGCAAAGCAGTATGGAAGTAACGGTAACAATGGCAAAGTGACAGTAGCAGTGTTGTAGTGATTGTAACAGTAGCAACGGAAAAGTAACTTAGCAAAGATCAATATGTGAAAAGCTCGTAGGCAATGGATCAGTGATGGATAATTATGTCGGATGGCATTCATCATGCAACGGTTATAACATAGGGTGACACAGAACTAGCTCCAATTCATCAATGTAATGTAGGCATGTATTCCATATATAGTCATACGTGCTTATGGAAAAGAACTTGCATGACATCTTTTGTCCTACCCTCCCGTGGCAGCGGGGTCCTAATGGAAACTAAGGGATATTAAGGCCTCCTTTTAATAGAGAACCGGACCAAAGCATTAGCACTTAGTGAATACATGAACTCCTCAAACTACGGTAATCACCGGAAAGAATCCCAGTTATTGTCACCCTGGGGGATGCGGATCATAACTCGTAATAGGTGTCTACAACTTGCAAGATAGGATCAAGAACACATATATATTCATGAAAACATAATAGGTTCAGATCTGAAATCATGGCACTCGGGCCCTAGTGAGAAGCATTAAGCATAGCAAAGTCATAGCAACATCAATCTCAGAACATAGTGGATACTAGGGATCAAACCCTAACAAAACTAACTCGATTACATGGTAGATCTCATCCAACCCATCACCGTCCAGCAAGCCTACGATGGAATTACTCACGAACGGCGGAGAGCATCATGAAATTGGTGATGAAGGATGGTTGGTGATGACGACGGCGTCGATTTCCCCTCTCCGGAGCCCAAATCAGACTCCAGATCTGCCCTCCCGAGGAAGAACAGGAGGTGGCGGCGGCTCCGTATCGTGAAACGCGATGAACTCTTCTCTCTGATTTTTTTCTCCCCGAATAGGAATATATAGAGTTGGAATTGAGGTCGGAGGAGCTCCAGGGGGCCCACAAGCCCGCAGGGCGCGCCCTAGGAGGGGCGCCCCTGGCTTGTGGCCAGGTGGTGGACCCCCTCCGGTTGATTGTTTCGCCAATATTTTTTATTAATTCCAAAAATATTCTCCGTAAATTTTCAGGTCAATCCGAGAACTTTTATTTCTGCACAAAAATAACACCAAGGCAATTCTGCTGAAAACAACGTCAGTCCGGGTTAGTTCCATTCAAATCATGCAAATTAGAGTCCAAAACAAGGGCAAAAGAGTTTGGAAAAGTAGATACGATGGAGACGTATCAACTTCCCCAAGCTTAACCCATTGCTTGTCCTCAAGCAATTCAGTTGACAAACTGAAAGTGATAAAGAAAAACTTTTACAAACTCTGTTTGATCTTGTTGTTGTAAATACGTCTAACTGATGTTCAGATTTTCAGCAAAGATTATAGACTAACCACATTCACAATAACATTTAGGTCTCACATTTACTCATATCAATGGCATAATCAACTAGCGAGCAATAATAATAAGTCTCGGATGACAACAATTTTATTAAAACAATCGTGATACAATATGATATAATGGTATCTCACTAGCCCTTTCTGAGACCGCAAAACATAAATGCAGAGCACCTCTGAAGAACAAGGACTGACTAGACATTGTAATTCATGGTAAAAGAGATCCAGTCACACTCATACTCAATATCAATTAATAACAAAGCATACAAATGACGGTGGTGCTCTCTAACTGGTGCTCTTTATAAGAGGAGGATGACTCAACAGTAAATAAAATAGATAGGCCCTTCGCAGAGGGAAGCATTGATTTACAGAGGTGCCAGAGCTCGAGCTTTTAAAACAGGGATGAATCATAATTTTGGGAGGTATGCTTTCATTGTCAACATAACAATTAAGAGATCTCAATATCTTCCATGCTAGATACATTATAGGCGGTTCCCAAACAGAATAGTAAAGTTTTTACTCCCCCTTCACCAATCGATCACACTCCACGGTGGGCCGAATCCACCGGTACCGTCCGTACAAACAACAATCCTGGGGGAGTTTTGTTTCATTATACTTTGATTTGATTTTTGAGCATGGAACTGGGCATCCCGAATACCAGCCACTTTCTCGTGAATGATAGTGAATCAACACATATCGTGAGAATAACCCACCTAGCATGGAAGATACTGACAGCCCCTAGTCACTACATGAGCGATTCGGTCATACAAAATAGGGTATTATTTGAAGGTTTAGAGTTTGGCACATGCAAATTTACTTGGAACGGCAGGTAAATACCGCATATAGGTAGGTATGGTGGACTCATATGGAACAACTTTGGGTTTACGGAAATGGATGCACAAGCAGTATTCCCGCTTAGTACAAGTGAAGGCTAGCAAAATACTGGGGAGCGACCAACTAGAGAGTGACAACAGTCATAAACATGCCTTGAGATTAACCAACATTGAATGCAAGCATGAGTGGGATATAAATCACCATGAACATAAACATCGTGGAGGCTATGTTGATTCTGTTTCAACTACATGCGTGAACATGTGCCAAGTCAAGCCACTTGAATCATTCAGAGGAGGATACCATCCTATCATACTACATCACAACCATTTTAAAATGCATGTTGACACTCAAGACAAACCATTATACACTCTTAGCTAATTAAGCATGGCATGAGTAACTATAATCTCTAATTGTCATTGCAAACATGTTCAATCCATAACGAGCTGAATCCAGAACGATGAGCTAATCATATTTACAAAAACAAAATAGGTCGAGTTCATACCAACTTTTCTCCATCTCAATCACTTCATCATATATCGTCATTATTGCCTTTCACTTGCACGACCGAACGGTGTGATAAATAATAAAAGTGCACGTGCATTGGACTAAGCTGGAATCTGGAAGCAATAACTCAAAGGAGAAGGCAAGGTAATATGGGCTCTCTGATAGATAAACAATAATGCATATGAGATCCACTCAACATGTCATCGTGGTCTTCTCCTTACGACCCAAAGAAGAAAGGAAAACTATTTACACGGGAAAGCTCCCAACAAGCAAAAGAAGAACGAGAAATCTTTTTGGGTTTTCTGTTAATACTACAACTAAACAAACTAGAAGGTAAAGCTAGAACTATTTTTTTTGGATTTTCTCAAGTTTAATTAAACACACAAGAAGAAAGCAAAAAGAAGAAATAAACTACCATGGATGGTACAATGAAAAAGTATGAACACCGACAACTGGAATGAGTGTGTGAACATGAATGTAATGTCGGTGAGAAATACGTACTCCCCCAAGCTTAGGCTTTTGGCCTAAGTTGGTCTAGGGCCATGGCTGGCCCGGATAGTATCCAAAGTCATAGTTGGGGTTAAACTGGGCTGAGGCAGCTACTGCCTGAGCGGCTGCAGAGCGGAGGCGGACGGCTTCCGCCTCTCTATCGTACTCGTTTGCCTCCTCTCTGGTTATAAAGTATATCCATTTTTCCTGAAAGTTAAAGAAGGCAGGAGCAGGAAGGGTAATATGGACAGCACGCTGTCTGTCAAAAATTAGTCGATACAGGAGGGGTTGTTCGTTTCTCTCAAGAAACTGGTAGCGCACCATAGCCTCATAATCTAGAAAAGCAGGTGGTAACTCAATATCACTCTCCCTTATGGGTACCCTAAGATAATTAGCTACACGGGTGGCATAAATTCCACCAAAGAAATCTCCATCCTTAGCATTTTTATGTAGTCTCCTAGCAATAATAGCTCCCAAGTTATATCGTCTATCACCCATGACCGCACTCTTAAGAATACTAAGATCAGGTATGCAAAGGTGGCTATGGTCATGTTGACCGTTAATACATCTACCTATGAAGAGAGCAAAATAATGTATGGCAGGAAAGTGAATGCTCCCCAAGGTAGCCTGTGTAATGTTTCTAGTTTCTCCCACAGTGATGCTAGCAAGAAAATCATTATATTCAGTTTTGTGAGGATCACTATGGCTGCCCCATTGTGGAATTTTGCATGCATGGTTAAAATCCTCTAGGTCCATAGTATAAGATTCATCATAAAGATTAAATAGAACGGAATGCGTATTACGCTTGGATGAAAGTTCAAACCTCCGCACGAAGGAATCAGTGAGTTGATAATATTGCTTGCATTGGTCTGAAACAAAATCTTCAAGGCCAGCATTTCGTATGTACGCGTAAAATTCTTTCTTGAATCCGGCATGGACCATGAAAGGATCCGACGGCCATTCACAAGGCCGCACTTGAGCTTCCCTCGGTGGTTCAAAGTCGGGTTCGCGTATCGCGAGTCTCGGGGTCTTCTTGCTCGAGGAACCACCTTGGTATATTCTCCTTAACATTTTTCTTTCTCTGAAAAAAAAATTTCTGAAATTTTTAGTGACTCACAATAAAGGTGAACAAAACTCAACAAAACTTATAGCAACTACTCCCACAAGTGCCTAGAGGCTATATCATGCATCAAATCTACTTGGGACCATACAAATTTGACATGCAAGCTCAAGAACAAGGTCACCACAGCAGCAAAAATTTGCAATATATAAAGCACTAGAACAAAAACTAATTGGACCATTGGAGGAGTCACATACCGAAGAAAAAATCCCCCAAAACAGTTTTGCAAATGGAGCTTTGAGCAAGGAGATCGAAAATGGCAGCAAGATGAGCTAGAACACGGGTTTGAGCAATGGTGGGATTTTTTCTGGAGGAAGACGAAGTGGATGTGTGCTGGAATAAGTGAGGGGGGCCCACGTGGGACCCACAAGCCAGGGGGCGCGCCCACGGGGGGTGGGCGCGCCCTGCAGGCTTGTGGCCCACTGGTGCAGCCCCCTGATGTGTTCTCAGTGCCAAAAATTCTAAAATATTCCAGAAAAAATCATACTAAATTTTCAGGGAATTCTGAGAACTTTTATTTTCAGGTCATTTTTCTATTGCACGGATAAATCAGAAAACAGAGAAATAATAGCATTTTTACTAAATTGAAACCAAAGAACAGAAAATAAAAATTGGGTGCAGAAGGTTGTGCTTTCTAAATTCATCCATCTCATGCTCATCAAAAAGAATCCATCAATAAGGTTGATCAAGTCTTATTGACTAACTTTTTTCGAATGACACGGAACCGGAGAATTTTCGAATAACACTAGGTTACCTCAATGGGGATATGCATGTCCCCGACAATAAGTATATCATATTTCTTTTTGACAGTAGGGAGAGATAATTCAAAGTCTCCAATAATAATCGTTGAATTTTTTTCAATGGTGTTGATACTATGAACTTGAGATTGTTTCTTCGGAAAGTGTACCGTATGCTCATTACCATTAACATGAAAAGTGACATTGCCCTTGTTGCAATCAATAACAGCCCCTGCAGTATTCAAAAAGGGTCTACCAAGGATGATCGACATACTGTCGTCCTCGGGAATATCAAGAATAACAAAGTCCGTTAGGATAGTGACATTTGCAACTACGACAGGCACATCCTCACAAATACCGATGGGTAAAGCAGTTGATTTATCAGCCATTTGCAAAGAGATTTCAGTGGGTGTCAAGTTATTCAAATCAAGTCTACGATACAAAGAGAAAGGCATAACACTAACACCAGCTCCAAGGTCACATAAAGCAGTTTTAACATAATTTCCTTTAATAGAGCATGGTATAGTAGGTACTCCAGGATCTCCTAGTTTCTTTGGTATTCCACCCTTAAAGGTATAATTAGCAAGCATGGTGGAAATCTCAGCTTCCGGTATCTTTCTTTTATTTGTCACAATATCTTTCATATACTTAGCATAAGGAGACATTTTTAGAATATCAGTCAAGCGCATACGCAAAAAGACAGGTCTAAGCATTTCAACAAAGCGCTCAAAATCCTCATCATCCTTTTTCTTGGATGGCTTAGGAGGAAAAGGCATGGGTTTCTGAACCCAAGGTTCTCTTTCTCTACCATGCTTCCTAGCAACGAAGTCTCTTTTATCATATCTTTTATTCTTAGGTTGTGGGTTATCAAGATCAACAGCAGGTTCAATCTCCACATCATTATGATTACTAGGTTGAGCATCAACATGAACATCATCATTAATATTATCACTAGGCTCATGTTCATTACCAGATTGTGTCTCAGCATCAGAAATAGAAATATCATTTGGGTTTTCATGTGTATCTATAACAGGTTCACTAGCAGCATGCAAAGTTCTATCGTCATTCTTTTTTCCTTTTATTAGAATGACTAGGTGCATCAGTATTAACTCTCTGAGAATCTTGCTCAATTCTCTTAGGATGGCCCTCAGGATACAAAGGTTCCTGAGTCATTCTACCACCTCTAGTCACAACTCTAACAGAATGATCATTGTTCTTACTAATCATCTCATTAAGCAAATCATTCTGTGCCTTAAGTACTTGTTCTACTTGAGTAGTTACCATGGAAGCATGTTTACTAATAAGCTTAAGGTCATTAATAGTTCTACTCATATAATCACCTAAGCGATCAAGCATGTAAGCATTATGTTTCAGTTGTCTACTAACATAAGCATTGAAATTTTCTTGCTTAACAATAAAGTTATCAAACTCATCCAAGCATTGGCGATCAGACTTATTATAAGGAATATCACCTTCATCAAATCTACGGAGGGAATTTACCTCTACTACCTGTGTCGGGTTATCAAGACCATGTATTTCTTCAATAGGTGGTAGATTCTTAACATCTTCAACTTTAATACCTTTTTCTTTCATAGATTTCTTTGCCTCTTGCATATCTTCAGGACTGAGAAATAGAATACCTCTTTTCTTCGGAGTTGGATTTGGAGGTGGTTCGGGAATAGTCCAATCATTATCATTGCTCAATATATTATTCAATAGTAGTTCAGCTTGTTCAATAGTTCGTTCTCTGAAAACACAACCAGCACAACTATCTAGGTGGTCCCTAGAAGCATTGGTTAGTCCATTATAAAAGATATCAAGTATTTCATTTTTCTGGAGAGGGTGATCAGGCAAAGCATTAAATAACTGGAGAAGCCTACCCCAAGCTTGTGGGAGACTCTCTTCTTCAATTTGCACAAAGTTAAATATTTCCTGCAAGGCAACTTGTTTCTTATGGGCAGGAAAATATTTTTCAGAGAAGTAATATATCATATCTTGGGGACTACGCACACAACCAGGAGCAAGAGAATTAAACCATATCTTAGCATCACCCTTTAATGAGAAAGGAAACAACTTAAGAATATAGTAATAACGAATTTTTTCCTCATGAGTGAATAGGGTGGTTATATCATTCAATTTAGTAAGATGTGCCACAACGGTTTCAGATTCATAACCATGGAAAGGATTAGATTCTACCAAAGTAATTAACTCAGGATCGACAGAGAATTCATAATCCTTATCAGTAACAAAGATAGGTGAAGTAGCAAACTTGGGATCATATTGCATTCTAGCATTCAAAGATTTTTCTTTCCACTTGCATAGTAATTTCTTAAGATCATCTCTATCTTTACAAGCAAGAAAGTCCCTAGCTACCTCTCCTTCCATAACATAACCCTTAGGTATATTAGGCAATTCATATCTAGGAGAGCTAGGTCTAGCAGGTATCTCAAAGTGTTCAGTTTCAATAATTTCATCAGTTTCAGAAATATCATCAGTTGCAGCATTGACTCTAGCAATTTGTTCATCAAGAAATTCACCCAGTGGCACAATAGTATCAAGCAAAGTGTCATCATAAGCGTCATGCATAGCAGAAGTGGCATCATCAATTACTTGCGACATATCAGAATCAATACCAGGTGGTTGTGTCACAAATTTACTCATGACAGAAGGTGAATCAAGTGCAGAGCTAGATGGCAGTTCCTTACCTGTCCTCGTAGTTGAGGGGTAGATCTTAGTTTTAGCATCTTTCAAATTCTTCATAGTGATCAACAGATATAAATCCCAAGTGACTCAGAGAATAGAGCGATGCTTCCCGGCAACGGCGCCAGAAAAAGGTCTTGATAACCCACAAGTATAGGGGATCGCAACAGTTTTCGAGGGTAGAGTATTCAACCCAAATTTATTGATTCGACACAAGGGGAGCCAAAGAATATTCTCGAGTATTAGCAGCTGAGTTGTCAATTCAACCACACCTGAAAGACTTAGTATCTGCAGCAAATTATTCAGTAGCAAAGCAGTATGGAAGTAACGGTAACAATGGCAAAGTGACAGTAGCAGTGTTGTAGTGATTGTAACAGTAGCAACGGAAAAGTAACTTAGCAAAGATCAATATGTGAAAAGCTCGTTGGCAATGGATTAGTGATGGATAATTATGTCGGATGGCATTCATCATGCAATGGTTATAACATAGGGTGACACAGAACTAGCTCCAATTCATCAATGTAATGTAGGCATGTATTCCATATATCGTCATACGTGCTTATGGAAAAGAACTTGCATGACATCTTTTGTCCTACCCTCCCGTGGCAGCGGGGTCCTAATGAAAACTAAGGGATATTAAGGCCTCCTTTTAATAGAGAACCGGAGCAAAGCATTAGCACTTAGTGAATACATGAACTCCTCAAACTACGGTAATCACCGGAAAGAATCCCAGTTATTGTCACCCTGGGGGATGCGGATCATAACTCATAATAGGTGTCTACAACTTGCAAGATAGGATCAAGAACACATATATATTCATGAAAACATAATAGGTTCAGATCTGAAATCATGGCACTCGGGCCCTAGTGACAAGCATTAAGCATAGCAAAGTCATAGCAACATCAATCTCAGAACATAGTGGATACTAGGGATCAAACCCTAACAAAACTAACTCAATTACATGGTAGATCTCATCCAACCCATCACCGTCCAGCAAGCCTACGATGGAATTACTTACGAACGGCGGAGAGCATCATGAAATTGGTGATGAAGGATGGTTGGTGATGACGACGGCGTCGATTTCCCCTCTCCGGAGCCCAAATCAGACTCCAGATCTGCCCTCCCGAGGAAGAACAGGAGGTGGCGGCGGCTTCCTATCGTGAAACGTGATGAACTCTTCTCTCTGATTTTTCTCTCCCCAAATAGGAATATATAGAGTTGGAATTGAGGTCGGAGGAGCTCCACGGGGCCCACAAGCCTGCAGGGCGCGCCCTAGGGGGGTGGCGCCCCCTGGCTTGTGGCCAGGTGGTGGACCCCCTCCGGTTGATTCTTTCGCCAGTATTTTTTATTAATTCCAAAAATATTCTCCGTAAATTTTCAGGTCAATCCGAGAACTTTTATTTCTGCACAAAAATAACACCAAGGCAATTCTGCTGAAAACAGCGTCAGTCCGGGTTAGTTCCATTCAAATCATGCAAATTAGAGTCCAAAACAAGGGCAAAAGAGTTTGGAAAAGTAGATACGATGGAGATGTATCAGTCTTCTCTTTTTACACCTGAGGGGCTCAAACACCATTTCGTGCCACCTGATAATCTGTGAAAACTCAATGCACATGATTAGTCCGCAAGGGTATTGTCATCAACCACCAAAACTACTTAGGGAGAAATATGCACTTACAATCTCCCCTTTTTTGGTGGGTTGATGACAACACGGGATTTGCCAAAGACAATAAGCAGTAAGATATAGACAAACCCGACAACTACCAAATATAGAGAGGTTCCCCCTAGATGTGTGCACTCTTTTAATATGCCTTTGAAATGCAAAGTGCACACAACTAGAATCAACACTCCCCCTATATTTTATAGACATAGCCAATAACTTGCATAATCAGAAAGAGAGATATAAGTAGGTAGTTTCATAAAGTAACTAATGTAGACATAACAAGATAGGATAGATAGCATGTCTTACACCATACATTAGTACTCATAGGTCTGGACCACATAAACCAAAGCAAGCAAAGAAAAGAGTTCACGAGAGATAAAATGCGCAGATAGAATAAACACTCATGACTCAGCAAAGCCAGCAAATCCCTAATCACTCTCTCCCCCTTTGGCATCGAGACACCAAAAGGGGCATAGAGGACTAAAGTAAGTCAAGGTGATGGAAGCCTAAAAAAGATCAGTCCTCCTCCTCATCATCCTCCTCATCAGTGGCAGCAGGGACATCCTCGTCTGACTCAACCCACGGACAGTGCTCCTGGACCCATGCCTCCTCCTCAGTAATCCGGTCCTCAGACCTACTGTCAACTGCTAGGCCAAGCTTCCTCATAATGATCTTGTCACAGCTGCGGGCCTTCTTAGCTTCAACATGTGCCTTATACTGTCCCTTGATCTGGAAGCAGAGATGGTTCTTCATCTTCGTCTTCAGCTTAGTAGCCCATAATGTCACGTGCTCAGAGGGAGGAACATAAGTGTCATCAGCATAGTCCGGCTCTGGCTCATCATCAGAGTCAGTGGGAGCATTCTCGGGAACAGCAGGTGCAACGCCCCAGTTCTCCTTCACATGGAGCCTAAGTATACCGTGAGCCACCATGTGATCTGTCACCAGAGACTCACCAGGGAATGAAGCAGCCCAGGTATCCTCAATGAGCTTAAACAAATACGAACCATAGATGGGCACCTTCCGGCCAAGGACAACAGACCGAAGCTCCTTCCACATGATGTGGGAAATATCCAAAGTGGAGTCACGACCGCACTCCTTATTGCACAACAGCAGAAGATTCACAAGGTAGGAGTGAACCTGATCCTTGTTCCCAACACAAGGAAACAGAGTGTTACGGAATATACGATGCATAATGTCAAGAAACGGAATGAGCCCAGTGCGAGTACCCTTGGCCGTCTGAACCACCCTGGAATAGCGAATAAGCTTGAACTTGTGAATTGTCGTTTCTTCAGTGTGAGGCCTCAGTCCAATAGGCACATCCAGACCCTAATCAGCAATGCCCAGAGAGTTCATGAAGGTCTTCCAGTTGGAGCGCAAAACTCTGCCGCCAGTCATCCAAGTCAAGTTGCGCTCCTCATCAGTGTGAAAGTGAACGGTGGCATAGAATTGAGCCACAATCTCGTAATCGAAGTCCTTGTTGAAGCTGATGATAGGAAACAGACCCCATTGAGCGCATAGAGCCCGAGCCTCAGCAAAGTAGTCAGAGTGGGGGTTATTGTTCATGTGCCCCGTATCAATGGACTTGGCATCAGGTACATATAGATTGGTCTTGGTCTTCAGAAACCCCACGTAAATGAGAGATTGCTCCTTGGTCCAGAAAGGACGTCCAACCAGTGCCTCGTCCTGAGGACGGTGATACGGGTTACGCTTGCGAAACTCCACAAACTCCTTGTTTGACATATCCTCAGGAGATTTTGCCACCTTCTTCTTGCTGACAGTCCGCTTCACCTGTTGCGGAGATGGTTGAGCACTAGGACCAGCCTCTGTAGCTTCCGAAGTGCGAAACCTCTTGGAACCACCTGGCCGTCCAGGATTCATGTGACGAGGAGGAGTAGAACTGCCATCACCTGGAACTCACACAACAGGGAATGGAAAGAGACACACCAACTGTAAATAACCAGCATAAGCCAAACAAAATTACTAGAGAGAAATGAAACACAGAGAATTGGAGGAGTCCTGTGACCAGCGGTAGTACCGCGAAGCAGGAGCGGTACTTCCACTTAGAGCGGTAGTACCGGTCAAGCCCCAACGGTAGTACCGCCCTGGCGACGGGAAAGTTCCGCAGCAGGGAAGTGGACAAAGGATCCAACAAAATCGAGTGTTAATAATCATACTTATATCTAGTAATCATCTCACGTCCTACTCATGCCAAGATTGAGCGAGAAAACAAGAAAAACCACACACATTGCCCTAGACGTAAGATTCAAGAAACCTAGGTCAAAAAGAGAACGATCGAGGGCAATACCGGGGTCCATGGCACGAGGAGGAGATGGGGATCAACCCCACCGGACGGAAATGCGAAGAATGGCATGGAATGGGAGATCCGGAGCCGGCCTCCGGGAGAGCTTTGGTCACCAAGGCCGGAGAAGAAACAGTGAATGGGTAAGGGGGGAGTTAGAACTCCCCCTGCCAACTACATGAGTCATCCGAGGGCCCCCCGAAGCGGTAGTACTGCTGACATGGGCGGTACTTCCGCTGGAGCGGTAGTACCGTCCGCCCAAGCGGTAGTACCGCTTATGACAAAACTATCCCCAGCCCAGAACAGAAAACAGGACTTATGCGGTACAACAATTTTGAGAAGATGAAAAGCATCAAGACACCCTACCAAAACACATAAATGGAGTTACTCCAAGTCTTTACAAGAAACCAAACACAACGGGACAAAGACTTGAAACAACACGTTCAAACCAATACGCTCTATAAAAAGCAAATGCCTCACTTAGGAGGAGGGGACGGTGGCCGGATCCACCTATGTTTGAGTCAATTGGTATGGCACCGCGAAGATTTTAACCTTGGGCCCATGACCAAAACTCGTCTTTGAAGCACATGAGCCATCTAAAATGGTGAATGTGAAAGATTTTATCATTTTATGCATAATAGGAGGAGGCATAGTTCATTGAGAGAACTAGACTCCCCCTAAATTCATGCCTACATCTAAACAAGACATGATGAAGAGTATGGTGGGGTGTACAAAATCTCAAGCCACATTGCTCGAATCAATGATATTTAGCTCATGCCTTAACTCGCGAAATCTTGCTTCATCCAATGGCTTCGTGAATATATCTGCAAGCTGTTCTTTAGTATAAAGATGAATAAGATCAATTTCTCCACGCTTGATGTGATCCCGGATGAAGTGATGACGAATCTCAATATGCTTCGTCTTGCAGTGTTGGACTGGGTTGTTGGAGATCTTGATCGTGCTCTCGTTGTCGCAGTAAAGAGGCACTTTGTCACAGTTGACACCATAATCCTTTAAGGTTTGCCTCATCCAAAGAATCTGAGCACAACAGCTTGCGGCGGCTACATACTCGGCCTCGGTGGACGAGAGAGAAACACAGTTTTGTTTCTTCGAAGACCAACTTACCAGAGAATGACCAAGGAATTGGCAGCCTCCGGAAGTGGACTTCCTTTCCACACGGTCTCCCGCCCAATCCGAGTCAGTATATCCAATGAGATCAAATGAAGCACCTTTGGGGTACCATAAGCCAAAGTTTGGGGTGTGAGCCAAATATCAAAATATTCGTTTGACAGCCACATAGTGACTCTCCTTAGGTGCATCTTGAAATCTTGCACAAATTCCCACACTCAACATAATATTCGGTCTAGATGCACAAAGGTAAAGCAGAGATCCAATCATGGAGTGATATACCTTTTGATCCACTGCTTTACCATTGGGAACACTGTCAAGTTGGCATTTGAGCTGCATTGGAGTGTTGGCCTTGGGAGGATTGAGCTCATCCAACTTTAATCTCTTGAGCATGTCTTGAGTGTATTTAGCTTGGTTGATGAAGGTTCCTTGGCTTCGTTGCTTGACTTCGAATCCAAGGAAGAACTTCAACTCTACCATCATAGACATCTCAAACTCTTTGGTCATTAGTGCGGCGAACTCATCATTAAAAGCTTTGTTAGAAGAACCAAAGATAATATCATCTACATATAGTTGGCATACGAACAAGTTCCCGTTAACCCTCTTAGTAAAAAGAGTGGGATCGATTTTCCCAATTTCAAACCCACGATCTTGCAACATCTCGGTAAGGTGCTCATACCACACATGTGGGGCTTGTTTAGGGCCATAGAGTGCCTTATCGAGAACATATACATGATTGGGGAACTTGGGATCTTCAAACCCCGGGGGTTGCTTGACATATACCAACTCCTTAAGTGGACCATTAAGAAAAGCACTCTTCACATCCATTTGATATAATATGAAATCATGATGAGAGGCATAAGCAAGCAACACGCGAATAGATTCAAGGCGCAACAGGGGCAAAGTTTCACCATAGTCGATGCCCTCGACTTGGGAGTAGCCTTGAGCCACTAGTCTTGCCTTGTTGAGAATAATAATACCATGTGCATCTTGCTTGTTCTTAAAGATAAATTTGGTTCCAATGACATTGTACTTCTCCTTTTGTCTTGGCACCAATCGCCACACTTGGTTGCGCTCGAAGTTGTTGATTTCTTCATGCATGGCTTCAAGCCATTCCTCGTCTTCTAGCGCATCTTGTACCTTGAGGGGTTCAAAGCAAGAAACAAACGCATGATGTGCACAAAAGTTTGTTAATTGACGACGAGTAGTTACCCCTCTCTTCAAACTTCCATAAATGTTCTTTAATAGGTGTTGCTTGACTCTTAGTTTGGAAGCGATCTTGGCAGCTCGTCTTTCAAGAATTTCCTCCATGGATAGTTGAGGCTTGGTAACTTGACGAACTTCGGTACTAGCACCGGATTGCTCTTGATCTTGAGTATGATCTTGATCTTTAGCTTGACCTTGATCTTGAGCTTGATCTTGGTCTTGAGCTTCATCTTGATCTTGAGCTTGCACGGGGGTGAGAGCAAGATCTCGAGCATCATGTGATGTAGAATCATCACCATTAAGTTAATCTTGCCCTTGATCTTGATCACGGGGTTGAGAGCCTTCACTTTGTTCTTCGGAAGCGTGTGGGTCGAGTGTCGGTGATGGTTCCACTTGAGTGGAACATTGTCCTTCTCCTTCAGCCACAAGGGGTTCCTCAACGGGTAGGAAGTATCCCACTCCCATTCTTCTTATGGCTTGGGGAGGAATTTCATCACCTACATCACAAAGACCACTTTGCTCCACTTGGGAGCCATTATTTTCATCAAACTCTACGTTACTCGTCTCCTCAATGAGTCTTGTGGACTTGTTGAGGACACGGTAAGCATGAGAGTTTGGAGCATAACCAACAAATATGCCCTCATGAGCTCTAGATTCAAATTTTGACAAACGAACACCTTTCTTGAGAATGAAACACTTACAACTGAACACCCGAAAGTACTTGAGGTTGGGCTTGTTCCCGGTAAGAATCTCATAAGGGGTCTTGTTCAAGCCTTTGCGGAGATAGAGCAGATTTGATGCATGACACGCGGTGTTGATGGCTTCGGCCCAAAAGTTGTAAGGAGATTTAAACTCTGCCATCATGGTTCTTGCCGCATCCATCAACGTCCGGTTCTTTCTCTCCACAATACCATTTTGTTGAGGGGTGTAAGGAGTAGAATATTGGTGCTTTATCCCCTCATCACTGAGAAACTCATCTAGGGTGTAGTTCTTGAACTCAGTGCCGTTGTCACTTCTAATCATCAAAATCTTTGCTTCATGTTGACGTTGGACTTCATTTGCAAAGTTGATGACGGTCTGTTGGGTCTCACTCTTCCTCTTGAAAAAATATACCCATGTATATCTTGAGTAATCATCCACAATCACCAAGCAGTAATTTCTCCCTCCAAGACTGTCAAAAGATGGAGGACCGAAGAGATCCATGTGGAGGAGCTCTAGGGTCCTTTTTGAGTAAATCGTAGTGGTAGGACGATGAGCCTTTTCATGTAGGTTTCCTTCAATACAAGCACTGCAAGCACGATCTTTAGCAAAACTCACATTTGTTAGTCCAAGAATGTGATCCCCTTTGAGGAGACTTTGCAAAGATCTCATATTGACATGGGCTAGTCGGCGATGCCAAAGCCACCCCACATCAACTTTAGCCATTAGGCATGTCGCGGTCTTAGTGGGTCGCTCCGAGAAGTTAATCACATAGAAACCGTTTTCGACATGCCCAACAAAAGTTACTTTAAGAGTCTTGCTCCACAAAAGTGTCACGGTGTCAATGCCAAAGAAGGTACTAAAACCCATAAGTGCAAGTTGATGAACGGAAAGTAAATTGTATGCAAGGGTCTCGACAAGCATGACTTTCTCAATGGTTAAGGTTGGAGAGATAACCACCTTGCCAAGACCCAATACCTTTGAAATTGTGTCATCGCCAAAGGAGACTTGAGTGGCCACGGATGTATCGGGTCGAACGTCCACCACCAACTCCTTGCTTCCGGTCATATGATTTGTTGCTCCACTATCAAGAAACCATGAAACTCCTCTGGAAGCAAACTCCTACAATAGATCAATGCTTGAATTTAGGTACTCATTCTTTAATGGGTCCTTTCATGTTAGTGACAATGGTCTTAGGAACCCAAATAAACCACTCAATGTACTCATAAGAACACCCAACATATTTGGCATAAACATGCCCATCACTAGCACGACACAAGATATAAGAGGGGTTAAAGTCGCCGACCCTGTTGGAGGGAGTGGTCTTGCCCTTCTTGGCACTACCACTCACAACCTTGTCCTTCTCCTTCTCATGAGTACATCCCCCTGCTTTGACAAACGTTTCCTTGAGCGGGGGATGTTGCTTGGTCTTCACCTTCTTCTTCTTTTTGGACTTGGATGCAAGTCCAATTCCTTCCTTTGCAACCACTTCCTTTTGATTGCTCAAAAGATCATTGAGAGTCTTCTCACCTTGGATACATGTCACAAGGCCTTTCTCAAGCTGCTCTTTCAGCTTCGCATTTTCCTCCACAAGATGTGCATGCTCACAACACGGGTTAGTAGCAGAGGCATTATCAATTAAAACAAAAGGAGGACACGTGGCAATTTCCTTAGTGAGTTTTACTTGGACTTGATCATGCGACTCCTTAAGAGAAGCATGAACACTCTTCAATGCCTTGTGGGCATTGTCAAGTGTGTCAAACTCATCCTTGAGTCGATCATGCCCAACCCCAAGTGCAACTTTCTCAGATTTGAGCACACGGTAAAGAACAATAGCATGATCATAATCTTTACGTAATTTAGCAAGGTCATCATTTTGTGACTCCTCAAGAGTCGAACGAAGACCTCGCTCTTCCTCAAGAGCAATAGAAAGATCTGCTATCTTGTCGGCATAATCACGACTATGTCCTCTCAACTCCTCAAGGTATTCTTCTTGAGATTCAATAGTGTCATTGGCCTCACCAAGTTGTTCCAAGAGAGCAACGAAGTGCTTCTTGGAGTCTCCCTTGAGTTTACACAAGAACTTGTCAAACTCATTCTCACCCTCTTTCGCCTCCTCATGTTCATCCACACAATCTAAAGACGGAGTGGAAGAAATAGAAGTATTGATGTTTGAGGTTTTGGCATTGGAGGTTACCTTGGTGATACCTTTTGCCATGAGGCACCTAGCAATGTGATTCTCGTTGGGGGCGTCGAAGAGTGACACCTTTGTTGGGGTAGAAGATGCAATCACCACAGATGCCATTGCCATTCCTTCACCACTTGTGTCTTCATCATCACCATCATCATCTGAAACATACTCTTCTTGAGCCACCAACACTTTGTGAGGAGCCTTCTTGATGAAGTTGGTCTTGTTGGGGAAAGACTTGGCCTTATATTTGCGGATGAGCTTGCCACCATTGTCTTCCGTATTCTCATATGGACAATCCACCACAAAGTGACTCACATTACCACAGTTGTAGCAGGTCCTCACATGTTGCTTGCCCTTTGACCCGCTTGAGTTGTTCTTGGAGAAATTGGGCCTCGTGTTTCTCTTGTTGCCCCAGAATTGCCTGGACGCTAGAGCCATATGCTCATTGTAAGCATATTTGGTGTCCTCAGGGCAAACCTCTTCTTCTTCTTCTTCTTCCTCTTGACTGACCTTGGCCTTCAAAGCAAGGTTGGGAGATGATTTCTTCGACCGTTGCACACGAGCAAGAGCATTGTCTGCGGTCGTGTTCAAGATGTTCATTGCAATAAATTCATCCAACACATCTCCAGAGGACAAGGTGTGAAAGTCCAGTCTTTGGCAGATGACTGCGGACATGGCCTTGTTGAAGGGCATGCTGGCCTTCAGAAACTTACGCTTGATCCAGGTGTCATCCACATCCTTGCTGCCATGATCTTGGAGGGCAACTGCAAGAGTAGTTACCCTCCTATAAAGCTCACGCGGTTCCTCATCTTCTATCATTGCAAACTCATCTGACTGATCAAGCACAACCTCATAGTTCGACCGTTGAATGCTTGAGCTTCCCTTGTACATGGAGATAATGTGTTCCCAACACTCTTTAGCAACAGTGAAGGGTCGCAGGTGAGCTAGGTCTTTGGCAAGAAATGCAGCTTGGAGAATGAACAAGGCGGAGGAATTTAGCTGTTTATCAGCCTCTTCTCTTGGGGTGAGGTTGCGTGGATCACGAGGGTAGTATCCTTCTTCAACGACTCGCATGAGTTCAATTGAGCTGTGATCCAAATGAGACTTGATACGAAAAATCCAATTAGCAAAATCATTCTTAACAAGTTTAGGAGGAGGACCGAGATTAACTATATGAGGTGGGTGCACCGGTCCTCCATAGACCAAGGGAGGGTGTCGTGGTTTTGTCACGGCAGATGTCCTAGTGAAAGGACTTAAGGGTGAAGCCATCGCTATGACGGTTAACTCGAAGGGGTTGGTCGGGACGAAAGACACGGGTTTACCCAGGTTTGGCCCCTCTCGAAGGAGGTAAAAGCCTACGTCCTGCTTTGAGTTGTATTGATTCGGTATCGATTACAAGGGAGCGGATTCGCTTGACCTAGCTATCGATCAAAGGTTTCGTACCTTAAGCCGCCTAGGGAACCCGCCTTTATATACACAGGTCGAGGCCCTGGGCTTACAAGAGTCCGGGCCGGGTTACATCTAGTAACTGACTTTATCTCCAAATCACCTTGCCTTCTCTCGCAAGCTATCTCCCGGCAGCTTACGCCTCCGGGTCACACACCACCTTCCAGCTCTAGGCCTCCGCCCGGCCCTTCTCGTAAGTTACCTCCAGGCCTGTCTGGCCTTTAGGCCTGTTTAAGGCCTCATTGCTAAGCCGCCAACTTCCTAACCCGGCCCCTCCTGGGCGGGTCATACCACGGGGTTATATCCCCAACATTAGGCCCCAAATTGATTTTAACCTGTTCATGTCAATCTTCAAGTCTTCTGGTTGGCGAGTCTTGTGTTCTTCATAATCATTTAACCTGAAATAGATCTTCATGACCCGCCATGTAAAATGGATGACATCATCTCTGGAAAATCCAAAAAATCTTAATGACCTCACAACGGATCTTTGCATTAATTGGTCAACCCGAAAATCGAGGCGTTTTCTTGGTCAATCATCATCCTGTCCTCTCGATTCCCGCGTTGGACTGTTGCTGTTCCATCTCCCCCTTATAAATAGGCGCGGGGGTCCCATCCTTTTCACTTTCCCCTGCTGCCGCTCTCTCTTCTTCCTCCAAACGCCCGCGCGACCGAAACTCAGCCGCACCGGCCAGACCGCGCCGTCGTCCTCAACAAGGCCGCTGCATCACCCTGTTCGTGACCAGAACTCGCCGGCGCACACCCGCACCCCCTGCGTCTTCCAGGTTGCACTCTTCTTCTCTCTTAGATCCACATTAGGTCATCGGAGTTCTTCCAAGTCCGCCGCCGTTCATCAGAGTGCTCACCATTGATTAGAAAGGAAACATCTTTAGGCTCCGAAATGCTAGCCAAATCGCGCGATGCTCTGCTTAATATGTATTTCATATTCAGAGTAGATCACTTCTTCACTGTAATTTGCACATTGACTGCCCGTTCTTCTATCACTGTTTTTAGGGTTAATAAATATTCCCCCTTTTTCCTTCGTCCGTAGATCCGTAATTGTAGCCGTAGTTGGTGGAACTTGTTTATCCACACTTAGCAACATTTTCAATATTTACTGTCCATTTGACCCGCCATCACGCTGCCGGCTCCCCCTGGCAAATTATAATCCAGTTCATACCTATAGCTGATGGCGGCTCATAATTTAACAATGACCCGCCAAATAGCGTTGTCGTCTAAGTCATAACTGTTTTTGTCATGTAGTATTCTTAACCCGCCGTACCTCCATGCCTTTCCACATCGTTTAACCCGTTCCGTCATGGCTAAGGCCCCCGCTTCTTGCGATTGGGTAGGCTCCGGGGTTACCGAGGATATACTCAATGATTTCGTAGTCATGGGGGTTTTGTCGGCTCAAGACGTCATTCATTGGCGGGTTCCTGGTGCCGAGGTCACTCTCGAACCCAAAGAAGGGGAGGTGGTTATCTTTACGGATCATCTTCTCCGTGGCTTCTCACCGCCCGGGTCAAAGTTTTCCGCGACGCCTTGCACTTTTATAAACTCCACCCTCAAGACATTGGCCCCAATTCCGTCACCAACTTGTGCCAATTCCAAGTGTTCTGTGAGGCGTATCTGCAAGAGGAACCCACTGTTGATCTCTTCAGAGACTTCTTCTATATCAACCGGCAGACCGAGATGGCAGACGGGCCAAGTCTTGAGCTCGGAGGCATTTCAATCCAAAGGCGGAGAGATGTTTCTTTTCCCTCAGCCACTCTGCCCAGCCATCCCAAGGACTAGAATCGCACCTGGTTTTACTGCAGAGATACTGCCCCGGATGAAGAGAATCCATTGCCGGGTTATCGTCCTTACCAGCTCTGCACCACCACCGAGCTTCCAGATCGGTTGTCCGCCATAGAGCGCGCCCAATACGCTCAAACGTTTTCAAAGATTAGGACCTTATTAGCCAACGGGTTGACTGGTGTTGATTTAACCCGCTGCTGGGTTTCTTGGAGAATCTTACCATTGTGTCGGCGCGGCGGCTTAATGTGTGAATATACCGGTGAAGTGAATGACCCTCAGCGCTTCAACCAGACGCCTCTGATAGACAAGGATCACAACTTGATTGTCAAATCATTGCTGGGAGAACCTCAGGAGGTCTGCAACAAGACGGGGTTAAGCCCCTTCTATGCTCTTAACCCGGCTCCCACAGTAAGACTTTTTACTTTAACCTTCACTCTTTCCCTTTAGATTTTGCACTTTACACACCTCATTTAACCTTTCTGCAAATGCATTTATGTATGTAGGCCGACTCTCCCTTCTGGAAGAGGAGAATAACCACAGCCTCCTCTTCAAAGAAGAAGACCAAGGCAACTAAGACCCGGGCTCCGGCTCGTAAGAAGAAACCGACAGCTCAAGAGCTGCTCGAACTGGATGACTCGAAGGTAGAACTTGACTCTCTTGGCCTTCTTTTCATGCAACATATTGACACTGACTCCTCTCAGGGTGAAGCGGAGACGAGTCAAGTCGGCGCAGCAGAGGTAACTACCATCTCCTCCGACTCGGAACCTTTGCCAAGAGAGAAAATACGGCGGGTCATCCGAAAAGTAAAGTTTTCACACCCCCTTGCTCACTTGGATCCCAACTTTCTTTTGAGGAAGCAGCAACATGACTCCAGGCGTCAGACCCGGAGCGGTGGCTCTGAAGATCTAGTGGCCGGCTTACCTGACGCTCCGGCTCCTTGGAAACGCCGTAACGAGGTAATTCATAACTTTGTTTTCATTTCTTTTGCATGCTAGCCTCATGCAGTAAACTGCTCATATTGCCCAACTTTAACTTTTCAGGAAACACCTCCTTCCTCTGGCGACTCAACGGCTTCAAAGCTGCCATCTCTTGTCATCAACCCAGGGTAATTTTCTTCTTTGCATCTAATGTTGTTTACAAACTTTTTATCCTTGCATACAACTTATCATGGAATCCTTTGTTCACAGGGCCCAAGCCAAGAACAGGAAAATAAGCGGGTCATCTGCCAATCCTGATGCCCCCGAGCCGGAGAATCCGAAGCTTGACACTCCTGACACCCGTGTTGAGCCCTCTAAAGCTCAACAAGGTACCCATGATGAAACACCCCAGCCTACTGAGCCGGCGGATGTTGATATTGTGATTACCGAAGCTAATCCGGAAGCTGATCCTAAGCCGCCCAGCCCTCTGCCAACAGCTGAAGACGTGACTTCCCATGAAGAAGGGGTTATCATTACTGGGACGGGTTATTCAACTCCAGCCCCTTCCAATGTGCTGACCAAGCATATTAGCAAGGATGATGCACCTTCACCTAAGAAGGAGAAGGTTAAACTTGATCTCCCCAATCTAGAGAAGCTTACTGTTGACGAGCTGCACTCCGGATATTTGAGCCGCCTCTCCGCAAGCCGGGATATGGAAGCCAACTTAGTTGGTATGATGACGAAAAAAATATGAGGTATACTCAACTTATCCTCATTCCGTATATCCGTACGTAGCCCCCAAGAGCCGGCTTATTTTCTTGAAAATAAGTCGGGTTCTTCAATAACATATACACTTTACTTCATCAGCGTGTAGCCCCCAAGGGCCGGGTAATTATGCAAATAATGAGTCGGCACTTAATTTTCTAACATGAAAAATTCCAGTCGTAGCCCCCAAGGGCCGGCTTATCTCTTGAGATAGCCGGGTCTTTTAGTTTTGTAAAGAAAAACTAGTCATCTGTTCTGCAAATTGTAGAGCCTGTAGCCCCCAAGGGCCGGTTTATCTTCTTGAAGATGATCCGGGTATGCTTGTACTATATGCTTGAAAGAACTGATATACATTAGCCCCCAAGTGTCAAGTATATTGCTTGCAATGTGCTTGAGACTTGTAACAAATCTCTTCACTGCCCCCAAGTGTCATGATGCACCATGCTACTGGCTTAAGATTGGCAAACTTCCACTTAATAACCGTTATTGTGCAGGAAACTTTAAATGTGGCCGAGTCAAGCTTCACTGACCTGAGGAAAAACCTGGCGCTTCAACAAGATGCCCGAGCTGAAGCTGACGCAAAATGGCGGCTCTCCTCAAAAGAGCTGGAAAAAACCAAGGCGGATTTTGAAGCCTACAAACAATCTATTGAAGCTGAACAAACCGCCTTGGTCAAACGTGTAGAAGACGCCGAGGGCCAACTGAAACCCGTGACTGAAGAATTGACCAGTCTTAAGCGGCATGTAGCTCGGATGACCGAAGCTGTCTTTGGTAAGTATTGTTGACTATCTTATGAGTATTTTTTTTCAAATAGTCTTATAAAAGACTCGCCCGGCGACTTATGCACTTGAACTGTTTGCAGGCCGTCGGACTCACAATCTTCCAGACGACAGCTTATTGAAGCTGAAAGCTCTATATTCATTCACTGAGCAGCTGTACGCTGGAAGTCTTTTCACCATCCGGGCTGTTATGGGTGAAAAGGGCACGCCAAAGCTCATCAAAGACGTGCTGAAATGCCTCTCAACAATCCCCAACCAGTTTGAAGAATTGAAAAAATTAGCCGCCCGAAAGGGCGCAATAGCTGCTTTGAGTCGAGCTTTGGCGTATGCACCAGAGCTTAACCCGGAAGAGATGGTTGGAGGGTTCCCACAGCTGAAAGACGATGGGTCAGAATTCACGCAAGAGGATTATGCTCGCTGCTTCAAGGCGTCTCGAGTATTAGCCAGCCAATTAGCCGCAGAGGCTGATCTGAAGGTTTATCAGGCGGCTTATGACGACAACAATGCACGAGTTCGGGCGCCTACTTTTGAGCCGGTGGATCTGACTCCTCAGCGTCGTAAGCATATCTTTGCCCCTGATGTTGACCCATCTCCCATCTTGCATGATGAAGCTGAATTCCAGGCCTTAATCAATTGCAACTGGGATGTGGACAACCTTTAGATCCAGGAGACAGAAGACCCGGCGCAGGATGACCCGACAGCAACTTAGGCGAGGAGTTGACCCAGGATGAAGTTTAACTCGGATAAATTAAAAACCAGGTTGTGATTGTATGAAAAACTTTGGTCCAAACTTTTGGGCTCCGCGCAGCCTTGTAATAGACTTAGCTAAAAATTGTTTGCCTGTGCCGTGCCTTCGTGCACGTTCTGAGCTTTATCAACTTATCCTGGCTGCCTTGCTGCTGCAAACCACTCTTGTGCTGGCGACTTACGACCACACTCCTGGGCGAGTTAACAACTCAGTACCCCATAATCTTAAGAATATAGAAACCAGACCTGCTGGCGGGTCATGACAGCAATAAGCTTTGACTAATGAGTAATTATCCAAAGATTAATAATCTCCTCATGAAAAATTACTGCAAAAACAGAAAATATAGACGTGTATACTTTCAGTTGCTGTAAGGCGGCTTTAAAGACACAGCCCAAAAGAGATCAACCCTTATATATACTTTTGAGAAAACTCAAGATTTTTGCTTCAAAGAAGCTAGGCATTAACACCTATAATCCCGTAGGCCGGCTCTCACGTGACATAAATCCGTCATTTTAACCTTAACAAGTTCAGGGTCTTTAAAAAAGATTGACTGTTAAGAGTATGAACGGGCCACATAGCGGAGAGACTACAGCGAACATGTGAGTTTATCCTAGCTCTCTGTAAGCCGGCTCTCACGTGACATAAGCCGTCGTTTTAACTTTGACTAGTTCAGGGTCTTGAAAAAGATTGACTGTCAAACGTTCGGCGGGTCACCTGGCGGAGTAGCAAGTTGCAAACAGGCAGGTTTAACTCAAATATGGCTTTTAAGCCGGTCAAGAGGGTATGAAAGCTAAACCCAGTGGGTTGGAAGCCCCCAAGTGACCTTATGAACAATCAACTCTTTGCACCAACAATTGCTGCATGAAAACGGCAGAAGCCCCGAATTATGGGGATGCCGGCTTTATTATATTGAAAAAGGTATATACAATGACAGAGATATGTACATTGATGAGAGTCAATGACTCAAGTATAGTAAGGCTGAAGATGAGCAATATTCCACGGCCTGCTGGTCTCTTCTCCGGAAGTGCGTGACTTGTCGCTCTCCCATATATCAATGAGGTAATATGACCCATTGTTGAGATTCTTGCTGACCACAAAAGGTCCTTCCCAAGGGGGTGATAACTTATGCATATCCGTCTGATCTTGAATCAAACGTAGCACTAAGTCGCCTTCCTGGAACGTCCGGGTCTTCACTCTGCGGCTATGATAGCGATGCAGATCTTGTTGATAAATTGCTGACCGTGCGGCTGCAAGATCCTACTCTTCATCCAAGGCATCCAGTGCGTCCTGACGCGTCGTCTCATTATCAGCTTCAACGTAAGCCGCCACCCTGGGCGAGTCATGACGGATATCACTGGGGAGAACAACTTCTGCGCCATAAACCATGAAGAAAGGCGTGTGGCCTGTTGATGTGTTGGGGGTGGTTCTGATGCTCCAAAGAACTAAAGGTAATTCCTCCACCCAACAACCCGGTGTTCGTTTCAAAGGAACCATAAGCCGGGGCTTTATCCCTATCAAAATTTCCTGGTTAGCACGTTCTGCTTGACCATTAGACTGTGGATGAGCCACGGAAGAGACATCGAGGCGGATGTGTTCGCCTTCGCAAAATTCTTTCATAACCCCCTTGGACAGATTTGTACCATTGTCAGTAATGATACTGTGAGGGTAACCAAAACTAAAGATCAGCTTCTTAACAAATTGAACTGCCGTTGCTGCATCGCACTTGCTGACCGGCTCCGCCTCAACCCACTTGGTAAACTTGTCAACCGCCACCAAAAGGTACCGCCACCAAAAGGTGGGTCTTCTTATCTTTAGACCTCTTAAACGGTCCAACCATATCAAGCCCTCAGACCGCAAACGGCCAGGTGATCGGAATCATCCGCAACTCTTGAGCCGGCACATGGGCTCGCCGTCCAAATTTCAGACATCCGTCACATTTGCTAACCAAATCCTCCGCATCTGCATGAGCTGTTAGCCAGTAAAAACTGTGCCGAATAGCTTTGGCCACCAGGGATTTTGATCCAGCGTGATGACCAGAATCGCCGGCATGTATCTCTTGCAAGATTTCACGGCCCTCCTCAGGAGAAACACAACGTTGAAAAACGCCAGTCACGCTGCACCTGTGAAACTCGCCATTGACAATAGTCATGGACTTGGACCGCCTCGTGATTTGCCACGCCAAGGTCTCATCTGCGGGTAACTCACCACGAGTCAGATATGCCAAATAGGGCAGCGTCCAATCAGGAATAGCACGAAGAGCCGCCACCAATTGTCCTTCCGGGTCAGGTATAGCAAGATCCTCCTCAGAAGGTAATTTGACCGACGGGTGATGCAGTACATCCAGAAACACATTAGGCGGCACCGGCTTACGCCGAGACCCCAATCGCGATAATGCATCAGCCGCCTCATTCTTCCGACGATCAATATGATCCACCTGATAACCCTTAAAGTGACCAGCAATGACGTCAACCGCCTGGCGATAAGCCGCCATACGAGGGTCTTTAGAATCCCACGTGCCCGAGACTTGTTGGGCCACAAGGTTTGAGTCGCCTAGACATCTGACCTAGCTCAAATTCATCTCCTTGGCTACACGGAGCCCATGAAGCAAGGCTTCATATTCAGCTGCATTGTTAGTACAAGGAAACATTAGCCTTAATACATAACAAAATTTGTCACCTCTAGGGGAAGTCAAAACAACTCCAGCCCCTGAGCCTTCCAACTGTCTGGATCCATCAAAGTGAATTGTCCAATATGTATTGTCCGGCTTCTCCTCAGGTGCTTGACACTCCGTCCAGTCATTGATAAAATCCACCAGGGCTTGAGACTTGATAGCCGTTCGAGGCACATACCTCAAACTAAGAGGCCCAAGCTCAATTGCCCACTTAGCAATCCTGCCAGTGGCTTCTCTATTTTGAATGATATCTCCCAAAGGAGTAGAGCTGACCACCATGATTGGATGTCCAAGGAAATAATGCTTCAGCTCGCGATTCGCCATGAACACTCCAAACACCAGCTTTTGCCAATGCGGGTATCTTTGCTTGGACTCTGTCAAAACCTCGCTGACATAATAAACTGGCCTCTGGACTGGGTATTCTTTGCCTGCCTCCTTGCGCTCCACAACAACTGCAGCGCTGACGGCCTTGTTATTAGCCGCCACGTACAGGAGCAATGGCTCTTTTTCCACAGGAGCGGCCAAAACAGGCGGCTCAACTAACTGTTTTTTAAGCGCCTCAAACACATCATTGGCAGCATCACTCCAGACAAAATCATCTGTCTTCTTCATCATCTGATACAAAGGAATAGCCTTCTCGCCCAGGCGGCTTATGAACCGGCTTAAAGCGGTAATACGACCCGCCAAGCGCTGGACGTCATTAATGCATGCCGTCTTAGATAATGAGGTGATGGCCTTTATTTTATCCGGGTTAGCTTCAATACCCCGCTCTGAAACCAAAAATCCCAGGAGCTTGCCTGCAGGTACACCAAAAACACACTTAGCCGGATTAAGCATCATCTTGTAAACCCGTAGGTTATCAAAAGTTTCCTTCAAATCGTCGAGCAGAGTCTCCTTCTTCCTTGATTTGACCACAATATCGTCCACATAAGCATGAACATTGCGTCCGATCTGACCATGAAGGCAATTCTGTACACAGCGTTGATAAGTCGCCTGCGCACTTTTGAGTCCAAAAGGCATGGACACATAGCAGAAAGCTCCAAATGGCGTGATGAAAGATGTCTTCTCTTGGTCTTTAACTGCCATCTTGATCTGATGATAACTCAAATAAGCATCCAAGAAACATAAACTCTCGCAACCCGTCATTGCGTCAATGATCTGGTCGATACGGGGGAGAGCAAATGGATCAACCGGACAAGCCTTGTTAAGGTCTGTGTAATCCACACACATGCGCCACGTGCCGTTCTTTTTAAGCACGAGCACAGGGTTAGCCAACCACTCCGGGTGAAAAACCTCCACGATAAACCCAGCCGCTAAGAGCCGGGCTACCTCTTCCCCAATAGCTTTTCGTCGCTCCTCATTGAAACGACGGAGGAACTGTTTAACCGGCTTAAACTTAGGATCCACATTAAGATGGTGCTCAGCGAATTATCTCGGTACACCTGGCATGCCAGAAGGTTTCCATGCAAAGATGTCCCGATTCTCACGGATGAATTCAATGAGCGTGCTTTCCTATTTGGGGTCCATATTAGCCCCTATAGTGAACTGCTGCGATTAGTCACCAGGAACAAAGTCCACCAACTTGGTATCCTCTGCCACAAACTTCAGGGCGGGTCAGACTCTGAGCTTGGCTACTTCAACGGGGTCATATCCGCCGGGTCAACATTGTCTTTATAAAATTTGAGCTCTGCCTCAGCACAACTTGACTCTGCATACACAGCATCGCCTTCCTCGCTCTCAAGAGCAATCTTTCGATCACCATGTACCGTAATCGTCCCCTTCAGACCTGGCATCTTAAGCTGCAAGTAAACATAACAAGCCCGGGCCATGAAATTGGCATAAACCGGCCGTCCAAACAGAGCATGATATGGACTCTTGATTTTAACCACTTCAAACCACAAGGTCTCTACCCTGTAGTTGAACTCATCACCAAAAGCCACCTCAAGGGCAATTTTTCCTACTGGATAAGCCGACTTGCCGGGCACCACACCGTGAAAGACTGTAGATGACGGTTTGAGATTCTTGTCAGTCAAGTTCATCCGGCGAAAAGTATCGTAATACAAGATGTTGATGCTGCTGCCGTCGTCCATCAGCACTTTGGTGAACATGTAGCCTCCTACCTGAGGGGCCACCACAAGGGCCAACTGCCCCGGGTTATCAACTCGTGGCGGGTGATCCTCCCTGCTCCATGATATTGTGTGCTCGGACCACTTTAAATACTGTGGAAGAGCCGGCATTGCTGCATGAACCGCCCTCTTGCGCACCTTCTGGTCATGTTTATCAAGACTCGTAGTGAACACGTGATACTGTCCTCCATCAAGTTGCTTCGGGTTACTCTGATACCCTGACTGGTTGTTTTGCTGCTGACCACTATTGCCGGGCTGTTGATTGTGGCCTCCATGGTTACCTTGACTCTAATAACCGGAATTTGAGCCGCCCATACCAAAACCTGACCCATGAGAGCCGGATCTTGACCCGACGGGCGGTCCGTTGCCGTTACCATGATGCTGGTTAAGGCTGTAATTCTGGAACTCCCGCATGATATAACAATCCTTCCAAGCGTGGGTGGACGGCTTATTGGGAAGACTGTGTTTCGGGCAGGGGTCGTTAAGCATTGCCTCCATGTTGAAAGGCTTACCCTTGCCAAAAGGCGGTTTACCGTTACCCTTGGTGCGGTAGTTTCCAGTGTTGGTGTTGGCCACCAGATCTAACCCGCCGTCTGGATGCTTCCGTTTACCGCAATTACCTGGGTTGTTATTTCCTGCCCCATTCTGCTGCTGTCCCTTGCCGTTGCCATTCTTCTTCCCCTTAGCAGACTTCTCATCATCAGAACCGGGATCTTTCGTGCTGTCGGAATCTGCATATTTAGTGAGAGCCGCCATGAGCGCACCCATGTCCTGGCAAGAACGCTTGAGCCGTCCAAGCTTCTGCTTAAGGGGCAAAAAGTGACAATTCTTCTCCAGAATCAGAACCGCCTGAGCCGCCGTGATATTATCAGACGAATGGATAATGGTTGAGACCCGCCGGACCCAATGATGGGCCGACTCATCCTCACGCTGCACACAATGATCCAAATCAATGATCTTCATAGGCTGCTTGCACGTCCCTTGAAAATTCTTGATAAATCATGCTTTCAACTCGGCCCAGGAATTAATGGTATTAGGGGGCAGATCCTTTAACCATGTACGGGCCGGTCCTTCCAGCATCATGATGAAGTACTTAGCACAGACTGCATCACTGACGTCGAACATCTCCATGGCTAGCTCATAACTCTCGATCCAGGCTTCTGGAGGTAGATCAGCTGTGTAGTTAGGCACTTTGCGCGGACCTTTAAAATCCTTCGGCAGGCGCTCGTTCCATAGAGCCGGTGCTAAACACGGCACTCCAACAGCCCTGGAGGTGACCCCGGCTCCCACCGAAGTTGAAGGGGTTACCGGGGACGGCTCTTCGTAAGCCGCCGTAGCCGCCGCCTCACGCTGAGCTCTGCATTATCCACGATCGCCTGGGCATTGACAACGGGTGGGCCATCATGGGGCGGGTTCCGACGTCGCTCACTGTTAGAGACCGCTGGCGATTCCAAACGCCGGCTATAACTGTGGCTTGGGATGGGGGTTGAGTGCACACGACTCCGACTGTACGTATACTTCTCCTATTGAGCCACTGTTGTCTACAAATACCCAATGGCATTCCGTGCCTCTTCGGCGAAGGGCATCCCATCAGCGAGGGGGAGCGCATTGCGCCTGGCAGCCGCTGCTATCATGTTCTCCACCGGGTTAGAGTAATGATCAGGTGGTGTCAGAAAACACTGCGGCGGGGTCTGGTTCCTGCGGGGCGGGTCTGGCTGCCGATGCTGAGTCGCTGCCCTATTCCCAGGCACTTCCGCCGTTCGGGTCACGGTCAGAGGTGCGTTCGGTCCTGCCCCCGGCGTGTTAAAAAGATTTCTAGGCTCATACTGCTCAGGCAGGCGGGTCTGATGCCTCATCCGAAAAACTGCTTCTGAGGCTTGTTGATCCAGATTAAGGCGAAAAGCTTCAGCCCTGAGACGCTCTAACTCAGTATCCATCTGAGCCTGCAATGCATTGATATCCTCCTGGGCCCTGGTCATCTGGTCCTTCAGCCTTGCGATCTCCGCATTATGGCTTGCTAGATTTTCTGTTGTGACCTCGGTTCCCATCAGAGTTGTCAGCTCATTCATCAGATCCAGCAAAACTTGAGCCGGTGGCCTGGCTGACCCGGACCCTGCTGCGCCTGCAGCCGCTGCACCAGCCGTCGTCCTGCTAGAGCCCGGCACCGTGCCTGCCATGAAGATGGCGGCTTGGCTCGGCGGCTCATAGGGCTCTGGAATACCATCGCCATCGAAGTAGCCCCCAAGCCCACCATCGTGAAGCCGGTAAATTGACTCCGCCTCTTCGCTCAAGGATCCATCCTCCGAACAGACAAGGGTTTCTGATCCTGACACGGAGTCTTCCGCGAGTTCCGCGCCTTGTGTGAAGCCGATGAAAACATGCTTCCGGCCGGGTTGGATCCGGGCGGGTTGCGCGCGCCGGGCCGACTCGACGATGTTGGTGCAGATGTCCGGCCCGGGCTTAGATCCGCCGATCTTCCCGATGAAGACGTGAATTCCGCCGAAGGGGACCCGGTACCAGTACTCGATTGAGTCGGTCTCGGGGCCCCAGCCAGCGTCGTCGATGTAGAGCTTGTCGCGACGACTCTTAGTCATCCTACCAATGGCGTATCCCTCGATCCCTGGGAGAGAGCCCTTCAAGTACTCCAAACCACCGCGCATCTGCCCCACGGTGGGCGCCAACTGTCGTGGTTTTGTCACGGCAGATGCCCTAGTGAAAGGACTTAAGGGTGAAGCCATCGCTACGGCGGTTAACTCGAAGGGGTTGGTCGGGACGAAAGACACGGGTTTACCCAGGTTCGGCCCCTCTCGAAGGAGGTAAAAGCCTACGTCCTGCTTTGAGTTGTATTGATTGGGTATCGATTACAAGGGAGCGGATTCGCTTGAACTAGCTATCGATCAAACGTTTCGTACCTTAAGCCGCCCAGGGAACCCGCCTTTATATACACAGGTCGAGGCCCTAGGCTTACAAGAGTCCGGGCGGGTTACATCTAGTAACCGACTTTATCTCCAAATCACCTTGCCTTCTCTGGAAAGCTATCTCCCGGCAGCTTACGCCTCTGGGTCACACACCACCTTCCGGCTCTGGGCCTCCGCCCGGCCCTTGTCGTAAGTTACCTCCAGGCATGTCTGGCCTTTAGGCCTGTTTAAGGCCTCATTGCTAAGCCGCCAACTTCCTAACCCGGCCCCTCCTGGGAGGGTCATACCACGGGGTTATATCCCCAACAGAGGGGGAACCGAGGCAAAGGTCCCCGACCCATTAATTCCTTGAGAACGAGTATCCTTATCATCACTAGCCCCCTCCTTGCCGGAGTTGACATCCGATGTCGAGTTAGTGGGATTAGCCACTTGCACCGCATCGGTGGAAAGTTTAAGAGTATCAAGGAATTCTTCAAACATGGATTTGACCTCGGTCGTCATGGAGGATTTAAGCGAGGACATGGCCTCATTCAAATCCTCACGAGAGACCGTGTTCACATCCATGGCCTCGGGGAGTTCAACCGGCCGGTCCCCGTCATCAACCATACTCTTCGGGTGGTAAAACCCTTAATAAAGAGACAAGGCTCTGATTCCAATTGAAAGGATCGACATGGTTGACTAGAGGGAGGCGGGGTGAATAGGCAACTACCAATTTTTAGTTAATCCTTATCAAATTAGGTATAACAACAAATAGGTTGTCTAGATATGCAACTAGGTGAGCAACCTATATGATGCTAACAACAATAACTACACAAGTAAGCAAATAAAGAACAATAGGTAAAGCTTGCTTAAAGTAAAGGTAAGGAATAACCACGAGTGAAACCGATGGAGACGAGGATGTGTTCCCGAAGTTCCTTCCCTTTGAGGGGAAGTACGTCTCCGTTGGAGTGGTGTGGAGGCACAATGCTCCCCAAGAAGCCACTAGGGCCACCGTATTGTCCTCATGCTCTCACACAATGCGAGATGCCGTGATTCCACTAGTGGTGCACTAGAAGGTGGCAACCTAACCTTTTCAAACAAGGTTGGGGCAATCTCCACAACTTAATTGGAGGCTCCCAACACCACCACAAAGCTTCACCACAATGGAGTATGGCTTCACGGTGACCTCTTCCGTCTAGGGTGCTCAAACACCCAAGAGTAACAAGATCCGCAAGGGATTAGTGGGGGGAATCAAATTTCTCTTGGTGGAAGTGTATATCAAGGCCTTCTCCTCCAAACCCTAGAGCATCAACAAGAATCGATGGATAGGGAGATAGATCGGGCAAGAGTAAGCTTAGGAGCAACAATGGAGCTTTTTGGGAAAAGAGGCAAATCTCACTAGAGAAGAAGACCCCTTTATATAGAGGGTGGAAATGTGACTGTTTTCTGCCCACAGGTCGTGCATAAGCGGTAGTACCGCTCGGGGGGGCGGTACTTCCGCTTGCACGGAAGTACCGGGCATCACACACAGCTGACGGTAGTCAAGGAGGCGGTAGTTCTGCCGGAGCGGTACTATCGCTCCCGCAAGCGGTACTTCCGCTTAACCCTGTAGGATGCCCAAACTTAGTGAACAGGAGGGAGGTAGTGAGTCAGTATCGCTCAGAGCGGTACTTCCGCTTACAACTGCCGCTCAAAATTCACTCGAGTGACCAAGAAGTCAGAGAGCTAAAAATAAGCGGAAGTGGCCAGGAAGGGGAAGGCGGCAGTACTGCACAAGCGGTAGTGCGGTACTGCCGCGCACTCCCAAGCGGTACTTCCGCTCAAAATAGACAAGCCCACCCGAGGAACCCACAGAGCAAAAAATAAGCGGAAGTAGCCTAGTACTGCAGGGCAGTACTACCGCGCACTAGAGCGGTACTTCCGCTTAACTCATTACTCAGGGCCCTTAAAGACAAGGGCAGCTCCATCGTGCCGGGAAAGAGGGGAATAAGCGGATGTGTACGTGATTGATTCTCCCAACCTTTCTAAGTGCGGACCCCCTCTTGATAGTACGGATTTTCCTATGACTCAAGTCCACAAACACTAAATCGATAGGAAAATGCCGTCTTCTCTTTTTACAACTAAGGGGCTCAAACACCATTCCGTGCCACCTGATAATCTCTGAAAACTCAATGCACACGATTAGTCCGCAAGGGTATTGTCATCAACCACCAAAACTACTTAGGGAGAAATATGCACTTACAATCCACATGTCATGGTTCAAACAATGAATTCTCTTGAAACTTAACAACCTATGTTCTTAGTCACCAACCAATTGCAATTCAACTTATTACCAACAAAGTCTAAGTAAGAGCTCCACACACTCAATCATCATATAGTCTTCTATGATTGCTAGTACTCAAAGCATATTTTTAGAACAAATGGCATCCATTGAACACAGAGAAAGATGGGGGCTTAATGTTTCGCCTCCCAACATACTTATCATAAAGATAATTGTCAACAATAATGAATCATGATCAAATATATTTGAATGGCCATATGTGCCTAGATCTTTCCCCACCACATGGTGCTTGCCAACTAGAGAATAATTGAGGTTGAAATGAGAAGTTGACTCAACATGAAAAGTAAATAGCATGAAAGTAAATAAATTGTCCCTTCGCAGAGGGAGGCAGGGATTTGCAAAGGTGCCAGAGCTCATTGTTTAAAAACAGAGATGAATATAGTTTTTTTTGGGGGGGGGGTGCACCCTTCCTGTCAACGTTACGACCAAGAGTTATCAATATCTTCCATGTTAAACACATTAGCGGTGGTTCCCAAGCGGTAAAAGTAAAGGTTTACTCCCCCTCCACCAACAAACACACTCCACGGCTAGCCGAATCCACGGGTACCGTCCATACCAACAACATTCCTGGGGGAGTTTTGTTTAATTATTTGCATATTTTTTTTGAATGCGGGACTGGGAATCCCTATTACCGCCCCTCTCATGCAAGGACGAGTGAATAAACACTCATCATGAGAATAACCCACTTAACATGGAAGATACTGACCGCCCCCCGTCGCTCCATGAGCGGTCCAGGCACACAAAACAGACGTTTATTTGAATGTTTAGAGGTGGCACATGCAAATTTACTTGGAATGGCAGTGAAATACCATATATAGGTAGGTATGGTGGACTCTTATGGAAGAAACTTGGCTCAAGGATTTGGATGCACAAGTAGTGTCTCTACTTAGTACGAAGTGTTGGCTAGCAAAAGGTTCTAAACAAGCACCACATGTTGGAGGATCCATAACAATATAACATCTATGCAAATATACACAACCATAACTCATTACGTTGTCTTCCTTGTCCAACTTCAACTAATTTGCTCAAGTTTGAAAATAATTAATGGGTAATCACAATCATAGAAGATGTCCAAGATAATATATTTGTATGTGAAAGTTCTCTTCCTTATACTAATCATTCACGAATTGCTTGTACGATGAATATTGTGATTGTCAAACTTCAATAGATTTTACTTTCTAAACCAGATGTGAAGCTACTACTAAGCATAAAGCACATTGATAATTTCATATTTATGATATTCAATTCATTCACAATTTACTCATAGGATATAAGTGAAGCACAAGAGTAAACATCAAACTACTCTCGAAAGATATAAGTGAAGATCAATGAGTAGGTAAACAATCGTGTAGCTATGTGAGGGCTCTCTCTCAATAAATATTTTCAGATCTGAGTATTTTATTAAACAGCTAGCAAAAGAAAAATAGCACTCCAAGAATAGCACACATCATGTGAACGAATAAAATTTTGGGCTCAACATAGGCTAACCGATAATTGTTGATGAAGAGAGGTGGGATGCGTAGCATCCCCAAGCTTAGATGCTTGAGACTTCTTGAAATATTTACTTGGGGTGCCTTGGGTATCCCCAAGCTTGAGCTTTTGTATCTCGTTCAATCCTCTCATACCCCGGTTTTAGCTAAGTCTCAAAAACTTCATCCACACAAAACTTGAAAAGAACTCGTGAGATAGGTTAGTGCACATAATAATAAATCAACTCTTTATGTACTGCCAAGACAAGTTGCATAATAATTTCAAACATCATCTACTGTTTACTATCATTTCCAGAATTTATATCTACCAATATAGGCTATGGAAACTATAGGATAAGTAGATAACAAAACTATGACATCAATCTGTCCAAGCAGAACAGTCTGTAGCAATCTATTAAACCAGCATACTTCTGTAACTCAAAAAATTATGAAAATTTAGTACATGCTAAAGAATTTATATGATAACACTGTGTAAAAATTTCAGAAACTTTCCACGTTCCAGTAAAATATGAAAATTCAAACACTACGGCAAAAGTTTCTGTTTTTACACAGCACACATAAAAACATGCAATGCAAGCATCGTAAGGCAATTCTTGGAACTTTTTATTGAAAAAGAAGATTATAAATTGCACCTAACAGAAAATAACAAAATATAATGACGATCCAAGAAAAGCACATATTATGTGACGAATAAAAATATAGCTCTAAGTAAGATATACCGATAATGTTGAAGACGAAAGAGGGGATGCCCAAGCTTAGGTTCTTGTCACTCCTTATTCTCCTCATATCGGTGTCTCACCCAAAACTTGAAAACTTCAATCACACAAAACTTAACGGAACTTTGTGAGAAGGGTTAGTGTAATAAAGATAAATCATTCACTTAGGTACTGTCAAGACAAGATTCATAATTGTTCCCACATGATAGCTACTGTATTATATCATTCCCATAATTTATATCACTGAATATAAGCTATGGGAACACTAAAACAAGCAAACTATGCATGCGACACAGAATCTGTCAAAAACAGAACAGTCTGTGAAGATCTGTAGTATAGACATACTTTCCTGTCTCCAAAACTTCTGAAAAATTAGGACAACCTGACGAATTTGTATATAAACAATGTGTAAAAATTTCAGATCATTATCACGCTCCAGTAAAAAAATGAAAATTCCTGTACTGGAGTCAAAAGTTTCTGTTTTGGTTCAGCATCAATTCTACTCATCTTGTGAGTCATCCCAAAGACTTTACTTGGCACTTTATTGAAATAAAAGATATAAAACATTATTACTACAGTAGCTTAATCATGTGAACACAACAAAACAGAAAGTATAAGTGTTGGGTTGTCTCCCAACAAGCGATTTTCTTTAATGCCTTTTAGCTAGGCATGATGATTTCAATGATGCTCACATAGAAATAGTAATTGAAACATGGAAAAGAGCATCATGAATCTCATGACAAGCACATTTAAGTCGAACCCACTTCCTATGCATAGGGATTTTGTGATCAAACAATTTATGGGAGTAAGAATCAACTAGCATAGGAAGGCAAAACAAGCATAACTTCAAAACTTTGAACACATAGAGAGGAAACTTGATATTATTGCAATTCCTACAAGCATATGTTCCTCCCTCATAATAGTTTTCAGTAGCATCATGAAGGAATTCCACAATATAACTATCACATAAATCATTATCTTCATGATCCACAAGCATAGAAAATTTATTACTCTCCTCATAAGCAAATTTCTTCTCATTCATAAAAGTGGGAGCATCAAATGAAACTCGAATACTATAAATTGTTTCCACATTAAAAGAGTAATGTTTAGTAAAAGGATATTCAAAATCATGACAATAATTATCACTACTTTTTATAACATAAGTATCATCACAATAATCATCATAAGTAGCAACTTTGTTCTCATCATAGTCAAGTGAAACCTCTTCCGAAATAGTGGAATCATTACTAAATAAAGTCATGACCTATCCAAATCCACTTTTATCATTATAATAAAATTCAACACCTTCCAAAATAACGGGATTATCTAAAGTTGACACTCTTCCAAATCCATTTTCATAAATATCGCAATCATCATAAATAGGAGGCATGCAATCATCATAACAAATTTGATCATTCAAAGTAGGGGAACTAAAAAGATCATCTTCATTAAGCATAGCATCCCCGAGCCTGGGACAAACATTAATTGCAGCAAATAAATTCTCAAACATGTCATTCTCATCAAACATAGCATCCCCAAGCTTATGGCTTGGCATATCATAAGCATAATCACTCTCATCATTAATAGTATGAATAGCACACTACTGGAATTCAGTTATTTGCCGTCTGCCATAGCGGACGGCAAAGGACAGGACCACCGACGGGAAAGCCTTTGTCGTCGGGCAGCAGACGGCAAAATTTCCGGCACTGAGAACCCCGGTAAAGGAGTGCTTTGCCGTCTGCCTTTATACAGCGGATGACAAAGTGTTTTTGCCGTCAGGCAGCAGACGGCAAAGTGTCTGGACGGCCTAAACTTGAGTTAGCCCCGTTAGTGGCTAACGGAGCCTTTGCCGTCTGCCACTCCCCCTTTGCCATCCGCACCCTATGCCGTCTGCCTCCCCTCCTTTGCCGATGGCCACTCCTTTGCCGACGGCCACCGTCGGCATAGCTTCTTTGCCGTCCGCCCCCCCGCCAGCCTCCTTTGCCGATGGTCACTGCTATGCCGACGGTGGCCGTCGGCATATCTTCTTTGCCGTACACCCCCGCCACACTCCTTTGCTACAGTGCCACTGCTATGCCGACGGTGGCCGTCGGCATAGCTTCTTTGCCGTCCGCCCCCGGACAGCAAATGTACCAAATGGCATCAGGCGCACTCCCAGGATGCACATGTGGGTGCCACGTGTCGGCTTTGCCGTCGGTGCCGGACGGCAAAGAAACTATGCCGACGGTGGCCGTCGGCAAAGTGGCAATATTGCCCCAGTTTTTTCTGTTTTTTCTAATATCCAATTTTCACAGGCAAAATATGCTATATATGTATATATTTCACAATAACCCTAGTGATGATCATCCAACAACAAGCACAAGCACAAGTATCCAACAAACATACCAAAACAAATGTCACATTGTTCACCATATTACAATAGTAACAAGTTTCACATATGTAGCAAGTTTAACATTGTTCATCGATACAAAATCACAAGCACTCCATCAATGCAAGCTTCCGTGAAGTGACTCTAATCTGCCAAATGGGAAATACGAAAGTTAGATGAAGAAGACTAGAATAAGAAGAAGAAGATGAAGAAGCGGTTTTCTTCTCTCTATCTTTCTCCTCTCGTTTTCTTCTTCTTATTGCTTATTTGTGTCATTCGGGCGAAAGTTAGATGAAGAAGACTAGAATAAGAAGAAGAAGATGAAGAACACTAATATTTCGGAAGGAGCTAAGTTTGTCTAAGTGCTAAGTTTGTTTAAGTGCTAAGTTTGTCTAAGTGCTAAGTTTGTGTAAGTGCTAAGTTTGTCTAAGTGCTAAGAAGATGAAAAATGAGCTAAGTTTGGGGCTTACCGTCCTCGTCATCACGGAGGAGAGGCACCGCGGTTGCTCGGACCGGTTTCACCTGGAGAAGGCTGCCCTGGAGAAGGGTCGTGCGATGCGACTCCGGAGTTAAGCTGCACCAAAGATGATTTGCAATGTCTCGTTAGCATGATGACACTGAAAAGATCATTGCATTGAAATGAAACTCACCGTTGCAGCCGTGGTAATGACTGGCATCGACGGAGCGGCCTGGTCGGTTTTCTCACACATAGTCTGCACATTTGGTTTTCACAAGTCAACGATATTCATTATTAATGAAAGGAACATTATATGCAAGATTTTACAAATATGAAGAAGAATATTACCACGAAGAGCTCGTAGATGGCCCGGTAAGACGCATCGGACCGTGCCCTCTCCTCCTCCAACAACCTTGCCGTCCTCTCCTCCATCTCCTTCTCCTTCGCCGCCATAAGCGCCTATGTTGCCTCTCTCTCTTTCAGAATAGCAGCCTGCAACACAACGCCTCGTTAGCATTGTAATCATCTTTGTTCACACACACAACGTAATGAGGAAAGACATCTGAGTCCGTATAACTAACCTCGATGGCGAGCTCGACTGGCCGTGGACGAGGCCTTATCTCAGGACAGGAGCTCGTTTGGCGCGCCTTGATCTCCCGGAGGTTGCTAGGACAACGTATAAGGCCATCTCCAATGGCAATCGAGCCATGGGGTCTCCCGCCGCCAGCTATCATCACCAGCTCTGGATCAATAGGCTCCTGGCTCGGGTTAAAGTCCTCCCCTTTCCTCGCCTTCCCCTCATCTCTGTACCTCACGAGCTTGTTGTGGGAGGAGATGTTGCTGAACTTCAAGGGATCATCGAGGTCAGACTCAGAGAATGCCTTGACCTTCTTGTACGAGGCAGTATGGGCCATCGCATAGAGGTCATACATCTCTGGCACCTCCGTTTTATTGTGATGCGCCTAAAAGAGAGAGAGAGGAACAAAGTATTAGTAAAGGGCTCAAGCTAGAATCAAGAATGAATTGCATGAATCATGAAGCTAACCACATACCCAGTTCAGACCAAACTGATTTAAGTTGGTGCTCCCTTGATGGTGTGGCACACCAACCATTTTGTTACGCCGGTCCTTGGCATTGTTGTGGACGGATAGCCATTGTTCTGAGCACCACTCATCTACCAACGCCTCCCAACAATCCATCATATCCGCACACCATCTTGGGGGCACCTAAGGTAATAAAGAGATATTTGAGCGCTACGCATAGGAATCAAATGAAGGAAACTAAGTACAAGGCCTTAAGAATACGTAATTACCTTCATGTAATGCTCCTTCTCCATCTTCTTTCCGCGGCACGTCGACTTCTCCTTCCTAATACGCCGCGAGGCGTAGTAGTCTCGAACAGCCTGCACCCGAGCCTCGTGCCGAAAGTTTTGCAGTAGGCGCCTGCATTGCTGGTCGATAACCTTTGCCGCGGCCTCCTCGTATCCCTCCTGACACCTGTAGAAGGTCTGCAATCAAACGACACAACACTTATTAGTACAATAACTAGCTATTGTTGATTTTTAATTGTGTAAAGTAGAAATTACCCAAAAATGCCTGATCACCATCTCCGCCCTCGTGTGGCACAAAACACCGTCGATCCTCTCCTCAGGCGGGGCCGGTGCAGCCAAGTAGTGCTCCCAGGTCAGTCCTAACTCTCGAACCTGACCCTCACCGGGCAACGTGACAAACCCCGGGAAGTTTTGCCTGACAAGGACACCAAGGATGCTGTTGGGCCTGCGGGCATCCTTGGGATGATGCCAACCCCTGCAGTATGACAAAGCCAACACATTAGATATTTGAAAAAATGTGAAGGCAAAAGGTTAAAAAAGAGTACATGCACTTACCTCTCCCCATCAGGCCTAATCAACCACCTCAGCTCGCGGGTCGCCGGCACGGGCGGGATCCGTGTCATACCACGCTGGTAGACGATGGCGCCCTCAGGCAGCTCCACGTCGCTATCAGAAAAACGATCCCCGCCACCATCAGCATGGCCACTAGGCTCCTCCGGCCAGGTATCCCATGGGGTCTGCCGGGACGTGCCCTCATCCCTACTCTGCTCCGCAGTCTCGTGGGACGAAGCCTCTGGGACAGGAGTCGTGTAGGTCGAAGGCTCGTCGACCCGAGGCTCGTGGACCGGAGTCCGCGTAGCCTCGTCCTCAGACAGGTCCACCCTAGCAGTCCTGTGCTCGGGTGAATCAGCTGGGGGTGGCGGCGAGGAAGGCGTAGCAGCCACCCTACCTTTGCCGCGGCCTCCTCTCCCTCCTCTCCCACCTCTACTACCTCTCTTCTTCCCCCGACCTCCTCTCACGGGGGTCGACGAAGAAGCGGCCACCGGTGTATGCAGACTAGAGAGCAACGCTCTCCGGAGAGAGTCGGCAGGAATGGAAGTACCCATCCCACCACCCTCCGACGAAGGAGCCGCGGAGTGCTCTCGACCCTTTCCCACCATCTTTCAACAACTGCCATGACAAATAGTAAACGAAATTAGTACAACATAAAATTGAATACCGACATGAATAATAAAATGTATATAATTTAAGTGTATCATCATATACCTAACATGAACTAAAAGTTGATTACCTGACATGAATTAATAATAATCTTGATCGTCTATATATTCTCCGGGATCAATAAATGCATCATCATCATCACTATCATCAATAAATGCATGATCATCATCACTATCAGGAACAACGTGTGGAAGGCCTCCTTCATGTAATCGGTTAAGCATTGACAGGTCATCTGCATCAGTAACCTCTTCTTGTTCCGGCTCTTCATGTTCCGGCTCAGGGGTTAAGTTGGATTCATTGTCGCTGTTTACTTCAATGTTCCGGGGTGAAGTAGAGCGATTCTTGAAACGTTTTTTGGAAATACGTGTTTCTTGGAATAATTCTCCTTCATATGTGTCTTGGTTAATGTGAGGTTCATAATCCTCTTCATTGAGGGGAGGTGGTCTAAAATGTGGCGGCACTTCATAAACGACATCCCAACCTTTCAGATTTGGATCAGTTTGGCAGGCCCACGGTAGATAGAAAACTTGGGTCGCCTGTTGAGCCGTAATATAGACACCGGGCACATCTAAATGGGTGCTTTGTTTGATTTCGACTAGCCCTATATGTTCATGAGTCCTTCTAGTCTCCTTCGGCTGGAACCAATGACATTTGAAGACTACGACGTTCGGTGGGTTTTCACCATAGAATAGAAGTTCATAAATTGCTTCAACTCTTCCATAGTACTCTGTACCTCCTTCGTCGATAGCATAGACACAACAATTTGTAGTCTTCAGGTCGGGCATAGATAGCTCTTTGCCAAAGGTACGAAAGCGATACCCGTTGATGTCGTATCTGTCAAATGAACAGACCTTATAGTCAAAACCATTAGCGACTTGTCACAGCTCGGCGTCCATAGACTCTGAATTAGCCTACAAGTTTAATACGAAAGGATTGTTGCATTAGCCGCAAATAAGACGAAGAAATGAAATGGTCCATTAATGGTAATTAATTACCGTTTGTTTGAACCAAGAGATGAAACCGGGATAGCCGCCTCCATGCTTCGCCAGGAGCTCATACTCTTCGACGGAATCCTTTTGGATGACCACTCCATCCGAGAATTTGGCGACGTATCGACTATATCAAATATCCAGGAATAAGAGCAGTTCTAAGGAATTACAAGTTGCGAAACAATAATGTATCGACAACTTACTCGATGTACGGCCGCACTTCTATCAGGTTGTTGAAGATATACAACGAAATGGTCCGCCATTCATCGACATCCAACACTTTTGCTTTAGAAGCACCGGCTGGTGCGAGCTTCCCTTTGAATAGGCTGAGGTTGGATCGACTTTTTTTTGGGTCGCCATCATTGTACCGAGGCTTCGGATTATGCAAATGACGATTTTTGGCTTCGTAGTGTGCTGTCACGAAGTTTGCCGCCTCCTCAGTAATGAATGCCTCGGCCATCGATGCTTCAATTCTACGTTTATTTTTACATTTTGCTCGAAGTGTCTTCTGCATCCTCTCAGTTGCGAAGCACCAAGCGTCTTCTCCATCCTCTCAGTTGAGTCCATGCGTGTTCCGTATTATACCCTTTGAAATACCCAGGACGATTTGGATCCGGCTCGAGAGCGTTTAACTGATCAAACATCTGTTGGCCTGTCAACGCGGGTGATGTAGAGTTTTTGACAACTCTACCTTTGATGAAATTCTTCTTGTCTATTCTGAACTTATGGCGAGGATCCAGGAACTGTCTATGCATGTCGATGCAAGAATACTTGCGACCCGCCTGCAGCCAACGGAACTCAAGAGCTGCCTTGCATGTGGGGCACGGGAACCTTCCATGCACACACCAGCCAACGAATAGGGCATACGCCGGCAAGTCATGCGTCGAGTACATGTACCACACATGCATTTTGAAGGTTTTTTTGGTAGCGGCGTCGTATGTCTTGATCCCATTATCCCAAGCTTGTTGCAATTCATCCTTAAGCGGTTGCATGTACACATTCATATTCTTCCCCGGATAGTTGGGCCCTGGAATTATCAACGTCAGGAAAATGTTCTTTCTTTTCATAATCTCTCCAGGGGGGGGGGAGGGAGATTGAGTGGAATGACAAATACAGGCCAACAACTGTATTGGGTTGCCATCATACCAAACACATTGAATCCATTCATGCTGATGGTGACTCGAGGATGCCTTGGATCTGCCGCTTTATCGTTATATAATGCATCGAAGTGCTTCCACGCAAAAGCGTCTGAAGTGTGTACCAACATCTGTTTCCCATCTGCATCTAGTTCGGTTCTTTTGCCCAATTTATGCCATGTCATCTGTCTGGCCGTCTCTTCGACCATGAAAAGACGTTGAAGTCTTGGTATGATTGGCATATAGCGAAGAACGTTAACAGGAATTTTTGTCTGCATCTTCTCACCCATACCGTTGTCTACGACAACATACCTGGAAGACTTGCAAATGGAACAATAGTTCAAGTCCGCGTACTCAAGCCTAAATAAGGCACATCCACTCTCACATGCATCTATCTTCTCATAGGGCATCTTAAGTACACGAAGAATTTTGTCCGACTGGTACAAGTTTGGAGGCAGTACATGGCCTTTGGGTAGAAAGCGTCCAAATATTGTCATCATCGCGTCGTAGCATTCTCTGCCCAGGTTGAATTGAGCCTTCAGAGCCATTACTTGCGCACTGGCATCCAGCTGACAAAGCTCAGTGTGCTCGTGGAGAGGACGTTTTGAAGACTCCAACATTTCATAGAATGCCTTTGCAGATTCCTCCATCTCATCGTCTGAATCCCGAGCATCATCAAAGTCTTGCACCATGTCTTCGATCCCGGTACCATGCTCGTCGGTGCGATGACGAACCACCTCAGCTCTGGCACATTGGGCAGACTCACCATGAAAAGTCCACACCGTATAATTAGGCTTGAAACCCCACTTCTGCAGGTGTTTAACAATTTCACCCTCTGTTTGCCTTTTAAAGTTGTCGCATCGGGGACAGGGACACCATGTTTTTTCCTGGCCATTTGCAAATGCGGCTCTCACAAACCCCTTGATATTTGTAAACCATTCTTTGGTCATGTCGTTCTGACTGGTGTGACCGGTGTACATCCACGCACGATCAGTCATCTTGCCTAGCTACTGGACACACAAGAAATATATCAGCATATATATTCATCAGTTAATCAAGTTTGTCAGTTTTATTACGTCCATGCAACCTACACGCTAATAGGTAAAGATAGGTCCTAATCCCACCCCAGTATGTGTAGATTGGGTTCGTTTTCCCATGCTCTGCTACGGATCCGACGCAGAATTTCGGCAGCACCTCCCCGCTATTCTCCTGATACATGTCTCGGCAATAAGCAGAGAGGATGTGTACCCGGAGAACAACAGGGAGGCACTGACGAAATTCCGCATCGGATCCGGAGCAGAGCATATGGGAAAACGAACCCAATCTACACATACTCGGGCTGTCCATGGATAACGTTGGACAATTCGAAAGGATGGCGATTATAAATATGCAAAGACATGCATATTTATAGATGCTGCCCTTTCGAACGGGAGACGCATACTGGTCAAACATATTGATGATTGAAGACACCTATAGCTAGCAAGTTTCATCGGCGCGAAGACCGGAACAGAGCAAATTAAGGGGGGAGGAGATGTGTGCTCACCCACGAACGCAGGGGAGCTCGTCAAACACACAGGGAGGTCGTCGAACAGCAGACCCTCGCAGCGACGAAACAACTGCACATTGAAATCCAAAGATGAGTAACATAGCATTATTGTTTTTTCCGTCAACCTAACTAAATATTTAAAATACGATGCCACCGCCAAGTTGAAATTTAGGGTTCCATCGACGCTGAGGTACGCCCTCCGCCGACAGGCCACCCTGGCCCTCTCTTTCCTATCCTCCTCCTCCTCCTCCTCCTCCTCTTCTTCTTCTTCCTTCTTTTCCTTTTTCCTCTTCTTCCCTTTTCCTTTTTCCTCTTCTTCTCCTTATTTTTCTTTTCTTCTTAGTTTTTTTTTCATCTTTCTTCTTCTTCTTCTAATTATCTAAACCTAAACTAAACCTAGCCCTAACCTAAACCAAACACTAATTAACCTAAACCTAAATAGTAAAACAACAGAAAAAAGGAAAAAATCACCTTGAGGGCCGGTGGAGGAGGGCCGGCGCGGTGGTGGAGGAGGGTCGACGCGGTGGTGGAGGAGGGCCGGCGCAGGGGGAGGCAGGCCGCGGAGAGGGGGGCAGAGTCGCGGCCTGCTCCGGTGGTGGGGCGGCGGTGGGGCGGTGGGGCAGAGCAGCGGCCGCTCCGAGGTCGTCGGGGGAGGGGCGGGCGCAGGGGCCGGAGAGCGGGGCGGCAGGGCAGGTCGTCGGGGAGGGGCGGCGGGGGAGCTCGTCGGGGAAGGGGCCGGCGTAGGGGCTGGGGAGCAGGGCGGGGCGGCCGGTGACGGTGGCGGCGGGGTGAGGAGCGGCGGGTGAGGGTGGCGGCGGGTAGGGGCAGCGGGTGAGGGTGGCGGCCGGTGAGGGGCGGCGGGGCAGGGGCGGCGGGTGAGGGGTGGCGGTGGGTGAGGGGCGGCCGGTGGTCGTGTGGGGTGAGAGAGAGATGCACAGAGAGAGAGAGGGGGTCGGGGCCGGCCGGGGGGGTTTGTTAGGCCGGGTGAGGGTCTTTGCCGTCCGCCGTTCGCCCCTTTGTCGTCCGCTAGCAAACGGCAAAGAGGGGGTGGGGCCGGGGGCTAACAACTGTTAGCCAGGCGTCTTCTTTGCCGTCTGCTAACGGACGGCAAAGGGACCAAAGGCAGACGGCAAAGATACGGCGGACGGCAAAGAGCTCGTCCATTTGACCTAACCAGCTTCACGCCCCAGTGGGGCCCAGCTGGGCTCTTTGCCGTCTGCCTTTGGTCCCTTTGCCGTCCGGTGGCCGACGGCAAAGACCTGGCGGACGGCAAACAATATCTTTGCCGTCAGTCCGTTTTTTGCCGTCAGTTTGTTGTCAGCGGACAGCAAAGACGTTCTTTGCCGTCCGCCAGCAGACGGCAAAGAACTGGCAGACGGCAAATTCCTGGATTCCAGTAGTGGCACCAATAGTATAACAATTATTATCATCATAATTTACCAAGTTGGTGCCAAAAAGATTTTCAAGATTATAGCGAGAATCATTTTCTTCCCAATCATAGTTATCACAACAAGCAATAGGCATAAAAAAATCATCATCAAGTGTATCATCTTCCACAATTATTTTTGATTCATCCTCATGAGGCACAACAATAATAGGAGCAACATCATTTAGGAGAGATACCTTTTTACCTCTACTCTTTCTTCTTTTCTTCTTCTTCACCACATCATGTGTGGGTTTAATTATTTTTTTTGAGCTTCTTATTGATGAGATTGGTTGAATAGGGAGCTCCTCCTCGTCACCTATTACATCATGAGAGACAATAGGAGGGAAAGTGGAAATCTTTACCCTTTCATTAGTATTCCATTTATATTCTATTGGTTTTCCCATCTTTCTATAGTTGGCAATATAAGCATTCTCATTGCAATTTACCATGCAAAACATATAGATATTTTTTAGATTAGTTTGAGAATGAATACTTCAAACCAACTATTTTTATGTGTCAATTCTCCACTCCCCAAAAATAGAGAAAGCTCATCATAAAGTTCAAGGGTGATCAAGTCATTACAATATTTGGCCATGATTTGATCATGAAAAAGTTTGCATTGGAAATTAAGATGACCAACTTTATTGCAAAGTTCACAAGTAATGGGACAAAGAGAACATAATTTTGTAGCAAATTCATCTATCACTTTGAGCAGAAAATTGGTTCATGTTTATGCTTCTTACAAAATCTATCATCCCTATAAGGCACGTCTTCACAAACTTTATCCACTCCACAAAAATTGACATACTTATAAGAAACATTTTTATCATGACTAGTGCAATCATCATTAGTATTTTGGATATTCATAGAATTCATACTAACAACATTGCAATCATGCTCATCATTCAAGGAATTCTCATTAAGTATTTTCATAGTTTCTTCCTCTACCAATTGAGCACAATTTTTTGAATCCTTATTTTCACGAAAGACATTATAAAGACGAAACAAATGATGCAACCTAAACTCCATTTTTTGTAGTTTTCTTTTATAAAACCAAACTAGTGAAAAACAAGAAACTAAAAGATTTAATTGCAAGATCTAAAGATATACCTTCAAGCACTCACTTCCATGGCAACGGCTCCAGAAAAGAGCTTGATGTCTACTACGCAACTTTATTCTTGTAGACTTTGTTGGGCCTCCAAGCGCAGAGTTTTGTAGGACAGTAGCAATTTTCCCTCAAGTGGATGACCTAAGGTTTATCAATCCGTGGGAGGTGTAGGATGAAGATGGTCTCTCTCAAACAACCCTGCAATCAAATACAAGAAATCTCGTGTCCCCAACACACCCAATACAATGGCAAATTGTATAGGTGCACTTGTTCGGCGAAGAGATGGTGATACAAGTGCAATATGGATGGTTGACATAGGTTTTTGTAATCTGAAAATATAAAAACAGCAAGATAGCAAGTAACAAAAGTGAGCACAAACGGTATTGCAATGCTTGAAAACAAGGCCTAGGGTCCGTACTTTCGCTAGTGCAATGTCTCAACAATGCTAATATAATTGGATCACATAACCATCCCTCAATGTGCAACGAAGAATCACTCCAAAGTTCTTATCTAGCGGAGAACATAAGAAGAAATTGTTTGTAAGGTACGAAACCACCTTAACGTTATCCTTTCCGATCGACCTATCCAAGAGTTCGTACTAAAATAACACCAAGTTATCCGTTCCGATCGATCTATCTAAGAGTTTGTACTAGAATAACACCATATTATACGCATCAACCAACTCTAATGTCACCTAGATACTCCAATGTCACCACAAGTATCCATGAGTTAATTATACGATACGCATCAAATAATTTCAGATTCATAATACTCAATCCAACACAAAGAACCTCAAAAAGTACCCCAAGATTTCTATCGGAGAAAGTAGGACAAGAACGTGTATCAACCCCTATGCATAGATTACCCCAATGTCACCGCAGGAATCCGCAAGTTGAGTACCAAAACATATATCAAGTGAATCAATAGAACACCCCATTGTCACCACGGGTATCCACATGCAAGACATATATCAAGTGTTCTCAAATCCAATATTCAATCCAACATAACGATATCTCAAAGGGAAAGATTCAATTCATCACAACATGATAGCAAGGGAATAACATCATATGATCCGACTATATTAACAAAGCTCGTGATACATCAAGATCGTGACATCTCAAGAACACGAGAGAGAGAGATTGAACATATAGCTACTGGTACATACCCTCAGCCCCGAGGGTGGACTACTCCCTCCTCATCATGGCCTCCGCCAGGATGATGAAGATGGCCACCGGAGATGGATTCCCCTCTCCGGCAGGGTACTAGAATGTCTCTAGATTGGTTTTTCATCGATACAGAGAGTTGCGGCGGCGGAGCGGAGAGTCTAGGGTTATTTCCGATGGTTTCTATATTTATAGGATTTTTGGGCGTCGGTTTCACGCCAAGATGGGCCACGAGGAGGGCACGATACACCAGGGCGCGCCTGGGCCCTCAGGCGCGCCCTGGTGGGTTGTGCCCACCTCGTGGCTTTTCTTCGGTGCCTCTTCGCTCCAATATTGCTTATTTGGTCCAGAAAAAATCACCAAAAAGTTTCGGGCGATTCCGAGAACTTTCATTTTCTGCACAAAAACAACACCACGGTAATTCTGCTGAAAACAGCATCAGTCCGGGTTAGTTCTAAATAAATCATATAAAGTGCATCAAAACCATATAGTATTGTAAACATAGGTGAATATGGCATGAATACTTCATAAATTATCAATACGTTGGAGACGTATCATCCGGCGGGACGCGTACTCCCTAGCCCGACTATTTAAGCCGACCGCCGACACCAAAACCCTACCCATCCACCATTACCTCCTTCCATCCGTCGCTGTTGTCACTTTCCACTGCCCGTCCGCCGCCCTTGTCCCTAGCCCGGCTATTTACCCATGCCCCCCGCCGCCGCCACTTTCTAATGCCGGAGCATCGGCTGCAGCTCCTTGAGCAGGTCCGGGCAAGGCACGAAGCCCGGGGCTACCTTCGGATGTAGTGGATCTGGAGGAGGAGTTGGAGGAGGAGGAAGAGGAGGAGGTTGAGGAGGAAGAGGAGGAGGAGGAGGATGTAGGGGACGCCGGGGATGCGGATCTGCAGGCGAAGCAGCAGGCCATCCTCCACTCCATCCGTTCGGAGTCGGATGCGGAGGCCAGACGGCGCCGTCAGTAGGAGATGGAGGCAGAGCAGGGCGCGGAGGAGGCGAAGATGCTCGCCTACATGGATGAGCTCAAGGAGGAGGACGTGGAGCCAGAGCCCTCCAACGCGCCCATCTACCAGCCGCCCGACACCGATGTCGTGGACATCTCCGACGAGGAAAACTAGGATAGCACATAGTGTCTAGTACGTGAGTTTCTTTTTCATGCTTTGTATGGATCTGGGGGGTCAAATATAAGAGACTCAGATGTGAAGGAGAAGATTTGAGGACTGACCGGTCAGTGCCCGCGGACGCGCCCGGTCGCGTCTGCGGGCGTTTGAGGGCCCAGATTAGCAAGTGCCGGCTATAGATGCTCTAACCCACAATACACGACGATGTAGTCGACAGTGAGAGAGGCGTAAGCCGGGACAACACAAGCGACTCCCAATGAGTGGAGAGCGATATAGGGAGAGTCAAAGAGAAACATGCAACATTGTATGTGGAGCCAAGAGATGTATTATCACGAAAAGATATAGATTACAACTAAGGGCTCTATCAAATACTCCCTCCGTCCGGAAATACTTGTCAGAGAGATGGATGTATCTAGACGTATTTCAGTTCTAGATGCATCCACTTTTTTCATTTCTGTGACAAGTAATTCTGAATGGAGGGAGTATTAATTTTCAATATGTCAGCTTGGGAGTGATGTTAGGTGTTCCTAGTGTAGTCTAAACCCTTCTTCGGCGAGATCACAACCCCCACCCCCTTTGTCCCCTGCTTCGACGGTGGGAGGGGAGGCGACTCGTTTTTCTGGACCATTGGTGGCAGGGTGAAGTTTTTAGTTTAGGTTTCGCCCTCTCGTCCGTGGTGAGGCGTTGGCACGGTCATCGGCATGGAGTAAGTCCATCCTGCTTTAGCCTAGTTGAAAGGGCATGTAGCCCCTAAGTGCGATTTTGGTAGTTAATGACAATCTCTATGGACTAACGTTTTCAATGAGATATATTTGAAGGTAATTTCCATAGATGGTGCATCAAGGATATTGAATGGAATCAAGGATGAAGTCCGTGTGTGTGTGTGTGTGTGTGTGTGTGTGTGTGTATGAAGATATATTTTCTATAAGCTTTGATATTAGTTGGCAATTCCTATGGATCTTCAAGTGCATTGAATCTTATATGAAGATTTGTTCCGTAGTGATGCTTGACGTGCATTGGATTGTTTTGTTAAGAATGCCATCAAAACATCCGAATAAGTCCTCATGGTACCCCTTTATAGATACCCCGTGCGCACATGCCTTATGATCCTCGTGCACATGGGGTCAAGTGTCAACTCTCTGGATACCCCGTACGCATGGGGTCCCTGACCCCCGTGCACACGGGGCCTAGATTTTGGCTCTCGAGATCCCATATCTAGTGAGGTTTGAAGTTGGTCTTCGGGGATTTCTATTGAAGCCATCAAGATTGATTTTAATGTCTAACCAAATCTGTTCAAGGTGGAGTTCGTTGGAGGAACTCAAAGATTGACATATGTAGGCTTATAATAATCAAGGGCTTGAGAGAATAACCAAAGAGAAGAATTCAAGCTATGGCTTCAAGAGAAGATCATGGTAAGGTCATGCGTAGGGTTTTGGTTGATCAAGTCTTAAAGCAAGCAACTGGACTGAAGAATATTGCGCCTCTCAAGAGATTATGATGGAGTTTTTTAGAAGAGCAAATGATGACCAATATGATATTCACAGTGAAACTTGATATGGTTATGAAAGAGTCATTGGTGATCTCTTCTTGAAGCAATGAAGGGAAATGAAGAGTTCATTGTGGCTTTCAAGAAACCAAGATGGAACATGAAGTAAAGATGTTGGTTGACCAAGATGAAGCTCGAAGATTATATCGAGATGGTCAGCTCACAAAGCGCAAACATTGTACCACCTGGGATCAAGTGATCTAGTGGTATGGTAAGTACTTGTGAATTGCATTTTATGAACTAACCCACACTATGTGTTTGCTATGTCTATATGGGTTAGGTGCTTCTCACGGGCTTGCATCAAAAGAAAGATTTCAAGTAGCCTATATGAGGATGACGTCAAGTGGTGATGGTCATGAAGTTTGAGGTGTGAAAGTGTAAGATGAGAAACCAGAGGTCATATGCTTTGAAGCTTGCAGTCCACATTGTGATTATGTACATGTGAAGATGTACTTAAGTGAAGGCTTCCCTCATTGCAATATGGGTAAGCAATTTGAGTATCTTCACGAAGTGATTATGGACAAGAAAAGGTTTCCAACTTAAGGCAAGACTTAACATCATCAACAAGCTCAAGTGGAAGTTTCAAGGCAAAGGTATAAATTAGCTAGGTTTTCCTAGTTTTGCCGGTCTCATGATGCTTGGTGGGAGACCGGTTTATAGGATTGATAACCGTACTATCAAGAGGGACTTTCAGGCGAGTAACTCGATCACGTCGCATGTAGAGAGCTCAAACCTTTGCATGATTTGCATCATTATTTCTTATTGATCTTGGGTAGTTCTCTATGTGAGGACCTTGGGTTTTTCCATAGCTTTAAAACGAGCCCAAGATCATCGAATATAGAGTTCGTATGCCAAAGTTTTGCTTGTTTCAGTGGGCTGTTGGTCGCTATTTCTGGGTACCCCGTGGGCATCCCCCCCCCCCCCCGTGCCCACGGGTTTGTACCATGCACATGAGACTCCGTGGGCACGGGGTGTCCAGGAAGTGTCCGTTGGAACCCCAACGACTAGTTTTGCGGTTCGGCTATTTAACGGCTCCCCCCTCCAGTTTGTGGACTGTTCAGACACTTTCTGAACATCATTTTGAGCCTCATACCACCTCTCTCAATCCCCTATCTCCCCTCTATGTGAAGGGGGGGGGGTTGTGGATGGATATTTGAGTCATTTGTGGATTTTATCCATTGTATCCCCTCTCTTCAATCTCCTACTTTCGTGAGTGCGGGTGTGTTTGGTTTGTATCCCAACTAGCCCAGCCAAAAAATTGGCATGACCAAAGTGAGGGCATGACCAAAATTTTGGTAAGTTATCATTGTTTGGATTGTAGCCAATGTACTTGCCAATATTTTGGTAAAAGTACTAAGAATTCATTTGGTTTGCCACTAGCTGAGTTGCCAAATGTTTTTTACGAGTAACTTGGATTGATTGGTGCTTGATTTGATTTTAATTTGGATGTACCTTGAGCCAACAAAGGAACATACATATTAAAAATAATTTTTTTGTAATATAAAATTAATTAAATATAGTATGCCAAAAAATAAACATGCAAGAGAAGAACATTTGTCCAATAGTAAAAGTTTCTTTTTTCTGATCGAAGGAAGTCCAGTAGTAAAACGTATGTTAGGCTGGTGACAACGGGGGGCGATACCGCCCCCCTATCGACCGGAGGCGGGCGGGAGCGGGGCGGGAGCAGGGCGAGAGGCAGCAGCCGGGCGACGGATCCCTCGCCGGGCGGGAGCGCCCGCTATCGCCCCGCAGTCGCCCGCGTTGGCGGCGGTAGGCGGGCGGTAGTGGGGCGGGAGGAGGGGCGGCGCGCTGGCGTGGTGGGCGGTTGGGCGGGCGGTAGTCGCGGCGGCAACGGCTAGCTGACGTGGCGCGCTGTGATTCGTCCACGTCAGCTAGCCGCTGATGTATCCGTTGGAGCTCCAAAAAATTCGAAAAAAATTCCAAAAAATTCCAAATGTCATCCCCAACCCCTATAAATACCGATCATGTGGAGTGGTTTAGTCAAGGCTAAGCTACTCAAGCAATGGAACAAAATGAAGGACCGATCAACCACCGACATGGATGAAGAAGAAAAACGCAAACATGCGAAGGCCATGAAGATGGTGGAGACAGAGCTTGGGCTGCTAGATGATGAGGATTAGAATGTATTATTTTTTTAATTATGTAATTTTTTTATTTATTATGCAATTTTATTAATTATTATGTAATCAGTAAAAAATTTAGTTGAATAAAATTATTTTCTTGCATTATTTTGAATGTCTAAAGAAATGCGAGTGAAATAACTAAATCTGAGGAGAGAGAATCTGACGTGGCTATAGCCTGCCACTACAGTCCGTGCACTGGCACCGTGAGGTGAGAGTGTGGTGAGAGTGGGGTGAGAGTGGGGGTAAAAGCTGACGTGGCGGGGCGGTAGTGGGGCGGTGCATTATCACCAGCCTTAGGCTAGAGCTTACACGGGACTGATCCATCCAAACTACCCGTCATTTAAAAAATCCACCCAAACAATTGTTCGGTTGCCTTAGGAAAAACTGTTCGGTCATCACGCAGCTACTCATGAGATTAGTCCGCCGTATTATCTGACGAGACCTCCGTAAAGCACTGGACGAGACCATCGTATAAAAGCAAAAAATGAAACGAGACTCACGTAAAGAGCGGGCAAGAGCAGGCTGCCAATTATTTGGCGAGCGATTTCCGCGCCCTCGCCGCGCCCACAAATTGACGAGAATAACACGCTGGCATCTCGGGCGGGCTGGGCGGGCTTGGCGAGCCAATTTTTTGGTGACGGCGGCCAAATCCCCTGGGCGAGCCGATTATTTGGTAAGGCTGGTGTTGGCCATAAACTAAACGTACCCTGCATCTTGTGAGTTTGAGAAGGTGAGTTGAGCATTTGGTTTGAGATCCCCACATCGATTTGTTAGAGTGAGAGCCCGTGAGTTTATTATTCTTGGAGGCTTCCACCTCCTAGACGGTTTGATGATATGTATGTGAAGTTTGTGAAGTGACCTAGGTGGTCAAGATTCCTACGGATGCTTCCTTTTGTGGTGTGCTTCGGGGAAGGGTGTGAAGTGGCCTAGGTGGTCAAGATTCCTCCGGAAGCTTTTCCTTGCTTGTGGCGTGCTTCGGGGAAGTTTGTATAGGTATGATGGTCGCCTTCAAGACCAACCCCGTGTAAATCGAGGCTCATCCGTTGGGGGTGACTCGACAGGAAGAATACGGCGAGCACACTTGGCGGCGCTCCGAAGCTTTGGCTTCGGCACCGCTCTAACGGAGATTAGCGAACTTCCGGATAAATTTGCGTCCCAAACTCACTTGAGGTTATCTCATTCCCACATCCTTTAGTATCCGCAATTCATACTTGCTCATATTGATATATCTTGTGCTAGTTAGAATTGCTTAGTTGCTCCTACATTTACATATCTTGTGATATTGTTTGTGCTTGCTACTTTCCTTAAGTGTCTATCTTGTTTAGCATAGGTTGTCCGTGCACTTAGTTGAGCCTAGCATATTTAGGATTTGTGCTTGAAAATATCCGTTTAATTTAATTCTGCATTAGGATATAGCCAAATCCGTAAAAGTTTCAAAATGCCTATTCACCCCCCTCTAGTCGTCAACTAGGTCCGTTCACTAGTTCCGATGGTGCTCATTGGCTTCGTTGGGATGGGTGTGGTGGGTGGTCTGTCCCTCAATCTGGTTATCTAGGTTTGGATATTTTTTGGATTTTCTTCTGCAACTTTGTCTTGACGACACTGTCATGCGGAGCGAGTGGTGCAGTTGTGCATCTTGGTCCTTCGTTTCCAGTTTTGATCGACGAAGGTTGGCACTTCGGCCTCGTCGAGTAGTGTGTGATATTTTGTTCTCTGACTCCATCTCGCTGGATTTGGCGTGTTATACAGGCCCTCTCCAGCGATGTTTTTTCTCCGGGATGGTGATTTGCTCCGTAGATCGTGGTTGTCGGCATCTTTTAGTTTACATCAACCACTTCCCAACGGTGCTTCTACAACTACTGAGTTTCAACAAACTAAACTTTGCTCATGACGCGTCGCCGATGTATGTAGGAGGAAGAAGACTTCGACATAACCAAGATTCTAAATGTATTTTTTAATTTCTATAAAGATGTTTTTAAGAGTTTGTGCTATTTAATATATGGCATTGTGCCTTTCTAAATAATAGCCCTTCGATTGTACTCACTCTGTCCGGGTTTATTGATCCCATTTCTATTTTGATTCAAACTTTGATCATTATATGGCTAACAAAATATAAATTATATGCCAGGAAAAGTATATTATTGGATTTGTATTCGAAGGAGGTTATCCACAATAATTTTTTGTGACATATAGTTTCCCTTTATTATTTTTTAATTTTTTTAATCTGAAATAAGAAAGGACCCATAAATCCGGACTGAGGGGGTAGCCATAGTTTTGGGACACAAAACCTGCCGCGATGCACACGTACGCAACTTATGAAACCAACCAACCAGTGGAGAACAGATGTGCCGTTTTAAGCCATGCATTGGAGAGACAAGCTTAAGCTACGTACGTTAAACCTGATGAGCACGTGATTTCCTGTGCAAACTTGCCTAAATGCCACTCCCAGGAGCCAGAAATAGATTCATGGGAGATCCAGAAACGTAATGTTCCATTCCTCCAATCATTCACCGGAATCAATCATATTATAGTGATCGAGCATTCGCTGCCCGGCGGAGATCCCGTGGGGTTGCTCGCCCTGCAACGCGGAGACGCGAGCGCACAGGCTGCGCACCCCCTGAGCCTCCCGGAGAGGCTCTTCGCCAGCGATCGTAGGTCTCAGTCGATCTGTACTCGGCTACTCGTGCAATGGCCCTACCGTAGATGTTAAGCTCGTGGTTGAGGGCGAACGCGGGCCCACCGCTTGTGCTCGTCTGCCGGCCGCATCGTACGTGTCGCCTGCTGCCTTCGTGGCCACGTCAGTTAATGGAGGGAAGCTACCACTGCCCACTGGTCTGGTCATTCGCTAGCTATAGTCGTTACGTATATGACAGAAGAGAGAGTTCTAGAAGCCAGGATTAGCTACGCACAATTAATTCTTGTTTAGGTGGCACTGCGCCAGCTAAATCGTGCATGTACAGCCATTCGATATCCTATTTTAGTAACTCTCGGTTTACATCATTGCATGCATCAACACCATCAAGATATGCATATACGCAGACATGTGGCATCTACGTATATATCGATCGGATCCAATACTAATATGATCAGGGCAGTGGAATTACACTAAGAGCGTATGTAAACTGCATCAACTCTCTTTTTCTATACACGTTATTTGGGACGTGGTTAACTGGCGTGGAATCAAATAATGCGGGACATATTCGGATAGGGATATACGCGTTACTTTGGGCCATATGAAACTGTAGAAATGATATGATTTTTAACAGACAAAACAGCTTTTTGCCGGTTATTTACATGCCACTGCTTGGATCCGTACATAGTCGTTACTCACTCATGCGGACTTCAGGAAGCTTTCGGTTACTGAGCGTAATTGATGGAAGACGGTAGCACGGGTTATCTACAACCGGTTTGGATGGCGATTCAATCATAAGCTAGGTGTTTAGTCATCTTGGTCCGTTTTTCGCTGCTTGTGGCAACTTCTATCTTTTCACCATTTGTGCTCCTTTTGTGGGCCAGTACTGAACCTCATACTTTGTTTTCGCATTATTTATCAATAAATTGCTTGCATGCATCGCTCTGATGTAGAGGCCGGGGGCTTTCCTTCTTTTCAAAAATAAGAAGAGCACCTAGCCCTCTGACGAGGTTTAATAAAAAAAAATAGTGTATGTAAATACCCTTGCAAAAAAAATAGCATACATATCGAGGACTAACATATGCAGCGCGCATGGTTCCGCCCTCCGCCATCTGTATAACCTTTTTTTGTTGCCGGAAATCTGTAAACCGTTAGCAATACTGCATGCACGAATGGCATATGTATACTTAGTGTGCACCCACATACAACAAGGTAACCTTTAGCTTCGTGCATGAATTCGAATAAGATTAGCTACACCCTTCCATCCATATTACTTGCCGCTAGTAATATTGATTGGAGAAATTAGTTTAATTAGGTCTGCACCACATGATGGGTGTTAGGGCGTACATGCAGTTAAGAGTTCTGCTCGCTGAGGGAAGGCCCTGTGAGGCTGGGAATACGTATGTGCAACGCACTGATAGATAGTGGGTTTACACTGGATGGGAGGATGGTTGCGGAGGCCCTGTGAGGTTGGGAATACGTATGTTGAATGATCTGAAATTTGGAGCGCATTGACGCATCAAATTTTCTACCAAGCATTTTTTTGGAATATTTTCATTTTTTAGTATTTGTTTTGAATTTTATTTATAGAGATGATGACTGCATACGTGTGTATGTGAACATCTTCAGTTGTACTGTGTTGAAAAAATAGGAGGAAGATTTTAATCTGCTGGCCGAGAGCGAGCACCGGCCCATCGCTTTGAGCCTTTGATCATGGGGCGCCTCGTGTCGACCCTTTCCTGGGTGGCACGTTAATTAAAGGATAACTACGTAATGTCCTTGTTTTTTATGCGGAGTACGTGATGTAGCTTTGACTAGCTGAACAATCCGACAAATCACTAACTTTTACTTCCTAGTTTTTTTCCAACTATATACAAGTATTTAAGTATAAAGGGAATACATTTGGTTCACTGATCGCCGTAACTTCGGAAATCAGGGATTTACAGAAATTATCCTTGCTCCTTGGAGAATACGCGAAATACTTGTTCACGATGGCAGTACGCAACAAAACAGTGATAATACAGGCATATATGTATATTGCAGCTACGAGCCTACCAGCACCGCTAATTAACATTTCTGGCGTCCAGTAGCTCTGTAAATTTAATCAACTGTTTTCTTGAGATTAAAAAGAAAGGAAATAGCGAACCAACCTGTGGTTGGATGGTTAGAGGGACTGTGGTATCCCCAGCCCACCAGGGTTCAAATCCTGGTGCTCGCATTTATTCCTGGATTTATTTCAGGATTTCCGGCGATGCGCATTCAGTGGGAGGAGACGTTCCCGTCGATGACGAGGTGCCTACGGTGACTTCGTAAATTTCAAGATGATATGCCGGCTGAGTCTCTCGGAGGTGCTCATAGGGGTAGGGTGTGCGTGCGTGCGTTCATAGGGATGAGTGTATGCACGTGTATATGAGCGCTTGCGTCTGTACTGTGTTCAAAAAAAAAAGGAAATCTAGAGTTTGATGTAGGCATGCATCAAGGTTTAAATAGTCTGGTATAGCGTTGTAATAGCTTTTGGAGAGTGCTCCCGCTAAGCTATGTACCTTTAATGTTAATAAGGTGAAAATAACTAATTGCTTGCTAAATCCTGCTATAGGACTAAATTTGTAGTCATTTAGTGCCGTGCCGCTAAGCTGCTGCGCAACCAGAGGAGGGACACAAGTAAGTTCCACGGAGCCATACATCTGCCTCATTCTCCTTGTTTTCTACTGCACTATACTGATTAGTAGAAACCTATTTATCTAAATAGAATTCTTGTCTTTTACCGCAAGACAGAAACGTCCAACACTGTCGTTAATAAGGACAGGAGGGTGCGAAACGTTATTTGGAAGGCCAAAATTTCGTAAAAAATATGAAGTTTTGCCTGGTGAGCTGCGTCCAACAGTTTGACCACACAGATTAACATAGTTGCTCATCACGAGACGCTGTCAGGTATGTGCATTATTTGTGGTGTGGAGGATGAAAGTATTTTCCATGTTCTTGTGACTTGTCCTAAGACGCGTGCTTTCCGCTTTGCCATAAGAGATGTGTGGAATATTCCTGGAGAGGAGCATTTCAAATGTACAGAGCCGGATTGGATTCTTATTTTGCCTGACCAGTTGGGGTCATCGGTACGCGAGCAAGTTTTATTTATGTTCTGAAGAGCTTGGCATACGAGGAATAATCTGATCTTTACAAGAGGGAAAGAATCATTATCCACCTCTCTGATCTTTGTGGGAAAATACTGAAAATCTTTCAAGTCAGCAAACGCCTATGTGCAAGTTGACTTGAGCAACAAAGGCAAGGGGGTCATTGACAATAGGAGGTATGTTATTCCTCCCGCGAATGGTCGTCGGGTTTGGGAGTCCCCCGGATCCTGAGTATATTAAGATAAATATCGATGCTAGTTTCGTGGAGAGTATGAGATCTACTAGTGTTGGGGTTGTTGCCAGGAATAATCTGGGCGAAGTCTTGGTTTTGTCTTGGGATTTTATACGGTCATGTACATGTGTGGATGAAGCGGAACTTCGTGCGTCCTCACCGGGTTATACATTGGTATTACACTTCACAAACCAATTATTTTGAAAACATATTGCGCCTTTGTTGCATCTTTGATGGCAAATTTATTCATTGACAGGTCTTCGCTAATGGATCTGAAAAAGGAGCCATTGAGTGTGTCAAAACTTATAAAGAGTTTTAAGACCGTGAATATTGATAGATAGGCTAATAGGGTGGCGCACGGGATTGCTAAATTTAGTTTTGATACCAGGTCCGATGGTCTTTTATGTAATAGTGCTCTGCCTTGCGTGCCTAGTTTTGTAACGAATGATTGTAAGCATCTTGTCTTATCAAATTAATTTATGTATTTTTTTAAAAAAAAATGCTTGATCAGTCGGTCTCGGGTAAAAATTGGAGTCACGCAGTCGCCTCCTCCTCTAAGAAAAGTCTAGGGTTCCTTTGCCTTCCGTCGCCGCTGTCGCCCGTCCGCCTCGTAATTGGTGGCCTTAGGTCCATGGCGGTGCGGTGGATCCCGGCTCTGGAAGATCTCTGTTTTCAAATGTTTCTTCAAGTTTTGTTAGTGTTTGTGTCCTACTCAGGGAGACGAGACGACGACGGCTCCCTGAAGATGGAACAAGTTTCTCCTTGCCTAGCCCCCGTTTCGGTGGTGTGTCTAGCATCGCTGTTGGGCGTGTGAAGGCATGTCTCCGACGGATCTATCCTTGGTGGATTTGCTCGGATATGGTCGTAGTTCGTGCACGGTCGTGTGTTTTCAGATTGGATCCTTCCGATCTACGCTACTCTTCATCGACGACGGTTGCTGTTCTGCTGCGTTGGTCCTATGATGCCTTAGCACGACAACTTCCCGACTGTCTGCTACAACAAGTTTTTCCCGTCTCCGGTGAGGGAGGGGCGATGACGACGGCGTGCTTTCGGCTCGCTTTAGTGCTTGTAGTCGTCGCTAGGTGGTTTATGAATCTGGATGTAATTTTTATTATTTCTAGTGTTTGTTGTACTGCCATGATTTAACATAAATAGATCGGGAAGTTTCTTGCAAAAAAAAAAGAATGTCTGATCAGTCCTCAGTATTTTTACGTTTAAACATGTGTATGTGATGTATAGTATATGATGAGTGGTTGTATAATTATGTTTTCAGTTTTTTTTCATGTTTTAGAAAATAAACATAAATGGGGATTACCTTCGTCGTAGTTCCACTATAACTTTTCATAACTTCTCGCTAGCCACCGCTAAATAAGCACAGTGTCGTGCAAGCTTTAGACTGATTGTGACGCTAAGCGCGCGTTAATCATCACTCTCCCTCTTGGAGCCGCCCGAGAGCCTCTCCTCTCGTGCATGCGGCGCCCTGCATGTAAAGCCGTTCCATTCCACCACCTTCCAAGCTGCCACCCACCCTCCCGTCGCGTCGTGGCCTCTCCTTTCCTTCCCGGTATTTAAACCACACACGCTCACCCAAATCTAAACCCCCTGCCTCATTGGCTAGCCAGCAGCAGCCTAGTATACTACAACTACAAGGTCGATCGGGAGCTAGCTAGAGGTGAAGAGATCGTTCGATCATCACACACTGACCGATCGATCACTGCGACTGCGTGGTGCGTGCCCGCTCGGTCTAAGCGGCAGAAGCAGGCATGGTCACCATGGCGAACAAGCAGGTAGACGAAGAACAGAACTACTACAGCGACTGGGCCCACATCCACCACGGCGTCGACGCCGACGGCCGCGCCACGGAGCTGCGGCCGCTGGCGCTGTCCCGGCCGCACACGCAGGCGTTCCACCTCGCCTGGCTCTCCCTCTTCGCCTGCTTCTTCGCCGCCTTCGCCGCGCCGCCCATCCTCCCGGCGCTGCGCCCGGCGCTCGTCCTCGCGCCCTCCGACGCCTCTGCGGCCGCCGTCGCCTCGCTCTCCGCCGCCCTCGTCGGGCGCCTCGTCATGGGCCCCGCCTGCGACCTCCTCGGCCCGCGCCGGGCCTCGGGGGCCGCCAGCCTCGTCTGCGCGCTCGCGCTCGCCCTTGCCGCCGTCTACGCGTCCTCGCCCGCGGGCTTCGTGGCGCTGCGCTTCTGCGCGGGGCTCTCGCTCTCCAACTTCGTCGCCAACCAGCACTGGATGTCCCGCATCTTCGCGCCCTCCGGCGTCGGCCTCGCCAACGCCGTGGCGGCCGGCTGGGCCAACGTCGGCAGCGCCGCCGCGCAGGTCGTCATGCCGCTCGCCTACGACTGCATCGTGCTCCGCCTCGGCGTGCCCATCACCGTCGCGTGGCGCGTCGCCTACCTTATCCCGTGCGCAATGCTCATCACCACCGGCCTCGCCGTGCTCGCCTTCCCATACGATCTCCCGAGCGGCTGCGCCTACGCTGGAGGCGCCAAAGGCGGCAAAGCGAAGGGCTTCTGGAAGGTGGTGCGAGGAGGAGTCTGCGACTATCGGGCGTGGGTGCTGGCGCTCACCTACGGCTACTGCTACGGCGTGGAGCTCATCATGGAGAACGTGGCGGCCGACTTCTTCCGCAGACGGTTCCGGCTGCCCATGGAGGCTGCCGGCGCCGCCGCGGCGTGCTTCGGCGTGATGAACACCGTGGCGCGGCCGGCGGGAGGGGTGGCGTCCGACGAGGTGGGAAGGCGCTTCGGTATGCGGGGGAGGCTGTGGGCGCTCTGGGCCGTACAAAGCACCGGCGCTGTCCTCTGCGTTCTGGTCGGCAGGATGGGTGCCACGGAGGCACCGTCGCTGGCGGCCACGATGGCGGTGATGGTGGCGTGCGGGGCGTTCGTGCAGGCCGCCTCGGGGCTTACCTTCGGCATCGTTCCCTTCGTCTCCAAGAGGTAAAGAGTTTTTCTTCCGCTTAATCCTTAATCAAATATACCTACATATAATTAGCTTAGCCACAGTAGCATTTAGCTTGTTTAACTATGAAATATATAGTTATGACGTTTTCTGTATGCATGGTACACTTACATATATAGTACGTTTGTATACACACATATATGCATGGATACAAGTTGACGATGACCACATGGTGTATGTGGTAATTAAGCAACCTCAAAACAAGAACAAAAATATATACAAGTTGACGATGGATGAAAACATGAAGCTGATAGCTACCTAGCGTGAGATGAAAGGTGTTGAGTACTTGACCAGCTAACAGCGCCCACAGCCACGAGTTAGCTAGGATTCGCGCCGACGACACAAGCTTTCGGTGGATCTAAAAGAATCTAAAACAGAATCCTGGTGTGGTAGCGTAGTGTCGCTGACGATCGACGTTGCTTTCTTGCATTTACTCAAAGATAACAACGAGCGGAGATTCCTGGTAGAATTAGTTGAAATCCCATTTATGAACTGAAAGAGACGCACCTTGTTGCGTAAGATGTGGTGCACATATATGATCATGCTTGGCCAGTAAAGAGATCTACCGTGTGCATGCATGTGGTGGCCAGCAATCATCCGGTAGCTGTTTTGTTTTAGAGATCTTGTGCGCCTATACAGAGCTAATATAAGGTCTCCTTTTCTGGCAAAATAAATAAATAAATAAGGTCAAAACAACGAAGTTAATTAAGAAACAAAACAACTGGAGTAAGTTAAGATTATGATGCAGGAAATTAGTATGAAATATAGCTTGCTAAAGAACCCAACCAATTTTTCTATGTACTCATACAATAAGCGGGTAATCTCATATCACTAAGTGATCATCTTAATCTATTTCTCTTAGCATGCACACATGCCACCTTTAATGTGCAACTATGCAAGTCAAAGGTCCACTCAACATATAATGTTGCACAGGAAAAGACTAGTCATTTCCACTAGATTATGCTACTTATATTCAACAAAGATTTTATGACTATATAATAATCAAACACATTAATTATATGCATGCCCTGTTCTCACATTGTATTAACAAAAATATTCATGTTACATACTACTAAATTTCATTTAAAATATACTGCAGCCAATTTCTATAGCAAAATGTGTCTTATCATCTAGTTAAAATGGATTTGGTGAATTAATCGATGCAGGTCGATGGGCGTGGTGTCTGGTATGACGGCGAGCGGCGGGGCTGTCGGCGCGATCGTGACAAACCGGTTGTTCTTCAGCAGCTCCAGGTACACGGTGGAGGAGGCCATCTCCTTCACCGGCCTCACCAGCCTCCTTTGCACGCTCCCTGTGATGCTCATCTATTTTCCACGCTCGGGAGGAATGCTTTGTGGCCCCTCGGAATCCGACACCATCGACCATGGTCACGACGACAACGATGTAAACAAGGATGATGATTACATGCTTCTGAAATGATGTGGCAGCTGGTTAGCTCAGCCTGTAAATATAAGTATAGGTACATGCTTCTGAAATATAAAATTAGAAATGGGAATGGAAATGGAAATGCAAACTGACACAATCTCTCAAGACTCTGAACTACATGTGAGGACTTGTTGCACTACTAGAGGTAGGCTAAGGGCAAGGGGTGAGCCCCCATGTGTCCTTCCCATTTGTCCATCTGGTCCCAAGGGGCGGGTTTTTTTTACCATAGGACCCAAGGGCATTTTTCGTTTGTCTGTAATTAGCGGGCAATTTATAAGCCACAACTTTCTAGGAGGTCCTATGGAGCACTTGACAAGTAAGGGCATCTCCAATGCCGACCCCTCCAAATCGGACACCGTATCTGCCCGCGGACTTGTCTGAACAGGTGTTCGTACACTGATACGGAAGCCGGCCATCCAAAACTAGCCGTAAACGTCCGATCATATTTGATGCAAATTTAAACAAACTAGACAAGTTTTCTTCAAACTTAGATATATTTTACATAAAATCTGATGATTCTCATCTAAAGTGGAGCACATCCATTACATATTTTGACATATTTCAACTAAACCCTATTCTAACCTAGTCTAATTGATCGCCATCGCCCGTTTCCCACGACATGTCTTCCCCATGTCTCGCAGGTGGCAAAAAGCTTGATGGATGGCCATGAGCCCCGGGAAGTGAAGCTTTAGCGGGAAGGGAAGAGTAGTGGTCTCCACCTCCGCAAAGCGGGCAAACTCACCTTTGCTGAGGCCCGACAAGACAATGGCGATGGCCTTCCTGGGACCCAAGTGTTGGCGCCCTCCCATGTTCTACTCTTCCTTGCTATCGACATCGGCCGTGGACGTGTCGGCCTCATCATCATGGCGATAGGGCGCAGAAGAGGCAAAGCGGGCGACGTCGTCGGTGCCATTGTCAAATTCCTCGCCTCCACATTGTTTTCTGCGAACATAGTTTCGTTCTCCTCCCAGAGGCGCGGAGCCACCATCACTCGCGGCAAAGTTCACAGGTGACGCGATCGGCAAGGGCAGTGGCACCGACTTGTCGTATATTGGCTCGTCCGCGTTGATGCCCTCCAGAGAGCTCGCCAGCAAGTCAGTCCATATTTGGCTGGCTCGGCGGGCCTGCCAGCGGGCCGCAATGCTGGAGAGCTCCTTTGCTGCGGAGCATCCCATGTTCATCCCCATGGACTCTACACCAACCCATCAACCTCCAAGTGGTCCTATGACAAGAGCTCGCGCACGTGCCACCGAAACCAAGGTGACATCTCTCCTTAACGAACTCCCGTTCGAACCACTTGAGACATGGATGCTACCTCAAGCGGAAACCCTATGCATGCTTAGGCACCATGAAGACGACCCCGGAAACAGTCGAAGTGAAGGCCAAACCCCCACGAAGACGGACAGTGAAGGCAAGCATCAAAGGAAGGCACCAAGACCTCCCAGCAGCTGGACATCCGGCCCAGGGCCCGGAAATCCGGTGCCACAAGTCTAAGAGCGAAGGCCAGCTGAAGCTACATCGGCCGGACATCCGGCCCCCGCCCGGAAATCCGGCGCCCCCTGTCCAGAACCTCACGGGAAGCACTCCACCAGCCTCGGACATCCGGCCCGTCCTGAAGCGCCGGACATCCAGTCCCTGCGTGGGCAGACCCGGCCCAAGGGCCCATGTATCTCTCTCTCTCTTCCCCCAAACTCGCCTAAGACTATATAAGAGACCCCTCCACCTCCATCTAGGGTTAGCATATGTTTTGCTCTTGAGTTAGTTGAGCATTGCTCCTTCCACCTCTTCCTTCTCATGGAGATGACCTCTATGTGAGCAGATCCAAGTGGATGTCGAGGCCCCTATCATAGGGAAGATCCTCTAAGGATTACAAGGCCCCATCTCTTTGAGTGGGAAGAACTATTCTCTTTACTTGTATCTCGTGTTGAACTCGAATCATTGTATCTTCGTGTTTTTTCGTGGACTTAGCGGATGTGTGATTGGAGTTTGTCTTGAGTGTTTGTCTTGATTTCTCTCATTTCCCCCTCCAAGTGTGAAAAGATCTTCACCGAGGGCTTTGCCCCGTATGGCCGTATCATCTTGGTATCAAGAGCCAGGTTGATTCACATCTTGGAGTCTCACCCCTCCCTTTTGCTAGTTAATTTTTGTTTGATTTGACCTAATTCCGAAAATCCCCACAAAAATAGACACACCAAATTTGTTGTGATTTATGGTTTTGATGAGATTTAGTTGATTTTGATCCGTGGATTCGAAGTGTTTTAGGTGGATCTACCTTTTCCCCATCATCCCCATCATTTCCATCCACAGATTTGCCCCAATTTTGCCAAAAAAATAGTGTTCATCCCCAAAGTTCTTGAGATCCGATCTAGATGTGGCTTCCCGTACATCCGGCCAGACCCCCAGACATCCGGCCTCCCCGGACATCCGTCCCGACACCCGGCCCGGCGTAGCGACTTCTGCAATTTTGCCCCAATTTTGTCAGATTTTTGTTGTTTCCCACCATTTCTTCCGCAATCACCACCATTTCTTCTGCAACCATTTGCCATTTGCGATTTTGAGCCACGAATTTGCCATTTCCTAAGGTGTTTCGGCTACTTAGGAACGGTTCATCATCGTCACCTCCGCTCATCATCGCCAGACATCGTCGCCGACCAACTCATCATTCAAACCTCACCGTAAGCAAGGACGATAACCGCGACGACACTCTTATATACTCCATTGCCATTACATTTTCACCCCGAGCCTATTTGCGTTACTTGTCTATCGAGACTAGCCATTGAGTATTGCCGGGCTACGCTACTTGTGCACTTTAGTGATACATACTTCGCATAGCTTCAATTGTGTGCATCAATCATAGTATCATCTCTTATGTTACAAGTTCTACCCGCATATACATAATTGCTATATTTGTGTGCACGTTCTGCATAGTGACCATATAGAAATATCATTGCCAAAGAAAAAGGGAAGCAAGCTTTTAAGCAAAGAGCAAGAGCAATAGTATCGCCAGATTGCATATCATAAACTTTATCATCTTGGATCGCTTGAGAGAATGTCATCGTGCCTCATACATACATAGCATAGTTGGGATAGAAAGACCACACGTTTTGTTTCTTATAGGTTGTGCACAAGTTCGTATCGTGCCCATTTGAGCAATCGTGCTAACGTCTCTCTAGTTTTGTGTAACACGAGCTTTTTCCGTGGATACCATATTTTGTGCTCATTCCTTGGTTGCATGACCCCAATTATCTATCAGTGTGTGTGTTTCCGTGTACACTCATTGCTATAGATTTATTTGTCTCACTTGCGAATTTGCCAATCTTTTTCAACATTATTGAATCTTGACTCATGAATTGCTTGAATTTTGTGTCACTATCCTGACCAAGCTACCCAATAAGCCTTATTTGTGTAGGTGTGAGAGTGACGAACTCCGATACTAATTCTACTACTTCCATGTTACACATTGAGTGATCTTTGATCCATTATCAACATACGGAACGGTAAATTTGGTATTGTTCTTCTCATTTTCCACTCACATCTTCTTTGAGTGCTATGGATAGGTCAAGCATACCCAACCCGACATTTGAGGAGCACGGCGACGACAGGAACGACTACGTCACAAAGAAGCCATGCACCAATCGCAAGATGTCTTAAACGGCCGCATAGAGCAACTCGCCACTGACTTGCGCGAATCGTAGAAGCGTACGAGGGACTACCTCGACACCAAGCTTTCAAGCCAAATGGAAGAAATCCATACCTTGATGGTCAACCTTGCTCCTTCAACATTTTCATCGTCAAGGCGGTGCCACTCAAGTCGCCAATCATCGGATTCTTCTTCCGGCGCAAGTCCTCCTCGAGCACGTTCTCATCTTCGAGACGACCGCTCCGGTCCAAGTTCACCTCATGTTCACCAACACCAAGCTTCGGAAAACCCATTCCATGGAAATGGGTTACAAGATCGCCTAGGAGAGCTAGAACGACATCGTCAACAACAGCAAGAACAAGAACAACATCGTCGTGACGAACAAGCACTTCAAGCTCAACGTGTCCTCTGCGACGCAACTCGCGCCTTGGAAGAGCGCAACCGCCAAGCGCGTGAAGAACAAGAAGCCCTCCAGCGCGAACGCCAAAAAGAAGCTGATCGCCAAGAGAAGCGCGACGAACGGAGAAACCGGGTGTGTGTGCCTCGTCAACGCCCTCAAGCAAATCATGACGAGCCCGACGAAGAGGAAGCCCAAGGCAAGAGCATCGCCAACACAATAATGACAATGATGCGCCACCTCCAAGACAAGGGCATCATCATCACCACCCCAACGATGAACAACGCTTCGGCAAGCTCAAGTTCACCATGCCAAAGTTCTCCGGAAGCAATGATCCCGAAGACTACCTCTCATGGGAACTTCAGGTTGACAAGATCTTCCGTCTCCACAATTATGATGAAGAAAATAAGATCGCCATGGGTTCACTTGAGTTCCAAGATTATGTTCTCATTTGGTGGGAGCAAGCGATTGAGAGGAGAAGAGAGAAAGGCGAACCTCGTATCACGACTTGGAATCAAATGAAGGATCTCATGAGACCTCGCTTTGTGCCTACTCACTTAAATCGTGATCTCTTCAAGAAACTTCAACTCGTTATGCAAGGCATGAAGTCGGTTGAGGACTACTATCAAGAAATGGAACTGGCCATGATCCGATCCAACGTCAAGGAAGATGATGAGCAAACAATGGCGCATTTCTTGAATGGGCTCAACTACCAAATCAAGAAGATCAAGGACTTTCAACCTTACTCCAACCTTCTCGAACTAGTACATCAAGCATCAAAGGCGAAACGCCAAGTGCAAGATGACTACAATTACTCCAAGTTTCCTTCCAAGACCTACGGCTCAAGTACTCAAGCCTTTCAAACTTCGACGCCTTCGAATACAAGAACTTCAACAACTACCGGTGACAAGTCAAGTTACATGGACAAGACGACTTCATCAAGCCTCCCTCCTACAAGCAACTACAAGCCAAGAGCTTCATACTCTACGACTCCAATGGATGCACCCACCAACTCAAGTTCGATTCAATGCTTCACTTGCAAGGGTCGCGGCCACAAGACTTTCGAGTGGCCAACAAGATGCACTATGATCCTTCATGATGACGACACTTATGATTCCATGAGCGAATACGAGATGGAAGCACTAGAGCACGTGGCCATGCACCGCCAAGTGAATGAAGATGAAGATGCGCAAATCTTTTGTGATAACGATCCGAGCCCCGCTCTCGTTGTTTCCAAGGTTTTGACACTTCAACAAAAGCAAGACGAAGATCAACGTTGCCACATCTTCCTCACAAAAGTGAGTATCAAAGGGAGATCCGTAAAGGTCATCATCAATGGCGGAAGTTGCCATAATATGGCAAGTGAAGACCTTTGCTCCAAGCTACAATTGGTCAAGAAGAGACATCCAAGACCCTACAAGGTTCAATGGCTAAGTGACTCCGGCACCCTCCAAGTCGACCACACCGTTCAAGTTTCCTTCAAGATTGGTGCATATGAAGACACTTTGGAGTGTGATGTGGTTCCCATGTCCGTGTGCCCCCTACTTCTTGGTCGACCTTGGCAATTCGACCGCGGCGTCATCCACAACGGTTGAACTAATCACTATAACTTCAAGATGAAGGGAAAGGAATACGTGCTTCGACTAATGTCGCCAAGTCAAGTCACCGCCGACAAGCAAGCTTCAACCCATCGTGGAGATAAAAGTGAGAGAACGATCCACCTAAAAGAGAGTGAGCGCCACAAGCCAAATTTGAATGACTCCATGATGAGGGACAAGAAAAACCTAGTATTGCTAGCCACCAAAAGAGACTTAAGGGATGTGAGTGAGAGCCCATCAAGTGTGCTTCACTTTGTACTTGTGTGCAAAGATGAGGTCGTGAGGACTAATACTTCACAACATCTTCCTTTGATTTTGTCTCGTTTATTGCAGGAATTTGAGGATGTTTTCCCTAATGAGCTACCTCCGGGACTACCTCCACTTCGCGGCTCGAACACCGCATCGACCTCATCCCCGACGCACCTCTACCGAACAAAGAACGATATCGTGTCAATGACGTGGCTTGAGACTGCGTCGGTATTTCCCCAAAGAGGAAGGGATGATGCAGCACAGTGACGGTAAGTATTTCCCTCAGTTATGAAACCAAGGTATCGAACCAGTAGGAGGATCACCACCACCTAATAATCAGCACCTGCACACAAATAACAAATACTTGCAACCCGACGCGAAAGAGAGGTTGTCAATCTCTCTACGGTAAAAAGATAGATTAAGTATTGATAGATTGGAGAGATATATCTCTCAAGAACACGAACTAAAAAGGGCAAATAAGAAGTGCAGCAATATATTTTTGGGTTTTTGGTATAGTAGATCTGAAAACAAAAGAGGCAAAAAGATAGATCGGAAAACAATATGTTGGAAAAGTAGACCCGGGGGCCGTAGCTTTCACTGGTGGCTTCTCTCATGAGTATAGCACATGGTGGGTGAACAAATTACTGTAGGGCAATTGATAGAAGATCAAATAATCATGACGATATCCAAGGCGATGATCATTATATAGGCATCACGTCCAAGATAAGTAGACCGACTCCTGCCTGCATCTACCACTATTACTCCACACATCGACCGCTATCCAGCATGCATCTAATGTATTAAGTTCATGGAAAAATGGAGTAATGCAATAAGAACAATGACATGATGTAGACAAGATCTATTCATGTAGGAATAGACCCCATCTTGTTAACCTTAATGGCAACGATACATGCGTGCCTTCACTGGTGCAGCGGCGTGCTATACAAACGGTTTTAACCCCTTTCCGTGACGTACTTTGAAACCGTCGCCTTGCATGTGTTGGTGATAGGGGGGGTCCATCCCACACGACACAGAATAATCGTCGATGATGGTGTCCAACGAACGCAAACGTTTGGCAAAACTAAGCGTATGTGATGTCCGCATCTATCACAAACGAGAGTCACCGGTTAACCGTTTGAGATATGGTGGACTTCCCATACGACCCATCCTTGCAACTCGTGTGAGATCACACTAACATCGCACGCGTTATTCTGTGGCTCACCGTTTACGATGTGCACCTAATCACAAACAGTTCATGATTATAAAGCGTGTATGATAAGGGGTATATCACAAACACTTATATTGGACGAACCGTTGGCGATATTTAACTAAGACTATAATTTAACTGTCGTACAAGTATCGGATAGGTTTAAGAAACATCGTACTCGCGTCCGACAGGATAAGTATCGCATGCGCTATTCTGTGGTCCAACGTTTGCGATGCATACTACATCACAAACAGTTCATCATTTTAAACTGTGTGAGACAGAGATTGTATCACCAACGTTGCATTCGGTTGCACCTTTTGTTATATTATCTGAAATCACACACGGTTCGCAAACAGCAACTGCGTGCATGGTCGCACACGTTTTCTATCTGTGAAACGTGTCAGATCTTGAGGTATATCACAAACGTTGAGACTTACAAACCGTGTGCGGCGTAATGACCCGTAGAGCATTTTATTATTATTTTAATCTCTACAATTTAAAATTGTACAGAATTTGAATTTGAAAGTAGGGAATAGCTTTTTACATATACATAGATAGGTTCATCAACCAATGCATTATTCCATTCACAGGTACATACGCTCAAGAATTACGTCAACGAAAGAATTACATAAGCACCAAATAAAGAATGATGAACGACGGTTGAATACTTGTATTAAAGACGGCAAAGAAAGAGGCAAAATATATTCTGATTGCTGTAAAAGGTGAAGCGGAATGCCTGTAGTGTGCCCTCCTCCATGTCGTCTGCACACACGACTCTATCCCAATCCCTTGTGATGGTCGACTGCCCATCCTTCAATATCTTCATGACTTCCAGATAGTCATTCTAGTCTGGTAGAAATACATGTACATTTGCATGTCCAACAATCATGTAGTTTGAGAGGTGATCTTGGGTAGACTGCGTTGGGAACCATTGCAAAGGAAAAAGATACAGAGATTGTCATCTAACAACTCATTATGTGCAGTAAAAAGGGTACATAGTTCTGACTTAATATACTTCATAAGACTGTTGTCTTGGACAAACTGTAAATAAATAGTATAATTGCCACATTTTGACCCATGTTACTAGCAATCTTTATTAGTTACCTCACATGATGCTCTCTCCGTCCCACTATATAAGATCTAATTACATCCAATGCACAAACATATTGGATGTATTAGCGTCTTTTATTATGAGGCGGAGGGAGTATAACATGGGAAACAAATATAGCCATGTGAACCAAAAACCATTAAAATAGGCATATGCTCACTACATCAGGCTTAACAACAACCAAATAAAGTCATTCATAATGGTATTGTTGAATTTGCATAGAACAAGGCTTGTACTTAAACATCAAATTGTATAATTGAACATCACAGAGTGAAAAAATAGGCGGTGTATAACTAAATAAACAAGGCATACTACAGCAACCAAATAGTCATTCATGTCGGTATTGTTGAAATTGCATAGAACGTAACATGTGCTTAAACATCAAATTCTATGATTGAATATCACATTGTTAGAAAACCAAAATAAACAGGGGCATGTTAACTACACCAGCTTTAACATGAACCAATTGTATGATTGAACAACAAAATCTAGCAATTGAAGCTGGACATATGTTCACTACAAACAACCAAAAACAGCTAAACAAGGTATATGCTCACTACAGACAACAAAACATAGGCGTTCGTGAAATTGAACTGAAAAATTCATATTCGAGCGTAGGGCGCACTTGTCAACGACAAGTTGTTGTCGTCAATGAGACCTGACTTGGTAGCCAACGATGCCAAAACATCGCCATCGAACGCGACTTCCATAAATGACAAAAGGGTCCCGTTGGCGATGAAGGAAATTTCCTAACAGCAAAGCACAGTAGATCAGATGCATACTACAAACAACCAAATATAGGTATATGCTAACTACAGACAACCAAACATAGGCAGTGAAATTGAACTGAACAATTCATACTCCAGCATATCAAATTGCACTTTTGAACATTACAATTCATACTTCAGCATAGCACATTCCTGACAGCAAAGCAGAGTAGATCAGAGGCATACTACAAACAACCAAATATAGCAATTGAAACTGGACAAATCATAACCACTAACCACCAAAAAACCTTTAAAGGAAGCATATGCTCACTACAACAGACTTAACAGCAAGCAAACAACCATTCATATCAGTATTGTTGAAATTGCATAGAAGATAGAACGCACCATGTGCTTAAACATAAAATTGTATGATTCAACATCACATTGTGAGAAAACTGAAATAAACGGGGGTGTGTTAAATACACTAGCTTTAACGGGAACCAATTGTATGATTGAACAACCAAATCTAGCAATGAAACTGGACTTATGTTCACTACAAAAAACCACTCACGCTAAACAAGGTATATGCTCACTACGGACAACCAAACGCATCAGCATTGAAATTGAACCGAACAACTCATACTCCAGCATATCAAATTGCACTTTTGAACAATTCATACCCCTTGGAATAGCCTGGAGTGGGGGTGCACACCGTGCGCTCCCTGTTGTGGCAGCTTATCTCATTGCCTTTGGAAGAGCAAGTCTATAGGGTGACGTCCCTGAGGTCTGACTTGGCAGCTGACGATGCCGAGCCACGCCATATATATAGAACGCGACCTTTAGTAATAACAAAAGGGTCTCGATGGCGATGAAGGCAAAATCCTGACAGCGAAGTAGATTAGATCAGCGCGCGGGGGGGGGGGGGGGGGGGGGATGGAGGAGATCCAAGGAGGTTGAACCCGAAGGGGCGGGGGTGATATACTTAACCTGTGTCATAGCCCGCGTTTGGGGGCCTCGGCGGCCACCTCGCCGTTGTCCAGTGGACAGGCCTCGATATACCTCTTTTTGGCCATTCGCTCCTCCAGCTCCCCAGGAAGCATAGCCGGGATGAGGCAGCGACGCTCTGGAGTGTGGGTGAGGATGGGGATGGGGATCCGCGGGGAAGAGGGTGCTTCGCAGGCCGACACTACGGGGTGGACCAGAGTTGTGCGTGCATTATTCGACATGGAGGAGCACTACTGTCGATTGCACGGACGACTCTAGTCCAACCCCCTTGTGATGGATCTTCATGAGGACTTCGAGATAGTAACGGGAAGGCCTGTAGAGGATGACGGTGGAGTCGGGGGCGGCGGCGGCGGGCTAGCTATGGTTCGAGCGAGGGAGAGGAGTGGTGCGAGCGGGAGCGGAGGTTTTCCTTTTTTTTACGTTATCTGAGCAGAGGTTTTGTGGTGGGGAGGGGGGTAAGTGGTGTTTGAGGAAGTGTCGCACGGCTACTGAAAATTTTACTAGGCGGGAATGTTGGGGCCACTGAAAATTTAGATTTCGGGATTGAAGCGGCGCGGCCAGGGCGGGAGCAACAAACATCGCACACAGCCGAAACATAATAAGTGTGTGCTATCAAATAGGAAAAACCTGTGAAACCTCCATTTTCCAAATGGCTCAAGGTGGTAGATATTTTTACGAAGGAAGTCTCGTGGAACCCAATCGTGTCCGGCGCCCACCAATGGACCGTGCTGATGTGCCAGTGGTGGATGGAATGGTTTTTGTTGAGTGTACAATCGCAAACAGTTGTTACATTCGAATCGTTTGCTATTTACTCCTGGAATAATAATATAAAGGAGCATTTCGTCAAAAAAATGCTGGAAAGGGGTCAGAACACATATACACGCTGATGACCCACAAGTATAGGGATCAATCGTAGTCCTTTCGATAAGTAAGAGTGTCGAACCCAACGAGGAGCAGAAGGAAATGGCAAGTGGTTTTCAGCAAGGTAATTTCTGCAAGCATTGAAATTATAGGTAATAAATAGTTTGATAGCAAGATAATCTGTAACGAGCAAGTAACGGTAACGGTAAACAAGGTGCAGCAAGGTAGCCCAATCCTTTTGAGGCAAAGGACAGGCCAGAACAATCACTAGTAATAGGCAAAGTGTTCTTGAGGGTACACGGGAATTTCGTCTAGTCACTTTTATCATGTTGGTTTGATTCATGTTCTCTACTTTGATAATTTGATATGTGGGTGGACCGGTGCTAAGGTGCTGTTCTTACTTGAACTAACAACCTATTTATGATTAACCCCCTCGCAAGTATCCGCAACTACGAGAAAAGTATTAAGACAAAGTCTAACCATAGCATTAAACATGTGGATCCAAATAAGCCCCTTACGAAGTAGCGCATAAACTAGGGTTTAAGCTTCTGTCACTCTAGCAACCCATCATCTAATAACTACTCCACAATGCATTTCCTTAGGCCCATGAATGGTGAAGTGTCATGTAGTCGACGTTCACATGACACCACTAAGGGAATCACAACATACATATCATCAAAATATCGAACACATATCAAATTCACATGATTACTCGCAACATGACTTCTCCCGTGACCTCAAGAACAAAAGTAACTACTCACAAATAATAATCATGCTCAAGATCAGAGGAGTAATGAATAGAATAATGGATCTGAACATATAATCTTCCACCAAATAAACCATATAGTAATCAACTACGCAAGGTAATCAACACTACTAGTCACCCATAGGTACCAATCTGAGGTTCCGGTACAAAGATTGAACACAAGAGATGAACTAGGGTTTGAGAGGAGATGGTGTTGTTGAAGATGTTGATGAAGATTGGCCTCCCAAAGATGAGAGGGCTGTTGGTGATGACGATAGCTTCGATTTCCCCCTCCGAGAGGGAAGTTCCCCCGGCGGAATCGCTCCGCCGGAGGGCAAAAGTGCTCCTGCCCAAGTTCCGCCTCGAGGCGGCGATGCTTCATCCCGAAAGTCCTCCTCCTAATTTTTTTAGGTTTTTTGGGAATTTATACTAGAAGATGGGCACCGGAAGCGGGCCAGGCTGGGCACAACCCATCAGGGCACGCCCAGGGGGGCCTGGCGCGCCCTGGTGGGTTGTGCTCACCTGGGGGCCCTCCTCCGGTAGTTTTCAGCTCCAGTAATATTTATTAAATACAGAAATAATCTCCGTAAATTTTCAGCTTCATCGGAGTTGTGCAGAATAGGTATCTCAGACGTGCTTTTCTTGGGTCCAGAATTCCAGCTGCCGGTATTCTCCCTCTTTGTGTAAACGTTGCATATTATGAGAGAAAAGGCATTAGAATCACTTACCAAAGCATTATTATTCAACAAAAAAAGGAAATAACAATAGGAAATCATGATGCAAAATGAACGTATCAACTCCCCCAAGCTTAGACCTCGTTTGTCCTCAAGCAAAAGCCGATATTGAAAAGCATGTCCACATGGTTTGAGAGAGAGGTGTCGATAAAAACAAAATATGGACATAGAAGCATCATGCTTATTAACATAACAGCAACAAACTCTAACATAAGAACTTATTTCAATACATTTTTATCATAAGGCTTCTCATGAACAAGTAACAATTCATCACAACATAGAAGTATGAAGCATAAACCTTATTGGAAACCAACAAACTATGTTCTCAGTCAACTTTGCAACTACAATTCATCATATTTTCAGGAAGGGTCTCATGCCGGAGCCTTTTGGCAAGTCCACATACTCAACTATCATTTAGTCTTCTATGATTGCTAACGCTCACTGCATACACATGAAAAAAAAGTTTCAACCGGACACGTAGGAAGATAGGGCCTTATAGTTTTGCCTCCCAACTCACTCACCTCAAGGGTGTTGTCAACAATAATAACTCATGCCCACCCATATCCAACTGGATATATGTGCCTAGATCTTTCCTCACCACATGATGCTTGCAAAAGAAAAAGTAAAAATGAATAGGGAAGAATACTTTGACTCTTGCATAAAAGTAAGTGCATAAAAGTAAAAGATATGCCCTTCACAGAGGGAAGCAGAGGTTGTCATGCACTTATTGATTTGTATGCCCAATCCCTTAATGTAAAAGAATGTCACGCTATATTGCCCCCTATGATAGCAACCTTTATTATGCAGTCCATCGCTTTTATTACTTTGCCATCATAAGTTCGTATAGCGCTCAATTTTCTCTTACACTAATTGATCAAAACACTTTTAGAAGCAATTTTTATTGCCTTGTTGCACCAATGACAACTTACTTGAAGGATCTTTCTCGATCCATAGGTAGGTATGGTGGACACTCAAGGAAAGAGTTTGGGTTTGGGTTTTTGGATGCACAAGTAGGATCTCTACTTAGTGCGGAATTTTTGGCTAGCAAAGATATTGGGCAATCACCACATGTTAAAGGATCTATGACAATATAACTTCTATGTGGATATGAACAAACATAAATCATTACGTTGTCTTCCTTGTCCAACGTCAACAATTTTGACATATAATATTTGATGGGGGGCTCACAATCATAAAAGATGTCCAAGATAGTGTATTTGCATGTGAATCTTCTCTTCCCTAATTAGTTCTTTCATGAATTGCATCATTGACCAATGCTATGTTTGTCAATCTCTAATAAATTTTACTACTTATACTTTTCCTTATGTGATGTCATTACTCACCATAAGATTAGCATATGATTCTTTTCATTTATTTGTCTTTCTTTTATTTGATTGCAACAAGAAAGTAGAGAAGCAAAAAAAAAAACTCAAACTAAACTTTATTATATAACTTTCACTCGATTACATAGATAGGTAGGCCACGAAACTAACACACGAAAATAGATCACGCTAAACTTTTATTCGACTAAGGCAAAGGGAAACTAAAGATAGAACGAAAATAGACAAAGGTGAATAAAAGTGATGGTGATACGATACCGGGGCACCTCCCCCAAGCTTGGATTAAGCCAAGGGGAGTGCCCATACCCATGTGCTCAAGTCTCCTTTGGTGGTGATGATGAAGAAGGTGGAGGTGTTGTTGTAGGTGGTGGTGATGATGTAGTAAGTTTGTCCTCCAGCTTCCAGGGCAAGGGCTCCCCATCAAAGGTTGACGCGAGAGTCCCCTGAGTCCTGCAACTGGCAGCTAAACTCATACCTTTAAATCTCGCTTCATATTCGAAGACTTGGTTTTGAAGATCATAAACTTGGCTCTGCAGAAAATTAATTTGCTCGTTGAGGGTGGAGATGATGTCCTTCACAGACCGGCCATCCACCATCTGATCACGGGTGAATTCCGTGATCATGGAGTGATTGGCACTAAGTCCACGCTCCACCATCTTCTGGCACTTGAAGATTTCCTGTTCCATCGCCTCGAGCCTAGCCTCCACGCTTCCGGTCTTCTTAGGTCCCTGTGTTGGAAATATGCCCTAGAGGCAATTAATAAAGTGTTTATTATCATATTTCCCCGTTCATGATAATGGTTTATTATTCATGCTAGAATTGTATTGACCGGAAACTTAATACATGTGTGGATAATAGACAAATACTGAGTCCCTAGTAAGCCTCTACTAGACTAGCTCCTTGATCAAAAGATGATCAAGATTTCCTAACCATGGACATGAGTTGTCATTTGATAACGGGATCACATCATTAGGAGAATGATGTGATGGACTTGACCCAACCGTTAGCATAGCAAATGATCGTTTAGTTTATTGCTATTGCTTTCACTATGTCAAATACACATTCCTCTGACCATGAGATCATGCAACTCCCGGATACCGTAGGAATACTTTGGGTGTATCAAACGTCACAACGTAACTGGGTGATTATAAAGGTGCACTACAGGTATCTCCGAAAGTGTTTGTTGAGTTGGCATGGATCAAGATTGGGATTTGTCACTCTGACTATCGGAGAGGTATCTCTGGGCCCTCTCGGTAATACAGCATCACAGAAGCCTTGCAAGCACCGTGACTAAAGAGTTAGTTGCAAGATGATGTATTACGGAACGAGTAAAGAGACTTGCCGGTAACGAGATTGAACTAGGTATTGGATACCGACGATCGAATCTCGGGCAAGTAACATACCGCCGGACAAAGGGAACAACGTATGTTGACATATGAGGTTCACCGATAAAGATCTTCGTGGAATGTGTAGGAACCAATATGAGCATCCAGGTTCCGCTGTTGGTTATTGACCGGAGAGTTGTCTCGGTCCTGTCTACATCATTCCCGAACCCGTAGGGTCCGCACACTTAAGGTTCGATGACGATTTAGTATTATATGAGTTATGTGATTGGTGGCCGAAGTTTATTCGGAGTCCCGAATGAGATCACGGACATGACGAGGAGTCTCGAAATGGTCGAGAGGTAAAGATTCATATATTGGAAGGCTATATTCGGACGTCGGAAAGGTTCCGAGTGATTCGGGTATTTTTCGGAGTACCGGGGAGTTACGGGAATTCACCGGGAGAAGTAATGGGCCTTATTGGGCCATACGGGAAAAGGAGAGGCAGGCCACGTGAGGAGGCACGCGCCCCCCCCTTGCCCAAACCGAATTGGACTAGGGGAGGGGGCGCAGCCCCCTCTTTCCTTTCCCTCTCCCTTCCCCCTTTCCTACTCCGTATGGGAGGTGGAATCCTACTAGGACTAAGGAGTCCTAGTAGGACTCCCCACACTTGGCGCACCCCTAGGGGGCCGGCCTCCTCCCTCTCATCCTTTATATACGGGGGCAAGGGGGCACCCCAAAGCACACAATTGTCCCATAGCCGTGTGCGGTGCCCCGATCTTCGTTTTCCACCTCGGTCATATTTTCGGAGAGCTTAGGCGAAGCCCTGCCGGAATCACTTCACCATCACCGTCGCCACGCCGTCGTGCTGACGGAACTCATCTACTACCTCGACGTCTTGCTGGATCAAGAAGGCGAGGAACGTCACCGAGCTGCACGTGTGTAGAACTCGGAGGTGCCGTACGTTCGGTACTCGATCGGTGGAGCTCGAAGGATTGTTCGACTACATCAACCGCGTTGTGAGACGCTTCCGCTAACGGTCTACGAGGGTACGTAGACACACTCTCCCCTCTCGTAGCGATGCATCTCCATGGATAGATCTTGCGTGAGCGTAGGAATTTTTTTGAAATTCATGCTCCGTTCCCCTACAGTGGCATCCGAGCCAGGTCTATGCGTAGATGTGATTTGAACGAGTAGAACACAAGTGAGTTGTGGGCGTGGGTGTATACATATTGCTTGCCGTTACTAGTTGTTACTTGATTCGGCGGTATTGTGAGATGAAGCGGCCCGGACCGACATTACGCGTACGCTTACGCGAGACAGGTTTCACCGCTACGTGCACTCGTTGCATAAAGGTGACTGGCGGGTGTCTGTCTCTCTCACTTTAGTTGAATCGGTTTCAATGAAGAGGTTTCTTTTAGAAGATTAAAAAGCAATCACTACACCACGTTGTGGTTTTGCGTAGGTAAGAACGGTTCTTGCAAACCCGTAGCAGCCACGTAAAACTTGCAACAACATAGTAGAGGACGTCTAACTTGTTTTTGTAGGGTATGCTGGTGATGTGATATGGTCAAGACATGATGTGATATAAGTTGTTGTATGAGATGATCATGTTTTGTAAGTTATCAGGCAACCGGCAGGAGCCTTATGGTTGTCTCTTTATTGTATGCAATGCCAACGCTATGTAATCGCTTTACTTTACCGCTATGAGTTAGCAGTAGTAGTAGTAGCAATAGTCGGCGAGACGACCACGACGCTACGATGGAGATCAAGGTGTCACGACGCTACGATGGTGATCAAGGTGTCAACCCGGTGACGATGGAGATCATGACAGTGCTATGCTGATGGAGATCAAAAGCACAAGACGTTGATGGCCATATCATGTCACATATATATATATATATATATTGAATTGCATGTGATGTTAATCCTTTTATGCATCTTATTTTGCTTAGGACGACGGTAGCATTATAAGATGGTCCCTTCACTAAATTTCAAGATAAGTGTTCTCCCCTAGTATGCACCGTTGCGAAGGTTCGACACTTCTAAGCACCACGTGATGATCGGGTGTGATGGATTCTTTCGTTCGCATACAACGGGTGTAAGCCAGTTTTACACACGCAGAATACTTGGGTTAAACTTGACGAGCCTAGCATGTACAGACATGGCCTCGAAACACAAGAGACCGAAAGGTCGAACATGAGTCATATAGTAGATATGATCAACATGAAAGATGTTCACCATTGATAACTTATCCACCTCACGTGATGATCGGACGTGGTTTAGTTGATATGGATCATGTTACACTTAGACAACTTGAGGGATGTTAATCTAAGTGGGAGTTCTTAAAGTAATTTGATTAATTGAACTTCAATTATCATGAACATAGTCTAAATAATCTTTGCAATTTATGTTGTAGATCAATAGACCGCGCTGTAGTTCCCCTATTTTTATTATGTTCCTAGAGAAAACGAAGTTGAAAGTTGATGGAAGCAACTATGCGGACTAGGTCCGTGATCTGAGGATTGTCCTCACTGCTGCACAGAAGGCTTATGTCCTTAATGCACCGCTCAGTGAAATACCCCTACGGCTTCATCTGAGGACGTTATGAACGTCTGGCAGACAAGAAAAGATGACTACTCGATAGTTCAGTGCGCCATACTTTACGGCTTAGAACCGGAGCTCCAAATATGTTTTGAGCAACATGGAGCATATGAGATGTTCCAAGAGCTGAAAGTTTGTTTTTCAAAGCTCACACCCGGGTCGAGAGGTATGACACCTTCGACAAGTTCTATAGCTTCAAGATGGAGGAGAACAGCTTCGTTAGTAAGCATGTGCTCAGCATGTCTGAGTACTTCAAATCACTTAAATCAAGTGGGAGTTAGACTTCCGAATAAAAGTGGTGATTGATAAAGTTCTTTAGTCACTATCACCAAGCTACTAGATCTTCGTGATGAACTATAAACATGCAAGGGATAGATGATCCTTAAGCTATTCGCGATGCTACAATCTGCGGATGTAGAAATCAAAAAAAGGGGAGCATCAAGTGTTGATGGTTAATAAGACCACTAGTTTCAAGAAGGGCAAGGGAATGAAAAGGGAACTTCAAGAAGAACGGTAAAACAGTTGCCGCTCACACGAAGAAACCCAAGGCTGAACCAAACCCAAGACTTAGTGCTCCCATTGCAAAGGGAAATGTCACAGGGAGCGGAACTTCCCCAAAGTAACTGGCAGATAATAAGATTGGCAATGTCAACAAAGATATTTGATATACATGTTATTGATATGTACCTTACTAGTCCTCGTAGGAGCACCTGGGTATTTGATACTTGTTCAGTTGCTTACAACTTGAAACATGGAGCTTCGGAATAAACGAGGGCTAGCTAAGAACGAGGTGACGATGTGCATTGGAAGTGTCTCCAAGGTTGATGTGATCACCATCGCCACGCTCTCTCTACCTTCAGGATTAGTGATGAACCTAAATAATTGTTATTTGGTGCTTGCGTTAAGCATGAACATTATATCTGATAGTGTTTATTGCAAGACGGTTATTCAATTTCAGAGAATAATTGTTATTCTATTTATTTGGATAATATCATTGATGATCATGCACTTAAAATGAAAGGTTTATTGAATCTTGATCGTAGTAATACATATGTTCATAACACGAATACCAAAAGATAATGATAGTACCACATATTTGTGGCACTGCCGCTTAGGTCATATCAGTGTTAAACACATGAAGAAACTCCATACAGATGGGTTTTTGGAATCGCTTGATTATGAATCATTTGAGACATGTGAACCGTGCCTTATTGGCAAGATGACTAAAACTCCGTTCTCCGGAACAATGGAGCGAGCAACCAACTTATTGGAAATAATACATACCGATGTATGCGGTCCGATGAGTGTTGAGGCGCGCGGTCGATATCGTTATGTTCTCACGTTCACAGATGATTTGAGTAGATATGGCTATGTCTACTTGATGAAGCATAAATCTGAAACATTTGAAAAGTTCAAAGAATTTCAGAGTGAAGTAGAGAACCATCGTAACAAGAAAATAAAGTTCTTACGATCTGATCGTGGAGGAGAATATTTGAGTTACGAGTTTGGCAATCACTTAAGACAATGTGGAATTGTTTCACAGCTCACGCCACCTGGAACACCACTGCGTAATGATGTGTCCGAACGTCGTAATCGTACTCTATTAGATATGGTACGTTCTATGATGTCTCTTACCGATTTGCCACTATCATTTTGGGGTTATGCATTAGAGACAGCTGCATTCACTTTAAATAGGGCACCGTCTAAATCCGTTGAGACGACACCGTATGAACTGTGGTTTGGAAACAAACCTAAGCTGTCATTTCTAAAAGTTTGGGGCTGCGATGCTTATGTCAAAAGGCTTCAGCCTGATAAGCTTGAACCCAAAGCGGATAAGTGCGTCTTCATAGGATACCCAAAAGAAACTGTTGGGTACACCTTCTACCACAGATCCGAAAGCAAAGTTTTCGTTGCTTAGAATGGATCCTTTCTAGAGAAGGTGTTTCTCTCGAAAGAAGTGAGTGGGAGGAAAGTAGAACTTGATGAGGTAATTGTACCTCCTCTGGATAGTAGTACGCCACAGAAAGAAATTTCTGTGACACCAACACAGACCAGAGAAGAAGATAATGATGATGATCATGAAACTTCGGAGCAAGTTGCTACTGAACCTCGAAGGTCAACCAGGACACGTTCCGCACAAGAGTGGTACGGAAATCCAGTCTTGGAGGTCATGTTGTTAGACAACGGTGAACCTTCGAATTATGAAGAAGCTATGGCGAGCCCGGATTCCAACAAATGGCTTGAGGCCATGAAATCCGAGATTGGATCCATGTATGAGAACAAAGTGTGGACTTTGGTAGACTTGCCCGATGAACGACGAGCTATTAAAAATAAATGGATCTTTAAGAAGAAGACGGACGCTGATGGTAATGTCACCGTCTATAAAGCACGACTTGTTGCTAAAGGTTATCGACAAGTTCAAGGAGTTGACTACGATGAGACTTTCTCACCCTTAGCGATGCTAAAGTCTGTCAGAATTATGTTAGCAATTGCCGCGTTTTATGATTATGAAATCTGGCAAATGGACGTCAAAACGGCATTCCTTTACGGATTCCTTAAGGAAGAATTGTATATGATACAGTCGGAAGGTTTTGTCGATCCTAAAGGCGCTAACAAAATATGCAAGCTGCAGCGATCCATCTATGGACTGGTGCAAGCATCTCGGAGCTGGAATACTCGCTTTGATCAAGTGATCAAAGCGTTTGGGTTTATACAAGTTTATGGAGAAACTTGTATTTACAAGAAAGTGAGTGGGAGCTCTATAGCATTTCTAATAGTATATGTGGATGACATATTGTTGATTGGAAATGATGTAGAATTTCTGGAAAGCATAAAGAATTGAAAGGAGTTTTTCAATAAAAACCTGTTTTTGAGTTATCCACAGATTGGGCATCGAGATCTATGGAGATAGATCAAAACGCCTGATAAAAGTTCACACATCTTGATGAGTTTTTTGAAGAAGTTCAAAATGGATCAAGTCAAAGAAATGAGTTCTTGCCTGGTGTGAAGTGGAGTAAGACTTGAAAATCTAGGTAAACGTTGTTTTACATGTTAGGCATCAAAATCTATAGAGATAGATTGAGACGCCTCATCGGACTTTCACGAAGCACATACCTTGACAAGTTTGAAGAAAGTTCAAAATGGATCAGTCAAAGAAGGAGTTCTTGACTGTGGTGCAAGGTGTGAAATTGAGTAAGACTCAAATCTCGACCACGGCAGAAGAAATAGAAAGGATGAAGGTTATCCCCTATGCCTCGGCCATAGGTTCTATAAAGTATGCCATGCTGTGTGCCTTGCCATGTGTCTGGCAAAGAGGTACGAAAGTGATCCAGGAGTAGATCACTGGACAGCGGTCAAAGTATATCCTTAAGATGATTAAGGAAGAATTTCTCGGGAAATATAGGTAATAAAGAGTTCATCGTAAGGGGTTACGTCGATGCAAGCTTTAAACACCGATCCGGAAGACTATGAGTCTCTGACTGGATACATAAAGTGGGGTAGTTATTTTGGAGTAGCTCCAAAGCAGAGTATGGTGACCGCATCTACATAAGACATAGAGATTTGCAAAGTACACACAGATCTGAATGTTACAGACCCGTTGACTAAAACCTCTCACACAAGCTAAACATGATCAGCTCAAGAACTGATTGGATGTTAATTACATGGAGATGTAAACTAGATTATTGACTCTAGTGCAAGTGGGAGACTGTTGGAAATATGCCCTAGAGGCAATTAATAAAGTGTTTATTATCATATTTCCCCGTTCATGATAATGGTTTATTATTCATGCTAGAATTGTATTGACCGGAAACTTAATACATGTGTGGATAATAGACAAACACTGAGTCCCTAGTAAGCCTCTACTAGACTAGCTCGTTGATCAAAAGATGGTCAAGATTTCCTGACCATGGACATGAGTTGTCATTTGATAACGGGATCACATCATTAGGAGAATGATGTGATGGACTTGACCCAACCGTTAGCATAGCAAATGATCGTTCAGTTTATTGCTATTGCTTTCACTATGTCAAATGCACGTTCCTCTGACCATGAGATCATGCAACTCCCGGATACCGTAGGAATACTTTGGGTGTATCAAACGTCACAACGTAACTGGGTGATTATAAAGGTGCACTACAGGTATCTCCGAAAGTGTTTGTTGAGTTGGCATGGATCAAGATTGGGATTTGTCACTCCGACTATCGGAGAGGTATCTCTGGGCCCTCTCGGTAATACAGCATCACAGAAGCCTTGCAAGCACCGTGACTAAAGAGTTAGCTGCAAGATGATGTATTACGGAACGAGTAAAAGAGACTTGCCGGTAACGAGATTGAACTAGGTATTGGATACCGACGATCGAATCTCGGGCAAGTAACATACCGCCAGACAAAGGGAACAACGTATGTTGACATATGAGGTTCACCGATAAAGATCTTCGTGGAATATGTAGGAACCAATATGAGCATCCAGGTTCCGCTGTTGGTTATTGACCGGAGAGTCGTCTCTGTCATGTCTACATCATCCCCGAACCCGTAGGGTCCGCACACTTAAGGTTCGATGACGATTTAGTATTATATGAGTTATGTGATTGGTGGCCGAAGTTTGTTCGGAGTCCCGGATGAGATCACGGACATGACGAGGAGTCTCGAAATGGTCGAGAGGTAAAGATTCATATATTGGAAGGCTATATTCGGACGTCGGAAAGGTTCCGAGTGATTCGGGTATTTTTCGGAGTACCGGGGAGTTACGGGAATTCACCGGGAGAAGTAATGGGCCTTATTGGGCCATACGGGAAAAGGAGAGGCAGGCCACGTGGGGAGGCACGCGCCCCCCCTTGCCCAAACCGAATTGGACTAGGGGAGGGGGCGCAGCCCCCTCTTTCCTTTCCCTCTCCCTTCCCCCTTTCCTACTCCGTATGTGAGGTGGAATCCTACTAGGACTAAGGAGTCCTAGTAGGACTCCCCACACTTGGCGCACCCCTAGGGGGCCGGCCTCCTCCCTCTCATCCTTTATATACGGGGGCAAGGGGGCACCCCACAGCACACAATTGTCCCATAGCCGTGTGCGGTGCCCCGATCTCCGTTTTCTACCTCGGTCATATTTTCGGAGAGCTTAGGCGAAGCCCTGCCGGAATCACTTCACCGTCACCGTCGCCACGCCGTCGTGCTGACGGAACTCATCTACTACCTCGATGTCTTGCTGGATCAAGAAGGCGAGGAACGTCACCCAGCTGCACGTGTGTAGAACTCGGAGGTGCCGTACGTTCGGTACTCGATCGGTGGAGCTCGAAGGATTGTTCGACTACATCAACCGCGTTGTGAGACGCTTCCGCTAACGGTCTACGAGGGTACGTAGACACACTCTCCCCTCTCGTAGTGATGCATCTCCATGGATAGATCTTGCGTGAGCGTAGGAATTTTTTTGAAATTCATGCTCCGGTCCCCTACACCCTGAACATCGCGGATGTGGAGCACCCCCTCACGCATCTCAATGGATTGAGGGTGCTTCATCACCTCCGGCAAGTACGGATTGATGACCTTCTCGAAGAACTTGTCTTTGGAGGAGCTTGGTGGAGCCATGGAGATCTAGATCTAACGAGAAAACATCAAGAAACAAGAACAGAGGATTTTTCTGCGATGCGGTCGTCAAAACAGTCAGTGGTATATATAGAGAATTTTTGTTCTTGGGAAACAAGTATTTGGAAGGAAAACGGAGTCGGGAAGGCATCCGAGGTGGGCACAACCCACCAGGTGTATCGTGCTCACCTCGATCACCTTCCGGTTTATTTTTTTGTTTCCAAAATTCTAAAATATTCCAAAACTGACAAAAAATATTTTTGCAGATTTTTCGGAGTCCGTTTACTTACCGTATCACGTACCTCCTATTTTTAAATATTCTGGAGTGTTCCGGAAGGTTTCTTTTATGTGTTCCGCCGGTGTCATGGTTTGGATAACATTGCTTTCAACGTTAATTGGCGTATCTGAGATATAATGCTTAATTCTTTGTCCATTGACTACCTTCGGGTTAGTACCTTCGGCGTTATTAATCTTGATAGCTCCAGAACGGTAAACCTCTTTAATAATATATGGTCCTTCCCATTTTGAGAGAAGCATTCCTGCAAAAAATCTTAAACAAGAGTTGAACAAAAGAACATAATCTCCTATTTTGAATTCCCGCTTTTGGATTCTTTCGTCATGCCATCTTTTTACTATTTCTTTGAATAGCTTGGCATTTTCATACGCTTGGGTTCTCCATTCATCTAGTGAGCTAATATCAAATAGCCTCTTCTCACCGGCAAGTTTGAAATCATAATTGAGTTCTTTAATTGCCCAAAATGCTTTGTGTTCTAGTTCTAGAGGCAAATGACAAGCTTTCCCAGACACCATTGTATATGGAGACATACCCATAGGATTTTTATAGGCTGTTCTATAGGCCCAAAGTGCATCATCTAATTTCTTAGACCAATTCTTACGAGACCTATTGATAGTTTTTTGTAATATCAATTTTATTTCTCTATTGCTAAGTTCTACTTGACCACTAGATTGAGGATGATAGGGTGATGCAATTCTATGGTTAACACAATATTTAGCAAGCATCTTACGGAAAGCACCATGAATAAAGTGTGAACCACCATCGGTCATTAAATATCTAGGGACTCCAAACCTCGGAAAGATAACCTCTTTAAGCATTTTAATGGAGGTGTGGTGATCAGCACTACTAGTTGGAATAGCTTCTACCCACTTAGTGACATAATCAACCGCAACTAAAATATGAGTGTACCCGTTAGAGGAAGGAAAAGGCCCCATATAATCAAAACCCCACACGTCAAATGGTTCAACAACAAGTGAATAATTCATAGGAATTTCTTGACGCTTACCGATATTACCAATTCTTTGACATTCATCACAAGACAAGACAAACTTATGGGCATCCTTGAAAAGAGTAGGCCAATAAAAACCAGATTGCAATACCTTGTGAGCAGTTATATCTCCCGCATGATGTCCTCCATAAGCTTCGGAATGACATTTCCGTAGGGTTTGTTCATGTTCATGCTCAGGTACACAACGTCTAATAATACCATCTACTCCTTCTTTAGAAAGATGTGGGTCATCCCAAAATTAATGTCTCAAGTCATAGAAGAATTTTTTCTTTTGTTGGTATGTGAAACTAGGTGGTATATATTTAGCGACAATGTAATTAGCATAATCAGCATACCAAGGTGTGTTGTGTGAGACACTTATTGCAGCTAGCTGTTCGTTAGGGAAACTATCATCAATAGGTAGTGGGTCATCAAGAATATTTTCTAACCTAGACAAGTTATCAGCTACGGGGTTCTCAGCTCCTTTCCTATCAACGATATGTAAGTCAAATTCTTGAAGCAAAAGAACCCACCCAATGAGTCTAGGTTTAGCATCTTTCTTTTCCATAAGATATTTTATAGCAGCATGATCGGTGTGCACAATAACTTTGGAGTCAACAATATAGGATCTAAATTTATCACAAGCAAACACAACTGCTAAAAATTCCTTTTCAGTAGTAGCATAATTTCGTTGGGCACTGTCTATAGTTTTACTAGCATAATGGATAACATTCAATTTCTTATCAACTCTTTGTCCTAGGACAACACCAACAGCATAATCACTAGCATCACACATAATTTCAAAAGGCAAGTTCCAATCAGGTGGTTGAACGATAGGTACAGAGGTTAAGGCTTTCTTGAGTGTTTCAAAGGCTTCCACACAATCATCATCAAAAACAAAAGGGATATCCTTTTGCAAAAGATTAGTAAGAGGCCTAGAAATTTTAGAGAAGTCTTTAATGAACCTCCTATAAAAACCAGCATGACCAAGGAAACTTCGAATACCTTTAATATCTTTAGGACATGGCATTTTCTTAATTGCATCAACTTTAGCTTTGTCCACCTCAATACCTCATTCAGATATTTTATGCCCCAAGACAATGCCTTCATTAACCATAAAGTGGCACTTCTCCCAATTCAATACAAGATTAGTTTGTTCACATCTCTGCAAAACTCGATCAAGGTTGCTTAAGCAATAATCAAAAGAAGTTCCCTAAACGGAAAAATCATCCATGAAAACCTCCACAATCTTTTCACAAAAATCAGAGAATATAGCAGTCATACATCTTTGAAAGGTAGCAGGTGCATTGCATAAACCAAAAGGCATACGTCTATAAGCATAGGTTCCAAAAGGGCAAGTAAAGGTGGTTTTCTCTTGATCGGATTGTGACACAGGTATTTGAGAGAAACCAGAATATCCATCTAGGAAACGAAAGTGTGTGTGCTTAGATAGCCTCTCTAGCATTTGATCAATGAAAGGCAAAGGGTAATGATCTTTCCTAGTTGCTTTATTTAATTTTCTAAAATCAATTACCATTCTATAGCCAGTGACAATTCTTTGTGGAATGAGTTCATTCTTAACATTAGGAACAACGGTAATACCTCCTTTCTTAGGGACACAATGAACGGGACTTACCCATCTACTATCAGCTATGGGATAGATTATACCTGCTTCCAGAAGCTTTAATATTTCAGTTCTTACCACTTCTTTCATCTTGGGATTCAATCGCCGTTGGTGATCAACAACGGGTTTAGCATCAGGTTCCATATTGATCTTGTGCTGACATAGAGTGGGACTAATGCCCTTAAGATCATCAAGAGTATATCCAATAGCAGCCCGGTGCTTCCTTAGAACTTTCAATAATCTCTCTTCTTCATGTTCTGAAAGGTTAGCACTAATAATAAGAGGATATATCTTTTTCTCATCAAGATAAGCATACTTCAAAGTGTCAGGCAATTGTTTTAATTCAAACACATGATCATCTTTAGGTGGAGGAGGACCTCCAAGGGTTTCAATAGGCAAATTGTGTTTCAGGAGAGGTTGTTGTTCGAAGAAAATTTGATCTACTTCATTTCTTTCACGCAAGTGCATATCATTTTCATGGTCAAGCAAATATTGTTCTAATGGATCAGTAGGAGGCACAGCAATAGAAGCAAGACCAATTATCTCATCCTTACTAGGTAGCGCTTTATCATGAGGTTGTCTACTAAACTTGGAAAAATTAAACTCATGAGACACATTACCAAAACTGACACCGACGGTTTGTTTTTCACAATCTATCTTAGCATTGACGGTGCTCAAGAAAGGTCTACCAAAGCTAATGGGACAAAAGTCATCTTGTGGAGAACCAAGGACTAGAAAATCAGTAGGGTATTTTACTTTCCCATACAAGACTTCAACATTTCTAACAATCCCAAGTGGTGTGATAGTGTCTCTATTAGCAAGTTTAATAGTAACATTAATATCTTCCATTTCAGCAGGTGCTATTTCATTCATAATTTCTTGGTATAGGGTAAAAGGGATAGCACTCACATTAGCACCTAAATCACATAAACCATGGTAGCAAGGATCCCCTATTTTAACTGAGACAACGGGCAAGCCTTCTATAGGTCTATGTTTATCTTTCTTATCAGGTTTAGCAATTCTAGCAGCTTCATCACAAAGGTAGATGACATGCCCATCAACATTTTCTACCAAGAGATCTTTAACCATAGGAACACTAGGTTCTACTTTAATTTGCTCAGGGGGTTTAGGTGCTCTTATATTACTGTTACTAACCACAGTTGATACCTTAGCATGTTCCTTTATCCTAACAGGGAAAGGTGGTTTTTCAATATAAGCGGTAGGCACAACTGGATCAACATTGTAAAAGATGGTTTCTTCTTTAGCTATGATCGGTTCTTTAATTTCTTGTTTAATAGGGGGATGATATTTAAACCACTTCTCCTTAGGGAGGTCAACATGAGTAGCAAATGCTTCACAGAAAGAGGCTAATATCTCAGAGTCAAGTCCATATTTTGTGCTAAACTTATAAAAAGTATCGGTATTCATAAAATATTTAACACAATCAAATTCAAGCTTTATACCTGACTCATTACCTTCGTCGAGTTCCCAATCTTCAGAGTTACGTTTAATTCTTTCTAAGAGATCCCACTTGAAATCAATAGTCTTCTTCATATAAGAACCAGCACAAGAAGTATCGAGCATGGATTGATCATTATGAGAAAGCCGAGCATAAAAATTCTGAATGATAACTTCCCTCGGAATGTCATGATTGGGGCATGAATATAACATTGACTTAAGCCTCCCCCAAGCTAGAGCGATACTTTCTCCTTCACGAGGCCTAAAATTATATATATAATTCCGATCACGATGAACTAGATGCATAGGATAAAACTTTTGATGGAATTCCAATTGCAAACGATTCCAGTTCCACGATCCAAGATCATCACATAGCCTATACCATGTCAATGGTTTTCCCTCCAAAGATAAAGGGAAAACCTTCTTCTTAACTTCATCTCCGGGTAAACCCGTGAGCTTAACTGATCCACATATTTCGTTCACATATAAAAGATGCATATCAGGATGTTCAGTTCCATCTCCTGCATAAGGTTTAGCAATCAGTTTTTCTAGCATACCCGAAGGAATTTCATAAGTAACATTTTCAGTAGGTGCTATAGGTGGAGGGGTAGCTAATTGTCGTTCCGGTCGAGGTGAAGATAGCCCGAACAAACCTCTCAAAGGATTGTTCTCCATAGTAGCAACTAGCAATAAATTTCAGCACGTAGTATGGGTTTTTCCTTACCAATTTCCACTTACCAAGAGCGCTTCACTCCCCGGCAACGGCGCCAGAAAAGAGTCTTGATGACCCACAAGTATAGGTTTCGACCTGTCGGCTCCCATAGCGGGGATCCGGCTGGTCGGCCTTGCGCTTGTTGTTCTGCTACGGCCGGTTGTCGGCAGCTGCCCGCGGCGCGGCAGACGGCGGGGTTGGCTTGGCTGGCGTGGCGACATTCATCCGCATTGTGGAGTCGGCCGTGGCGTACTTGTCAGCCTTGGCCATCAGGTCCGCTAGGGTCGCCGGCTCGGAGCACAAGAGCTTGTGCTTGAGGTGGGTGCCGTCGCGGTAGCCCTCGATGAAGTACTGGATGGCCTGCACCTCGTGCACCCCCTTGCAGGAGTTGTGGACCTCAGTCCAGCGCGTGAGGTAGTCGCGGAGGGACTCGTCCGGCCTCTGGACACACATGGCCAGCTCACGGGGCTGGCCGGGCCGCTTGTAGGTGCCGGTGAAATTGCGGACGAACGCTTCCTCAAAGTCGGTCCAAGTGTTGATGCTGCCGGGGGACAGGCTGTTGAGCCAGGTCCGAGCCGAGCCTATCAACATGAGGGGGACGTAGCGCACGGCTACATGCTTGTTCGCCCTCGCTATGCCGACCGCGGTGGTGTAGTCGACCAGCCAGTCCTCCGGCTTGGCTGTGCCGTTGTACTTCGGGGTGTCGTGAGGGAGCGTGAAGCCGGTTGGGAACGGCTCGTTACGGATCCGAGGGCCGAAACACGCCGGGCCGATCGGACCCTCCTCCTCTAGGAGGGCGGACTGCGCGAGCCGGTCGATGCGGGTCCGGGCGTCGTTCTCGCTTCGCGGGACGCACGGGCCGAGCCGAGCGGCGAGCTCGGGACGGACGGCCGGGGCTGGCGAGTGCGCGCGCTCCCGCCGCGGGGGCGGGGTATGGTCCCGGCTGCGCTGGCTGCCGCCATCCGGGGCGTTGTTGCGCCGGCTGTTGATGGCTGGCAGCTCTTTTCTTAGCCGGGAGCGTCCGTTATGAGACCCAACGCCCCGCCGACCGGAGCCGCGGGGGGAAGAGGCCTGCTGGACCGGCCGGCGCTGGCCAGCAGTTGGCAGGGCGTCCCCCTCGGGGACGGGAATTTCGGAGCCGGCACAGGCGTCATCGAGCCGGGCCTGCTGGGCATTGGCAGTGGCGAGGAGGTCCTGGATGTGCCGCTCCTGCTGCTCTCGCTCTTCGCCCACCAGGTCGGCGAGGTCGGCGTAGGCCACCTGGGCGGCTCTCAGGTTGGCAGCCGGCGTGTCGTAGGTGGGGAGCCTGCGACCGAGGATTTACGCGACCACACGGCCGCGGTTGCGGACGTCGCCGCGTCGGCTGGGCTCGTTGCCGGCGGGGGTGAGGCCGTAGGCGGAGTTGTACTCGCGCTGCGCGGACTCCATCCGGCGCTTGGTGGTGGCGAGCGTGGTTGCCTCGTTGAACAGCAGCCGGCGAGCGGCTTCCAGTTCAGCCGTAGCCGTGGCTGGGTTCGTTGTAGGCGCGACGGGGGTGCTTAGGCCCCGAAGCATGGAATAGAGGGGGTGTGCGCCCACAAACGAGGGCGGGTCGAGGCAGTCGAGCACCTGGCTTGGGTACTCGTCGGCAGCTGGCTCGTCGATGAGGCTCAGCCTGCCGACGCACTCGGTGAGGGCGGCGACGTCGAGCAGAGGGTCGCCGCCGTGCTCCTCGTCGGAGAGGCCGGCAGCGTTGCCCGCAGGGCTGGCGAGAACGGGGTCCCGCCCCGCGGGAGCAAGCCCCACGAGCGTGTAGTTCCACCCGGACGCGGGGCGGCCGGGGGAGGTGGTGACGGGTCCCGCCCGGAGCATGACTCCGGCCGGCGCCGCAGACGGCCCCACGGTGGGCGCCAACTGTCGTCGTTTTCTCACGACAGATGCCATCCGGTGGCTTATCGAGAGTGGTTGGGGCCGAAGGACGCCGGCGGGATCCGGGAGCGGGATTGGGCACAAGCGGTGAAGGACACACGATGTACCCAGGTTCGGGGCCCTCCGTGGGAGGTAACACCCCTAGTCCTGCTTGTCTAGTTGATGGGTATTCGGTGTTACAATGTCGCTCCTTGAGCTGTTGTCTAGAGGAAGAAGAAGGAGCAGCCGGCTCTTCTTTCCTCGTTATGTGGGGGTGAGAGTGTGAGATGGGGTGAATGCCTGCCCGATGCACGGGGGGTTTCGGGGGGTTTTATGGGCCCATCCCCAGGCTTACAATATACATAAGGTACTGAACGGGGGCCCCGGCCGGCAGCCTCCCGCCGGCCGGCGGCCCCACCGGCGGGGTCGTCTTGTCGCTCATAGGGCCCACCGGCCATGCGGTCCCATCGCTGACCGGGGCCCGCCAGCCCGCTCTCCTATTGGCCCGCGCCCACCTGTCGCGGCACGGATCGCCTTGTGTGGTGCCGTCTTGCGCCTGTTGGCCGAAGTCAGCGGTACGGCCGGCTGCGCTGTAGCCACGCCGGGGCAGGTGATGGAGTGGACGCCGGCGTGGCCGCACTGTTGCCCCGCCGGGTCTCGATCGGTCAGGGCAAGTGGTACGACCGCCCGGACTGTAGCCACGCGTGCCCGCGCGTCAGCGGTTGCTGTAGCCACGCCGAAGCTCATCGTGGGGGTCGTGTCCTGTCGGTGTACTTGGTCGCAGCAGGGAGAGACAAGCGCCTGCCCGTCTAGAGGTCAGCGGGAGGGCCGGCCGCGGGGCGGCCTGTCGCGGGCTGGCCGGGGGCCAGGCGGCCGGCTCCTATCCAGCCGGCCGCGGGCCAGCCGGCCAGGGGGCCAGCCGGCCACTCGCCAGCCGGCCATGGACCAGCCGGTCGTGGGCCAGCCAGCCGTGTAGTTTTTTTCTGAAAGGGGCTTGAACTCCCTTATCTTGGCATACCCAGGGGTAATATCCCCGTCACACTAATACATTCTCTTCTTTCGCAAATACGGTTAGGCCCGGTAGTGGATAATGTGATACAATATAACAATCCCATCGAATGCCTTGATCTCCATCTCTCAGAAATTACTTTGAACTCCTACCGAGGGACCTTACCAGAGATTATATTCGCCAGGTTCTTTGTTGTGAGAGCAAGTGTGCTAAAGATAATGAGATTTTCCCTACATTTATCGCGCAAAAAAGAATGGTTTGATGATCAGCTCCGGCGACTAGGACAGAATGGAAAACTCTCTGCAGAAGATCAATTTCGTTTTGTAACTTCATTTGACAGACTATTCAGAAGTCCTAATGCCAAGCCCATAAATGGCATGTCAGTGGCGGATCCCTTTGCAGAAATATTGAAGTTGCGAAACTAGTAGTGTTGGGGATATAACCCCGCGGTATGACCCGCCCAGAAGGGGCCGGGTTAGGAAGTTGGCGACTTAACAATAAAGCCTTAAATAGGCCTGAAGACCAAGACAAGCCTGAAGGTAACTTACTAGACAGGCCGGGCGGGGGCCCAAAGCTGGAAGATGGTGCGTGACCCGGAGGCGTAAGCCGCCCGGAGATGGCTTGCCAAAGAAGGCAAGGCGGCTTAGAGGCATGATCGGATATCTAGTGTAACCCGATCTGGACTCTTGTAAGCCCAGGGCCTCGACCCGTGTATATAAAGGTGAGTCCCTGCGGCGGCTTAGGGTACGAAACAATTGATCGAGAGCTAGGTCAAGCGAATCCGCCCCCTTGTAATCGATACCCAATCAATACAACACAAAGCAGGACGTAGGCTTTTACCTCCTTCGTGAGGGGCCGAACCTGGGTAAATCGTGTCTTTCGTCCACACCAACCCCTTCGAGTTAATCACCGTAGCGATGGCCTCAACCCTAAGTCCTTTCACTAGGGCATCTGCCGTGACAAAACCACGACAAGTAGTAATATCAGTATAAACCTATCATATATGTTCATGTTCAGCTGATCAGCGCCGGCGTCCAGAGCTGCATGACAAAGTTTCCTGCAAAAGCTGAATTTCATTTCTATTATCGGTTTGAACCTTGTAATCTTTGAATTTGAGCCTTGTAATGCTGGAATTTGAACCTTTGTACTATTTCTGTCATTTTTTATAAAACCATGCAAATGACATCTTATGAGGGAGACTCTTATTTTGGTAGTACTATCTTTTCCTTAGTATGCAATGGCCGGTTAATATCTGGACATCAATATGCAATTGACGATTAATATCCGGACCTTAAGAAGCATAACCACGACCGAGGTGAGCGCCAATATTATTTGTGTATTGGATGCTTAATTTGGTTATGCAATCATGTTCTTCTAAATAGAGCATAGATGTTTGTGGGCAGATTGAGCAAATCACATCACGTACGGAATAAACAACCAAATCCGTCGGTGATGATTTCATCAGTCCCTGACAGTTCTTTATCCGGAACCGTTTGCCCACAACACATCCGAGTGGCCTATGTACATCACACACATCTTGATCTGAGAAACCGTTTGTGTTATTTTTGCTTATCACACACAGTTCATCCCAGTGGCCTGTATGCGGTCTATCACACACATCTTGATCTACGTAACCGTTTATGTTATTTTACCTCATCACAAACAGTTCATCTGAGTGACCTGTATGCCGTCTATCGCACACGTGATCATCTAGACAATCGTTTGTGTTCTGCTTGATCAGCGCAAACAGTTTATCGGGGTGAACTGTATGCCGTACATCGCACACACTTGTATTTTTATAAGCGTTTGTGTTATATTACCCAATCGCAAACAATTTATCTAGGCCAACCGTTTGCCAAACATCGCACACACAACTATTTTTTAGATCGTATTTGATGGATACGCCATCGCACACAGTTAACGTCATTAGCGACGGAGCTATAACTATATCGTTTGCGATTTGGTCATCGCACACATTTTTGTCGAAGGGTCTCTGATTGATGTGTCGCGTTAGCAGCATCCTGCAAGAGTGCTTGCTGCCTCTTCTGTCACTGGGAAAGGACACCGCAAGATCGAACCCATCACAAAGCACCTCTTCCCATGGCAAGAAAAATCGATCTAGTCGGCCTAACTAAACCAAAGATTCGAAGAAGAAATACGAGGCTATAAGTAATCATGCATATAAGATATCAAAGAAGAATCAAATAATATTCATGCATAGAAACTGATCATGAACTCAAAATTCATCGGATCCCAACAAACACACCGCAAAAGTTTACGTCAAATAGATCTCCAAGAGACCATTGTATTGAGAATCAAAAGAGAGAGAGGAAGCCATCTAGCTACTGCCTACGGACCCGTAGGTCTATGGTGGACTACTCACGCATCATCGGAGAAGCATCTATGAAGGAGATGAACCCCTCCGTGATGGTGTTAGATTGGATCTCGAGGTTCTGGAACTTGCGGCGGCTGTATGTGTTTTTCGTCGACTCTCCTAGGATTTTCTGAATATTTGGGTATTTATAGATGTCGGAGGCGGTGGAGAGGGGCCCCGTGGAGGGCACAACTCATCAGGGCGCGCCGGGGGCCCCCTGGCGCGCCCTGGTGGGTTGTGCTCTCCACAGCCCACCACTCTGGCACTTCTTTGGCCCACTGGGTGTCTTCTGGTCCAGAAAAAATCTCCAAAAAGTTTCGTCGCGATTGGACTCCGTTTGGTACTGATATTCTGCGAAGTAAAAAAAAGCAAAAATAGCAACTGGCACTTTGGCACTATGTCAATAGGTTAGTCCCAAAAAATGATATAAAGTTGCTATAAAATGATTGTAAAACATCCAAGAATGATAATATAACAGCATGGAACAAGCAAAAATTATAGATACGTTGGAGACGTATCACCATGCCCAAGCTTAATTCCTACTCATCCTCGAGTAGGTAAATGATAAAAACAGAATTTTTGATGTCGAATGCTGCCTAACATGTTCATCTCATATTGTTTTGTTTATAGCATGGACATTTGGACTTTTAGATGATTCAAAGCAATAGTCTAGTTTTAATATAATGACTTCAATACTCAAGCATGCCAACAAGCAACCATGACTTTCAAAATATCAACACTAAAGAAAGTTATCCCTAGCCCATCATGCTCAATCATTGATCCATTCATGAAACACACTCAAATATTAGCAACACCCAATGCTCAAGTACGATCATAGTTCCTCCTAGTTGGTGCTTTATAAGAGAAGATGGAGACTCAAAGTAAAAAATAAAAATTGCATAAAGTAAATAGATAGGCCCTTCGCAGAGAGAAGTAGTGATTTGTAGAGGTGCCAGAGCTCAAAGTTTAAATTGAGAGAGAAAAATATTTTGGGTGGCATGCCTTTCCTGTCAACGAAAACGACAAAGTAGTTCACTATACTTTCCATGCTAGATACATCATAGGCGGTTCCCAAACAAAAAATAAAGTGTATTCCATTTTCCACCATTCTTTCACTTTCCATGGCTGGCCGTATCCACGGTTGCCTTCCATACCAACACTTTCAAAGGAATTTATTATTTGACAACATAAAGTAATTTTTATTTATTTTTCATTTCGGGAATGGGCATCCCTATTACCACCGCACTCTCGTGCAATGACAAGTGAATAAACACTCATCTTGAGAATAACACATCTAACATTGAAAAATATTGGACACTCCCTACCGTTTCATGAGCGGTTCGAGCACACAAAAGAGAAGTTTATTTTGAAAATTAGAGGTGGCACATACAAATTTTCTTTGAACAACATTGAAATACCGCATATAGGTAGATATGGTGGACTCATAAGGCAAAACTTGGTTTAAGGATTTTGGATGCACAAGTAGTATTCTACTTAGTACAAATGGAGGCTAGCAAATAGATTGAGAAGCAACCAAACCAAGAAACGAAAATTCACATAAGCGAGCATTGAGCATAACTAACACCGAATAATGCACCATAAGTAGGATGTAATTTCATTGCATAACTATTGACTTTCGTACTTGCATAGGGAATCACAAACCTTAACACCAATATTCCTACTAAAGCATAATTACTCACTAACAGGACTCACATATTACTATCATCATGTCTCAAAACTATTACAAGGAATCAAGTTTAATTTGTCCAATGATCTTCATCAAAGTTTTTATTATATCCTCCTTGGATATCTATCACTTTGGGACTAGTTTCATATATTGCCATTGCTTTTTGACAAGCACAAACAAATCTAAGTCAAGCACATGAGCATAAAGATTTCATCTCTCAAAAAGGTATAAGTGAAGCATGAGAGGATTTCTTCAAAATTTACTAACTCTCAAATTAATCTAAGTGAAGCATGAGAGTATTTCTACAAAAATTTCCAAGCACACCGTGCTCAAAAAGATATAGGTGAAGCACTAGAGCAATTCTATAGCTCAAAAAGTTTAAGTGAAGCATATAGAGCAATTCTAACAAATGATAGCATAATTTTGGCTCTCCCAAATAGGTGTGTCCAGCTAGGATACAAATGAAAAACTAACAAGCAAAGCAAGCAAAGACTCAAATGATAAAAGACGCTCCAAGCAAAACTCATGATATGTGACGAATAAAAATATAGCTCCAAGTAAAATACCGATGGTCGTTAGAAGAAAGAGGGGATGCCACTCGGGGGCATCCCCAAGCTTAGTTGCTTGTTTCTCTTTGGATATATCTTGGGGTGCTGTAGCATCCCCAAGCTTAGGCTCTTTTCACTCCTTATTCCTTCATCCATCGTGATCTCACCCAAAACTTGAAAACTTCAATCACACAAAAGACAACAAAATCTTCGTGAGATACGTTAGTATAATAAAGCAAATCACTACTTTAGGTGCTGTTGCAAACACATTCATATTTTATTATTGCATTATACCTACTGTATTTTAACTTCACCATGGCTCATACCCTTCAATATAACCCATAGATTCATCAAAACAAGCACACAATGCAACGAAAACAGAATCTGTCGTGGTTTTGTCACGGCAAGATGTCCTCGTGAGAGAACTTAGGTGTGAGGCCATCGCAACTATGTGACGGCTTGAGAGGGGTTGGTCGGAATCGAGAGACGCGAGTTTACCCAGGTTCGGCCCCTCCGATGGAGGTAAAAGCCTACGTCAAGCTTTGTGTGTATTAATGATGAGGGTGATCTCAATTACAAGGGTGCGGGATCGCTACCTCTAATCTCGAGAGCCTCTAATCTGTCTATCTCTGATGACTTGAAGTTGTCCCTCTTGGGGCGCCTTACCCCTCCTTATATAGGTTGAAGGGGTAGGTTTACATGTAAAGTCCTACTAGGAGTAGGACTAGGACTAGTCTCTCTTGGATCCTAATCCGGGTCTTGTTTCCCTTGTGAGGGAGTCTTTCCTTTCCTTGGGCCTTCTCTGTGAGCCGGCCCACCATAACATGAGCCGGCCCTCCCATGAGCCGCTTTCTGGGCCGTGAATCCTTGTCGTTCGTCTGACCCGCCTGCCGGGTCAGCAATGAGCCGCCAAGTCCCGGCCAGGTCATACTTCAGGCCGGGTTATATCGCGGGGTAATATACCCGACACTAGCCCCCAGGTTAGCTTGAATTTATTCATGCTAAGCTCCTGAAATAAGAATAACAAATATGTTAAGGGATATGCTTGCTCCACTCGCCGGCTTAATGAAGTAGCTCCTTGGAAATCCGGGTTTATTCTTCATATTAACGAGCCGTCTTCACAATCATCTTGTAGATCCATGTCCTTTACAAAATATTGGGAATAAAACACCCATATGCCGTTGAGACGACCTCCAATGCTTTGGCTTAAAGATACTTTGGGGAATAAGAAATCCACATGATGTTGAGCCGGCTTCCATTGCTTTGGCTTCGATGAAAATATTGGAGATAAGAAAACCATATGAAGTTGAGCTGGCTTTCCATTGCTTTGATTAGGAATAGAAATTCGTCCATTGTTAAACCATTTTCAACTTATGAAGCCGGGTTACTTATATAGACTTTGCCGGGTTATGATCTTTTGAAAGTGCCGGGTCATGATTGTTGGTGACGCCGGGTCAAACAACTGGACTCCGGCTGACTTGATAAAATTATTGGGAATAAAGAAATCCGTGTGATGTTGAGCCGGTCTTTCAATGCTTCGACAAGATAAAAATCTGTTGAGCTGGCCTCGCTCACAATTGACATCTTGAAAGTGCTCTTCTATTTTTTGATATATCCATATTACATGTAGCCCCCAAGTCTTAATAGGGGAACGTAGTGATAGCTTTAAGACTTGCTTCAATATAAATATTGCAACTCTAGAGAAATCTGGATTGTTCGTCTGAGTCACCAGTCAAAAGTTGAATGTTCCACATATGTAGCCCCCCAAGTACCGGGTTGTCTTGCCTGCAGCAACCTGGGACTTGTAATTGCATGATGCTCATAATACTTCAGCCAGTGTAGCCCCCAAGGGCCGGGTCATTATGCAATAATGAGCAGGGACTTGTGCAGAGCTGATTATGTAGACTTGATGAGCAATGTGTAGCCCTCAGTAAAATAATACTGGGCTGAGATTTAGAAAATGATTGAAGGCCGGCTCATCTCCCTGAGATAACCGGGTTCGCTGATAATGTGATGAGTTGAAAAAGCAACTTGCATTAGCCCCCAAGTGTCGTGGTGCATGCTTGCAGTGACATGGAACTTGCATACTTGATATAATCTTGATTTGAATAATGTAGCCCCCAAGTGCCGGGTCGTATGCCTGCAGCGACTCGGGACTATTCTTTCTATTGCAGAATAAATCATATCCATTATATGGACGATATTGCTGAATGCTTGACATATCAATGTTGAACCATGCTCCCTGCTGTGAGCTGGTATTTTTGGATGAGGGAATAACAGCCATTACTCTGAAGGGGCTTTGAAAACCTAAATCATCCAATATAGGTTATGATAACCATAATAAAAATCCAGCCACATTGGCTATTTAAGATTTGAATAATATAACCCGGTTTGAAAACCGGCTCCTGCAACATAAACCAGGATATCCATGCATATATGATGCATGGTATGATGATGCAATGATGATGCAATGTATGATGCAATGTATGATGATGTATGTGTATGATAACAGAGTATAAAATGTAGGCTTTCAAGGCTCGACAAAAAGAGATTTGCTCTGTTCCGTTTTTTGAAAAACTCAAGGTTTTTAATCCCGTAGGCTGGCTCTCACGTGACATAAATCCGTCGTTTTAACCTTAATAAGTTCAGGGTCTTAAAAAAGATTGAGTGTTAAGAGTACGAACGGGCCACATAGCGGAGAGACTACAGCGGACAGGTGAGTTTATCCTAGCTCACTGTAAGCCGGCTCTCTCGTGACAAGAACCGCCGTTTTAACCATGACAAGTTCAGGGTCTTTGTGCAAGATTGACTATGGAGTTCAGGGTCTCTTAGCAAGATTGACTGTCAAGAGTTCGGCGGGTCACCTGGTGGAATAGCAAGTTGCAAACAGGCAGGTTTAACTCATATGTGGCATGGAAGCCGGTCAAGAGGGTATGAAAGCTAAACTCAATTAGTTGGAAGCCCCCAAGTGACTTTATGATGATCCAATAAATCAGGGAACCCATGTTTGAACGGCGCATCATGGCGGCTCGTCCTCTTGGGCAACTTATAACTTTTTTGCCAATAAAGCAGGGCACCCATGTTTGAACGATCGCATCATGGCGGCTCGTCCTCTTGGGTGACTTTAAATCTTCCGCCAATAAAGCAATGCACCCATGTTTGAACGGTCGCATCATGGTGGCTCATCCTCTTGGGCGACTTTAAATCTTCCGCCAATAAGGCAGCAACCCCCGAGACCGGGTTATCTTCCCTGCAATGACCCGGGGTTTTAGAATGTTTGAGCCCGGTTGAATCTGCCGAGTCATGTCTGTGTAGCCCCCGAGTCTTAAGACGACTCGAGGAGTTGGCTTGAGATTCTTCACACTTGGTCGTGGCATAAACCGGCATATGGTTGACGGCTGATAACTGAGATTTATTGAAGCCAAAAGCGTGTGGCGAGTTGATGATCTTCGTGACACTCATTGTATGTCCTTGGCATTGATAACGCAACATGATCTCGCGGAAGGTTGAGATGACGGGTTATAAATGACCCCATATGAGTTCGACCCGGCTGGTTGTTGAAGTTAACCAAACCGGAGTGGCGGCGACTTGTGCGCCTGTCCATTTGAGCCATCTGGTGTGAGCAGAAGCTGATAATATATTGTTATTTGCTCCAGAGTTATTATAGTAGAATGTCCGCAGGGGCGGCGACTTGCGCGCGCCCGCTGAACAGCTTGTGCGGATGGACGGCTTGAGCGAGCAAGCACGACACCGGCGTGTCAATGTAGACTAGACCGCAGAGACGGCAACTCACGAGCATCCGTTGGGCGGCTTAAGTGAGCAGGCGTGGCACCAGCATGTCGATATAGACCGGACCGCCGGGCGGCGAGTCGCCCACGGCGTTGTAGGCCAGCGCGGACGGTGAGTTGGCCGTGGCATTGTAAGCCGGCGCCGACGGGAGAGTCCGCCGCAGCGTTGTAAGTTAGTGCAGTCGCGAGAGGCGGCCGCGGCATTGTAAGCTGGTGCGGTCACGAGAGGCGACCGCAGCGTTGTAAGCCGGTGCGGTCGCGAGAGGCGGACGCAGCGTTGATGTAGACCGGGCCGTGGGGGTGATTTGCATGCGTCCGTAGGGCGGTGCACGATGGACGGATGCTGGCACATGATGATGTTGGTGCGGGCTCCATGCGCGCAATATAACGCCACTTTTGCAATGAATAATTGTCCTGCATAATATATAGGGCAGAGTAATTGTTCTCGAACGAATAATATGTACTGAAAAATATATAGGATTAATATCACCTGAGTTTTTTGAACGGAAGATGATGTGTGAGCTTCTAATAAAATATTCTAGTACTACTACTAGTATTTGATGTACTAGTAGTATTCATTGACGGGTGCAGTTTTCCATCAGGGAGCTATGCCACGCAATAGTTTTTATTTTAGCAGGCCACTTCTTCTTTTGGGCAGCCGGACCACTCTCTCTTTCCTGGCCGGCTCCCACAGCTTTTCTTTCCGCGTGGACAGTCAGCCACAGCAGGGGATTGAGAGGAGCCGGCCGAGGCGACGCGGCGAGCTGGCAGGCGTGCGTTGCAGCGAGCGCAGCGAGGCGGAGCGGCACAACGGGCATGCCGGGGCGGAGCCAGCGCGGGCGCAAGCTCGCGCGGGGACGGCTTTGAGCGGCGTGGGCGCGTGAGGCGCAGTGGAGCCGGCCGAGGAGCCGCGGAGCCGGCCGAGGCGCCGGCTCGAGTTGTGGCCGCGGTGGCAAGGCGAGGTGAGACGAGACCGCGACGGCAGGGGCGTGCCAGCGAGGAGAGGTGACGGCAGCGGAGTCCTGAGTCCGTGTTCTGGTCGAGAACTGTTTGGCGTATACATTCCGTGTTGAGGTCGTGGTCTTCTCTTCCCCTCTTTTTATTTCTGTGTGTTGCAGCAGTAGGTAATTGCCTTGAGCTACTACGGTTTCCTACTGGTACTCAATGGTACTAGCCTCCACGTGTGTGCGGATCGATCTCTTCACGTCACAAAGTAGCATTGCTACTGTTGGATTGATGGGAAGTAGTGAAGTACCAGCAGCAGTGCAGCCCTGACGTGTGTCGGGCCTAGAAGCTTGTACGAGGATCGATGTGGGAGCAGTAAAAAACTTTATGAACCGCTTTTGGACTTGACGTTAGGTGAACGACAGCTGATGTTGATGCAGTAGCAGTCCAACTCAGCTAATGTTGAGATGACAGCAGTCGGACCCGGCCGCAGAATCTAGCGGAAATCACCTATGGCTTTGGTGAACTGTTGTAGTATGTCTGTCTGCGACAGAAACACTCCTGTCGATCTCGGCGACCCGCGGCAGCCAAAAGATCGCCACCCTAAATTTTCTCCCAGCCTTGGTCTAATCTTGTACACGCGGTTACAACCGCATGCACGGTGTAGCGCTGATGAATATTTTGACCCGTCGAAATCTGAATCCACGCGCCCAATCCCCAAGGTTGTCCCATGACGGGTTATCGAGCGCGATGGTTCTATGCCGGCTCTTCTTCATCCGACCAATTGCGAGCTTCTCAATCCCTGAAGAGCTTCCTCCAAGAACTCAACACCACCGTGCGCTGGCCCCACGGTGGGCGCCAACTGTCGTGGTTTTGTCACGACAAGATGTCCTCGTGAGAGAACTTAGGTGTGAGGCCATCGCAACTATGTGGCGGCTTGAGAGGGGTTGGTCAGAATCGAGAGACGCGAGTTTACCCAGGTTTGGCCCCTCCGATGGAGGTAAAAGTCTATGTCCTGTTTTGTGTGTATTGATGATGAGGGTGATCTCGATTACAAGGGTGCGGGATCGCTACCTCTAATCTCAAGAGCCTCTAATCTGTCTATCTCTGATGACTTGAAGTTGTCCCTCTTGGGGCGCCTTACCCCTCCTTATATAGGTTGAAGGGGTAGGTTTACATGTAGAGTCCTACTAGGAGTAGACTAGGACTAGTCTCTCTTGGATCCTAATCCGGTTCTTCTTTCCCTTGTGAGGGAGTCTTTCCTTTCCTCGGGCCTTCTCTGTGAGCCGGCCCACCATAACATGAGCCAGCCCTCCCATGAGCCACCTTCCGGGCCGTGAATCCTTGTCGTTCGTCTGACCCACCTGCCGGGTCAGCAATGAGCCGCCAAGTCCCGGCCGGGTCATACTTCAGGTCGGGTTATATCGCGGGGTAATATCCCCGACAAAATCTGTCTTAAACATAACAGTCTGTAGTAATCTGTACTCTAACCATACTTCTGTAACTCTAAACATTCTTAAAAATTAGAACAGCATAAAGAATTTGTATAGCAACACTGTGTTAAAATTTCAGCTCAATATCACGTTCGAGTAAAAAATGAAAATTCGAACACTGGACGCAAAGTTTCTGTTTAAGATTCAGCATCGCTTCTACTCATCTAATGAATCATCCTAAAGACTCTACTTGGCACAGACACTAAATAAAACATAAAAACACAATCATAATTGTGTCAACACACAAAACAGAAAGGGAAAAGCAAAAATAAATTTATTCATTGGGTTGCCTCCCAACAAGCGCTATCATTTTACGCCCCTAGCTAGGCATAACGCATAGCTTCAAGTATTGTCATCTTTGGTTTTCAACTCTTCAATCACACAACTAGATTTCTTCAAGGATTTAGCATGCATACTCTCGATGACAACACTCCTAGGAAGAAGAAAAAAAAATTCATTTTTATAGATAGGGTCTTGACGTGGCTTGAGACTGCTTCGGTATTACCCCAAAGAGGAAGGGATGATGCAGCACAACGACGGTAAGTATTTCTCACAGTTATGAAACCAAGGTTATCGAACCAGTAGGAGGATCACCACCACCCAATAAGCAGCACCTGCACACAAACAACAAATACTTGCAACCCAACGCGAAAGAGAGGTTGTCAATCTCTCTACGATAAAAAGATAGATTAGGTAGTGATAGATAGGAGAGATAGATCTCTCAAGAGCACAAAATAAAAAGGGCAAATAAAATATACAGCAATATGTTTTTGGGTTTTGGTTTTGTAGATCTAAAAACAAAGATTGCAAAAAGATAGATCGGAAAGCAATATGTTGGAAAAGTAGACCCGGGGGCCGTAGGTTTCACTAGTGGCTTCTCTCATGAGTATAGCGCACGGTGGGTGAACAAATTACTGTTGGGCAATTGATAGAAAATCGAATAGTCATGACGATATCCAAGGCAATGATCATTATATAGGCATAACGTCCAAGATAGGTAGACCGACTCCTGCCTGCATCTACCTCTATTACTCCACACATCGACCGCTATCCAGCATGCATCTAGTGTATTAAGTTCATGGAAAAATGGAGTAATGCAATAAGAACGATGACACGATGTAGACAAGATCTATTCATGTAGGAATAGACCCCATCTTTTTATCCTTAATAGCAACGATACATGCGTGTCTTGCTGCCCCTTCTGTCCCTGGGAAAGAACACCGCAAGATCGAACCCTTCACAAAGCACCTCTTCCCATGGCAAGAAAAATCGATCTAGTAGGCCTAACTAAACCAAAGATTCGAAGAAGAAATACGAGGCTATAAGTAATCATGCATATAAGAGATCAAAGAAGACTCAAATAATATTCATGGATAGAAACTGATCATGAACTCAAAATTCATCGGATCCCAACAAACACACTGCAAAAGTTTACATCAAATAGATCTCTAAGAGACCATTGTATTGAGAATCATAAGAGAGGGAGAGGAAGCCATCTAGCTACTGCCTACGGACCCGTAGGTCTTTGGTGGACTACTCACGCATCATCGGAGAGGCACCTATGAGGAAGATGAACCCCTCCGTGATGGTGTTTAGATTGGATCTCGAGGTTCTGGAACTTGTGGTGGCTGGAATTGTGTTTCGTCGACTCCCCTAGGTTTTTGGAATATTTGGGAATTTATAGGCATCAGAGGCGGTGGAGAGGGGCCCCGAGGAGGGCACAACCCATCAGGGCGCGCCGGGGCCCCCCTGGCGCGCCCTGGTGGGTTGTGGTCTCCTCGGCCAACTCCCCCGGCACTTCTTTGGCCCATTGGGTGTCTTCTGGTCTAGAAAAAATCTCCAAAAAGTTTCTTCGCGATTGGACTCCGTTTGGTATTGATTTTCTGCGAAGTAAAAAAACAAGTAAAAACAACAACTGGCACTTTGGCACTATGCCAATAGGTTAGTCTCAAATAATGATATAATGTTGTTATAAAATGATTGTAAAACATCCAAGAATATAATATAACAGCATGGAACAAGCAAAAATTATAGATACGTTGGAGACGTATCAGGTCTCTTACTATTTCAACAAAGTCGGGATGAATACTAATCATTTTAAGATCTCCCTTGTGGCCACTAGGTCTAGCAACTTTGTTCTTAGTGACATGCGTGGTCTTGCCAATTTTTACGGGAGTTTTTTCAATAGTTTTAACAGAGGAAAAAGCCGAACCTAAGTTACTAAAGATTTCTTCCAACTTATCAATCCGGTAAGGGCTCTCCTCTATCCTTTCGTTAACTACGGTTTCTTTTTCCTTTAACAATTTAAAGGCATCTCCCGCCTTAGACCCAATTTTATTAGCGATATTATGCATTTTCTTATCCAAATTTTCAAGATGTTCTTTGGTAATCATCTTCTTTTCAATAGCATCTAATTTCTCCATAACATGTTCGAGAGTTAAAGTTGTTTCATTTATCATAAAAGGTGGTGATCCCACTAAGCTTCCCATAGCATTAAAAGCATCCAAAGATGGACACATCAAGAAATTCCCACCGGTAATCGTATCAAGGACGAATCTATACCAAGTGATGATACCCACATAAAAACTGCGAAGAAGAACAACGGTAGATTGCTTATGGATAGATCTATTATGAGCAGTGCAAATCCTATACCAAGCATCTTTTAGGTTCTCCCCTCCCCTTTGCTTAAAATTAAGAACTTCATTATTGGGAGTACAAGCAATAAAGGAAGAACTAGCCATAATGGTGTTGGAAATATGCCCTAGAGGCAATAATAAAGTGGTTATTATTACATTTCCTTTTTCATGATAATCGTTTATTATCCATGCTATAATTGTATTGATTGGAAACTTAATTGCATGTGTGGATACATAGATAACACTGTGTCCCTAGTATGCCTCTAGTAGACCAGCTCGTTGATCAAAGATGGTCAAGATTTCCTAGCCATAGACATGAGATGTCATTTGATAATGGGATCACATCATTAGGAGAATGATGTGATGGACAAGACCCAAACTATGAACATAGCATATGATCTTGTCAGTTTATTGCTATAGTTTTCTACATGTCAAGTATCTGTTCCTATGACCATGAGATCATGCAACTCACTGACACTGGAGGAATACCTTGTGTGTATCAAATGTCGCAACGTAACTGGGTGACTATAAAGATGCTCTACAGGTATCTCCGAAGGTGTCTGCTGGGTTGGCATGGATCGATACTGGGATTTGTTGCTCCATGTGACGGAGAGGTATCTCAGGGCCCACTCGGTAATACAACATCACAATAAGCCTTGCAAGCAAAGTGACTAAAGAGTTAGCCACGGGATCTTGTATTACGGAATGAGTAAAGAGACTTGCCGGTAACGAAATTGAACTAGGTATAGAGATACCGACGATCAAATCTCAGGCAAGTAACATACCGAAGAACAAAGGGAACAACATACGGGATTAACTGAATCCTTGACATAGAGGTTCAACCGATAAAGATCTTCGTAGAATATGTAGGAACCAATATAGGCATCCAGGTCCCACTATTGTTTATTGACCGTAGAGGTGTCTCGGTCATGTCTACATAGTTCTCGAGCCCGCAGGGTCTGCACACTTAACGTTCGGTGACGTTTAGGTAGTATTGAGATATATGTGTTGGTGACCGAAGGTTGTTCGGAGTCCCGGATGAGATCCTAGACATCACGAGGAGCTCTGGAATGGTCCGGAGGTAAAGATTTATATATAGGAAGTTGGTATTTGACTTCCGGAAAAGTTCCGAAATTTACCGGGGTTGCCGGAAGGGTTCCGAGGGTCCACCAGGTGGGCGCACCCACCCCAAAGGGCCCCATGGGCTATGGAAGGAGACAGACCAGCCACTAGTGGGCTGGCCGACCCCTCCAGCAAGGCCCATGCGGATGGGGAAGTGGGAAAAGGAAACCCCAAAGTGGGGAAGGAAATTCCAAGTAGGAAAGGGAAATCCTACTTGGAGTAGGATTGGTGGGAGGCTTGGCCTCCACCTCCTTCGGCCGAACCCCTAGGGGAAACCCTAGGGAGGCTGCCTCCTCCCCCCTCCCTCCTATATATACTAGAGGAATAGAGCCCCCAAAGACACACGGCCATGTGCTAGTTCTCTATTCTCTAGTTCCTCCACCAAATAGATTCCGGTAGTGCTTAGGTGAAGCCCTGCCGGGATAACTCACCATCACCACCACCACGCCGTCGTGCTGCTAGAGATCTCATCTACCTCTCCGCCCCCTCTTGCGTGATCAAGAAGGCGGAGAACATCATCGAGCTGTACGTGTGCTAAACGCGGAGGTGCCATCCGTTCGGCACTAGATCGTGATTGGATCGCGGAACGGATTGCGATTTGGATCGCGAAGACGTTCGACTACATCAACCGCGTTTCTTAACGCTTTCCGCTTAGCGATCTACAAGGGTACGTAGATCCACTCTCCCTCTCGTAGATGCTCATCACCATGGATAGATCTTGCGTGTGCGTCGGAAATTTTTTGTTTCCCATGCAACGTTCCCCTACAGTGGCATCATGAGCTAGGTCTATGCGTAGATGGGATCACGAGTAGAACACAATGGAGTTTGTGGGCGTTGATGCTCAGATTGCTTCCTCCCTTGGTCTTTTCTTGATTCAGCGGTATTGTGGGATGAAGCGGCCCGGACCAACCTTACTCGTATGCTTACGAGAGACCGGTTCCATCGACTGATATGTGACTTTGTTGCATTGAGATGGCTGGCGGGTGTCTGTCTCTCCCACTCTAGTTGGATCGGATTCGACAAAGGCGGTCCTTGAATAGCAATTTGTGTAATAGCAATTTGTGTATCACCGTTGTGGTTTTTGCGTAGGTAAGAATCGTTCTTGCTGGATACCCGTAGCAGGCATGTGAAACATGCAACAACAATTAGAGGACGTCTAACTTGTTTTTGCAGGGTATGTTGTGATGTGATATGGCCAATTACATGATGAGATATATGTGATGTATGAGATGATCATGTTTTGTATAGAATATCACAACTTGCATGTCGATGAGTACGGCAACCGGCAGGAGCCATAGGGTTGTCTTTAATTTATTTTCGCCGTTTTTGCTTTACTTTATCGCTATGAGTTAGCAATAGTCGTAGAAGCAACAGTTGGCGCAACAACCTCATGGCGACACGTTGATGGAGATCAAGATGATGGAGATCATGGTGTCATGCCGGTGACGATGGAGATCATGCCGGTGCTTTGGAGATGGAGATCAAAAGCACAAGATCATGGCCATATCATGTCACTTATGATTTGCATGTGATGTTAATCCTTTTATGCATCTTATTATGCTTAGGACGACGGTAGCATTATAAGGTGATCCCTCACTAAAATTTCAAGATAAAATTGTGTTCTCCCCGGGTGCAAGCCAGTGTTGCACATGCGGAACACTCGGGTTAAACTTGACGAGCCTAGCATGTACAGACATGACCTCGGAACACAAGAGACCGAAAGGTCGAACATGAGTCATATAGTAGATATGATCAACATGGAGATGTTCACCATTGAAACCACCTCATCTCACGTGATGATTGGACTTGGGTTGGTGGATTTGGATCATGTCACACTTAGACAACCTGAGGGATGTTGATTTGAGTGGGAGTTCTTAAGTAATATGATTAATTGAACTCATTATCATGAACATAGTCAAAGTGACTTTGTAAATTATGTTGTAGATCAATAGCTCGCGCTGTAGCTCCCCTGTTTTTATACGTTCCTAGAGAAAATAGAATTGAAAGATGATGGTAGCAATAATGCGGACTGGGTCCGTGATCTGAGGTTTGTCCTCATTGCTGCACAGAAGGCTAATGTCCTTAATGCACCGCTCGGTGCGCCACCCCCTCAAGCGTCATATGTAGATGTTGTGAACATCTGACAGCCACGTTCTGATGACTACTTGATAGTTCAGTGCGTCATGCATTACGGCTTAGAATTGAGGCTCCAAAACGTTTTGAATGTCACGGAACATATGAGATGTTCTAAGAGCTGAAATTGGGATCTCAGGCTCGTGCCCGTGTTGAGAGGTATGAGGCCTCCAACAAGATTCTATGCCTGCAAGATGAAGGAGAATAGCTCAATCGGTGAGCATGTGCTCAGATTGTCTGGGTGCTATAATCGCTTGAATCGAGTGGGAGTTGATCTTCCAGATAAGATAGTGGTTGATATAGTTCTCCAAGTCACTGCCACAAAGCTACTAGAGCTTCGTGATGAACTATGAAATGCCAGGGATGGAAATAATGATCCCCGAGCTATTCGTGATGTTTGACACCGCGAAGGTACAAATCAAGAAGGAGCATCAAGTGTTGATGCTTAGTAAAACCACTGGTTTCGAGAAGGGCAAGGGCAAGGAGGGAAACTTCAAGGATGGCAAGCCCGTTGCTGCTCTAGTAAAGAAACCCAAGGTTGAACCCAAACCCGAGACTGAGTGCTTCTATTATGAGGAGAACGGTCACTGAAGCGGGACAGCCCTAGATACTTGGTAGATAAGAAGGCTGGCAACGTCAACAAAAGTATATTTGATATACGTTTTATTCATGTGTACCTTGCTAGTACTCCTAGTAGCACCTGGGTATTAGATACCGGTTCAGTTGCTAAATGTTGGTAACTCGAAATAAAAGCTACAGAATAAATGGAGACTAGCTAAGGGCGAGGTGATGATGAGCGTTGGAAGTGTTTCCAAGGTTGATGTGATCACCATCGCACGCTCTCTCTACCTTCGGGATTAGTGATGAACCTAAATAAATGTTATTTGGTGTTTGCGTTGAGCATAAACGTGATTAGATCGTGTTTATTGCAATACGGTTATTCATTTAAGTTAGAGAATAATGGTTATTCTGTTTACATGAATAATACCTTCAATGGTCATGCACCCAATGTGAATGGTTCATTGAATCTCGATCGTAGTAATACACATGTTCATTGATGCCAAAAGATGCAAAGTTAATAATGATAGTACCACATACTTGTGGCACTGCCGCCAAGGTCATATTGGTGTAAAGCGCATGAAGAAACTCCATGCTGATGGATCTTTTGACTCACTCGATTTTGAATCGGTTGAGACATGAGGACCATGCCTCTTGGGCAAGATGACTAAGACCCCGTTTTCCGATATGATGGAGCGGGCAAGTGACTTATTGGAAATGATACATGTTGATGTAGCAATCCAATGAGTGTTGAAGCGTGCGGTGGATATCGCTATTTTCTTACCTTCACTGATGATTTGAGTAGATATGGGGATATTTACTTAATGAAACACAAGTCTGAAACGTTTGAAAAGTTCAAACAAATTCAGAGTGAAGTTTGAGCTCATCGTGACAAGAAGATAAAATGTCTATGATATGATCGTGGAGGTAAATATCTAAGTTACACGTTTGGTATACAACTCAAGACAATGTGGAAGTTGTTTCACAACTCACGCCACCTGGAACACCATAGTGTGATGGTGTGTCCGAACGTCGTAGTCGTGCTCTATTGGATATGGTGCATACTATGATGTCTCTTATCGATTTGCCACTATCGTTTTGGGGGTTATGAATTAGAGACAACTACATTCACTTTAAATAGGGCACCATCTAAGTCCGTTGAGATCACACCGTATGAATTTTGGTTTGGCAGAAACCTAAGCTGTCATTTCTCAGAGTTTGGGAATGCAACGCTTATGTCTGATAAGCTCGATCCCAAAGCGGAAAAATGCATCTTGATAGGATACCCTAAGGAAACAGCTGGGTATACCTTCTATCTCAGATCCAAGGGCAAAGTGTTTGTTGCTAAAAACGGATCCTTTCTCGAGAAAGAGTTTCTCTCGAAAGAATTGTGTGGGAGGAAGATAGAACTTGATGAGGTTATTGAACCGTCACTTTAGTTGGATGGTAGCACGACGCAGAAAGATGTTTCTGTGGCGCCTGCACCGAATGAAGAGGAAGTTAATGATGATAATCATGACACTTCGGATCAAGTTACTACTGAACCTCGTAGGCCGACAAGAACTCGTACCGCCTCTGAGTGGTACGTCAATCCTGTCTTGGAGGTCATGTTGTTAGAAAACAGTGAACCTATGAGCTATGAAGAAGCGATGGTGGTCCCGGATTCCAACAAATGGCTAGGAGCCATGAAATCCGAGAAAGGATCAAATGACTTGCCCGTTGAACGGCAGGCCGTTGAGTACAAATGGACCTTTAAGAAGAAGACAGACGCTGATGGCAAATGTCACCATTTATAAAGCTCGACTTGTCGCAAAGAACTTTCCGACAAGTTCAAGGAGTTGACTACGATGAGACTTTCTCACCCGTAGCGATGCTAAAAGTCTGTTGGAATTATGTTAGCAGTTGCTGCATTTTTCGATTATGAAATCTGGCAGATGGATGTCAAAACATCGTTTCCTTAACGGTTTCCTTGAGGAAAGGTTGTATGTGATACAACCGGAAGGTTTTTTCAGCCCTAAGGATGCTAAAATGTATGCAAGCTCTAGCGATCCTTCTATGAACTGGAGCAAGCATCTCGGAGTTGGAATATACGCTTTGATGAGATGATCAAAGTTTTTGGGTCTATACAAAGTTTATGAGAAACTTGTATTTACAATAAAGTGAGTGGGAGCACTATAGAATTTCTGATAAGTATATGTGAATGACATATTGTTGATCGGAAATGATGTAGAATTTCTGGAAAGCATAAAGAGTTGTTTGAAAGGAGTTTTTCAAAGGAAGACCTGGAATGAAGCTACTTAAATATTGGGCATCAGGATCTATAGAAATAGATCAAGACGTCTGATAAGACTTTCAATAAGTACATACCTTGACAAGATTTTGAAAGAGTTCAAAATGGATCAGTCAAAGAAAGAGTTCTTGCCTGATTTGTAAGGTGTGGAGTTGAGTGAGACTCAAAGCTCGACCACGGCAGAAGAAAGAGAAAGGACGAAGGTCGTCCCTTATGTCTTATCCATAGGCTCTGTATAGTATGCCATGCTGTGTACCGCACCTGGTGTGTGCCTTGCCATGAGTCTGTCAAGGGGTACAAGAGTGGTCCAGGAGTGGATCACTGGATAACGGTCAAAATTATCCTTAGTAACTAAAGGACTAAGGAAATGTTTCTCGATTATGGAGGTGATAAAGAGTTCTTCGTAAAGGGTTACGCCGATGCAAGCTTTGACACCAATCCGGATGACTCTGAGTAGCAATCCGGATACGTATAGTGGAGCAGCCATTTGGAATAGCTCCAAGTGGAGCGTGGTAGCATCTGCAGTATGACATAGATTTGCAAAGAACACACGGATCTAAATGTTGCAGACCGTTGACTAAAACCTCTCTCACATGCAAAACATGATCGAACCCCAGAACTCATTGGGTGTTAGATTCATTACAATGTAAATCACATAGTGATGTGAACTAGATTATTGACTCTAGTGCAAGTGGGAGACTGTTGGAAATATGCCCTAGAGGCAATAATAAAGTGGTTATTATTATATTTCCTTATTCATGATAATCGTTTATTATCCATGCTATAATTGTATTGATTGGAAACTCAATTGCATGTGTGGATACATAGACAACACTGTGTCCCTAGTGTGCCTCTAGTAGACTAGCTCGTTGATCAAAGATGGTCAAGGTTTCCTAGCCATAGACATGAGATGTCATTTGATAATGGGATCACATCATTAGGAGAATGATGTGATGGACAAGACCCAAACTATGAACATAGCATATGATCGTGTCAGTTTATTGCTATAGTTTTCTGCATGTCAAGTATCTGTTCCTATGACCATAAGATCATGCAACTCACTGACACCGGAGGAATACCATGTGTGTATCAAACATCGCAACTTAACTGGGTGACTATAAAGATGCTCTATAGGTATCTCCGAAGGTGTCTGTTGGGTTGGCATGGATCGAGACTGGGATTTGTTACCCCATGTGATGGACAGGTATCTTAGGGCCCACTCGGTAATACAACATCACAATAAGCCTTTCAAGCAAAGTGACTAAAGAGTTAGCCACGGCATCTTGTATTACGGAACGAGTAAAGAGACTTGTCGGTAACGAGATTGAACTAGGTATAGAGATACCGACGATCAAATCTCGGGCAAGTAGCATACCGAAGAACAAAGGGAATAGCATACGTGATTAACTGAATCCTTGACATAGAGGTTCAACTGATAAAGATCTTCGTAGAATATGTAGGAACCAATATGGGCATCCAGGTCCTGCTATTGGTTATTGACCGTAGAGGTGTCTCGGTCATGTCTACATAGTTCTCGAGCCCGCAAGGTCTGCACACTTAACGTTCGGTGACGTTTCGGTAGTATTGAGATATATGTGTTGGTGACCGAAGGTTGTTCGGAGTCCCGGATGAGATCCCGGACATCACGAGGAGCTCCGGAATGGTCCGGAAGTAAAGATTTATATATATGAAGTTGGTATTTGACTTTCGGAAAAGTTCCGGAATTTATCGGGGTTGCCGGAAGGGTTCCGGGGTCCACCAGGTGGGCCCACCCACTCCAAAGGGCCCCATGGGCTGTGGGAGGAGACAGACCAGCCCCTGGTGGGCTGGCCGACCCCTCCACCAAGGCCCATGCGGCTGGGGAAGTGGGAAAAGGAAACCCCAAAGTGGGGAAGGAAATTCCAAGTAGGAAAGGGAATCCTACTTGGAGTAGGATTGGTGGGAGGTTTGGCCTCCACCTCCTTCGGCCGAACCCCTAGGGGAAACCCTAGGGAGGCTGCCTCCTCCCCCCTCCCTCCTATATATACTAGAGGAATAGAGCCCCCAAAGACACAGGACCACGTGCTAGTTCTCTATTCTCTAGTTCCTCCACCAAAAGATTTCGGTAGTGCTTAGGCGAAGCCCTACCGGGATAACTCACCATCACAACCACCACGCCGTCATGCTACTGGAGATCTCATCTACCTCTCCACCCCTCTTACTGGATCAAGAAGGCGGAGATCGTCATCGAGTTGTACATGTGCTGAACGCGGAGGTGCCGTCCGTTCGGCGCTAGATCGTGATTGGATCGCGGGACGGCTTGCGATTTGGATCGCGAAGACGTTCGACTACATCAACCACGTTTCTTAACGCTTCCTGCTTAGGGATATACAAGGGTACGTAGATCCACTCTCCCGCTCATAGATGCTCATCACCATGGATAGATCTTGCGTGTGTGTAGGAATGTTTTTGTTTCCCATGCAACGTTCCCCTACAAATGGCAAGGCAAGAGATCTGACGAGAAAGAGGCAAACGAAAAAGAGGGCGAATAAAACGGAAAATTGGTGAAGTAGGGGAGAGGAAAATGAGAGGCAATGGCAAATAATGTAATTGCAAGGAGATGAGATTTGTGATTAGGAACCTGGTAGATGATGATGGTGTCTCCTCGGCGCCAGAGATTGGCACGTAGAAGAGACCGCTTCCTCCCCGGCAACGGCGCCAGAAAACTCCTTGACGTGGCTTGAGATTGTGTCGGTATTTCCCCAAAGAGGAAGGGATGATGCAGCACAGAGACGGTAAGTATTTCCCTCAGTTATGAAACCAAGGTATCGAACCAGTAGGAGGATCACCACCACCTAATAAGCAGCACCTGCACACAAATAACAAATACTTGCAACCCGACGCGAAAGAGAGGTTTTCAATCTCTCTACAGTAAAAAGATAGATTAGGTACTGATAGATTGGAGAGACAGATCTCTCAAGAACACAAAATAAAAAGGGCAAATAAAAAGTGCAGCAATATATTTTTGGGTTTTTGGTATAGTAGATTTGAAAACAAAAGAGGCAAAAAGATAGATCGGAAAGCAATATGTTGGAAAAGTAGACCCGGGGGCCGTAGGTTTCACTAGTGGCTTCTCTCATGAGTATAGCACACGGTGGGTGAACATATTACTGTTGGGCAATTGATAGAAGATCAAATAATCATGACGATATCCAAGGCGATGATCATTATATAGGCATCACGTCCAAGATAAGTAGACCGACTCCTGCCTGCATCTACCACTATTACTCCACACATCGACCGCTATCCAGCATGCATCTAGTGTATTAAGTTCATGGAAAAATGGAGTAATGCAATAAGAACGATGACATGATATGGACAAGATCTATTCATGTAGGAATAGACCCCATCTTGTTATCCTTAATGGCAATGATACATGCGTGCCTTGCTGCCCCTTTTGTCACTAGGAAAGGACACCGCAAGATCGAACCCATCACAAAGCACCTCTTCCCATGGCAAGAAAAATCGATCTAGTAGGCCTAACTAAACCAAAGATTCGAAGAAGAAATACGAGGCTATAAGTAATCATGCATATAAGAGATCAAAGAAGACTCAAATAATATTCATGGATAGAAACTGATCATGAACTCAAAATTCATCGGATCCCAACAAACACACCGCAAAAGTTTACATCAAATAGATCTCCAAGAGACCATTGTATTGAGAATTAAAAGAGAGAGAGGAAGCCATCTAGCTACTGCCTACGGACCCGTAGGTCTATGGTGGATTACTCACGCATCATCGGAGAGGCACCTATGAAGGAGATGAACCCCTCCGTGATGGTGTTAGATTGGATCTCGAGGTTCTAAATATTTGGGTATTTATAGGCATCACAGGCGGTGGAGAGGGGTCCCGTGGAGGGCACAACCCATCAGGGCATGCCGGGGGCCCCCTGGCGCGCCCTGGTGGATTGTGCTCTCCACAGCCCACCACTCTGGCACTTCTTTGGCCCACTGGGTGTCTTCTGGTCCAGAAAAATTTACAAAAAGTTTCGTCGCGATTGGACTCCGTTTGGTACTGATATTCTACGAAGTAAAAAAACAAGCAAAAACAGCAACTGGCATTTTGGCACTATGTCAATAGGTTAGTCCCAAAAAATGATATAAAGTTTCTATAAAATGATTGTAAAACATCCTAGAATGATAATATAACAGCATGAAACAAGCAAAAATTATAGATACATTGGAGACGTATCAGCCAACCCCAAGGAAACAAAAGAAATACAAAGGTAAGTGCACAAACTCCTCGAAAATGGGTATGTGCTGTTCTTGTTATTCTTGTGCCTAAGAAAGATGGTAGTATGCGCATGTGTTCCGATTGCCTTCCCATTAATGCTATCACCATTAGGTATCGCCATCCAATTCCATGCCTTGATGACATGCTAGATGAACTATGTGGTGCCACAATTTTCTCTAAAATTGATCTTGAAAGTGACTACTATAAAATACGCATGTAAGACGGTGACGAATGGCAAAAGGCTTTCAAAACCAAATTTGGCCTTTATGAATGTTTAGTTATGCCTATGGGTCTATCTCAAGCGCCTAGTACATTCATGTGTGTGATTCATTATGTCCTTCGACATCTCATTGGATATTGTGTTGTTGTCTACTTTAATGATATTCTTGTGTTTAGCAAATCTCTAGAAGAGCATGTGTCACATGCTAGGGAAGTTTTGTAAGTCCTTTGAAAAGAGTAACTTTATGCAAATATGGAAAAAAGCACTTTCGGTGTTGACAAGCTTGTTTTCTTTGGATTTGTTGTCTCCTCTAAGGGTGTTCAGGTTGATAAATCAAAAATTGATGCAATTAAAACTTGGCCCCTACCGATGAACTTGCAACGAGTGTGTAGTTTCCTTGGCTTAGCCGGCTTTTATTATCGATTTGTTAAGGATTTTAGCACCATTCCATCTTCGTTAAATGCTTTAAGTAAGAAGAATACTCCTTTTGTTTGGGGATCATCCCAAGACACCGCATTTCATGAGCTTAAAACATTTCTTACACATGCACCTTTGCTCACATTACCCAAATTTGATAAAACATTTGAAGTGTATTGTGACGCTAGTGGTAATGGCATAGGAAGTGTGTTAATGCAAGAGAAACACCCAATTGCATACTTTAGTGAAAAACTTTCCGGTGCACAACTTAACTACCCCATATATGGCATGGAATTATACGCTTTGGTGAGAGTTTTGCATGTTTGGGAACATTATCTTCGACCACATGAATTTGTATTCATACCGATCATGAAACGCTTAAGTACCTTAAAGGTCAAACGAAGTTGAACAAACGGCATGCTAAATGGAGTGAATTCATTGAATCCTTTCCCTATGTCATTAAGTACATCAAGAGTCAAGAAAATGTTGTGACGGATGCCCTTTCCCACAAATGCATGCCATTTTACTCAACTTGAATTGAATGTCATTGGTTTTAAGCATATCAAAGACTTCTATACGCATGATGTTTCATTTGCTAGTCCCTATGCCAAATGTCTAGCTAACAATTGTTGGGAGAAATATTATATGAAAGATGACTATCTTATGCGTGCTAACAAACTTTGCATACCCGAGTCTTCTCTTCGTTTGTTGCTTTTGCAAAAGGCTCATAGTGGAGGACACATGGGTCACTTTGGACACGACGAGACATTTGCCACTCTCTCCCACTAGTACTTTTGGCCAAAGATGTTTCGTGATGTGTCACGCTTCACCAACTGTATCTTGCTTTTGCAAGGGGCTCACAGTGGAGGACTCATGTGTCACTTTGGACGCGACGAGACATTTGCCACGCTCTCCCACTAGTACTTTTGGCTAAAGATGTTTGGTGATGTGGCACGCTTCACCAACCGTTGCTCTACATGTCGCCAAGCTAAATCAAAAGCTCAGTCCCATGGTCTATACATGCCACTTCCAATACCTTTTGCACCTTGGGAAGATATAAGCAAGGACTTTGTGCTTGGTTTGCCAAGAACTAAGAATGTTCATGATTCCGTATTTGTTGTTGTGGATCGGTTTTCCAAAATGGCACATTTCCTTCCATGTCACAAGATCGACGATGATTCACATGTTGCAAATCTTTTATGTAGGGAAATCTTGAGACTACATGGAGTTCCCAACACAATTGTGTAAGACCACGACATCAAGTTCCTAGGCTCCTTTCGAAAGACGATATGCCCTGATGTCTACTACGCAACTTTATTCTTGTAGACTTTGTTGGGCCTCCAAGCGCAGAGTTTTGTAGGACAGTAGCAATTTTCCCTCAAGTGGATGACCTAAGGTTTATCAATCCGTGGGAGGTGTAGGATGAAGATGGTCTCTCTCAAACAACCCTGCAATCAAATACAAGAAATCTCTTGTGTCCCCAACACACCCAATACAATGGAAAATTGTATAGGTGCACTAGTTCGGCAAAGAGATGGTGATACAAGTGCAATATGGATGGTAGATATAGGTTTTTGTAATCTGAAAATATAAAAACAGCAAGGTAGCAAGTAACAAAAGTGAGCACAAACGGTATTGCAATGCTTGAAAACAAGGCCTAGGGTCCGTACTTTCGCTAGTGCAATCTCTCAACAATGCTAATATAATTGGATCACATAACCATCCCTCAACGTGCAACGAAGAATCACTCCAAAGTTCTTATCTAGCGGAGAACATAAGAAGAAATTGTTTGTAGGGTACGAACCCACCTTAAAGCTATTCTTTCCGATCGATCCATCCAAGAGTTTGTACTAAGATAACATCAAGTTATCCTTTCCGTTCGATCTATCTAAGAGTTCGTACTAGAATAACACCATATGATACGCATCAACCAACTCTAATGTCACCAAGATACTCCAATGCCACTACAAGTATCCATGAGTTAATTATACGATACACATCAAACAATTTCAGATTCATAATACTCAATCCACACAAAGAACCTCAAAGAGTGCCCCAAGATTTCTATCGGAGAAAGTAGGACAAGAACGTGTATCAACCCCTATGCATAGATTACCCCAATGTCACCGCGGGAATCCGCAAGTTGAGTACCAAAACATATATCAAGTGAAACAATAGAACACCCCATTGTCACCACGGGTATCCGCATGCAAGACATATATCAAGTGTTCTAAAATCCATAAAAGTATTCAGTCCGGTAACGAAATCTCAAAGGGAAAACTCAATTCATCACAACTAGATAGAGAGGGAAACACATCATATGATCCGACTATATTAACAAATCCTGTGATACATCAAGATCGTGACATCTCAAGAACACGAGAGATAGAGATTGAACACATAGCTATTGGTACACACCCTCAGCCCCGAGGGTGGACTACTCCCTCCTCGTCATGGCCTCCGCCGGGACGATGAAGATGGCCACCGGAGATGATCTACCCTCTCCGGCAGGGTACTGGAACGCCTCCAGATTGGTTTTTCGTCGATACAGAGAGTTGTGACGGCGGAGCAAAGAGTCTAGAGTTATTTTTGGGGGTTTCCGAATATTTTGGAATTTATAGGCATCGGAGGCGGTGGAGAGGGGCCCCGAGGAGGGCACAACCCATCAGGGCACGCCGGGGCCCCTTGGCGCGCCCTGGTGGGTTGTGGTCTCCACGGCCCACCTCTCCGGCGCTTCTTTGGCCCACTGGGTGTCTTCTGGTCCAGAAAAAATCTCCAAAAAGTTTCGTCGAGATTGGACTCTGTTTGGTATTGATTTTCTGCGAAGTAAAAAACAAGCAAAAACAACAACTGGCACTTTGGCACTATGTCAATAGGTTAGTCCCAAAAAATGATATAAAGTTACTATAAAATGGTTGTAAAACATCCAAGAATGATAATATAACATCATGGAACAAGCAATAATTGTAGATACGCTGGAGACGTATCAGCATCCCCAAGCTTAATTCCTACTCGTCCTCGAGTAGGTCAATGATAAAAACAGAATTTCTAATGTGGAATGCTGCCTAACATGTTCATCTCATATTTTTTTCTTTTGTATAGCATGGACATTTGGACTTGTAATGATTCAAAGCAATAGTCTAGTTTTAACATAATGACTTCCATACTCAAGCATGTCAACACGCAACCATGTCTTTCAAAATATCAACACTAAAGAAAGTTATCCCTAGCCCATCATGCTCAATCATTGATCCATTCATGAAACACACTCAAATATTAGCTATACCCAATGCTCAAGTACGATTATAGTGCCCCCTAGTTGCTTCATTATAGGAGAAGATGGAGACTCAAAGTAAAAATAAAAAATGCATAAAGTAAATAGATAGGCCCTTCGCAGAGGGAAGTAGGGATTTGTAGAGGTGCCAGAGCTCAAGGTTTTAAATTGAGAGAGAAAAATATTTTGGGTGGCATGCTTTTCCTATCAACGAAAATGACAAAGTAGCTCACAATACTTTCCATGCTAGATATATCATAGGCGGTTCCCAAACAGAAAATAAAGTTTATTCATTTTTTCACCAAACTTTCACTTTCCATGGCGGGCCGTATCCACGGTTGCCTTCCATACCAACACTTTCCAAGGAATTTATTATTTAACAACATAAAGTAAATATTATTTTTTTTATTTTTCATTTCGGGAATGGGCATCCCTATTACCGCCGCACTCTTGTGCAATGACAAGTGAATAAACATTCATCTTGAGAATAACACATCTAGCATGGAAAAATATTGGACACTCCCCACCGTTTCATGAGCGGTACGGGCACACAAAAGAGAAAATTTATTTTGAAAATTTAGAGATGGCACATACAAATTTTCTTGGAACGGCATGGAAATACCGCATATAGGTAGGTATGGTGGACTCATAAGGCAAAAATTGGTTTAAGGATTTTGGATGCACAAGTAGTATTTCTACTTAGTACAAATGGAGGCTAGCAAATAGATTGGGAAGCAACCAAACCCAGAAACGAAAATTCACATAAGTGAACAATGATCATAACTAACACCGAATAATGCACCACAAGTAGGATGTAACTTCAATGCATAACTATTGACTTTCGTGCATGCATAGGGAATCACAAACCTTAACACCAATATTCCTACTAAGCATAATTACTCACTAACATGACTCACATATTACTATCATCATGTTTCAAAACTATTACAAAGAATCAAGTTTAATTTGTCCAATGATCTTCATGAAAGTTTTTATTATATCCTCCTTGGATATCTATCACTTTGGGACTAGTTTCATATATTGCCATTGCTTTTTGGCAAGCTCAAACAAATTTAAGTGAAGCACATGAGCAAATGACAAGCTACTCTCAAAAGATATAAGTGAAGATCAATGAGTAGTCAAACAATTAAGTAGCTATGTGAGGACTCTCTCTCAATAAAGATTTTCAGATCTAAGTATTTTATTCAAGCAACAAACTAAAAAAAAATAGAACTCCAAGAATAGCACGCATCATGTGAAAGAATAAAAATTTAGGCTCAACATAGGCTAACCGATAGTTGACGAAGAGAGGTGGGATGCGTAGCATCCCCAAGCTTAGATGCTTGAGACTTCTTGAAATATTTAATTGGGGTGCCTTGGGCATCCCCAAGCCTGAGCTTTTGTATCTCGTTCAATCCTCTCGTATCCAGGTTTCACCTATTCTCAAAAACTTCATCCACACAAAACTCGAAAAGAACTCGTGAGATAGGTTAGTACACATAAGAACAAATCAACACTTCCTGTACTGCCAAGACAAGTTGCACAATAATTTTTAAACATCATCTACTGTTTACGATCGTTTCCACAATTTATATCTACCAATATAGGCTATGGAAACTATAGGATAAGTAGATAACGAAACTATGAAAGCAATCTGTCCAAACAGAACAGTCTGTAGTAATCTATTAAACTAGTGTACTTCTGTAACTCAAAAAATTATGAAAATTTAGGACAAGCTAAATAATTTATATGACAACACTGTGTAAAAATTTCAGAAACTTTCCACGTCCAGTAAAATATGAAAATTCAAACACTACAGAGAAAGTTTCTTTTTTTACACAGCACATATCAAACATGCAATGCAAGCATCCTAAAGGCAATTCTTGGAACTTTTTATTGAAAAACAAGATTATAAATAAAACCTAACATAGAACAACAAAATAAAATGATGCTCCAAGCAAAACACATATTATGTGATGAATAAAAATATAGCTCTAAGTAAGATATATCGATAGTGTTGAAGTCGAAAGAGGGGATGCCTTCCGGGGCATCCCCAAGCTTAGGCGCTTGAGTCTTCCTTGGATATTACCTTGGGGGTGCCTTGGGCATACCCAAGCTTAGGTTCTTGTCACTCCTTATTCTCCTCATATCGGTGTCTCACCCAAAACTTGAAAACTTCAATCACACAAAACTCAACGGAACTTCATGAGATGGGTTAGTGTAATAAAGATAAATCATTCACTTAGGTACTGTCAAGACAAGATTCATAATTGTTACCACATTATACCTACTGTATTATACCATTCCCATAATTTATACCACTAAATATAAGCTATGGAAACACTAAAACAAGCAAACTATGCATGCAAAACATAATCTGTCAAAAACAGAACAGTCTGTGAAGATCTGATGTGTAACCATACTTCCCTGTCTCTAAAACTTCTGCAAAATTAGTACAACCTGAAGAATTTGTATAAGAAGACTGTGTAAAAATTTCAGATCATTATCACGCTCCAGTAAAAAATGAAAATTCCTGTACTGGAGTCAAAAGTTTCTGTTTTGGTTCAGCATCAATTCTACTCATCTTGTGAGTCATCCCAAAGGCTTTACTTGGCACTTTATTGAAATAAAAGACACAAAACATGATTACTACAGTAGATTAACCATATGAACACACAAAAACAGAAAGTAAAAGTGTTGGGTTGTCTCCCAACAAGCGCTTTTCTTTAAAGCCTTTTAGGTAGGCATGATGATTTCAATGATGCTCACATAAAAAAGTAGTAAATAAAACATGCAAGAGAGCATCATGAATCTTATGACAAGCACATTTAAGTCTAACCCACTTCCTATGCATAGGGATTTTGTGAGCAAACAATTTATGGGAGCAAGAATCAATTAGCATAGGAAGGCAAAAGAAGCATAACTTCAAAACTTTGAACACATAGGGAGGAAACTTGGTATTATTGCAATTCCTACAAACATATGTTCCTCCCTCATAATAGTTTTCAGTAGCATCATGAAGGAATTCCACAATATAACTATCACATAAAGCATTCTTTCCGTGATGCACAAGCATAGAATTTTCATTACTCTCCACATAAGCAAATTCCTTCTCATTCATAATAGTGTGAGCATCAAATGAAACTCGAATACTATAAATTGTTTCCACATTAAAAGAGTAATGCTCAGTAAAAGGATATTCAAAATTATGATAATAATTATCACTACTTTTTATAACATAAGTATCATCACAATAATCATCATAAGTAGCAACTTTCTTCTCATCATAGTCAAGTGAAACCTCTTCCGAAATAGTGGAATCATTACTAAATAAAGTCATGACCTCTCCAAATCCACATTTATCATTATAATAAAATTCAACACCCTCCAAAATAGTGGGATTATAATTATCTAAAGTTGACACTCTTCCAAACCCACTTTCATAAATATCATAATCATCATAAATAGGAGGCATGCAATCATCATAACAAATTTGATCATTCAAAGTAGGGGAACTAAAAAGATCATCTTCATTAAGCATAACATCCCCAAGCATGGGACAAACATTAATTGCAGCAAATAAATTCTCAAACATGTCATTCTCATCAAACATAGCATCCCCAAGCTTGTGGCTTGGCATATCATAAGCATAATCACTCTCATCATCAATAGTATGAATAGCACCAATAGCATAACAATTATTATCATCATAATTTACCAAGTTGGTGCCAAAAAGATTTTCAAGATTATAAGAAGTATCATTTTCTTCCCAATCATAGTCATCACAACAAGCAATAGCCATAACAAAATCATCATCAAGTGTATCATCTTCCACAATTATTTTTGATTCATCCTCGTGAGGCACAACAATAATAGGAGCAGCATCATTTGGGAGAGATACCTTTTTACCTCTACTCTTTCTTCTTTTATTCTTCTTCACCACATCATGTGTGGGTTTAATTAATTTCTTCGAGCTTCTTATTGATGAGATTGGTTGAATAGGGAGTTCCTCCTCGTCACCTATTTCATCATGAGAGACAATAGGAGGGAAAGTGGAAATCTTTACCCTTTCATTAGTATTCCTTTTATATTCTATTGGCTTTCCCATCTTTCTATAGTTGGCAATATAAGCATTCTCATTGCAATATACCATGCAAAACATATAGATAATTTTTAGATTAGTTTCAATGTCGTCCGTGAGAATGAATACTTCAAACCAACTATTTTTATGTGTCAATTCTTCACTTCCCAAAAATAGAGAAAGTTCATTATAAAGTTCAAGGGTGATCAAGTCATTACAATATTTGGCCATGATTTGATCATGAAATAGTTTGCATTGGAAATTAAGATGACCAACTTTATTGCAAAGTTCACAAGTAATAGGACAAAGAGAACACAATTTTGTAGCAAATTCATCTATCACTTTGAGCAAAAAATTGGTTCTATCATGTTTATGCTTCTTACAAAATCTATCATCCCTATAAGGCACGTCTTCACAAACTTTATGCACTCCACAAAAATTGACATGCTTATAATAAACATTTTTTATCATGACTAGTGCAATCATCATTAGTATTCTGGATATTCATAGCATTCATACTAACAACATTGCAATCATGCTCATCATTCAAGGAATCCTCATTAAGTATTTTCATAATTTCTTCCTCTACAAGTTGAGCACAATTTTCTGACTCCTTATTTTCACGAAAGACATTATAAAGACGATACAAATGATGCAACCTAAACTCCATTTTTTTGTAGTTTTCTTTTATAAAACCAAACTAGTGATAAAACAAGAAACTAAAAGATTTAATTGCAAGATCTAAAGATATACCTTCAAGCACTCACCTCCCCGGCAACGGCGCCAGAAGAGAGGTTGATGTCTACTACGCAACTTTATTCTTGTAGACTTTGTTGGGCATCCAAGCGCAGAGTTTTGTAGGACAGTAGCAATTTTCCCTCAATTGGATGACCTAAGGTTTATCAATCCGTGGGAGGTGTAGGATGAAGATGGTCTCTCTCAAACAACCCTGCAATGAAATACAAGAAATCTCTTGTGTCCCCAACACAGCCAATACAATGGCAAATTGTATAGGTGCACTAGTTCGGCGAAGAGATGGTGATACAAGTGCAATATGGATGGTAGATATAGGTTTTGTAATCTGAAAATATAAAAACAGCAAGGTAGCAAGTAATAAAAGTGAGCACAAACGGTATTGCAATGCTTGAAAACAAGGCCTAGGGTCCGTACTTTCGCTAGTGAAATCTCTCAACAATGCTAATATAATTTGATCACATAACCATCCCTCAACGTGCAATGAAGAATCACTCCGAAGTTCTTATCTAGCGGAGAACATAAGAAGAAATAGTTTGTAGGGTACGAAACCACCTTAAAGCTATTCTTTCCGATCGATCCATCCAAGAGTTCGTACTAAGATAACATCAAGTTATCCTTTCCGTTCGATCTATCTAAGAGTTCGTACTAGAATAACACCATATGATATGCATCAACCAACTCTAATGTCACCTAGATACTCCAATGTCACCACAAGTATCCATGAGTTAATTATACGATACGCATCAAAAAAATTCAGATTCATAATACTCAATCCACACAAAGAACCTCAAAGAGTGCCCCAAGATTTCTATCGGAGAAAGTAGGACAAGAACGTGTATCAACCCATATGCATAGATTACCCCAATGTCACCCCGGGAATCCGCAAGTTGAGTACCAAAACATATATCAAGTGAATCAATAGAACACCCCATTGTCACCACGGGTATCCGCATGCAAGACATATATCAAGTGTTCTCAAATCCATAAAAGTATTCAATCCGGTAACGAAATCTCAAACGGAAAACTCAATTCATCACAACTAGATAGAGAGGGAAACACATCATATGATCCGACTATATTAACAACGCCCGTGATACATCGAGATCGTGACATCTCAAGAACACGAGAGAGAAAGAGAGAGAGAGAGAGAGAGAGAGAGAGAGAGAGAGATTGAGTACATACCCTCAGCCCCAAGGATGGACTACTCCCTCCTCGTCATGGCCTCTGCCGGGATGATGAAGATCGCCACCGGTGATGATCTACCCTCTTCGACAGGGTACTGGAACGCCTCCAGATTGGTTTTTCGTCGATACAGAGAGTTGCTGCGGCGGAGCGAAGAGTCTAGAGTTATTTTTGGGGGTTTCCGAATATTTGGGAATTTATAGGCATCGGAGGCGATGGAGAGGGGCCCCGAGGAGGGCACAACCCATCAGGGCGCGTGGGGCCCCCTGGCGCGCCCTGGTGGGTTGTGGCCTCCACGGCCCACCTCTCCGGCACTTCTTTGGCACACTGGGTGTCTTCTAGTCCAGAAAAAATCTCCAAAAAGTTTCGTCGCGTTTGGACTCCGTTTGGTATTGATTTTCTGCGAAGTAAAAAACAAGCAAAAACAACAACTGGCACTTTGGCACTATGTCAATAGGTTAGTCCCAAAAAATGATATAAAGTTGCTATAAAATGGTTGTAAAACATCCAAGAATGATAATATAACAACATGGAACAAGCAAAAATTATAGATACGTTGTAGACGTATCATGCGCCAAGCTCTGAATCAAGCTACTCTTCTCTTCGACCTATCATCCACAAACCGACAGCCAAATGGAGGTCTCCAACCGGACGTTGTCTACGCTACTTCGTGTGTTGATCAAGAAGAACATACAGGAATGGGAAGAGTCACTAGTAGAGAAATGGCTAGCCACAACTCTTGTTGGTGGCGCACCATTTTTCGCCGATGCCAGCACTAATATTTTCAAATATCTCTAGCGTCGCCCATGTTGGTACGCCATCGCTAGTTGCATAGTGCTGGCGCTGGACGTACGCAGAACGCCACTTGTATGTGGCCTCCAAGGTTGTGTGGAGGCGTAACTTACTGTTGGTGTACTAGGTTGGTAGTACGCCGGCAGTATTTCATATATCTATGGCGTTGACATAGTACGGACGCCAGCAGTTTATTTTATGGGTCCATTTTTTAGTCAACATTGGGTCCCACGTAACACCGGCGTAGAATACGGTGGTACGCCAGGGATATACATATTAGTTCTGGCATTACTTTCTCTTCAAACGCCAGTAATAAAGTCGCATCACTACTACCCGTGCTAACCCCCTTGTGTATACACTAGATTCCCCTTTCTTCTTCCTCTTGCTCTTCCTCTTCCTCCTCTCTCTTCCCTCTCCTCATCTTGAGAAACTCAATTATTTTATCATGATTCTTAATTAGGTAGTTAGATCTAGCTAGGTGATGCGTCGTTACGTTTGCTAGCCTCCTCCACCCACTCTCTAATTAAGCTAGCTATCTAGCTCTCTCCTCCACCCACTTGCATTAAATTTTCCTTCAACCTCCATTAATGGCGCCCACCAACCTACGTACGGTCGACCGGCTTCTCGTGGGATCGATCGAGGACTAGCTCGACTCGTGTTTCTTCTGCTTGAGGTAATTAACACAAAAAACACTTCCTCGTCATTTAATTAGGCATGTTACGTACGTGTGTGATTGCTAAATGGCGAAACGTGCATGGAGGGCGAATTTGTAGACAGACTTGCCAATGTTTTGGTGAAACGTTGATTCATTTCCGTTTCGTCAAATTTCGGGTACTCAATATGTACCACTTTTAGCAAAGGTCATGCCGAAATTTTGTATGCCCCCGCTTGATATATATGTAATTCTTTTTGTATTTCCCTTTACAGGCTACTTTGATCTATCTAAAGATTGAATATGGATCGAAGTGTGAAGGCCTTTCTCAATTTCGCGGTGACGAATATGATACAAAAGTGTGAAATGCAGATATTATGTCCATGTAAGGCCTGCAAAAATGGAATTTTCCATAACCCGTTCGATGGTAGCGTCCTCGCGCACTTGCTTCTTCGTGGTTTCGTTGAAGGTTATACACGATGGACAAAGCATGGTGAGGAGAATGACGACGATGACGGAGCGGCGAATATGGAAGCGGAGAACCCTTTCAATGATGACTTAGCAGGGCCGCCAGAAGGAGGAAACAATAATGAACATGCGCCTGGAGGAGGAAATGATGAAACGCCACCCGAACATGAAGAGGACCATGTCACCCAGGATATGTCGTTGGCTGAAATGCTGTAGGATCACCATGTTAAAGAACTGCTTCACAAGAAGACGACAAATAAGAGAGCTGCTATTAAGGAGGCTCCCAAGTTGGCGCAATTGGAGTTAGATGCGAGTGCTCCACTGTATGAAGGTTGTGATCCTGAGCACACCCGCTTGCACGTCACGCTCAAACTTCTAGACATCAAGGCAAGATTCAAGAGCACAGACGCAAGTCTGGACGCTACATTGGAATATTTGCATACAGTGTTGCCCAAGGGGAATTTGTTGCCTAAGAGTGTTGATGAGGCGAAAAAGATCGTGTGTCCTCTTGATTTGCTGCATGTAAGATATCATGCATGCATAAATGATTGCATCTTATATTGTAACGAGCATGAGCACAAAACAGAGTGTCCAACTTGCAAGGAACCCCGATACAAGCCAGGAAAGAAGGAACCTCGAAAGGTTGTATGGTACCTTCCGTTGATTCCACGCCTGCAACGTTATTTCACTGACGCGAAGGAAGCAAAGAACATGACTTGGCACAAGACCAGGAAATCCAAAAATGATGGCATTCTGAGACATTTTGCGGATGGTTGTCACTGGAAAGCACTTGACTGCATTGAACCAGAATTCGCAGCAGAACCAAGAAACCCCAGGTTGGGTGTCAGTAGCGATGGACTAAATCCATTTGGCAAGAAGAGTAGCACACATAGTACATGGCTTGTGTTTGTTTGGATGTACAACCTCCCGCCTTGGCTCTGCATGAAACAAAAGTACATACACATGGTAATGCTCATTCAAGGACCGCTCCAACCAGGCAACAATATCAACACATATCTTGAGCTATTGAAGGAGGAGTTAGACATATTATGGAAGGATGAAGGCGTCAAGACGTGGGACGCAAGCACTGGAAACTATTTTCCAATGAGAGCAGCATTGCTCACGACCGTTCATGACTATCTAGGTTACGGATATATTTCCGGACAAGCGTGTCATGGACATTGCGGATGTGTTAAATGTATGGATGACACATCTTTTCTCCAGCTATCAAAAAAGGGCAGTTGCAAAAAAGTGTTCATGGGCCATCGAAGGTGGCTTGACAAAGATGATGAATGGAGAAGTCGTGGCGACCTGTTCGACAACACGGATGAGGCCCGAGGGCCACCACGTAAGAGGAGTGGAGAATAAATCCATGAGATGTTAAAGAATTGGACAGATTGCCCGAAGCCAGGAAAGAAGGAATAGAAGGCTGAGAAAATGCTGCTAAAAGTATGGAAAAGAAAGTCTGTTTTCTGGGGCTTGAAGTATTGGGAACTACTCAGTTCGCCGCATTCTCTTGATATGATGCATATCACAAAAAATATCTGTGAGAGTTTGCTTGGCGCACTGTTTGACATGCCAGAAAAAAGTAAAGACGGTACGAGGGCAAGACAAGACTTGAAAGATATAGGTATTAGGAAAGAGCTCCAACCTGCATCACTTAAAAGAACCAAGGAAATGGCCAAGGGCAAAAACATCGCCATAGACGACGAGACAACGAAGGGCAAAACCGTGACAAAAAACAAAGAAGATTATTGCCCCCAGCTTCCTTCACGCTCGACGAGGATGAGCTTCATCAACTATTCAATTGCCTTGACGGCATCAAAGTTCCTTCTGGTTACTCCGGGCTCATACGCAGATATCTTGACACAAAAAAGCAAAGGTTTAGCAACATGAAGTCCCATGATTGTCATGTGATGATGACAAAATTACTTCCGGTAGCTCTCAGAGGGATAATGGATGATCACGTTCGCAACACACTTCTTGACTTCTGCAACATTTTCGACGTTCTCTCTCGAAAGTCAATCAGCGTGCGACATCTCACTCGACTACAAGAGGAGATCATCACAATACTATGTGAGCTTGAGATATATTTTCCCCCATCATTCTTTGATGTGATGGTGCATCTCCTAGTTCATGTTGTTTCTGAGGTTAAAGACCTTGGACCGACATTATTGCATACCATGTTCCCATTTGAAAGGATGAATGGAACTGTGAAGGGTTACGTTCGTAACAGGGCCCGTCCGGATGGAAGCATCGTCCAGGCCTATCTGACCGAAGAGTGCATATCATTCTGCAATAATTATATAGATGATGATCAATCTCTTGGTTTGCCCACGAGGAAGCATGCCGATAGGCTTGATGAAGTAGGTCACTCACAGTTGAAGCATGATTTAAATGTGGATACACATAACCGCCGAGACGACTTCGACAGAGCACACACAGTGGTGTTACAACAAGCAGATATAATCACTCCTTGGCAGCAGACTCACAAGGACACCTTAAAGAGAGAGCATGCAATGGTAGGGAGACAGAGGACCGAAGCCCAGATCATTAGAGAGCACAACTCCAAATTTGCAGCCTGGTTAAAAGAGCGAATTCGGGAGAAACCACTGCCAACGGGTAATGCCAATGCAAATCTCATCTATGCATTAGCAGTAGGCCCCGCATGCACCGTCGCCACCTACCAATCATATGATATCAATGGATACACATTCTATACTGAGGCAAAAGACAAAAACTCTGATTACCAGAACTCAGGCGTCACGTTAGTTGCCTCCACCGAGAATGAAACTAACAGATACTACGGAAGGATCGAAGAGATATGGGAATTTGAGTACGCCGAAGATCACACGGTGCCACTGTTACGTGGTGCCGTTACCATGTCCCTGCCCGAAGCACAAGCTGCCGGTGCAAAGGGTGTCAAAGGAATTACCGCCAAATATGAGCCTTGGGTATTCGCTAAGGACGTGTCACAATGCTTCTATATAACAGACCCGGCAAAGCCAAGTCGTGTTGTTGTCGGGAGATCCAAGAGATCCATCATCGGGATGGACGGAGTGGCCAACGAGGATGACTATGATCAGTTCGGCGTCGACCCAAAAGAAGAGGAGAACTCTGATGACGATGAAAATTACACCACCAGAAGGAGCAGAACTACCTTGCTTGCGACAGGACGTCCCTGCTTACGAAAGAGTCATAATGCGGGACGGAAGTATTCAAGCAAGATTAAAAAGACCCAAACCGTCGTTGAGAGGATTGTCAAACGACGTCGTACTTGATTATTTTGTGTGCTTCATTTATTCGTGTACTACAGTACTTTGTGTACCTCTCATTGCGTAATACGTACTTCGCACGATATTGTACTTCATTTGTACCTCCTAATTTGCATTATTATATACTTTGATCCACATTCATGTATGCATTTTCACACCCCATTTGTCAAGTATTATTAGAAGAGCCCAATTAAGTTAACACAACACCAATTACTGCTGGCGTCAGCCACGTCATTGACACCAGCACTAATGACTAACCGGCACTTTTATGTACACTCGATGTTGTGAGAACAACTCAGATTCCCTTCTCCCCCCCCCCCCCCCCCCCCCGCCGTCGGACACTGTTCTCCATCGTTCCCCCGCGCAGCCGCGCCCGCACCCTACGCCAGACGTGCCGCCGCGCTGCCCAGCCCTTCCCCAAGCCCACCCGCTCATCCAAGAGCCTCTTCCTCCGTCGTCCTGTCCGGCCACTCTGTCCCTCCGCGGTGGTCCTGTCCGGCCAATCTCTCCCTCCGTCGCCCTGTCCGGCCGCCCCGTCCGCCACGCAACACCACCCCATCGCACAGTCTTCACGAGCGCCCCCACCGTGCCCTGCTGACAGCCGACCCCCACTCGATCCGGACGGTACAAATCTATCTCTAACCATTTGATGAAATGTGAATTGATGAAATATGTTATATGTTGCATCATCGTGTGTTCTTGTGAATTGTCTCGCGCTAGCTATGTTTCTTTTTGTAGGGAAAGGTCGAGAGAGTGGCCAATGTTTTGGCGAAACGTGGATTCATTTCCGTTTCATCAAAATTTCTTGCTCTCAATATGTCCATTTTTTTCCATTGACTTTTATTTTGTGAATGCAGCACAAAATGGAAGAATGCCCGTACTGTTAAAAGAATGGAGGCAATTACCCGAGTGATCGCAACTTGGAAGAGTTAAAAGAATGGAGGCAGCTTCCCGAGTGATCGCAACTTGGAAGAGTTAAAAGAATGGAGGCACCTACCCGAGTGATCGCAACTTGGAAGAGTTAAAAAATGGAGGCAACTACAGTGATCGCAACTTGGAAGATTGGAGATCGGTGAATCTCTATGCTCCACCATGCATGGAGATGAGGGGGTTAATTTCCCTCTTCTTCAAGATTAATCCTAATAAACGTGATGAGTACCGTACTAGTAGTTACGACGATGGTTAATGTATGCATATATATTAAGGACAGTATAACCGTACCTAATCCCTGCCCTCACAGCGATTTGCATTTTCAGCCGTCCGTTTTCGCGATCTGAGAGTTTCTGGCCGTCAGATTTCATGTGTAAAGCTATATATCCCGCAATCTGGCCCAGCTGTCCTGTGGGCTGCTGCTCTAGAGGCCGAAACCAAAGCCTCTGGTGCATTGGGCCTTCCGCGACCCGCCAGCCCGAAGGAGGTCCAGTGCTGGCTCGTGCATTGGGCCGTCGGTCGGCCAGCCCATTCATCAAACCAGTTGCGCTTCGGTAACAAGGGATACAGAGCAGCGACCCGTGTGCGTCCATCAGTCCCGATGCGAGGCGCTCGATTGGATCGAGCGGAGGTGTGGGATCAAAGCAAGGGGATGCGGACGATTGTCTGCGAGGGAATCCAGCTGACGAGCGCGAGGGGATCCAGGCGAAGTGCGCGATGATCGAGGTCCACAGGCAGAGCAGCGTTCACTAGAAAAAGAAGGCGGAGCGGCGCCGTTCGGGAAGGAGATGTGGAGTCATCGCCGTTTCTTGGTGAAATTAATGCCATGGAAGGTGCGCCGCCGCTGCCCTTTCATTCTCATTCCTTCCGATTGTAATGGATGGCCGTTTCTGGACTGCCCAACTTCTCTTCCCAACTTTACGAGGCTATTTATGCTCTGCTCCACTACATGTTTCCTCTTCTTCTTGTTTGCTGAGCACAGTGAGCAGTCATGTTTACGTCTAGGTTACCCTCCTTGCTTGCAGATATTTTGGTTCCCCCCTCATCTTGTTTTCTCGGTCTGCATAGCTGCTAATACCTACTCTCCTTTTTGTGTTTGGGATCAAGCCGGCGGAGGAGATATGATGAAGATCATGGCAGCAACGACAGGGAATTAGGAGTAACACAAAGGAGGGGGACACAACGCCACCCCAGCACCCACCCTGACCACGATGGGAGTGCGACACGACGCCTCCAATCCCACTATGGCCCTGCCTTCTCCCCTTGCGATCTGTTCCATTCTGAACTCAAAAACGTTGCAAGGGACAAGAAATCTTCAGGCTACCTTTACTAGAACTCCTCCCAACCTATTTCTTGTGAACTTAGGCCCGAAGTCAGTGTCTTATTGACCGAGTGGAGTTCAGATTCTCTATAATTTATATGCTTTCAACTTATCTATTACTACGATTATATCATTGTAGGAAATTTCTTAAGAATGGTCATTTATTCATGTGCTGTTCCAATTTTATTAGTCAGATGCTTGGTCTCGAGGTAAATTACAGAGAATCTGGTTTGGATTATTGTCGTCCGCTGTTTGCTCTTCCAATCTATAGGTGAGTCAGGTTTGTTCTATTGATTTTAGCTGATGCTGGTTGTTTTTATGATTTGTATTTTTACTGCTTCAGATTAACATCGTCCGCTGTTTGTCTTTCCTACTTGTTGTGAATGTGAGCCTGTCAGGTATACAAATTCCCATATGTTCAGTCTACTCCTTGTAGCGCGTATGATGCAACTGTCTTAACCTTTTCAAAACTATCTCTATATATACGCAGTGTATCTTTGCAACATTCATGGCTTTTATTTTTTGTTGCGAAGGGACAATTATGCTTGCGAGAAGGACAGAACTTCGTGTGGACTGCATTTATCCTAAAACCTGCCCACGGGCAATGTATTGTGTGTACATGTCCTATACGGAGTACATTGGACTTTCTGCCATGCCATCGAATTGAAAAAGAAAAACCAGACTATGATCCTAGATAAGGACATCATGATGTAAAAAATGACGGTTGTGCCTCATGATGTATGTGCCACTTGATTAAACTACTACCCTTATATACAACTGCATCAATTACTAATATTTTTGTGTCAAAATGGATGGGCGCAGCATCGCGCGCCTTCGATGATCTAGTATATATGATGTGTACCATAATATAAATTATGTTGTACGTGCGTTTTCATTTTTTATCGGAATCAATGTGGGACACAAACATAATTATGTATATACTGATACAAAATTGCATTGTCGCCGCAGCATTTCTCGCTGCGGTGGCAGCGTTTTTTTGTTGCGTTTGGTCATTTAGTACTGGCGTGCAAAACATCCGCTCCGCCAGTAATGACCTCTCCAGTGTATGGCATTGGAAAGGCTAACACGCCATAGATATATATGATATTTCCGTCGTGGCGACAAATCCAGCGCCATAGGTATATGAAATACTGCTGGCGTAAGATCCAACGCCACCACTATTATTTTACAGTGGCGCCATATTGCTGGCGTAGGGTGCCTACGCCAGCAAGGCCCTTTTTGCCACGCCATAGCTAGGCTTTTCTGAACTAGTGAGTACTTACCCATCGCCGAGTACGCCTACAACCGCGCGCGCCACTCCACCACCGGCAAGTCTCCATTCGAAGTGGTGTATGATCTCAACCCTTTGTCCCCATTGGACATTATTCCGCTACCACTTCAAGAACGCGTGAACATGGACGTAAGCGCAAGGGCAAGCTACATCAAGAAGATGCATGAAGAAACAAGGCGCACGATCGAACGTCAAGTGGAACAAGTCACCTACAAGCGCAACATCAACAAGCACCCTATGGTGTTCAACACCGGTGATCTTCTGTGGCTACACCTTTGCAAGGATTGATTCCCCAACGAGCGCAAGTCCAAGTTACTTCCTCGAGCCAACGGACCATTCAAGGTGTTTGCACGCTACAACGACAACGCCTACAAGATCGACATTCCACGCGACAAGTACAATGTGAGCGACTTCTTCAACGTCAAGGACCTATCTCCTTTCCATGGTGATGAGGATCTCGATCTGAGGACGGATCTTTCCCAAGGGGGGGGGGGGGGGGGGGGGGGCGATGATGCGGAGCATCCCATGGTCATCCCCATGGACTCTACACCAACCCATCAAGCTCCAAGTGGTCCTATGACAAGAGCTCGCGCACATGCCATCGAAACCAAGATGACATCTCTCCTTAATAAACTCCCGTTCGAACCACTTGAGACATGGATGCTACCTCAAGCGGAAACCCTATACATGCTTAGGTACCATGAAGACGGCTACGGAGACACTCGGAGTGAAGGCCAAACCCTCACGAAGACGGACGGCGAAGGCAAGCACACTACAAGAAAACCCCCTATAAAGCAACACATATTCTACAATGTTTTGATTATAAGTTGCAAAATTCACAAGAGATACGCATATAACCGTTGTAGTTATGCGTTGTAGACTTGCAACTCATGACCATAGCGTCGTACATAGATTGCAACTGATCTTTTATGTTGTCATGTATGTGTTGCAAATTATACCTTCTATAAGACTATAAATATAGATAATTAAAAATAAAAATTAATTAGACACGCAGGTACACATAAGGAATGTGAAGTGAAAATCTGTGCTAACCGTTCGAGCAAAAACCAAATCGGGTGCAGTCCCTTCCTTTTTTTTGAGTTGTCCGTTCGTTTTATTCTCCGGTCGGATGTGGCGGAGGCACAGGGTAGGCCGCGCTCCACCTAGGAATTTTTGCCCAGCCTGGAATAAGAGATGGGCTTGAAGAAAAAACAAGCCCAGTGACAGCCTACCCTGCTCGTCGCCTCGTCGTCCCGTAGCAAACGCAGCCACGCACGGCTCGGTCAACCCAGTTTCTCCAATCTCGTGAAACTCCATCCGTCGCCTGCCGGAAGCAACTAGTTAGCGAACATTCCTTCACAAGCGTTCCAGCGATCACTTCCACGCGCCGTCACTTGGCGCGTTCCCAGTCGCCGCCACGTGTCGCTCTCTGAGCGTTTTCTTCGGATTTTATTTTTTTTATTTTTTCGCACGCATTTTCGCCTTTTTGGAGTGGTTTTTTTCCGGATTTTTTTGGTGTTCCGGTTTTTCACCGGTTTTTCGTAGCTTTTGGACGAATTTTTTTTGCGAAAAACCGCGTTTTCTGTTTTTTTACGATAAAAAACGCGTTTTCTGTTTTTTTTTTGCGAGAGGCACGGTTTTGCCTTCGCGAGAGGCACGACCCATGCCTCTCGCAAAGGGAAAAATGCGTTTTTTGTTTTTTTTCTATCGCGTGAGGCATGGTTTTTTCATCCGGTTTTTTTCCTCCAGTTTTTTTGTAAAAAAAAAGTTCGTAAAAATCTATCAACATGAGATCTAGTTTTGAAGATCTCGACGCGAGAAAGCCAACGGTGAAAACGGTTCAAGATTTGGACGCACGGTTTAGGAGATAAAACATTTTGAAAATACGGATGTACGAAAAAAGGGAAGAAACTACCAGGTTGCGACAAGCGGCACGCATGCAGTGCGCCACTTGTCGCAATCTGGGAAGGTGGGAATAATCGTTGGAAAGTGTACTCGCTAACTAGTGATTTCGTCGCCTGCCTCGTCATGCCTGTCCGGTCGCCCGGAGTCACTGGCAGATCATCCTGTGACTCTGACCGCCCGGCTAACACCCGCGACTGCGGCTGCCTGCCCGCTTAGCACCCGGTCGGCTGCTGTCCGTGCAGGCGCGCACGACGCACCACCGCGCAGGAGCGCGCCCTGCTGACCGGACTGCCGGAGCCGCCCACACCCAGTCCGCTCAACGCTCGCCTCAGCCGTTGATCCTCCGGTCCTCCCCGATCGCCATCCTCTGCTCAGATCAGGGAGGTACCTCATCCCGGCGTCCGCTAATCTCTGAATCTGCATGCTTTGTACATGAAAGTTATACACAGTAGTTTTTAAAACACCGCACTATTCCAAAACTTTGGTATTCTGATGTGTTGGCAATGAATACTACCGTTTCTAAAAGCCGAAATTTTCTCAGTTTTAGTGAAACTGCCGATATGTTTGGCTGCTACTATTCTACCGTAGGTTTGACCACTTACGCAACTGAACCTAACTTAGCTAGTTACACCTAAGGAGCTACACGACCGGATGGACATTTTGTATTTGCCAATCAAATTGAGCAAGTGTTCTACCTGGATGACCTTATCCAGGATGGTCAAATGTTTTGAAGATGAAACCTCGAGATAATTTTGATGGGTGAAGGAATGTAATGATGTGGAAACAAAACCTTATCATGTCAGCAAATTCTTCGAGCTTTTTGATACTGTCCATCATAAACAAAATTGGATGAGAAGAGGTATAGAGGGAGAAATTGTAGATGCTCCTATAGTGCCAAGTGATGACATAGTACCTCAATAAATGTCAGCTTGCAATGTGATTCTGTTATTTATATTTTTAATATCGTTGCTGCCACTTCTGTCATTTTGGACATGAAACTTACTACTCTATTGCTTATGCATGCAGGTTCGATGGATAAGGAAAGTCACTGGTCTCAAAATTTGGAGCCTAGTTGAAGTGAAGAATTCATTACCGTTATTTTTTTCTTTCTTTTATGTCCATGTATACTTCATAATTCGGACAACAAGATTTGTAGGTGTGACGTGCCTAAAGTTTCAATATACTTGATCCTAAATAAGTTGGTGTTGGTTGTTCTGTTTCCTACACATTCTTGCACATGTTCATATGTACCTACATCTGGGTTGTTGCTTATCTCTTAAACACCATATCAGTGTTAAAAGGCTTGTTCCACGAACTCGATCAATACATTGATGCTGGTTGTCTTCTTGCCCATATAGGGCATCTCTAACTTGGAGGGTAACAACAGTAGAGTGTTAGTGTTAATCTCTTTGCACCAGAATAATGTAGTTGTTGCTTTTCTTCAGTTAGCTATAGTGTTTCTTCAGTTAACAAATTGTTTTGCACACATGATTTAACAAAAAAAATTGATGCCAATTTAAATAAAGTGGACGATTTTCATCCAAATTTAGATATTTTTAACATAAAACCGGACAATATTTTGTCTTGTGAATTAGAACTTCAAAATAATAAACCAATCCTACCCTATACTTGATGGTAACCCCGTATGCCTGGCCGGGCTGACCGAAGACGCCTCCATCACCGTTGTCCGTCTTCGAGCCGCGGAAGGGCACAGTGTCACGGTAGGGCTTCCCGACCGCCGCCTGGCACTCACGGATAATCATGTTCGCTTGCTCCTGCGCCGCGCGCAGTACGACTGCGGACACTGCGGATGTGGGCGATGGGACTTATCAGAGGCGGTGGCGCCGTGGTCTCACTTAGAGACCATTGTTTTCCATACTTCAGCATCTCCTCGTCAAGGCGGCAGAGACGGAGCTTTCTTGTCTTTGTCGTGGTGTTCGAATGGTCGATGACCCAGACCGTCGCGTCCAGTCATATCGCTCCAACATGTAACATGCACGGTGACAGGGACGCGGCACGGGGCGTCGCTCTCGACCGACTTACCGCTTCACTGACGGTTCCAGTGACATCTTGTCCGCTCTGGGACGACACGAATGCAGCACGGGGAGTGGAGAAGCGTTCGCGGACTATGGGCGTGTGAGATGATTTTGGGTGGCCCCTGGTTCGCAGCCGGTTTGCGGGTTTCCGAAAAACATGCCCGATTCATCGATCGATGGGGTTCCATGTTGGATGGCGAACTACATCAGAAACGTCGGTCCAGACATTTGTCAATGTTTTGTGGGTCCGCATCTATGTTCGACCGCTGGTCCCAAAAAACAGACACACCATTTTTCTATGGACTGGTCCGAATTGGCTCATGGACAATGATGTGGTAGCTGGCAATACAATCGTGCTCACATCCATTTCAAAACAATTTAGAATGAACCAAACGAATTTCACCAGACACGAGAGAATTCATTAAAGTTCATACATAATTTGTATAAAATGAACAATATTTCATCCGTTTAACAAAAACCTAAAGAAACTAGGCTAACTGGTAGGAAACATTGACCTGGTATGTGTGGCCACCCTCGATAGCCGCACTGTCGTCAACGCCCATGCCGTTGTCGTACTCCGAGTAGTCCTTCCAGTGGCGGAAGGGCGTCGGGGCGCGACAATCGTGCCCGGCCGCCGCCTGGTGCTTGCGGAGGAGCCGCTCGCTTCGTCCTGCGCCGTCCGGAGGGCCTCCGTGGTCAATGTTGACCTAGGCCGCGATGCCCTGGCGACAGCCTTGCTGCTGCTGGCAGTGACGGAGGTGTCGCTTGGCGACCACTTCTCGTCGATCCTGACGATTTGCCCCATCAAGGCGCCGAGCAACGTCGCGCGACCATTTCTGTGGTGGTGACGCCTGCGACGCCGCCCTCTCCTGGGCTGACCCGATGGCCTGTGACGAGTAGTCGACGGTTTTACGACCACCGAAATAGTGGAGGAGGTGGTCGTGTGCCTTCGCGATCTCCCGTGGCACGTCCTCCTTGACGGACTTGTCGCGCCATTTTGTGACGTTGCGGCGATGTCATCCCGTCGATCCGGGTGTAATGGTTGTGCGGCGGCGAGGGGCTCCACTTTCACACGACGCCCGATCTGGACCCGTGGTTGCACGGCATGTCATGAAAATGCTATGTCCACAAAAACTAGTGATATTGGATGACAATTACACATGTAAGTTGGATTATATGGAAGCTAAGATTTTTTTTTGTGTTTCGTATTTAATTTTTTCTATTGTTTGAGCAATAGAATTTATTTTAATTTCACCCATTTTGCACTGATTTTTTACAAACATAGAAGAAGCACGTCCGGTTTAGCACAAATATATGTACAAGTGCCTATCACGGGTCAGATGATAATAATAACAAAATTTATGATTTGTTTCGCTCCAAACTTAGACTCCCTCGTTTTTTTTGTTTCGCTCCTATTTTTCCTTTTCGCTCCGTTCTCTCCCGCCAACAGCGACTAATCTACTCCCTCCTTTCCGGTTTATAGGGCTCATCTCAAAATTTTCAGATTTTCATTATATTAGGCTCAATTTGAGTCCAATTGAGTTAAGAAGCTTTGAGTCCCACGCCACATTTAATAAAAGTGATGGAATTAGTGGCCATGCATGCATCTTATTCTACATGCACCATGGAAGTCCAATGAGAGGGTCATCCACTCAAAGTTTACCTTGGTTGATGAGATTTCAGATTTGAGCCCTATAAACCAGAAAGGAGGGAGTAGTTGCTAATGCGCGCACGCCTGTTCGAGTGCTCGAATTCCGACAGGGCAGGCTGTTCCTAATTAAGAAAGTGCATCAGGGCGTATTATTAATGATTAAGATAATGAAGGGCCCCACCCAGTGAAAATGGGGGGGGGGGGGGGGGCATTAATTGAGTGATGGAAAGGAGGGTGGGACTGCCGGAAAATCAGGGTGGGTCGTACTCCCTTCGTTCCACACTGTAGTGCGCCCGCGCTTTCCAAAATCTAAGTTTGACCATAAATTTGATCAACTAGACCGATTACGACGGGAGCAAAAACTATACCACTTAATTCGTATCGAAAATACGAATTAAGTGGTATAGTTTTTGCTCCCGTCGCAATCGGTCTCGTTGGTTAAATTCATGGTCAAAGTTCAAGCTCGAAAACTAAGGACACACTACATTATGGAACGGAGGGAGTATAATATTATGTGCATGCACCGATGTGATGCTTGCATGCATCAAAGGAATAGGTGCTCCATCATTCGAATACATGGAAACTTGATTTGGAAAGGATACAGTTCAGTCGGAAGCCGAGTGTGGTTGCATGAAAGTGGATCGCGCGTTCGCGTGAGGCTTATCGACTAATCTATACATACTAATAAAGGAAATAGGTATTTTTAGTCCATCATGTTATTTTATAGAAAACATTTTGATGTTTCTGACATTAAACCCGTAATACATATAAAATGTTTTTAAAAATACTCATATCTTCTAAACCATAACTTCAAATTTAACATGTTATATATGAAATTTGACTAGAAAAATATGTAGAATCTGAATATGATGTTATTTTACCTGTTAATCATTAAAAAAACTATTTAGGATGCAATCTTAATAAATAATGCATTATCTATCTTTCTTTCATACCGGTACTGATCCGGACTGGGGATGAACACCTCAGCAAAATCAGGATTGGAGACGAAATTGAAGGTCACTTGCCCGTTTCTTTGTACGTATTAAATCTACATGCAAGCCGTGTTGAAATAAAAGGCATGTGGAATCTTGAACTGCGCTTTTGTAGGCTAAGACCATCTTTGTTTGGGCCATAACTGCATTACCGTCCGTCGGTAGCAAGTACATGAGTCTGATGCTCTCCCTTCATGTCGCCAATAGCCGGACTGCCATCAGGCAATGCTGTCACGAACCCTGTACCCATGAATGTCGCCGGCTGCTGACTTGGTCGTGCTCAAATAGGATGTCGACCTTCCCTGTAGGTCGCTCCATAGGATGTTAATGAGCCTGCGCGCCTGGTAGCCACGGCCAAGACATCACGACGGAGGCAGATGTGGCGGTGTCGGGGTCAGTGGATGAGATGACTGTGATGCCCGCAATGGAGAGGGTCGCGGAATTACAGCTTAGGAACGACGAATGGACTACTCCATGCGTATCGATCTGATTTTTTTTCTTAGGAGATCATGAATTTAGGACGATGGTTCCAATTTTGACTGGCCAACCGTCGACATTCTGGCGTTGATACCTGCCACAATTCTCCTCCACCGTCGACCCTGTATCGGTTCACCACTTTCGTTAGGGTTCTTACCCTGCCGAGCACGCTGCTCCTCACAAACAAATGGCGGCGGGAGCTTCAAGGTCGACGGCAGCAACACATCTTGCGCGGCCGAAGTACGCGAGGCCACGTCGTCTCTTCTCCCTCTCCACGGACAGTACTGCAGAGCACGCGACACCAGTGGCTGCAAGGCGTGCGTAGTCGGCGGCCTAAGGGCGCACGGTGACCCCGTTCCTGAGGTCTTCTGTACGCGGGGGCACCGCAACAAGCGCCGCCACCATATGCTCCTTTAAGTTAAGGTGCATGTACCTAACCTCGACAACACATGGAAGCAAAGCCTTAAGGCCTCTTAGTCTCACCACCCTCTTTTACTCCGTTTTTTAGGCCCCGTTCGCTTCGTAGGATTTGCGAAGGAATTCTAAAGGAACACTGTTCATGTAGGTTTTCTTCCCTTTGTAGTGTTCGGAACGCAGGAAAAGTGTACAGTAAAGCAGAGGAAATATGCTCTTACAGTGCCGATTCCAAAGGAATCCAAACATCCACGTCGAGCTCATTTTTCTGGCGGAACACCGAGGTGAGGCACTCTGTCCGTCGCTCGTCAGCGGATTTAAAAAATGGACGTGTGACATGAGAGATAGAGATAAAGCTGCCTTGCTTCATTTAAAAAAGCTGAATACTACTGTTTTGTACAGTGCTTCCCCATGGTTTTTACGGTGATCTACCGAACACCCATTCTAAGAACTTTCCAGTGTTTTTGGTTCAGGCGTTTTGCACATGTGTCCCTTTTTGGTTCCTATGTTCTCTCTTATTCCTTATGTTTTGTATTCCTATAAACCGAACGAAGCCTTATTCATAGAGAGGGAAATGTTTCTGCACATCTGTGTGCAAAGTTATGTCAAATGCTACTACTAGACGGTGTGGCGTTTGGATGCTCCGGTTCAGCTAGCCACCTGTATTCAAGATTGTTATCCTCACTCTGAGTAATAGAAGCTAGCTCTGCTGAGTAAAAAAAGGTGCTTCTTTGAACTTGTGTATTATGATTTGGCGCTTCAAAGTTTCATGGTTCAGTTAAGAGGAGATAAGCGGTTCAGCTTGGAGGAGATGAAAGGTTCAGTGCTTTCATGTGTTATGTTTCTTTCAGTTCAAACAAGATCAGAGGGCATGGACAATTTCATTCTTTTGATTAGTACTTTCGTTGGAAGTGACTTAGCCTACGACGAGAGGCTGTTGCCGACGCGGCTTCACTGAGGAAGGTGTGCCTGGAGATGGGATGAAGTGGACGGCAACGAGGGGCCTTGGCAGCGACCCGTCCACGGATGGCGGGGACAGGGAGAGGGAGGAAGACGATGGGGGCGTGGTCGATGGTAACTGCTTTTTTCAGCCGACTAATAGAAGGTAATCAGGCCCATTTAATACCGATATTTTAACGTTGTCAAAGCATTTTTGCTTCTCTCATTAGTTTTGTGTATTTTCACCCTAATACCAGCAACATCCATGAAACGGTAATGGGACAACATTGTTCTTTATCTAACACTAGCAAGCCCGATGCTTCATTATGGAGCAAGCCCGACTCTGAGTCTTCCTCCTCATGCGTCGGTGACAGTGGTACAAGAGGGGGATTGTTCTTGGCAGCACGGGCATACCGATGGTTTCAGATTATATAACATGTTAAGCCTATCTTCCGTTGCAACTCACGGCAATTTTCCTAGTCTGGAAAAAACAAATTAAGTACGCGGGCTTCATTACCATGGCCCCACCTGTCATAGGAATCCCAGATGAAGAGTAACATCGGTCAAACAAAATCATGATGAGGTAACTGCGCAAATAAAATCGGAAACCTCCAATCAGCACGGTTCTCTTCCTCGTCTCGTACTGGATTCATCCGTGCGCCCGGCGGCCGGTGGCGGAGGCATCACCACGACCTGAGTAAGGTTAGTTGCTGACCTACGCTCCCATGATTCATCCTCTCTTCCTCCTTACTCTACCGATCTATGCTCTAAATCAATTCACATATCTCTTGCCAGGCAAATACGGCTGGTAGATCCGGCTGGTACGTGGTGTCAACAAACCTGCGAGTTCATCTAGTCAGTGCCCGGCTCCTTATCCCATCTCATTGCTGCAATCCATGCCCTATGTATTGGTTTCAAGCTGTTTTTGTTCATCCGCTAGTCGATATAGAGAGAGATCATGATTCTTGTTCACTCTGAAATTGATTCATATGTTCAGGAGTGCATGGCAAAAACAGATGTTCAGAACACTAGATCTTTCTTGGTAAGAAAGAGTAGTAAAAAATAATGGCGTACATGTCAGTTGCGATCGTCAAGAAAGAAGTTCATATACAGTTTTCCTCTCTTCCCTGGCGGCTGGAACCCTAGCCGCCGCCAGGAGAGGACAATCTTCCAGCGCCATCCTCCGGCGGCGACCTCGGTCGCCGGTAGTGAGGGGGGTCGCCGGATCTACGCGTGTGGATCATTTTTAGTCCTCGTAGTCTAGGTTTTTAGGTTGTTCATCGTCTTGGCTTCGGCAGCGGCGATAACGACGCTGAATAAAGATTATTCAGATCCTTCCCTGATGAGGCCACCGGTCCTATGGTTGGGGATGGTTTTGGAAACCAGTCTGTTCAAGCAAGGATGGCGTGGCGGCGGCGGCATCCTCGTGGTGGACCTGTGTCCTCGGGCTCCGCCGTTGCGACGGCGTTTGCTCCAGCGTCGGCGCGGAGCTTGGGAGGTAGTCCAGGAGCGGATGCACATTGTGGTCTGCATCGACGACATCTGGAAGACGGAACGTGTGCTGGGTTCGTGGTTCGTGGATGGCAGGTATGGTTTCCTCCTTCGACGTCTTAGTCGTGGTGGGGTGCCAGATCTGGAGTTCGATGGCGTGTCCGGGGTGTTGCTCCGGTCTGATTCGTTCAACGGCAAGGGCTTCACTTTTGGTGAGCCACCTTGGAGGTTCGCAAAGCTGCATATCAGCGATGGAGCCGCGTCGAGCTCGGGTGAGGAGGTGATTCGTCATTCTTTTCTTCGGTGGCTGCTGTGGTGGTGCCGGAGGCAGGTGAGGGGCGTTGGTGTCAAACTCAGAGATGTTCTTCTATCTTTTCAGTTTTGTCATGTCGGTCTTTATGTGACTTGTACTTTTCTCTTGATGATATGAATGAGACACATATTACCAAGCAAAATAATAATAATGGCGTACATCGATTTGTAACGAGTGAATTCCAGAAAACCACCACATTGAAGCGCAATATTGCAGAAAAGACTCTTCTACGATTTTGTTGCAGAAAACACTGATTTCGGGTCTAATCATTTGTAGAAAACACTGAACCGTGTGTTGGGGCATTTTAAGCACTATTATGACAGGCGGGGCCCGGTTTCGGTGACGTGGCATCACTTGACACCGTCAGGGATCCAGTATTTTGGCCCACAAGACGGCCTCGAATCAAAAAACGTTCAACATGAAAGTTGTTCGTCTCGTCGAAACGGTTAAATTTGTTTTTGGTCTCATCTTCATCCGAGGTCGTTCGCGCGTCAGGTGATGCCACGTCACCGAAACCGGGCCCCACGTGTCATAATAGTGCTTAAAATGCCCCAACACACGGTTCAATGTTTTCTGCAAATGATTAGGCCCAAAATCAGTGTTTTTTGCAACAAAATCATAGAACAGTCTTTTCTGCAATACTGCGCTTCAATGTGGTGGTTTTCTGCAATTCACTCATTTGTAACAGAGTCAACACGTAATGGAAATAAACACAATAAGTTGGCTTAATGCAAGCTTTACGGTCTAAAGCTTGTCTTTGTTATGCTCCGCCTAATTCATATTTGTACTCTCAGTCTGAGGGGTGAATTGTATAAATTGGACATGGGTTAAGAAAACAGAAACCTTGCTGATCTGTTGATCAAACAGGAAAAAGTACTTGCTATGGGAAGATTGATAATATATTATAACTTCAAAGCCAAACTACATACTTTTCCTATTGCAACACCATCTATAGTAGAAATCTCAAGCCTTGATCTAGCAATTTCTCTTTGATCATCACACTCCTGCAGAGATTAGACAAAAAAACATGCTGCAATATTTTGTGCATCTTCCGTTGTATTAGTCCGCGAGGCATGTCACGTAGTTCCTTGGGGTTTAAACAAACTACCACCGCAATAAATAAAAGTTTTGAAATTAAATATCGTGGAGAAGACTGATTTAGCTTAAACCTAACCTGACAGCCAGAGAAAGGGACAAACCTCTGAACTAAGAAAGTTGTGGAAAACAATTATTCGAGGTGTCGAGCAGATAACTTCAGGCTTGAACTACATATTACAAACACAAAGATTTGCTTAGTAAGAGAAAGAGAAGATGTGCTCTGGACTTAAAATTTCGAGTATGAATTGAATGATTGCCAAAGAAGACAACACAAAGTAAACACCATCACACATCATTGACCATACCAAGTGGAGATTGATGGTTACAACCTTACAAGGAAGCACAACATCAACATTTCAGAAGATTCTAACCGTAATCGAGACCCAAGTGTTACAGGGTCTCAGTTCCTACACCCCAAGCTATATGATATTTATCCAAATATAAAATTATACACCAAAAGTATCCATACAAGAAAGTTTTTCCAAAACTAATACGCAAGAGAGTTCAGTTTATAGCAAAAAAATGCATCGTGTTGTTTGATCTACAAGGGTTGGAGATTGCTCAAAACTTTATATATTTTCGTGTAGATACCATGAAAGATATGCACATAAACTATGGTTCATAATGGTGACAGTGCACGACAACTAAAAAGAGGTTCTGCTGTAACAAGGTATCTTCATAGTCTCATATACAAAACTATGATCAAACAATAGTGCTCCCATGTTTATGTGTTTACTTGTTGCTATCAGAATGTTGTCCAGAACCAAGAAACTTTGGATAATAATTTCAGTGCACGACAAGGGGAAGTAAATTCTGCTGCACATAAGGTATATTTCCATTACCATATACAATATGTTCAAAATATATTGTTCTGATGGTTATGTATCTACTGGCTGTCTTTCTATCAGAATGATGTTCAGAACAAGGAAACTTTGCTTGAGAATGCCGGTGCACGCCAAGGAGAAAAAACTTCTGTTGCAAACATGCCGGTATCTTTTCATAATCACATACAAATTTGTATTCAACCTATAGCGCTAGCTTGTTTATATGCTTATTACTTCTTATTTTCTATCATACTATTGTGCAAACCAAAAGGACAACAAAAGGTGCTAATGCAGGCAGTAAGAGTGCTCAAAGTGGTTCTGTGAGTTGGTTGGGTGCCAGTGAAATACCTGTAAGAGTGATCAAATTCATTTCATATGTTCCCTTGTTTTGTTTCTGTTTTTTCATGGGTGATGAGGATGATTCTGCCAATGGTTACTTTGATTTTCTGTAATAGGTAGGAACTAAAGTATTCTTGAAGAGACTGAAAATCATAACATGGACATAGCTCTTTCTACAATTGTAGGTTGTGATCCTACATTTATACTTGATGGTTCTAAAATTAAAAATGAATTCTAGGCAGTGCATTGATGTTTACTACGCAACTTTATTCTTGTAGACTTTGTTGGGCCTCCAAGCGCAGAGTTTTGTAGGACAGTAGAAAATTTTCCCTCAAGTGGATGACCTAAGGTTTATCAATCCGTGGGAGGTGTAGGATGAAGATGGTCTCTCTCAAACAACCCTTCAATCAAATACAAGAAATCGCGTGTGTCCCCAACACACCCAATACAATGGCAAATTGTATAGGTGCACTAGTTCGGCGAAGAGATGGTGATACAAGTGCAATATGGATATTAGATATAGGTTTTTGTAATCTGAAAATATAAAAACAGCAAGGTAGCAAGTAACAAAAGTGAGCACAAACGGTATTGCAATGCTTGAAAAAAAAGGCCTAGGGTCCGTACTTTCGCTAGTGCAATCTCTCAACAATGCTAATATAATTGGATCACATAACCATCCCTCAACGTGCAATGAAGAATCACTCCAAAGTTCTTATCTAGCGGAGAACATAAGAAGAAATTGTTTGTAGGGTACGAAACCACCTTAAAGTTATCCTTCCCGATCGATCTATCCAGGAGTTCGTACTAAAATAACACCAAGTTATCCTTTCCGATCGATCTATCTAAGAGTTCGTACTAGAATAACACCATATGATACGCATCAACCAACTCTAATGTCACCTAAATACTCCAATGTCACCACAAGTATCCATGAGTTAATTATACGATACGCATCAAACAATTTCAGATTCATAATACTCAATCCAACACAAAGAACCTCAAAGATTGCCCCAAGATTTCTATCGGAGAAAGTAGGACAAGAACGTGTATCAACCCCTATGCATAGATTACCCCAATGTCACCTCGGGAATCCGCAAGTTGAGTACCCAAAACATATATCAAGTGAATCAATAGAACACCCCATTGTCACCACAGGTATCCACATGCAAGACATATATCAAGTGTTCTCAAATCCAATATTCAATCCAACATAACGATATCTCAAAAGGAAAGATTCAATTCATCACAACATGATAGCAAGGGAATAACATCATAAGATCTGACCATATTAACAAAGCCCGTGATACATCAAGATCGTGACATCTCAAGAACACCAGAGAGAGATTGAACACATAGCTGCTGGTACATACCCTCAGCCCCGAGGGTGGACTACTCCCTCCTCGTCATGGCCTCCGCCGGGATGATGAAGATGGCCACCGGAGATGATCTACCCTCTCCGACAGGGTACTGGAACGCCTCTAGATTGGTTTTTCGTCAATACAGAGAGTTGTAGCGGCGGAACTTCCCGTCTAGGGTTATTTCTGATGGTTTCTATATTTATAGGAATTTTTGGCGTTGGTTTTACGCGAAGGTGGGCCATGAGGTGAGCACGATACACCAGAGCGCGCCGGGGGGCCTGGCGCGCCCTGGTGGGTTGTGCCCACCTCGTGGCTCTTCTGGTCCTCCCACGAAGCGTCTAGTGCCTCTTTTGTTCCAAAAAAATCGTCAAAAAGTTTCGGGCGATTCCGAGAACTTTCATTTTCTGCACAAAAACAACACCACGGCAGTTCTGCTGAAAACAGCGTCAGTCCGGGTTAGTTCTTAAATAAATCATATAAAGTGCATCAAAACCATATAAAAGTATTATAAACATAGGTGAATATGGCATGAATACTTCATAAATTATCGATACGTTGGAGACGTATCATGCATGTTGATATGGCACATGTGAAATTGTAATTTGGTATGGAGTCGCAAGAACTGCCATACTCTTGGTAATGCAGAGAAAACAAAGATTGCATGGCCTTCACACTTTGTATTTGACAAATATCTTGTCTCTATTACTACTCTCATCATTTCAATGCATTGTGTTAACAGATCATTTTGTTTTCTTGTTTGTAGATTCAAAAGATAAATGGATGAGTATATGGGTGCGTGGAAAGTATACTGCAATGATGATGTTGATGTTCCAATTCATGGTGATGATGATGATGGATGCTTCATTTTTAGTTATGTTGTAGGGATGGCGTTCCTATTAGATGTTGTTACTCGGTTAAGTTTTAATTAAGTTGTAGGGATGTTGATGGATGCTTTCGGTTTATGTTTTGCCGTCAAGAAAATACTTAGATTGTGTATCGCATTGGATGATGTTCCTCCTGTAATATCCATTGTTGTAATCCAAGTCTTTTATCTAATATATGATTTTGTTCCTCCCATGAGTATACTCTCTTGATTTTCTGTCACTTAAAATATATACTAATTATCACCTTTACATGGAGCACTAATTTAATTAATAGCTATATATATATATATATATATATAGTATTATTATTATTCACACGATATATGTACCAACACTTGAAGCGTTGGAAATTCTCTGTTGCCAAGCAATGGGATTTCGATTCCTGTCCATTAAGCACCAACATATAAAAGTGGTGTAAAATTCCGTTTTATCTGTTGTAGTCTTGCAATGGTCCCTTTTACCAACGGCGGTAAGCGTTGCATTGTGCGCTAGCAACACTGGATAAGGCTACGCATCCCAAACCGTTGGTAAAGACACTGGCAACGCATATATGGACATTTAGATACGGAAAAATGCATTGCTACAGGGGGTTCCAGTTGTAGTGGCATCAAAGGAATGCGCCAAGACCTCCCAGTGATCGGACATCCGGCCCAGGCCCCGGAAATCCGGCGCCACAAGTCCAGGAGTGAAGGCCAGCTGAAGCTACAGCGGCCGAACATCCGGGCCCCGCCCGGAAATCCGGCGCCCCTTGTCCAGAACCTCGTGGGAAGCACCCCTCCAGCCCCGGACATCCGGCCCGTCTTGAAGCGTCGGACATCCGGCCCCCGACCCGGACATCCGGCCCCTCCGTGGTGGTAGACCCGACCCAAGGGCCCATGTATCTCTCTTTCTCTTGCCCTCAGCTCGCTTATGACTATAAGGGACCCCTCCACCTCCATCTAGGGTTAGCATATGTTTAGCTCTTGAGTTACTCGATCATTGCTCCTTCTCATGGAGATGACCTCTATGTGAGAAGATCCAAGTGGATGTCAAGGACCCTATCATAGGGAAGATCCTCTAAGGATTCCAAGGTCCCATCTCTTTGAGTGGGAATAACTATGCTCTTTACTCTTATCTGAAAGCACATTTGCTCTCTTGGTGGTTTTGGTAATTAATAACAACATATATCTCACTGGACTCATGTTTCCACTAAGTATATTTCACGAAAAGTTCAATGATGGGATGGCCACAGATTGTGAGGAGACCCCAAGATGCAAGGAATGGAATTGGCAAAGCTTCAAGCAAGGAGACTCTACATTTTACTTTGTGAGAAATCACTTTGAGTCCATAGGAAAGCCAATACTATTAAAAGGGGGTGAGGTAATGTTGGTGAACAAATTGCTCCACGTGCACAAGTGCTAGCCACCAAAAACACCCACAAGCTCTCCCACAAAATACTCTTTCTAAACCCTACCATACAAAATCGGTGCCACCAAGTTTCCTACTCGGCCCTACCGATTTTCCATCTCACACACAACCCTAGCCAAACCCTAGCTTCTCGGTACAACCAGGTACTACATCGGTGCAACCGAGTTTCGGTGACCAACATTCGGATGACCAGGTTTATAAAATTGGAATTTCCAAGTTTTATGGATCGGTATCACCGAGTTTGGAAACTGCCCTCGGCCACTCATATCGGTACTACCGAGAATCATATATCGATCTCACCGAGATTCCTAAAGTTGCCACATTTTGAACAAATCGGTACGACTGAGTTTTACTTCGGTTTCACCGAGTTGGTCAATAATGGTGTAATGGTTGGATTTTTGGAGATGCCTATATACACCCCTCCACCACATCCCACTCGCAAGAGAAATACTCAGAACAGTTCCTCACTTCCAGTATCCAAATTTTTGAGAGAGAACCACCTACCCTTGTGTTGAGATCAAGATTATCCACTCCAACCATATGGATCTTGATTTCTAGCCTCCCGAAGTTGCTTTCCACCCAATCAATATCTTCTACCAAGCCAAATCTGTGAGAGAGTGATTGAGTGTTCAGGAGTCTATCATCTTGAAGCACAAGAGCAAGGAGTTCATCATCACTATCAAGCCTATTACCTTTTGGAGGGTGGTGCCTCCTAGATTGGTTAGGTGTTGCTTGGGAGCCTCCAAATTCGTGTTGTGGAGTTGAACCAAGAAGTTTGTACGGGTAAGGAGATCGCCTACTTCGTGAAGATCTACCCATAGTGAGGCTAGTCCTTCGTGGACGGAAGCCGTTATGGAATAGTCAAGGTTGCTACTTCGTGGACCCTTATGGGTGGAGCCCTCCGTTGACTCTCGCGGCCGCTACCCTCTGTGGGTTGAAGACTCCATAAACGTGGATGTACAATGGCGCCACCTATCAGAACCACGGGAAAAATCTTCGTGTCTACAATTGTGTTTGATCTTCTATCCCTACCCTCTACTACATGTGCTTGTCTTTACTTTTCGCTGCTATACTCTTAGACATGCATGTGTAGGGTGCGCTTGACTTGCTATCATTGCTAAAATCTGCCCACAACTAAAATTGGGAAAAGGTAGAATTTTTATTTGGTCAAGTAGTCTAATCACCCCCCTCTAGACTTACTTTCGATCCTACAAGTGGTATCAGAGCTTTGGTCTCCATTTCATTGGTTTCACAACCTAGGAGAGTGGCATCTAGTGAGGGAAATTATCACCGTAGAGGTCCGTACTTTGATGGTACAAATTTTGCTAGTTGGAAGCATAAGATGAAAATGCATATTCTTGGTCATAACCCCGCTATTTGGGCTGTTGTTCGTGTTGGCTTGCAAGGTGATTTCTTTGGTGATGGAAAGGAACCGGATTGTGAACCGACCACGGAAGAATTGAAGATGTTGCAATACAATGCTCAAGCATGTGACATTCTATTCAACTGCCTATGCCCCGAAGAATTCAACAAAATCAGCCGTCTTGAGAATGCAAAGGAAATTTGGGACACTTTGGTTGATATGCACAAAGGTACCGATTCCGTCAGAGAATCTAAGTTGGATGTGCTTCAAAGTCAACTTGACAAGTTCAAGATGAAGGATGGTGAAGGAGTCGCGTAGATGTACTCTAGGCTAGCTCTCATTACCAATGAGATTGCCGGCTTAGGAAGCGAAGAAATGACCGACAAATTCATCATCAAGAAGATACATAGAGCCTTGGATGGAAAGTATGACACCGTGTGCACATTAATCCAAATGATACCAAACTACAAGGATCTCAAGCCTACGGAAGTGATTGGAAGGATTGTTGCTCATGAGATGTCACTCAAGGACAAGGAAGAACTTCACAACAAGTCAAGCGGTATTTACAAAGCCTAAACTGATGCTCCCACTACTTCAAGCGACAACCTTGTTACCAATGAAGAGATAAGCCTCATGGTCAAGAAATTCAACAAGTTCTACAAGAGTAGAGGCAAAGAGAGGAACTCCAACTCAAGATATGAAGAGAAGCGTTCATCTAGTCGTGACCGGGATTGTTACAATCATGGAAGGCCCGGACACTACTCCAATGAGTGCACGCCCCCCACCCACAAAAGAAGGGAAGAGTCACATAGAAGAAAGAGCTCAAGAGATGAGTCACCTCGAAGAGAGCTAAGGAGTGGAGATGATCGTTATGAACGAGGACCCTCAAGGAGAAGTAGAGACTCGGAGAAGAAGGACAAGTACACCAAGAACTTCTCAAGAAGAAGACATCAAGCTCATGTTGGTGAATGGGTTTCCGGGTCCGAATCCGACCACCACTTCGAGAGAAGCTATCACTCCGACTCCGACTATAGTCAACATGAAGGTGTTTCCGGACTTGCACCCGTGTCCTCCAACTGCTACGCCATATTTGATTCACCAAATGAAGGGAGTGGAAGTTGCTTCATGACTAAAGTCCACAAGGTATCACACCCCGAATATCTTGATTTCAATAGTGATGAGGATGACCTACTAGGAGATGATGACTTGCTATTTGACAAATCTAGTGATACTAGTCAAAATGAACTTGTTAGTAATCACTCTAGTCAAGATAAGTCGTGTGATGATGATAAGTTGGAAATAGAGCGACTAACTAAAGAACTAAACACTCTTAAGTTAGCCCACGAGTCTACTCTAGAAGATCATAGAGAACTTGTAAGGACTCATGAGAAGCTCAGCTTCGAGAAGCTCAATTTGGAGCAAGAGCATGAATTCCTCAAAGCCATCAATGACTGATATGTCTCCAACGTATCGATAATTTATGAAGTATTCATGTCATATTTGCCTACGTTTTTACTATGGTTTTATGATTTATTGGGACTAACCTATTAATAGTTGCAAAATTGCACAAGTTTTTGTTTCACACTTTGATGTGTAGGAATTAATTGGAAATTGGCGAAAAAACGCAAAAGGAGCCTTGTTGGAGGAGGACTCTGACTTTCCTGAAATATGTCCACAAACATATATATCCAGTCAAATATATTTGATCATGACTTATTATTGTTGACAATTATCTCTATGATAAATGAGTTGGGAGGCAAAACATTAAGCCCCTATCTTTCTCTGTGTTCGATGGATGCCATTTGTTCTAAAAATATGCTTTGAGTACTAGCAATCATAGAAGACTATATGATGATTGAGTATGTGGGGCTCTTACTTAGACTTTATTGAGAATAAGTTGAATTGGAATTGTTTGGTGACTAAGAACATAGGTTACTATGTTTCAAGAGAATTCATTGTTTGAACCATAACATGTGAATTGGTTGCTACTCTGTCATGATGATTTTTATGAGAAAAAGTTGCTAGTTATGATGCTAGAAAATTGACTGAAATTATCAATAATCAAACTTATATATTATGCTAGCACTAGTAGAACGCCCGTGCGTTGCTACGGGCTCTTATACATACAAATGAATCGAACAAATGATTAAGAACGTTTTCAAGGTCAAAATCATTTCTTTCTCGTACGTCCAGGAATGTTCGGACATCAAATTGATGCCCACTTCCCAAAATGCAACCATTTGAACAGCCCGGGATGTCATGTGGGACAGAGATATGGTTGCCTACATTATCCGCCGTATTATCCTCAACACGTAGGCCCAACATAAAAATCCCGCCCCACGACGCACCCTTCCCATTTCATGCCGGGCCCTCCCTTTCCGCTCGGTTTCCCGCCACAGCGGGATATTTCTCGCTAGAGTCCTCTCCTGTAAAACCTGATGATGCGCACCTCACCTTCGCCACGGCGTCCTTTCCCCTTCACACCATACTTCCCCACGGACCGCCAAGGATGAGTCCCTCGCCAACCGCCTCGCTGTGATCTCCTCCCTCGTATTCGTGCCAATCCGCCACCGCCATAGAGGGAGAGGAGTCGTGTGCCGGCTGTGACGCCCCTCAAGCCAATAAGATAGATTTGATGTCTCCCGAGCTATTGCCACATTGTAACATACAATTTAATGTCATGCATTACCATGAAATAAAATATGATGTTCATTATTGCACATGCAACTAATACACCACTGTATCAATTATTAACAACTCTTTAAGAAGCAAACCATTCTAGAGAATATATTTTGAGCCACCTTGCTTCATATCATTGCAATTTGGGCATTATGTTCATTAATATATTTCTCTTTCAGTTCAAGGCATTCCTTTTTCTTGTGCCAGCACACATGCTACCTAAATCCAAATGGCTGGGATACCATTCTAGAGAATATATTATATATAATCTTGATGACATAACTACTACCAATGTAAAATGTTTGTAAGGCTAATTGAGAACTATGTCAGAAAATAAAATTATCACTCTTGTTTTCTTATAAAATAAAATTGTCACTCTTGTATTCTTCGTATACACGATGAGAGGTAAAACAGTCAATGAGTTTATTAGAAGTGATAAAAACGGAAATGCACAAGCAGTGCAACATATTAACAAAAATTTGTAAAGCAAGGACTGGCATGATGATATGAAAATGAGTCGATGAGGTTATTAGAAGTGATAACAAATGGAATGCACAAGCAATGCAAAATATTAAAAAGAATTGTAGATTAAGGTTTCACATGACTTTGGGCAAATGAGTTTTGCTTTCAGCGAAATTATGGAGATAACATGTGGCTTTGAGCACGGCAACCTTGCATTTACTGAATATGTCTCTGATTGACTTACTAAATTGTTCTTCACAAGCTCGATCCCTGATAACACATTCCTGATAATCAAGGGCCAATGCATCAGACTTATGCATAGAAAATAGACCAAGTTGATGCAAAACTCTTACATATTACAACACCGCTGCCACCGCAATTCAGGCAACTCTTTGTGTGCCGCCTTGTTCTTCCGTATCCATAGCAAATTCATTTGGTGCACAAATTGTTAGGTCGAATGACTTATTATCTTTACAACACATATGCAAGTTAGACATCTTCGTACAAAGGGAATACTTTCTTCCTACATGAGATAAAAAATGTGCATCAGACTTCCAAGCAAAACGAGCATGGACCATCGAGGGAATAAAATTTTAAAGGACCACCAATGGCCTCATCTCGCCGTGACTGGTACTGAGGAGCAGCCTCAGAGTAGCGACATGTATCATAAAAATCATGCTTGGAGTGAAAAAAACAACTTGCATCATAATCTGCTACCAACTGTACACTGCATGTTATCTACAAAGCAAACTGGAAGACATTTAGTTATTGTTTGAGAACTGAAGATACATGCACGCATATCATGGTATGGAAAGATAATAAAGTTGCCAGCTAATGCAATCATCAAGACAGGTTTGAGTGTCGTGAGGATGGAGTCTGAGCTTGATGGCCACCTGAAGCGAAGAAGTGCAGTCGTCTTGGATTTAACAGGAGTCGGTCATCATCACACTACATCAAAAGATGCAAGCAATTAGTTGCCGACCCCATGCAGTGCTGACCATACCTGCAATCGCAACCGCAACATGGAAAATCAGAACACAAAATTCGAATCAATTTGGCCCTCTTCTCCCGAGAGAATGAATGAATGCGCTTAGCCCATCTGAATCTGTTGTTGCCGCTGCAAGCCAGGCTTATAGCGGTAGAACTTGCAGCCTCTGTTGAACACGAATGATAGCCCCTTCCACTCTTAACCCATTGCACAAATCACAATCAAACCCCGCTCCATGAACATATTTAATTTGCATTCTGAGGTACCAGGTGACTCCGACGGCAGAGGGCTTATGGCCGTAGATGCCGTAGATGATGAAGCACCACGCCACACTGAACAAGCCTTGAAACCTAGAGTAACTGTCAGAATTGGGAAAACAACTACCTACGCATCCCTTGCCTATATGTACAGCAAGGAGTTGATCCGTGAAGCCTGCAGAAACAAAACCAAGATCGAAATAACAACATCAGTCCAGCTTACATAGACTTTTATCCAGTGAAACATGGTTTCCTTCAACTCTTACTTGCACTTATGATATCCTGTAAGACACAAAACATCTTAGTAAGATTGATAGAACACAAAGATCTGAATTATATATATCCAGAACATGTACCCTATCGTTTGGAATTGTGTGTGTAACACAAACTGCAGCGTACGACGGCAAGGTAGATGTTCGTCATGGAACGGCGTGATCTAGGAAGCTGGAGGCACTGGCGATGGAGCAGTGACGGGCAAGGCCTCCCAAGACGACAACGAACACGGGCTCATATAGATTTTCACCTTGCACCCGATCTCCCCACCCCCGCAAGCTTCTCCACCTTTGTCTTTGTGAAGCATCCTCTTCTCCCCCTCCTCTCCCACTCATGTGTGTGGTTCACTACAGTATATGCAATTGTATGCACAAAATTCAGGTTCAGAACTTATATTGCATTGTACGTTAACTCAAGAGATAACATTAGGAATTCAGAAAATAGACAAACTTAATTTGTGGTTCAATCAACACACGAATTCGAAGAGGAGCGGGAAGAGGGTGAAGCCGGAGTCAGAGGAGACGACATGGACCTTGAAAACGAATCTCACGACAGCGACGGTCACGTGAACGATCATGTTGATCTTGCAGATGGTTACCCGCTGCAGGTCTTGCACTCCACCATCAGCGGCTGTCGCAAGCGCAGGCCACGCGCCCCGCCATGAGCGGTCATGCACTGCCGCCCGAACCAGGTAGCCCCGCAACATGTCGGTCGCCGTCACCGTCGCCACGAGCCCACGACTCGTGCCACGCTGATGTATCATGCCGGAGGAAGGCCCTGTCATGAAAGAGGGGACTTGGCTGGAGATTGAGGGCCGGGGGAGATGATGGGACAAGGGCGGCGGTGGCATGTGCGCGTGTTTTTGCCCTAAAAGGTTTTGCGTGTGTGGGAGGCGTACAAGAGGGGAGGAGGAACCATAGGGGTGGGCTGGTTTTTTTGGTTCTTGCTGTTGACTGTTGAGTAGGCTGGACTGGAGGCTGGTTAGGGCAAAAAAATCAGAAAGGATCGGTGGGAGAGAAAAAACGGAGGGGAGGTGATCGTGCGAGGGGGAGTGGGGGGTACGAAGCCACCATACTACGTACCAACTGCTCCATTAGGAGTAGAGAAGATTATGTGGCAATCAATTTTAAATCCTAACTTTCCTAACACATTAATTGTCATTTAATAATAGAGATTTAATTGTTAGAAAGGATCCATGTGTTAGGAAAGTTAGGATTCAAAATTGATTGCCACATAATTGGATTTCATTATTTGGTAACGTATTATTGGTTCCTGCCATTTGTAACATGACTGATTAGGAAAACATGGAAAGTTTAGGAAAGTTTTTATTGGGAGGCGAAAAAACCAATGTGAAGGGGTGGTGGTGGGAGGAGGGACAAAAACCGAACGAAAAAAAACCGGACGAAAATAAACCCGGAACGGAAGCTAACAACTCCCCAATTAGGAGTAGAGATTCACACTTCATAAATTAGTTCTTTTATCATTTACCTACTTGAGGACGAGTAGGAATTAAGCTTGGGATGTTGATACGTCTCCAACGTATTGATAATTTATGAAGTATTCATGTCATATTTGCCTACGTTTTTACTATGGTTTTATGATTTATTGGGACTAACCTATTAATAGTTGCAAAATTGCACAAGTTCTTGTTTCACACTTTGATGTGTAGGAATTAATTGGAAATTGGCGAAAAAACGCAAAAGGAGCCTTGTAGGAGGAGGACTCTGACTTTGCTGAAATGTGTCCACAAACAGTTTTTAGAGATTGTCAGTTTGACCCCCGAAGACGGCGTCAAATGGAAAAAGCTAAAACTAGGAAAATGTGGGAAATTTTATGGCATTGATTCTGGACTTCAAATTCGTCCAAAACGGAGTTCGGATGCGATCTGTAGACACGTTTTACTGGAGGAAAATATCTGATTATGGGATTACGAGAATTGATGACGTGATTGAGTCCAACTCTTACCATATCTGATGTATTCGGCCAAGCCACGACTTTGAGGACTCACGAGGGCTGTGAGGAGTCCCTAGGAAGGTTCTAAAGTTGCCCAAGAGCCATTGTATCAAGGGTCCATCCATCGAAGGGCCATAGAGCAGCACAGAGGCACATATAAGGAGAGAAAAACCCTAATTTCGGAAGAGCCACCAAAAGCCACGAATTTGCCTCTCCCTTGGCTGCCGCCAAGAAGGGGAGATGCTCCTCCATTGCAGCACCAAGACCAAGGAAGAAGGGGGGCAAGGGGCCGCCGCCTGTCGCCGGCGCCGTGGCCGCCATCGCCTCCATCTCTTTGGGGCTGCACCTCTCCATCAACAACTCTCTCTTTCTCACCATGATAATGTGTGAGTAATCCACCTTGGGGCTGAGGGTTTGTATCGGTAGCTATGTGTTTAATCTCTCTCTCTCTCTCTCGTGTTCTTGAGATGGCACGATCTTGATGTATCACGGGCTTTGTTAATATAGTTGGATCATATGGTGTTTTCCCCTCTCTATCTTGTTGTGATGAATTGAGTTTTCCCTTTGAGATTTTGTTATTATCAGATTGAATACTTTTATGGATTTGAGAGCACTTGATGTATGTCTTGCATGCGGATACTCGTAGTGACATTGGGGTATTCAAGTGATTCACTTGATATATGTTATGGCGTCAACTTGCGGATTCCGGTGACCTTGGGGATCTACGCATAGGGGTTGATTGCACGTTTTAATGCCTTGTTCTCCAATAGAAATCTTGGGGCACTCTTTGAGGTTCTTTGTGTTAGATTGAGTATTATGAATCTGAAATTGTTCGATGCGTATCGTATAATTAACTCATGGATACTTGTGGTGACATTGGAGTATCTAGGTGACATTAGAGTTGGTTGATGCGTATCATATGGTGTTATTCTAGTACGAACTCTTAGATAGATCGATCGGAAAAGATAACTTGGTGTTATTTTAGTACGAACTCTTGGATAGATCGATCGGGAAGGATAACTTTAAGGTGGTTTCGTACTCTACAAACAATTTCTTCTTATGTTCTCCACTAGATAAGAACTTTGGAGTGATTCTTCATTGCACGTTGAGGGATGGTTATGTGATCCAATTATATTAGCATTGTTGAGAGATTGCACTAGCGAAAGTACGGACCCTAGGCCTTGTTTTCAAGCATTGCAATACCGTTTGTGCTCACTTTTGTTACTTGCTACCTTGATGTTTTTATAGTTTCAGATTGCAGAAACCTATATCCACCAGCCATATTGCACTTGTATCACCATCTCTTCGCCGAACTAGTCCACCTATACAATTTGCCATTGTATTGGGTGTGTTGGGGACACAAGAGATTTCTTCTATTTGATTGCAGGGTTGTTTGAGAGAGACTATCTTCATCCTACACCTCCCACGGATTGATAAACCTTAGGTCACCCACTTGAGGGAAAATTGCTACTGTCCTACAAAACTCTGCGCTTGGAGGCCCAACAAAGTTTACAAGAATAAAGTTGCATAGTAGACATCAATGACGATCTTCGAAAGAAGACTTCCTCTTATCTAGCCAAACGACTTCTCTTGTCTACATTCATTCCACAAGTTAAGGCTAAGCAAACTAGTAACAAAGGCAAGAAAGGTTCTTCAGCTAGTAGCAATAAAACTGATAAATCCAATGATATTGCTTCTAGTAGTTCTATTGATCCCACTAACAACTCTCTTAGCCAAGTTACACTCTAGCAAGAAAATGATCTATTGAAAGGGATTATAGAAAAAGGTATCTACAAAAGTCTTGCCGGATGTAAGCAATTTGAGGAAATTGTACGTAGACATGGAGGATACCGGAAGAACCATGGCATTGGCTACTTCAACGCCAATGGAGTTGAATGGGAAGAAGGTCAATACCCCAAGCCCAAGTTTTTTCCTCAAAGGGAGAAGTATGGACATACTCTCCCCAAGGGAACAAAATCTCAAGATGACCTTCCACCACAAGACCACAAGCTCAAGGGCAAGGACAAGCTTCAAGACGAGATTGACTCATATGAAGATGAATCCCAAGCCATGGTCAAGTGGGTTCCCAAGTCTTCTACAAGCTCTACTTCTACAAGTGCTACTTCAACTCCAAGGATTTCCATCAACTTGATGTGGGTCCCCAAGAAGAAGAACTAGAGAAGTTCTTGAGGGGTGACTCCGCCAATGAAATTCACTCACATTCATTATTGGCAAGGACTAGTTGCAATCAACATCAACATTATGCAATAGTTCAAGGAGTCACACATTCCCTCAAAGGTAAGCAAGGGACAAGGTAATTAATGAATCCATGGACATCATCATGTATGCTTTGCACTCCATGTCCATAGATATCCTTGTATTTGTCTCTTGTGTTTGGGACTAACCCATGTAGGTGAGGAGAGTAAGAAACAAAAAGGATTGCTCCCAACTCAAGATGATCTTCATCAACTATGAGCATCAACCACTACATCACCCACATGAAGTCTTCTACGACAAAACCCAAGGTTAGTTTATCCCTCTTAGGGGGGATGTCACATCAAGGGGGAGCTTTACTCTAAGACTTGAGTTAATGCATCTCTTAGAATGTGACAACACTAACAAGCTTTATGTAAAAGTGGCAACCCCACTTGTGCTTAAACGATAAGTATGACCTATGATCAAGTATTCTTACTTGGCTCCTAAGTCAATATACTCATATATAGATGACTACGTCATCGCCAAAGTGCTTGATAGATGCTAGAGTGTTTGTGCATGTTTGCCATGATTTCATTTGACACCTTATTGTGTGAGCATGTTGGTCTGCATATCTTTACTCATTCAAGGATATCCAATTGTTGCTATTTGGCTTTTGGTTTTCTTATGCCAATTGGATATACAAGAATTCCTAGGACCCCTCTCTAGCTATCTATGCTTTCTCGTCTCAAGTTCTATTCATGCTACATCACAAAGCTTGAACAAGCACTTCTCGAACCCTCTGTGTGAGGAGCACTCAGAGTACCGTGTCGACAAGAGCTGCATTCCAAAACCTCTCTGTGAATTTCGGTGTAACCAACCAAAAAACCTCGGTTCCACCGAATCACTGAGTTGATCTAGGTTTTTGATCTCGGTTCAACCGATCGGGTATTCTCGGTATCATCGAGTTTCTCTGTCTCCTGACAGTTAGGAAACTCGGTGGCACCGAAATGTTCTAATCGGTTTCACCGACAGTCAGGGGTATTTAACCTGGCAGACCCGCCTTTTGAAATTCATTCGCCAAAAGTATGTTTCTCCAAGCCCCGAACTGCCGCTCCGGACCCCCTGGTCGTCGCCCTTGCCTCCCCGTGTGCCGTCGCCGTTGGGAATCGCTGCCGTTGACGGAATCTTCGCCGCCGTCGTCGCCTTAGTGGATTCGTCACCGAGTTAGGGTATGAATCCGGCCCCCTTGTGCGCTCCTCTTTCCGATTCATGCTCATGAGGGTACTCTTATCGATAATCCACCTGTTGCAATCTTCCTAATCCACTAGAAAACTCATTAGATTAGCGAACGAGAAAATTTTAGGTTTAGCCGTCCACAAAAAGCATCTCGGTGACACCGAGTCGCAAAAATCGGTTCTACCGATTTTAGTTCTAGGCTTTCTGAGAATGGTCTCGGTGAAACCGAGCGGTCATTTTCGGTGACACCGAAGTGACTGCCAAGTTTCTGTGAAGTAGACCATATGTCTCGATGGATCCGAAAATCTTGACTCGGTGGTACCGAAATCCATTTTGCAGAAAGCTAAAACTAAGAATTTCTTTGTTCAAATTTTGAAAAATTTCTGTGTTTTGTGATGCTCAACCCCACTGCTCTTCTATGCTCTATTCACAGGGTCAGTATGTCAGATTCAGTGGACAGCCAGAATGACTTCAGAGGGTCCAGCTATGAGTGATATGAGATATGTAGACTAGGACTACATCAAGGAGAATGGAGATTATTTTCCCCATGTGCAAGAGAACTTCAAGGCCATTGACATTGATGCATTTGTTGGTAGAGAGTTGACCCCTTGGAATGATGAGATGATCATGCAATTCTACCTCACAACTCATTTTTATGGAGATGGCAGAATTGTCCGGATGACCGAACGTGTCAGGTATGAATCCACAGTGGAAGAGTGGGCTACCATCTTAGGAGCCCCACAAGTGCAAGATGGTGATTTGGATGTGTACTCTGAGGCCAAGATGAATCATAACTCCATGGCAAACATGTACAAGGAGATTCCTACTGACTATGTGCATTCTCATAAGTTTGGCTCAGTATACTATCTGTAGGCAGGACTGACCACCACCAACACCATCATGAGGTATACTTTGATGCCCAAGTCAGGAGATGACAAGATGATCCGAGGATTCTCCATCAACATGCTGCATCACATTGACCTTCACACCAGATTCAGGGTCATGGACTTGATTGTTGAGACTGTGAAGATGACTGCTGCTGATCAAAAGAGATCATGTGGATATGCACCATACATTCAGATGCTCATTAACTCCAAGTTAGAGAAGAATGTGTATGCACTTGATCGTCCCCATTTACCACTCCATCCTGAGTTTGAGGACAACGTTGTGGTGATGGATCCAGATCATCCCACTTCGTCTACTGCACAGGCAGCAGCTGAGGCAGCCAGAGCCACTAGTGCTCTAGTGCCAAGGACCAGGAGTGAACGGATGGATCTTATTCTTAGCTCTATCCAAGGCATGCAGAATGACATCACAGAGATTTTGAAGAACCACAAGAGTCTGGAAAGGATAGTTGAGGACAAGTTCCACATACTGAACAACAAGGTAGATGGGCTGACAAAGACTGTTGATGAGCTCGAGAAGGAAGGATGTTGTACCCATTCCTCACACCTCAGATGATGATGATGATGATGATAGTCACCCTCTCCAGCCTAGCACTCAGTTCAAAGACCCAGGCCAGATCTGTGACAGTGCCAGCTCCAGAGATGAGACCATCTTCATCAGTCTCTGCTGCAGCTCCTTCAATTCCTTCAGCTCCTTCAGCACCTCAAGTGTCTACTCCAACTCCTTCCATGACATCTGCAGAAGTCTTCGCTGAAGCGGTTCTCTCGACTCCTACATCAACAACCGGAGGAGATCAGCCCCAGAGAGACGATTAGTTCTATACCTTTGAACTTTTTGGTAACTTGTTGCCAAAGGGGGAGAAGTTGTATAGATCATAGGGCTTCGAGAGAGAGAGAGTGTGTGTGTTGCCTTTTATCGCTCTCCAAAACTTTAAAATCTTTTGGCTTACAGTTTGTGTTAAACTTGTTTGGTGTTTGATCATATACTTCTTATGTGTTGCTATTATTACCTATCTTTGAGATGCTTATGAGATGATCATTCACTTTTTCTTGATGTGTTGTGATATGTTGTTCATTCATATTATTCTCGCACACCACCAAGCTATATGTGACATAGAAGAGTGCCCCATGAACCTAATCGACTGTGCATTTGCATTCAAACGCTAATTCAAAATAGTGCACAGATTTAGGGGGGAGCTCTTGCCTATCACATACTTCTCAAAGCGATGATTTTATTCATTGATTATATCATATGTCGAAGCTTTGATCTATATGTTGTCATCAATTACCAAAAAGGGGGAGATTGAAAGCACATTTGCTCCTTTGGTGGTTTTGGTAATTAATAACAACATATATCTCATTGGACTCATGTTTTCACTAAGTATATTTCAGGAAAAGTTCAATGATGGAATGGCTATAGGTTGTGAGGAGACTCCAATATGCAAGGAATGGAATTGGCAAAGCTTCAAGCAAAGAGACTCTACATTTTACTTTGTGAGAAATCACTTTGAGTCCATAGGAAAGCCAATACTATTAAAAGGGGGTGAGGTAATGTTGATGAACAAATTGCTCCACGTGCACAAGTGCTAGCCACCAAAAACATCCACAACCTCTCCCACAAAATACTCTGTCTAAACCCTACCATACAAAATCGGTGCCACCAAGTTTCCTACTCGGCCCTACCGATTTTGTATCTCAGACAGAACCCTAGCTTCTCGGTACAACCAAGTACTACATCGGTGCAACCGAGTTTCGGTGACCAACATTTGGATGACCAAGTTTATAAAATCAGAATTTCTGATTTTTATGGATCGGTCTCACCGAGTTTGGAAACTTCCCTCGGCCACTCATATCGGTACTATCGAGAATCATATATCGGTCTCACCGAGATTCCTAAAGTTGCCACATTTTGAACAAATCGGTACGACCGAGTTTTACTTCGGTTTCACCGAGTTGGTCAATAATGGTGTAACGGTTGGATTTTTGGAGATGCCTATATATACCCCTCCACTACATTCCACTTGCAAGAGAAGCACTCAGAACAGTTCCCCACTTCCCATATCCAAATTTCTGAGAGAGAACCATCTACCCTTGTGTTGAGATCAAGATCATCCATTCCAACCATATGGATCTTGATTTTTAGCCTCCCCAAGTTGCTTTCCACCCAATCAATCTCTTCTACCAAGCCAAATCTGTGAGAGAGTGATTGAGTGTTGATGAGTCTATCATCTTGAAGCACAAGAGCAAGGAGTTCATCATCACTATCAAGCCTATTACCTTTTGGAGGGTGGTGCCTCCTAGATTGGTTAGGTGTTGCTTGGGAGCCTCCTACTTCGTGTTGTGGAGTTGAACCAAGAAGTTTGTACGGGCAAGGAGATCGCCTACTTCGTGAAGATCTATCCATAGTGAGGCTAGTCCTTCATGGACGGAAGCCGTTATGGAATAGTCAAGGTTGCTACTTCGTGGACCCTTATGGGTGGAGCCCTCCGTGGACTCTCGCGACCGCTACCCTCCGTGGGTTGAAGACTCCATAAACGTGGATGTACGATAGCGCCACCTATTTGAACCACGGGAAAAAACTTTGTGTCTACAATTGCGTTTGATCTTCTATCCCTACCCTCTACTACATGTGCTTGTCTTTACTTTCCGCTGCTATACTCTTAGACATGCATGTGTAGAGTGTGCTTGACTTGCTATCATTGATAAAATCTGCCCACAACTAAAATTGGGAAAAAGTAGAAGTTTTATTTGGTTAAGTAGTCTAATCACCCCCCCTCTAGACTTACTTACGATCCTACATTATCCCGTGTTGAACTCAAATCATTGTATCTTCGTGTGTTTTTGTGGATTTAACAGATGTGTGATTGGAGTTTATCTTAAGTGTTTGTCTTGATTTCTCTTCTTTCCCCCTCCAAGTGTGAAAAGATCGTCACCGAGGGCTTGGCCCCGTATCATCCTTCTTTTGTTCACCGGAGAGGCTGACCCACACGGCTTTGAAGCTCAAGGACATGGCGAGTGTGTTGCGCAGAGGAGTAGATCAGAAGCGGAGGTGTGATGCGGTTGTTGTTGAACGCATGGCCACGTTTAAAAAGCAGCCGCATGCCAGGCCAAGCGGCGAGGTGTTTAATGTCGGCCGACAGAGTGACGGACAGATGGCATCGAAGTAGGTCGCAACCGAGCATGTTGAATTTAGGGAAGTGGACGGGTGAGTGTCGTTTGAATACGGCAAGAAGGCGTGTGTACCAGGACGCAACGCAGGCGACGCTTTCGGCAGTTGCGCCGCTTTAATGCCGACTCCAGTGCGAAGTCGTCTCCTCTCTCTGCCGGCATGAATGTAACGGTGACGCTTTGAAGCAACTCTGACCGCTTTGAACGGGAAAGGGAGCGGACGAGGAGAAGAGTTCTTGGTGAATCCACGGTGTCGGACGCGTGCGTGACAATGGTCTTAACACCCGTAAAGCATCCCTGAGTTTGCAGGAAAAATGATGTCCGGACAGATGAGACGACGAAACACATCCGAGCCATCGAAAACTGCCTATCAATGGAGCAGCAAATAAGCCAACTTCCACTTAGAGCAAGTACAATAGAGCTGAGTCTGCGGGTTATAAGAAATAAAGTAGTATATTTTTGCTTAGTTGGAGGAAAGAGAAGAGGAGAGAGAAGGTAAGCGGGCTCTTGGTGAAGAGCCAGCTCTAGCACGTGCTCCTAGGCATTTTGTGAGAGTGAAAGGTGGGCCATATAATAAATAAGTAGTATACTCTTCTAATCAACTATTGTACATGTTGGCTATAAGATGGGCTATAGATGACATGGCAATGGCTTATAGCCAGCAGCTGGCTATACTATTAACCATGCTCTTAACTCAGCCTTGGGCCGCACAGCGCATAAATGGAGCAGCAAATAAGCCAATTTTCACCTAACTCAGCCTTGGGCCGCACAGCGCATAAAATCATTGTGCAATTTCCTAGGCATGCAGATTCTTTGGCAGTAACTACTCCACCGCGTGAATAAGAGTCTCCTTCCTACGGTCGTCCCAACATCACAAGAAATCCCCTCGCACCGCACTCGTCCCATTGTTGCTCACGCACGCCCCGGCCTCGCAGAGTCACACGGAGTCCCCTAAAACCCACGCAAGTTCTCGGAGCAGCGGCGGAGGAGATGTCGTACACCCACCTCTTCAAATACATCGTCATCGGTGACGCAGGTCCGCTCGACCCCCTCCCCTAATGGACCCCCTCCTTCCTCTTGCTGCTCGTTCCGGGAGGGAGTCCCTCATGGATCCCAGTGCTCTTGGCTGCTCTCATTGCCCGGGAGATCTGACTGCATGTCTGTGCAGGTGTTGGCAAGTTGTGCCTGCTGCTGCAGTTCACCGACAAGCGGTTCCAGCCCCTCCATGACCCCACCATCGACACCGAGTTCGACGTCTTCGCCTCCAAGATGATCACCGTCGACCGAAAGCCCATCAAGCTCCAGATCTGGGACACGGTACGACGGCGTGTCCCCTTAATTTCTCTGGGTGTACCTAGATCGGCTGGGTCCTTGTACTGTACGAATTAGTACCAACTGTAGATGGAAGGAGCTGCCGCTTAGAAATATTTTATGAAACTTTAAGATTATCGAAGCATGTTTTTGGGACCTATAAAAGTTGCAATTTGTAGTGCTTCATGCTGGGTTCACCGTTGATACTTGTGAGTTTCCGTCCGAGTATTTTTTCTACTCCTAAAGTTTCAACGGGTACGTGTATCCACACACGGGTGAACAACACAATGAAAAAACACTACGAAACAAAATCCAAAAATTCAGAAATTTTGCAACATCAAACATGATCAAATGTTTTAGGTAGTAAATAACATTCGCGGGGCTTTCATCAGAAAAAACAAAATCACAGCTCAACTGTTTGAGCAATGTTTTTTTTTCCAGAGCTCCTTGAATGTTACTCCCTCTGTCCCATAATATAAGAGTGTTTTTTACACTAGTTTAGTATCAAAAACGATTTTATATTATGAGACGGAGGGAGTATTTGTTTATGAAATTTTGCAAGAACCTAAAAAAGTTGATCATGTTTGACGTTGCAAAATTTCAGAATATTTTCATTTTGTTTCAAATTTTTTTCCGTGTGTTGTTCACGCGGGAGTAGCCACACTTTCCGGTCCGGTATGAATTAGGAGTTCTCATGAGGCATGAGATATAAGTAGTGCAGATGTGTATTTTGATTTACCCAAATGATAACGCCCACATGTGTGGTAGGTTTGCACTTCGCCCACACACGTCTATCCACGTTGATTCTGTTTTGCACGAATCGGAATCTGTTGGAATTTCATTGCCACGTAGGCATCATCGTGTGTGTGGACGTTGGAGAGTTTGCCCAGACGACCCACAACGCGTGGTTGCCAGTTGCGCCGTGTGGGCGAACTACTTTCTGCCCACACAGCCACCACCTAGTCCACTTGCCTGTGGGCGAACTGCTCTTCGCCCACACGACGCTCGTATATTGCTAGATGGCAACTGCAGTTGCGCGTACATGGCAACTACGTAAACACACATGTCAACTATGATTCGTTGCTAGATGACAACTGCAGTTGCACGTACGTGGCAACCAGGTAAACACACATGGCAACTACGATTAACCATACCAGGCAACTATGGTTGGACCAGACGTGGCAACTATGTAAACACGCAGACAACTATCCCCTGGTAACTAAAGTGTCATCCCGCGGGTAACTATTCATAACCAAAACAAAGAGAGTTGCCATGCTTTTACAACTACATTTGACATCCCGGGTAACTAGAGTTGCCATCCCCGGGGGTAACTAAAGTGTCATCCCGCGGGTAACTAACGTAGCTATGCCAGGACGTGTGGACATATTTGCTTCATGCCACACGCGCGGGTGGGGACGAGTAGTATTTGTTGGGCGTATGTCACGAAGTAGCTGCGTCCACAAGTGTGGGCAGTTCTATTGTTCGCCCACACACGACCCGTTTGGGCTGCCTCCTGCGTATGCCACACACGATGTGTGGGCGAATGTCTAATATGCCACACGTGTGGTGAATATCGGGACTTATACAAGGTTTGTCGTGCCATAAACATTAGCATCACATTGAGTTGTCAAGGCAAATGACCATCTCACATTACAGCCAGGCGAAGATAGATTCAGATCTATAACTAGATCGTACTGCGATGAAGTTGATGGAGCTCTTCTAGTTCATGATATCACCAGGTACTTGTCCAATCTAAAAGCTACCTAGTTAGATGAAGTGTGTGGTTTCCTGAACTTTTACCACGGTGTTTATATTATGATGATCTTCAGGATGGAAATATTTAATCATCTCGCGAGCTGGTTAAGGGATGTGAGGCAATTTGCAAAGGACAACATGACAATAATGCTAGTTAGAAACAAATGTGATCTATCTCAGAGGCGTGCCGTGAGCTATGAGGAAGGTAGGAAGTTTGCAAACGAGCATGGTCTGATCTTTGTGGAGGCATCTGCGAAAACTGCACAAAATGTTGAGGAGGTGACAGACTGATCCTTGGTGCATCTCTGTGAAATTAACGCATCTCTAGGCATTTTCTCACGCCATTTGAAATGCAGGGTTTCGTTCAGGCTGCTGGAGTCATATACAAGAAAATCCAGGATGGTGTCTTCTAATTAATAAGCTGAAATTTCAAAAGTCTATCATCCTTTGATCTGCTTAGTGAATAATGAGCACCTGATGAACAAGTGCTTTGACGAGAGGGAGACGCCCCCGCTCGTAGACCTGGAATATTTATGTAGCTGTGTGTTCTAGTACAAAAATTTCGGTTGAGATCAAGCAGGGAAACCTTTAGATTTATGTTGCGTTGTTCAATAGTCGACAATTTCAGTCCAGTTTCTGTGGTATGTTTTCTCCACTGTGCACTTCAATTTGCAATGAGATTGGGCATGCTGTTTGTTTCTTCTCCCGCTCCAAATTATGAGTAATCACTAGTAGAAAACGGAGCTTTGGTCCAGGCCTGAAATCCCATTAATCCCGGTTCACTCACGAACCGGGACCCATGGGGCATCGGTCCCGGTTCGTGAGGCCAGGGCGCCGGCCGGGCCTCGTGGGCCATTGGTCCCGGTTCGTCTGACCCCTTTGGTCCCGGTTCCAGACACGAACCGAGACCAATGGGCCTCGCTCCTGGCCCACAACCATTGGTCCCGGTTTGTGGCTGGAACCAGGACCAAATGGTGTCCTTTAGTCCCGGTTCCAGCCACAAACCGGGACCAATGGTTGGCCTATATATACCCCCTGCCCGCGAGCAGAGCAGTGCACTGCTCTGTTTTTTTGGCCGGCCGTGGGAGAGCTTTGTGGTGCTCTAGCTCACCTCCTATGCACATGAGGTGTTCGATGAAATGCCCGAGCCACACTTAAGCTTTGTCCTCTCGAAGCTCCTTGTTCAAGCTCCATTTTCCTCAAGATTTGTCTAGGTTTGGCGGTCCGTCCTGTCCCGTCCCCGTCCTGACCGCCGTCGATCGCCCGCGCCCATCTCGGCGCCGGCACCACCGTGGTTAGCCTCTTCTTCTTATCTTATTTCTAAAAGAAAAAAGTTCTTACTTGTATGATTTAGATAGATACTTGTGTAATTTTCTTACTTTTATTATTGTTTGTTATTATATAGTGCGATGGTTTTGGTATCCGCCTCCGTCGGCCCTCGTCCTGTCTATGATTCGGATGTGGTATATATTATCTTTTATAACTATTTGTTTTATTTAGTGTTTATGACAATTATGCCGACCAACGTGACATAGATTTTTTAATCTAGGAGGTATGTGAACCGGAAATTCCAACCGACATAGAAATTCTTGTCGAGAAGTTAAATTTTGGTGAAAAAGAAAACAATTACTTGAAAGAAAAATTACAAAGAGTTGAAGAGGAGAAGATGAAATTGGAGTTGAATGTTGCCGATGTCGTCGACGATCACAAGATCAAGATGGATGCAATGCGCTTGAAGATTAGAAAGATTAGAAAATATGCCATTCATACTGAGGCTTGGTATCATTATGCCGTTGGATCAATTGGTACCTTAGTTGCGGTTATGATCGCATTTGTTGTTGCATTTAAATTTTATAGTTTCAATGTATGTTTTAATTAGATGCTCTAGAGAGCTATATGTTGTTCAATAATGAGAACTATGTATGAACGTTATGTCTTTATTTTGGTCACTACTGTACTTTGGCTTTAATGTGATGATGAATTTCTATTAATTTGGTCACTTCTCTATTCATGATATGCTGTAATGGTTTTTAATACACTTTATTATATAATGCACGCAGATGAACCGGCAATGAATGTACGGTGACCGACGCACCTCCGAGTATATTAAGGGCCTGCATAATTTTTCTCGAAGCGGCTGAGGCAAACAAGCAGAATGGTTTTATGCATTGTCCATGTACTGTCTGTGAGAATACGAAGACTTTCTCCAACTCTAAAACCCTTCACTTCCACCTGCTTGAGAAGGGTTTTATGCCACACTATAATGTTTGGACCAAGCACGGAGAAAGAGGGGTTATGATGGAAGACAATGAAGAAGAAGAGGATGATGACAACTACCCGCCCCCTGAATACGGTGATGCTGCAATGGGGGAAGCTACAGACATTGAACTGGCCAGACCGTTCAAGGACTTGGTTCTTCAGGGTTGGGGGAACTCTGGACCCTGAAACAGGGAAGTGTCGTTGGACGGACGAGCAACTTGCAATACCCGTCAAAAAGCTTCAGAAGTATATCACCGCAGCGCAGGAAGGGACATTCATTCCCAATAGAGAGAAGGACGAGCTGACTGAGGCCCTAGGGAATGATGAGCACCCTGGACGAACACGAGGCACACCAGGCTCCGTTCCGTGGAAGGTTGGGTTTCCCGACGCAGGCAGTTACAGAAGCCGGGATAGAAAGAGGAAAGCGGAGCTGAGCGACATGCAGAAGATCAATGCAAGACTACAAAAGCTAGAGGAACTTGAGAGCCAGCGAGCTGCCGGCCAACCATCTCAGCGGCACGAAGCTACCCCAGAAGCTACCCTGCCATCTCAGCGGAGAAACAGCGTGGCTTCCACGGAGCCCGTTCAGCCTGACTTCACGGCTCCTAGCTACCCCGTGGATACTATCACGGAGGCTCAACATTGCGAGCTTATGACGAAATGCCGGAACCTCACTTTCAAGGCGGCTGTCGGCTCTGTTGCACCTCCTCAACCCAACGGAACTTTTCACTGCCTTCCGATTCCACATGGCTATGCTGTTGTGATGGTGGATGAAGTAATGGAGGGATTTGAGGAGCTCGAGCTTTACCACTCTACAGGTGAAGGGGAGAATCAGCTGGTTCGTGCTCTGAGGAGTACATGTCTATGGCAGAAGGAGTACATCAAGCTTCCAAACTGGACGCCTCCGCCTCCTCCTCCTCCTCCGGCGAGTCAGGGCACTCCGCCTCCTCCTCCTCCTCCTCCTCCGCGAGTGATCAGGGCACTCCGCCTCCTTCTCCGGCTCCTCCGACGCGTCAGGGCACTCCGCCTCCTCCTTCGCCTACTCCGGCGCGTCGGAGCAGTCCGCCTCCTCCTCCGCCTCGTCAGCAACGGCGGAAGACAGCCGCCGCCGCTCCGGCTCCTCCGGCGCGTCGGAGCACTCCGCCTCGTCAGCAACGACGGAAGAGAGACGCCGCCGCTCCGGCGGCTAGCAGTACAAGCAGAGGCGGGAGGCAATTCAGATACGGTCCATCTCTCAAGCCTCTGGAAAAGTTACCATATGAGAGGACCGAGCAGGAAAACGAGGACATATGTCGTGCCCAAGTGAGGGACCATTTTGCAAAGAAAACTCCACCTCCGAAGGAGAAGCTAGATCCGGTGAAAGTGAAGCGCACTATCGATGCCCTGAAGCGACCACCACCGCCTCCGCCGGATTCCAACTATGTCTGCATTCTTAAAAAGACATATGAAGAAGCGCGGCGGTCGGGAAGTACTTCCAGTGATGCAAGGTTAGCAGAACGAAGAAGTGGGAAAACAATTCCCCAGCTCGGCGAACAGGAGAAGCAATCGTGCCCCCCGCTCAAGGTGTCTAGCGATATCGTCGCTAATCATCCGTGGATGGTGCCCGGTATCAATCCGGGTGATTACTTGGGGGATGATGTAATTTTTGAAACGGCTGAGGTAACAAAAGAAGAATATAAATACGTGCACGGGAAGCCTCTCGTCAAACCTGATCATCCTCCTCTAACAACGATGATGTACAAATTGCATGAGTGATACATGAAAACCTGCAGGGAGTCTGGGAAAGACACTATGTATGTGGCAGTGAAACTAGAGCACGAATTCATTGGACTTCCCGTGATGCCTATTGAATTTGTGGAGTTATTTCAGTTATACAATCAACTGGCCCTCGACAAACAACTCATGACTTCCTACTGTCTGTAAGTATTACTTCTATAGTTAAGTCTCTAGCTCAGCTCATTCATTGCATGTATATATAATTATCCTCACTATATTATGCAGATTGAAGATCGTCGAATGCAAAAAAGCAGGAATCTTCGACGTGTGGTTCATTAGCCCAGATGCCGTAAATGAATGGACGGTACGAAACTCAATCAAAGAGACCGAGGAGAACTTGCTAAAGTCGTTCCTTATACATCAAAACAAAAGGGAAATACTCTTTCCTTACAACTTCAAGTGAGTGTTGCTGTCTTCTCTGTATACTCGGTTTCGCTTACTCGAGGTTAAGTAATGTAATTGATGAGTTATATATGCGTGCGCAGTTTCCACTTTATTCTGCGATCCATTAAGCTTGACGGGGCATTAGTAACTGTCTTAGACTCGAGACGTAAAGATCCCGAGGATTATGCGGACATGACTGCAATGCTCAAGAAGTAAGTTCAGTCAATACCGGGACCATATCGGCATGCCACTTTCGTTAATTTCCTAATACCAAGTAATCATTTTCTTTGCCTGGCAGGGTTTGGAAGAAGTTCACCCGAAAGGTTCCCGGTCTAAACAAAGAGTTGCGATTTACGCACCCCAAAGTAAGTAGTACTAGCTAGTTCCGCGCATCTCTAATTGATTCAAATTTTCATCAATATATCATTACCATGCTTGCTTATCAGTTTGATTGAACTCTATTCTCGTAAAGTGCTTGTACCAGAAAGAAGGGACTGTTTTATGTGCATACTACGTATGCGAGTTCATTCGCCACTCGACCTCTGAGCGGGGCTTCTCTGACAAACAATTTGAAGTACGTAAATAATATTCACAATTTTATTTTATATATTACCATCAATTGTGTTGAGTTTTATTCATATATATGCATGTATTGACCCCCTTCTTTAAATTAGATCTGGCAGATGCGGGATGAACTCCTACCACATGATCGCATACGAGCAATTCAAAAGGAATTGGCGGGATTCTTTCTTGACCACGTCATACCTAAAGACGGAGAATACCATGTGGATTTGTGATTGGATCTTAGGTAGATTGAAAGATCGTGGATGTCGCCTAGAGGGGGGGTGAATAGGCGCTTTAAAATAATTACGGTTTAGGCTTGAACAAATGCGGAATAAAACTAGCATTTAATTTGTCAAGCACAAAACCTAAATCGACTAGGCTCACCTATGTGCACCAACAACTTATGCTAAGCAAGATAAACAACTAAGTGATAGCAAGATATATAACTAGAAACAATATGGCTATCACAAAGTAAAGTGCATAAGTAAAGGGCTCGGGTAAGAGATAACCGAGGCACGCGGAGACGACGATGTATCCCGAAGTTCACACCCTTGCGGATGCTAATCTCCGTTAGAGCGGTGTGGAGGCACAATGCTCCCCAACAATGCCACTAGGGCCACCGTATTCTCCTCACGCCCTCGCACAATGCAAGGTGCCGTGATTCAACTAAGGGACCCTTGAGGGCGGTCACCGAACCCGTACAAATGGCAACCCTTGAGGGCGGTCACCGAACCCGTACACTTTGGCAACCCTTGGGGGTGGTCACCGGTACCCGTCAAATTGCTCGGGGCGATCTCCACAACCTAATTGGAGACCCCGATGCTTGCCCGGAGATTTGCACCACAATGATTGAGCTCCGAGGCACCACCAACCGTCTAGGGCGCCAAAGCACCCAAGAGGAACAAGCTCTAGGGTGCTCAAACACCCAAGAGTAATAAGCTTCTCAACTACTAACTTCCACGTATCACCGTGGAGAACTCAAACCGATGCAACTAATGCAATGGCAAGAACACACGAAGTGCTCAAGTCCCTCACTCTCAAATCCCACCAAAGCAACGAAAGCTATGGAGGAATATGAGAGGAAGAACAAGAAGGAGAACACCAAGAACTCCAAGATCTAGATCCAAGGGGTTCCCCTCACATAGAGGAGAAAGTGATTGGTGGAAACGTAGATCTAGATCTCCTCTCTCTTTTCCCTCAAGAACTAGCAAGAATCATTGGAGGGATTGAGAGATAGCAAGCTCGAAGAAGGTCAACAATGGGGGAAGAACACGAGCTAGAAGGATTAAGGTCCAATGGGGAAGAAGACCCCCTTTTATAGGTGGGGAAAAATCCAACCGTTATCTGCCCTCTGCCCGCAGCCAAGCGGTACTACCGCTCCTCGGAGCGGTACTACCGCTTAGGCGGTACAACCAAACACTGGCCTGAAACACACTAAGTGTACCACGGTAGTACCGCCGGAGCGGTACTACCGCTGCCCCTGGCGGTACTACCGCTTAGGGGGTTTAGACCAGGAGAGGCAGCAGTAGTAGAGGCAGCCAGGGCGGCAGTACCGTGCAAAGCGGTACTACCGTCCTAGTACCGCTCTACTACCGCTAAAGGGAAAAAGGAAACAGAAGCGTGCACTGAGGAAAACCCCGCAAGCGGCAGTGGCGGTGGTAGGAAGGGCGGTAGTAAGGGCGGTAGTACCGCCAGAGCGGTACTACCGTGCTACTACCGTGCATGGCAAACTGGCAACAAAGAGTTGCACGCTCGGGGAAACCCCAAGCGACAGTGCCACGGAAGTACCCAGCGGTACTACCGCATAAGCGGTACTACCGTGGGCACCAGCGGTATTACCGCTTGCATGCCACAGAAAATCCACAGAAAACAGAGGAAACAAATAAAACCAGAACTGCCATAACTTCTGCAAATGAGCTACGAATTGAGCAAACTCAAGCTTGTTGGATAGATGATGTTAGGGATTGTAAAGGATGTTATATTGTATATATGTAGTAGCATCGGATAGATATACGAAAACTTGTTGTTCGACCAAGCACGGAGAAAGATATGTCACTTCTCTCTATATATGTTCAGCATGACGATCTTGTGTAATTAATGGTTTCCTTCATTTTCTTATTAGCTAGCGTCGAGTTCTCTCTATATGTATAGTAGCTAGCGTCGACCAAGCACGGAGAAAGAGAGGACACTTCTCTCTATTAGCTAGCTAACACAATATGAAACCCCTAAATTAACCCTCCAAAACCCCCCAACCCCCCCCCCCCCTTCAAAAAAAAACCCAACTCCTGCCAGATGCTGACGCGTGGATGCCCTTTGGTCCCGGTTGGTGTGACCAACCGGGACTAAAGGTCCTCCTGCCTGGGCTCCCCGCTGCGGCCACGTGGAGCCCCTTCTGTCCCGGTTGGTAAGCGAACCGGCACTAAAGGTTTTGGGCTTTAGTCCCGACCCTTTAGTCCCAGTTCCAGAACCGGGGCTAATGGGCCTCTGGAACCGGGACAAATGGGCCATTTTCTACTAGTGAATATTTGATGATCACTGTCATCATCGGCGTCGCCAGATTCAGGTTGTGCGGCCCCAAGGTAGTAAGAGCGGGAGCTTCTTGGGGCAGAATGCGTACATCTTATCGCCGGCGCTCATGGCTGCGTACCACCCTCTTAGAGCATCTCCAGCCGCGTCCCCATTAGGCCCCCCAGGCCCCTTTTTTTATCGTCGGCGCCGAAAAAAGCTCCCAGTCGCCTCCCTCCCCAGGATGCCGATTTCCGCCGGTTGGGCCCTTTTTTGGGCCGGCGATCCCAGGCCGAACCCAGCGCGCTGGGGGCACTTGGGGGCTCAGGCGGAAGGAAAAGTGGCGCGTGGGACACTATTGTCAGGCGAGAAACGCCTTTTCCTCGCCGGATTCGCCCTCGCGCCACAGGACGCCTCGCCGCCACGCCGATTCCGGCGCCGCCCACCTGCCCACAGCCGCTACGCCACCGCTAAAAAAGGCCATTTCCCTGCCGAATTCGCTTCAGCCTCCATCCCACCCATCCCGCTCTCCGACGGCCACACAGGCGGGGTACCGACGGCTGCCCGTCCACCACGCCCGCAAGGTGTTCGGCGATTTTCCTGTTCGGCCATGGACTCGGACGAGGAGGAGGCGTCCGCGGTTCTGATGGAGGAGGAAGCTGAGGCCGACACCACTGACGAGGAACACCTCATGATCCTCACCGCGCTGGCCGGCCTGTTCGCGAACGATGCCAAGCCTCGGCGAGGTGTTTCGGCGCCGGGCCGCCGTAAGAGCAAACAGAGGCATCGAATGGAGGGCTATTGCATGCTCTACGCTGACTACTTTGCCGACGCTCCTCTGCACGGCGAGAAAGTATTTCGGCGCCGTTATCAGATGAGCCGGAAGCTCTTCCTCAGGATTGTGAATGCCATCCGGGAGTTCGATAGCTACTTCATTTGCAAGAAGGATTGCACCGGCACGGTTGGATTGTCCTCACTCCATAAGTGCACCACAGCTATGAGGATGCTTGCATAAGGAGCTCCCGGTGATATACATGAAGACTATGGACGCATGGACGAGTCCACCACCATTGAGTGTTTGTACAAGTTCTGCAGGGCAGTGGTGGCAAGGTTTGGACCACAATATTTGCGATCACCCAATGCTGAAGACACTGCTCGGATCCTAGCACAGAATGCAGCATGAGAATTTCCTGGGATGCTTGGAAGCATCGACTGCATGCATTGTGCATGGAAAAACTGCCCATTTGCTTGGCAGGGATGTACAAAGGCGTCAAAGGAGGTTGCAGTGTGGTACTTGAGGCAGTGGCCACACATGACCTATGGATTTGGCACTCCTTCTTTGGTATGCCAGGAACTCACAATGACATCAACGTCCTGCAGTGCTCGAAAATCTTTGCCAAGCTTGTCGAAGGTCATGCTCCTTCGGTGAACTTCGAGGTCAATGGGCGCCATTATAACAAGGGTTACTATCTAGCAGATGGCATCTATCCGAGATGGTCCACATTTGTGAAGACTATTTCAAACCTTGTGCCAGGAGGCAAGAAGTCACACTTTGCTAAGAGCATCTCCAGCCGCCCCCCCCCAAGGCCATTTTTTATCGCCGGCGGGCGAAAATCGGCCCAGTCGCGCCCCCAGGAGCCCAATTTTTGCCGGTTAGGGCCGAATTTGGCACCGGCGTACCCAGGCCGAACCCGGCGCGCTGGGGGGCACCAGGCGAAACGTTTTTTGGTGCGAAAACGGGTGGGTCCGCCGAGTCAGCGACCGCGCGGGCTTCGTCGTCCTCATCGCCTCGGTTTCCCGCGGGGAATCAATGCAAGGCTGCCGCCGGTCAGCCTTCCATTGATGCGGCTGGTTCACGAGCCGTCGCTCACGGGCGGCGCAGTCAGTACGGGGCGACGCGCGTCCACACCTCGCCCTCCACGCATCCGCACGGTGTCGCCCGCTCGCCCCCTATAAAAGCCGACCCTCCTCGCCGGTGGCCGCCATACCTCGCCTCGCCACCATCGCCTGCCCCAAGTCTCGCCGCCGACGCCCCTCTAACCCTCTCCGCGGCGATCTTCTCTCCCCCTCTCTCTCAATGGCGACTTGCTACCCAGGCGACGGTGCGGCCCGCAACGGCTTCGGCCGCCGGCACCTCCATGAGGACGAGGCCCGCCTACTGTACGAGGCGGAGTACCCAACGCCGCCTGACATGCGGGTGCCGGGCGCGTGGAGGCTCGGCGCCGGCGGGATCCCCGTCCCACCGGTGCCCACCGGAGCCGAGCGGCGCGCCGAGATCGCCAGGATCCGGTCGTCGCTATCTGAGGAGGTGCGCCGGCAGCCGAGGTACGCGTCGGACAGCGTCAACCTATGGACGGCCTACTTCGAGCGCCGCCACGAGGAGCAGCTCGCCTCCAGCAAAGGCGCCCCTGTGCGCGGGCGCTTCAACAGCGAGGGCCGCCGTCTGTGGTGGGGCGCCCCCGGCCGCACGCTCGACGCCGTCCTCGAGCACATCGAGGGCGGCAACGAGCCGCGCCTCGAGTACCGGCGGGAGCCAACGTCCGTCTCCCGCCAAAGGGGCTCCTCATGGCAGCCACGGCGCATGGACGCGCCGTCGTCGTCGTCGTACCACTCCTCCCACTCCTCCGGCGCACCGCGCACGCAGCTAGTCGCCGTGAAGGACGAGCCCGGCGAGACGCCGCTCCGGCGCAGCGGTGGTGGCGGCATCACCATCAACGAGGGCCGCCGCCGCGAGCCCTCACTTCCCCGCGGCCACCTCCGCCTTGTCAGGCCGAAGACGGAGCCTGGCACGTCGGCGGTGGTCAAACAGGAGCATCTCGTCATGGCTGCCGACGATGAGACTGCCTTGAAGTGGGCGCGGGACGACTACGTCTGGGAGGAAATGGAGCGGCAGCGCCGCGACCTCGAGGAGATCGAGGCTCGTCATCGTTCCCGCCGCGAGGAGGAGCTCGCCGGCCTCATCATCCTCGACGACGACAGCGGCGGGGAGGCGCCCGGGCCCTCCAACCCCGACCTGCACTGTCTCGGCCACCTTGGGCAGTGTTGCAGCAGGGACGGCGGCCGCGGCGCGCGGGACGGCGACGGCAGCGACGGCGACGAGGGCGGCGACTACACCAATTTCTACAAGCTCCTCGACATGTAGAATGCGGCGGCAGCGGGACGGCGTAGATTTTTTCTTTTCTGTTTTTGTATTATATTAATGAAACTGCGAATTTGGTTAAATGTTTTGCCATTTTGTGGCCATTTTTGGGCCGAATTTGCGCCCATACTGGGCCGAAATCGCCGCTTGGGGGGGCGACCGTGGGGCGGCGGCTAGGAACCCGAGCCAGCCCCAGGCCGATTTTAGCGCCGGCTGGCCCCCAGGCGGCGCTATTTCGGGCGCCTGGGGGGGGGGGGGCAAACGGCTGGAGATGCTCTAAGTGTCAGGAGGCTTGCAGGAAGGATGTCGAGCGAGCATTTGGTGTGCTCCAATCTCGATTTGCCGTTCTCCAGTATCCTGCTCTGACCTGGTCAAAATCGCAGATGTGGGAGGTGATGAATTGCGTGTCATCTTGAAAAACATGATCATTGAGAGCGAGCAGGAAGAGCCAGTGTTTGACACTGAACCATATTTCACGCAGGGTCCTCTTGCAGTTGTTGATCACCAGGTACCGGCAACATGGGCTGCCTTCCTCAATATGCGCCAGGAGATCCGAGACCCACAGGTGCATCAACAACCGCTGGACGATCTGGTGGAGCACCTATGGAGGCTCAAGGGCAACACCTAATTCGATTTGTTTTAATTTATGTTGAAATTATGAGCTTGCTTTGTTGAACTATTTGATTTTTATTGATTTCTATGATGAACTTTGGCATAAAATTTTAGTTTTTGTTGAATTTGTGCCGAAAGAGTGCCGAATTTGCACCGAAACTGGGCCAAAATCGCTGGCTGGGGGGCGACCTTGGGGCGGCGGCTGGGAACCCGAGCCCCCCTCCCCCCCCCCCCCCCAAGCCAATTTTATCGCCGGTTGGCCCCCAGGCGGCGCTATTTCAGCCCCTGGGGGCGCCGAACGGCTGGAGATGCTCTTAAACCCTGCCAGTCTCTTAAACCCTTCGGAAGGGGCGGGGGCACCATGTTCTGCCTCCCTGTCTTCGTGTCGTAGATCAGGGTGACTGGGTGAGGCATCTGTCGGCCTCGTCATGCGGGTGCGGGTCTTCGGTCGTGCCCGTGAAAATGACGTTGCTGCTCAGGGCGTTCATTTGTGCAAATGTGCTGAACGAACAGAAACCTAGACGGAGGACGGGCTCGGAGAGGCGGCGCGGGTCCTCCGGGCCGGCGGCGGCGACCACGTCTGGGTCGTTGCTGCACAGGTCGTCCACGTTGAGCTTGTACAGAGTGTACCCCTTCGAGTCATCCAGCGCCACGTACAGATGCCGCCGCCCTTGCCGATCTGACCATGTGCTCCCGGTGTCCAGTCTCGCCGGCTCCATGTATCTGCCGGTGGTGTAAGGGATTCTCCCTCCCATGATGACAGGACTGGCACCGCCGCATGCAGGTTGCCGGACTGGCGGAAGATGGGAGAGAAGGTGTCGATGTCGGGCGAGAAACGATTGCCACATTGTGTGCCCGCCGGAGTGATACTGAGTACGATTTGCCGCCGTTCAGAAACAATCCTCGACGTGTTGGGGTGGCTTCGGAGGCAGTTCCGGCATCGGCGGAGCTATGTGTGTTAAGGGGGGGCCATGGCCCCCCAAGATTAGACAAATCCCTGAAGAAATTTTCATTAGGTGTTAAGATTAAAGATAAGTGTAGTTATTTGCTCCCCTGTCACACCTGCATCGCCAGTGGACGATGCGGTGGACGTGTGATGTGGAACCCCCTCTGCCCTGTTGGCATGGACCCACGAGCGAGAAGGGAAAGGGTATTTAGCTAGCAGCAGAGAGCGAGAGAGGCATGCGTGAATTGTACCTGAACCCTTCCCTCACCTACTCTGTATCTCACCTTCTTCCTTAGCAAGAAAACTTTCCTGCTGGATCTTGATCTCATCCCCTTTCCCTTTGGTCTCGATCTCGATCCCCCTTCGAGGTCATGACATCCCCTTGGCTCCCCTAGCCATGCTCAGCTAGCTCCGCCACTGAGTTCCGGCTAGGTTGACGGCGGCGGCGGCTCTGGATGGATTGAAGATTCAGATTTGCTATTTCACATCTAGATGTGATATACTTATCTCACATCTAAGTTCTGAAACGTTGGTCTTGTTGGTCTTTAATTTTCGCACAAGTTGATTGTTTCGCCTCGCGAACTCGTTCGCGTCCGTTGTCAGGCGCGACGACCTGTGTCCACGGCCATGTGAGCGGTGGACAGGCCGTTTTTTCTTCTTCTCTCTATCTTGGATTGGATTCGTGTCGATGCATGTGTGTGCATCGTTGTTTTTTTTCTTCGGTCCATTATGTGCACGCGGCTGGGCCTTTTTTGTGTTTTTGTTGGCCTGGCTTATGGACCGAGGACGACGCCCCGCCTATTGTATTGTCTTTTCCTCGAACGCGACACCGTACATGCATGCAGGTTTGGCTGAGTGCTTCCTCGTCACACGGATCATGAGATCAATTGTGCAAAGCTTGTTGGTACGCCATGCGTAATGCACTGATCAAAGCTGAGTTGTGTCTTGCTAAATACTTCTACAGTGGTAAATTCTGTACCTCAACTAGCTCGCAAGTGTCGCTTTGTTCTTTCTTCTCCTAGGTACGTCGTGTGTATATCGTGCGGTCTTGCCTTTAGCCCTTAGGGCGCTTTCCTCCCCCACTATTCTCCGGCGGCTTCCCTTCACCGGCGATCTCGATCATTTGTGGTGAGAGGGGTTGTGCTGCACAAAGCATTTTGAACTGTTTTTGATCGTGGCGTGCAGGTGCAGGGTAGAAATGCATGAGTCGTTTGTGTTGTATTTTCTTTTTCTTTTTCACTTTTCCTTTTTTGCTATTTATTTGTGCTATATTTTTCAACTTTTCTAAATTCAAATGTTCAAAAATTCATGATTTTTTTAAAATATGACAATTTTATTTTTATTTTATTTATTTATTCTTTTATTTTCACGGTTTAATTGTTTTTCCATTCTTTTTTCCTTATTTTTTCTTCGATTTCTTTATTATGCTTCTTTCTTGGTTTACATCGGTTTTCTTCGTTCTTTGTTTCTTGTGTTTTACTACTTCCAACATTGTTTTTATTTTTCCTTCTTTATTTTATTTTGTTTTAAATTCATGAACTTTTTTCAATACATTTAGCAATGTCTTATCTAAATTTCTGATTGCACGACCTGTTTGCTTTTTAAAATGTTGTGCAAATCTTGATTGTGGATTATTTTGTCACGCGCATCCTATACTCACATGTCTCGCCGTACGTCTAGTGTCCACTGGTAGGCTCGTTTGCATGTGCTTCTTTTGTTGTGCCGTCTTTGTGGCACGATCTCGGGGCCTGTTTTCTTTTTGGCGTCTGTTGCATAAGTTGAAGTTACGAGATGGTCACTACCTCGGGCTTCGATATTTTGTCCTCACGATGAAGAAAGATGGTAGCCAATAATGATCTGAAGTGACCTTAGATCCATATTTGTCCTTTTTGCCCTTTTTCATCTAGGGATGCATTATTGTGGTGTGCTGGTAGTCCGTTTCGCTGCATTGCTTTTAGATGTAATAGATTTGCTATTTTCACAATCGGAGTTTGATTTTTTAGTCCCAATTATAAGTCCATCATCGAGTCGTAACTGGGCCCAAATTGTTTTTGTCCTAGTTGCAAGTCCAGCATCAACTCCCAATTGGGGCCCGACCTTCTTTTCCCAGTTGATAGTCGAACCTCGACTCACAACTCGGGTCAACCTTTTTTGTCCCTGTTGCAAGTCTGTCGTCAACTCGTAACCGGGCCCAACCTTTTTTGTCCTAGTTGCAAGTTTACCCTTGACTCATAACTGGGGCTGGACATTTATTTTGTCTCAGTTTCAAGTCCACCCCGACTCGCAACTCGGGTCCAACACATTTTCCCTAGTTGCAAGTCCACCCTCGACTCGCAACTAGGGCGCAACCTTTTTTGTCACAGTTACAAGTCCACCCTCGACTCGCAACTGGGCCCCGATCTTTTTCAGTCCTGATTGCAAGTCCACCCTTGAATCGCAACTCGGGACCGACTTTTATTTAGTGCCAGTTGCAAGTCCACCATCGACACCCAACAGGGGCCTTTCTTGTCCCAGTTATAAGTCTACCTTCGACTCGCAACTAGGATCAACCTTTTTGTCCCAGTTGCAAGTCTACACTCGACTCACAACCGGGGTCGGACATTTTTTTTTGTCTTAGTTGCAAGTCCACCCTCGACTCGCAACTCGAGCCCAACACTTTTTTCCTATTGCAAGTCTAACCTTGACTTGCAACTAGAGTGCAACCTGTTTTGTCCCAGTTGAAAGGCCACGCATGACTCACAACTAGGCATTAACCTTTTTTTGTCCCAGTTGCAAGTCCACACTCGACTCGCAACTAGGGGCCGACCTTTTTTCCAGTTGTAAGTCCACACCCAACTGTTAACTGGGGTCTGACCTTTTTTTGTCTTAGTTGCAATCCCACCCTCAACTCTCAACTAGGGGCCGACCTTCTTTTTGTCCCAGTTGCAAGTTCATCCTCAACTCGCAACTAGGGCCCGACCTTTTTTGTCCTAGTAGCAAGTCCATCCTTGACTTGCAACCGGGTCCGAACCTCTTATTTGTCTTAGTTTCAAGTCCATCATCGACTCGCAACTCCGGACCAATACTTTTTTTCCTAGTTGCAAGTCCACACTCAACTCGCAACTGGAGTGCAACCTTTTTTTGTCCCAGTTGCAAGTCCACCCTTGACTCGCAACTGGGCCCAGACCTTTTTTTATCTCAGTTGCAAGTCCACCCTCGACTTGCAACTTGAGCCCGAACTTTTTTCCTATTGCAAGGCCACACTCGACTCGTAACTGGGGCCCGACCTCTTTTTGTCTCAGTTGCAATCTCATCCTCGACTCGCAACTAGGGCCAGACCTTCTTTTTGTCGTAGTTGCAAGTCCATCCTCAATTTGCAACTAGGGCCTGACCTTTTTTGTTCCAATTGTATGTCCACCCCGACTCGCAACTAGGGTCCGGTATTTTTTTGTCTCAGTTGCAATCCCGCGCTGGACTAGCATCTGCGGCCCGACCTTTTGTTTTGTCCTAGTTGCAAGTCCATCGTCAACTCACAACCAGGGGATGACCTTTTTTTTGTCCTAATTGCAAGCCCACCCTCGGCTCGCAACTGGGGGCCGACCTTTTTTTGTCCTAGTTGTAAATTCACCCCGACATGCAATTGGGGCGGCTTTTTTCCTATCCCAGTTGCAAGTCATACCCGGTATGCTACTCGGGGCCAACCCTCGATTAGCAATTGGGCCCATAGGTGTTGTTGAGTTTCCGAGTTGCAAGCCAATCCCTCGGACTCGCAACTTGGCTCCCAGTTAGTTTCAACCCCGTTACAAGTCCACTCTCGACTCGCAACCGGGCCCATACTTTTTATTCTTGCACCGGTTGCAAGGCCCCCCCTCAACTCGCAATCTGGCTCGTACGTTTCCTTGTCCCGGTTGCAAGTCCCCCCTCGACTCGCAACTGGGCTCGTAGTAAGTGTTGTCCGACTTGCTAGTCCATCCCTCGACTCACAATTGGGCCTATAGGTGTTGTTGTCTTTCTGGTTGCAAGCCCACCCCTCGACTCGCAACTTGGCATGTACTTCTTTCCAACCTCGTTGCAAGACGATCGACTCCTAAGTGGGCCCATAGATGTTGTGTCGTGTCGGTTGCAAGCTCACCTCTCGAATCTCATATACGCTACTCACTGCGGTAATATGTCGTTGTTTTGCACAAGGCGAGCAGTGAGGAAATTGAAAATGGGTTGACCCAAGTAGCCAAGATCCGTCTTGTTTGTTTGTTTGTTTTTTGTTTTCTTCATAGTTTTTTCCCGGTTCATTCCTTTTTTTGGTCTTTCTTCATTGGCTTCCCTTTCCTTTTCCCTTTTCCCCTTTTTCATAAAAATGAATTTTATTTATTTCATTTTTATCATTTTTTGTTTCTTTTCTTACCAAACTCACAGTTTTCCAAAATGTTCATTTTTGCAAAAAGTGTATTGGATTTAAAAAATTCTTTCGTTTTCCAAAATTTGTTTGCCTTTTTATTTTTTTCGAAATATCAAAATAGGTTCGTGTTTTTCTTAAAGATGTCCACAAGTTTAAAAAATATTCATGTTTTTTCGAAATAAGTTCCAATTTTTGAAACAATGTTCCGTTTTTATCAATTGTTCGCAATTCCCAAAAATGTAAGCATTTTCATAAAATTTCCATGCTTTAAAAAAATGCTCGGAGTGTTCAAAACATGTGCCTATTTCCAAAAATTATTCACAAATTCAAACTAGTTCATGTTTTCTTTAAAAAAGTTGACCTTTTTCAACAATCTTCAGGAATTTCAAAAAATGTCCCGTTTCCAAAAAAGATATAGTGCTTTTGGGGAAGGTTTTGTGTTTTCAGAAAATGTTCGAATTTTTTAGAAAGAAATAACATTTCAAAGAACTGTTCGGGAATTCAAAAATAGTTCGCATGTTGAAAAAAATGTTCAGAATTACAAATATTGTTCAGTCTTTTCAAAAAATGTATGGAGTTACAAAAATTCTTTGTGTTCTAATAAAAAAATTGTTATTTTAAATTTGTTCTCAAATTTTCAATAATTGTTTAGAAAATGTTTCAAACCCGACGCTGCAGTGAGTTCTTAAACACTCATGTTGATTATATGACACCACCGTCTATGTGTGTTAGTGGCTAAAAGGAAGTGTTTACGAGCAGTTGACTGCGAGGTCAATTCCGGACCGGTACGCTGCAATTTTTGTGACTTTTTGTCCTGGGTCATGGTTGTGGATGGTTGTGCGACTATGCGCAACGAGAAACTAGGCTGGAGATTAAAAAAAAACAACGGGAGGGCCCCAAACATGTTAGGTAATGTCATGTTAGATGTAAGATAATATTTCACATCTAGATGTGATATAGACACACCCAGGATCTGTCTATATTACATCTAGATGTGAGATAATACCTCACGTCTAACATGACATCATCTAAGTTGATTTTTTAGCACTTGTTTGTTGCTTTTTCTTTGTTTTTCTTTGTTTGTTGTTTTTCATTTTTGTTGTTTGTCCAGCCCAGCGTAACTTTTGTTTTTTGAGAATCATCCAACATGACTTAAAAGAGGGCCACCAAGAGTCAGGCTTACCACACCTCCGTGCTCGCTAAATGTATGACTAGGGGATCCCTTCCTCCTGTAGCCTGATGTACGACTACAATGTACAATGTACGATGAACCTTGGTTTAATCTCACGGGTCGGAGATGGCTCTACCATATCGGTGTGGACTGATAAATAGATCCCTGGCACCATCTCAATGACTCCAACCTCGAGGCCATCAAATACAATTCTGGAGAAGGTGTCAGACTTGATAGATACAGATAATTGGACGTGGAAACAGGACTTGATTCGGGATACTTTTGCTGCCTCCGATGCCGCTGCCATTCTAAACATACCCATCTGGAAGGAAGGGTGTCAGTGTCAAATCCGGCATATCTCGTAGTAGGGGTCCTAAGCTAGGCGTCTTGGAGCGATGGTAACATGGACACATGATTTTACCCAGGTTCGGGCTCTCTTGAAGAGATAATACCCTACGTCCTGCTTTTGATTGTATTGATATGGGGGATAGTACAGAGTACATGTATCTACTACGAGATTATGAGATGTAATATATTGATCTATTGACTAGCCTGGCCTCGGTTTATATATGCACCGTAGGCCTAGGGTTTAGAGGAGTCCTTGTCTTGTGCGCCAAGTCTTGTGGAACCCTCCTTGTATTCGGCATGGGCTGCCCGAAGTGGCCCATTAGTGAATCATCACGGGGGTCCTCGGCCCGACCCACTGGTCGGGAGACGACGTGGTGAGTACCCCCTAGTCCAGGACACCGTCAGCAGCCCCCTGAACCGGTCTTCAAGTTGGGGACGCTCCTCGGTTCTTCCGAACAGTTCTTTGTCTTCGGTCGTCGGCCTTGGAAACTGGTTCAACAAATCTTCCCATCTCCGATCTTGAGGATCGCTGAGGTCTATCTGAAGAGTTCACACGTCGGGCATCCGAGGAGCCCCTTTAAGTTCTCGGCCATTATCAATGCCTTGTTATTTTTTACGCCACACCTCGGGTTCAAGTGCTTCCCGTGCGGCGGTGTCCTCTTGCGTCCGAGCTCCAACGCCGAACTGCATCCGAGGTATCTTTTGCAGCCGAGCACCAACGCCGGACTGTATCCGAAGAGTCTTTTTACAGCCGAGCTCCAACGCCGGACTGCATCCGAGCTCTTGCGCCGGACTGTATCCGAGCGCCGGACTACATCCGAGGTGTCATAGATTACCTCGGTCTTGAAAAAGTTGAAGGGATTCAACCAAGCTTAATGCCGGAAATGCCCTCTATGGAGCCAGCCACTTGCATCCGAGATTTATGCCGGACTCCTTCCGAGGTGGTGCACCACCTCGACCATGGGCTGATTTTTGTAAATTTAATTCCGATTTGTGCAATGTATTCTTTGCCGAGATATATAGCCAGTAGCCCTCAAGGTGTGTGTCCGTTGAATGTCCGGCATGCACCTGAAGGAAAACATAAAACCGCTGATCCCAGTTGCCCCTGAGAATCAGGTCGATTCACAAAATCGGCCTGAGGATCAACTCCTAGCTCTGCAGCATACTTAGGAATAGAAATGCGGTGTAATATATTAGAGGAAATAGTGATCGGCAAGCGGGCCCTTGAGAGAGGGTCTTGAGAAGTTGCCATAATATATTAGCTTGATGCCGGATAGGTCCAGATGGTACCTATTGTTGTCCGAAGACACGTTTGCCCATAGCTCGGTCAAGCCGAACACTGAGCATTTTGAATTTTCTGCATTGAATAGGCAATGCAGTAGCCCCCGAGCTACTGGTCGGGTGGCAACACCAGATCAGGGGATCGATGTGCCCCTTTAATATTTGTAAATGATAAGCGCGAAGCCCAGTAGCCCCCGAGACTTAATGTGGGCACGGGTGGCCGAATTAAGGATCGATATTCGGAGTAAATTGACTTTAATCACAATTTATGTGTAATGATTCGATGTATCAAAGTACTTTACATCATTAATGCTCGGATCCGTATTGTACAAAACTTTGTTGACCGACCATCGGCTTTAATCTCCTCGGCCAGTGGCCGGAGAGTGTTTGTCCTACTTTATTAAGCCTTTATGAGGGCAAGGATTTATGGAAAACAAGGCAATCCGGCCATATGGTTTTATAAACAAAGGTACGCGGAGAGATATGTTATATTACTATTTAACGTAAGAAACATCTTCCAAAGAAAATAGTCCCGCTATCGGTTCCTTTCTTTGGGTTGTCATGCTGACCATGATCATGAAACCTCATCTCCGATCAATGTGGGAGGAAAATATTGAGGATTTAGTTGGGGGAAAGTTTCCGAACTCTGTGGTCCATAATGAACCGAAATTTTCACTTCCATCGTTGCCGACCAATTATATCCTTTAAGATGGCTAGCTTTCGGCTTCACCCAGTCTGAGGTACTAACCCGGATGACCCGGTAGTAACAATCACAGAGGTGCTCCCTTTACCCCCTAGCCGAACAATCGAGAACGTAGGGGGTAAGCACAGGAGCCAGGCAACACAGCTTGGCCAAAATCTTAAGTCAAATTGATGCATATTTATGGCTTTATTACGATAATTATGGAATGCAAATTCTCCATTGAGACTGTTTATAACCTGAAAGTGGCCCATCATCGGCTTCCACCCCTTTGTAGATGCTACACAGGGTGTTTCCGTACTAACAATACAACCCTTAGCCGACGTCTCGGTGCCCGGAGGTGGTTTTGTTAGCGGAAACAAGGCAATCAGATATGCAGGCTTTATAACTTTCACTTAGTCATAGGAGTTTAAAGTTTGGGAAGCCAGTTACTAGCCCCCGGTTAGTGTTCGGCGTCAGCCGAGGTCAAGCCGTTAACACTCCGGCCAATTTCATGAAAGGCCCGTAATTTAATACGGTCATCGGATCGCCGACCAGTTTATGCTTATTGTGACAGTCAGTTTTTGGCTTTCTCCACTGAGGTACTTAACAAGTTAACCCGGAAGTGCAATCGCAGTGGTTCTCCCTTTGCACTCCTAGCTGAACAAAGCAGAACGTAGGAGGCAAGCACAGGAGCCGGGCAACCCAACTATTGACCGAAGACACAATTCGAAACTGGTGCATATAAAGCAATATCCGAGAACATTTCGCCGAGGACTCCTCGGAGTGCCTTGGCTTTTCGTGGGTTCGGCTCTAATCGCAGCCCCCCGTTGATATTACTGATGCTTTAAAAGTGTACTGCGAGAGTTATGCTCGGAAAAAACAAAATTTATGCAAAAAACTTTATGTTTAGATAAAAGAAAATTGTGCCAATCCGAAACTGGTCTTAAAATTAATATGTGCTTCGATCGTGCTTTAACATGATACATCTGATCTCCGGCCTCCAAGCGGGCCAGCCTTTGGCTTCAACCTCCATATCCCGAAGGCGGAGTGTTTCTCCGAGACCTGTTTAGCGAACTAAACTCGAGCGGCTTTAGAAAGAAACCAGGCTATCCGGCTATTGACCACACACTAGTGTCGGAAAAAGGAGTAGTAGAAAAAGACTTTGCAACGACCAAGAAGAAAACACATTTATTATAAAACAGCTCATACAAATTTAAGAGCCCCCAAGTGACTTGGGTAAAAGAATTTTATATATAATGATTGTATGTACCGAAGTACTTATATCATATATGTGTTCGCCCGAACTTTAAACGCGTCTTAACCGACCGTCGGCTTCTCCCTCTTCGGCCAAGGGCCGAAAAGTGTTATCTACTACGCCATCCGAGGATATCAGAGGTGTTTCGAATAACCAGGCAATCAGGCCATTAGGCTATAATAGACAAAGCGCGCCCAGGGAACTTATGCTATATTACTATTTAACGTAAGAAGCATCTTCAATGAAAATAGTTCCGCCAACGGTTCCTTTCTTTGGGTTCTCATGATTACCATGAGGGGTGTGCAATAGATTTATGTATGCTTGTCTTCCGTCGTGGCCGGCCATAGTTGAAAACAGTAAGAGCGCTAGCTTTCGGCTTCACCCGTCTGAGGTACGAGTTCGGATGACCCGATCGTAACAATCGCAGAGGTGCTCCCTTTACTCCCTAGCCGAACAATCGGGAACGTAGGGGTAAGCACAGGAGCCAGGCAACCCAGCTTTGCGGAACACTTAAGTCAACATGATGCATATATTGGCGTAAACACGAACAAGGAAGGGTGCGATACATTAATAATCATATGCAAGAGGAATGGCTTCATAAAGGAAGCCCCCAAGTAAACGGGGTATTTGAATTTGTTTGTAACAAACAAAGTTTTGACAAAGAAAGTTTTTCGCAAACAACTTTTGGTCAAAAAAGTATAATGCTTGGTCGAACCGATCAAAATTTAAAACTGAAAGTTTTTGAGCATGAAAGCGACTTAGCTGGTTAATGTGCTCGGTGTCGATGACGCGATCTGGGCTTGTGGCGGGACGAGGACGCCCATCGAAATTTGACAGATCCGGTGTGTAGTCTTCGGCATGACCGAGGTCCCAGCCCCCAAGCCCGTCCCGAGGTGACCGAACGAGGAGTTCGGCACTCCGAAGTAGTGTCACGGCTCGGCCGATGTGGCGAGGCGAAGCCCTTGGTCCAGCCGAGGTGGTGGAGTAGGTCGGCAAGGTGACGCCGGGGTGACCGTGTGACGGCAGTCGAAGTCGATTTCCTGCACTCATAAAATAGCGCAAGCCAAAAGTAATAACAAAGAAAGATAATAATATATTTAAAAAAATTCTTCTACTTAGTTAATTTAAGTGAAGCAAATAATTAAAGGAATATGACCTGGGTGCCGAGGTGCCTGAACGAAGAGTTCGGCTTGACGAAGTGGCGATGCTGCACGGTCGATGTGGCGAGATGAAGTCCTCGGTCCAGTTAACATGGCGAAGCTGTGATCGGCGGACGCCGCAGTCTCATGCAGGTCGGCTGGTGACGCCGAAGCCCCCGGAGCAGGTTGATGAAGGGATGCCAAAGCCCCGGTCTAGCCGAGGTGACGGAGCAGGTCGGCTGGCGACGCCGAAGTCTCAGGCCAGCCGAGGTGTCGAAGCTGGTCGGCTGGTGACGCCGAATTCTCCGGAGCGGGTTGATGAGGAGATGACGAAGCCCCCAGTCTAGCCGAGGTGACGGAGCAGATCGGTAAGGTGACGCTAGAGCCCCATGCCAGCTAACGTGTCAAAGCAGGTTGGCGTGGTGGACGTTAGCTTGAAAAAGTAACGGCGCGACGATGCCGGCGCAGGTCGGAATTTGTGACGAGGTCAACGCTGGCTTCATGAAGCAACAGAGCGCCCGACCCGTACAACCCGCGGATGACGAGGTTCGCTTGATGATTATTCGGCCCTCGCGATGCCGAACTTTTGGTCGGATGACCGAGATGATGAGAAAATTTCCTTCAAAATGGACGTCCGACAACCCGTTCATGAAAAAGATGAACTCGGGTCGGATTCGTTTTCGCGCAGAAAATAGATCAAAAATTCGTTGTACTAATCGGATATTTCCCGGAGTTTGGACGGTCGGATTGAGCTGAAATTTTGAGGGGTGATCGGTATGGGAATTCGGCAGCCGATGAACGGTGGGATCTTCCAAACGATGTCCGAGCTGAAAGCTGGACACCTCGCCCTAAACTCATCCCGATTCCCGTCCAGATTCGACAGGGCTCTGGTATTTCGTAGATCGCCAAAGATTCCTCCATCGGAATACGACAAAATTTTACGGGGTTGTTTTAGGCTCAATTGCGCACAATTCCACCGAAGCAATCGTCAAGGCGACGCTCGAGGAAGCGGGGACGACGAACACGAGTCGCTGTCCAAAAAAACTGCATGGTTGCTCGCGGACGATGTCAACATCGAGCCCCCGAGCTCCATGGATGATTTCTCGTGATCTTGATAGAGATCGGAGATGATGACGATGAAAGTATCCGTCCGGTCTTGACGATCCGGCACGGAGCGCAGTCCTCGGTCCAGCCGAGGTGACCAGTCGAGCCGGCGACGAAGATGCCGACATCGACAACAAAGCTCGGTTCCAACGCGTAGATCGCGCCGAAGACGATCTGAATTCCCATCGCACCGCGGCGACTGCCAGCAGGCTCTCAATGAAAGCACCAATGTCGGTGTCAAATCCGGCATATCTCATAGTAGGGGTCCTAAGCTAGGCGTCTTGGAGCGATGGTAACATGGACACATGATTTTACCCAGGTTCGGGCTCTCTTGAAAAGATAATACCCTACGTCCTGCTTTTGATTGTATTGATATGGGGGATAGTACAGAGTACATGTATCTACTACGAGATTATGAGATGTAATATATTGATCTATTGACTAGCCTAGCCTCGGTTTATATATGCACCGTAGGCCTAGGGTTTAGAGGAGTCCTTGTCTTGTGCGCCAAGTCTTGTGGAATCCTCCTTGTATTCGGCATGGGCTGCCGAAGTGGCCCATTAGTGAATCATCACGGGGGTCCTCGACCCGACCCACTGGTCGGGAGACGACGTGGTGAGTACCCCATAGTCCAGGACACCGTCAGAGGGGGACATGATTTTCCCGCATGGGCGTTTGACAAATCGGGCAACTACACTGTGAAGACGGCGTACCGTGCTCTAGTGACTCAGAAAGAGCAACTCGCTCTAGAGGAAGGGACGGCTACCGGGACCTCAGAGAACGATAAACAGATGTGGAAAGCTTTATGAAAACTTAATGTCATTCCAAAGGTCAGAGTATTCCGGTGGAGAGTGCTTCGGGGTATTCTTCCAGATGAAAGCACGCTCAAGAATCACCATATTGCAGACATCAGTAGCTGCAAAGTTTGTTTGGCCGGTGAGGAGGACCTACAGCATGCTCTTATCTCCTGTCCACATGCTCGCCCATTCTGGGAGGAGGCATGTGCATGGTTCAATCTCAGGCTGCCGAATCTTTCCCAGGATTCATGGGCGTGTGATATCACATGTGGCCCAAACTTCTCTGATGATGATCGGGCAAAGATCACTACTATTATGTGGTCTATATGGCATTCCAGGAATCAGATCAAGCATGGGGAGGTAGGTCGAGACCCAACTGCAACCATTCGTGCAACGAAGGAGGCAATAGCCCTTCTACAACTTCCCCGGAAGGCGGCTTCGGTCCTGCCAGGCTTTGGCTGGCGCCCACCCGATGCGGGTGTTATTAAGGTCACCACGGATGGCGCACTACATTTGAATGATGGACGAGGGGGCGTAGACGGTGTCGCTCATTCATCTACAGCGTTCCTAGGGGCATGGTGTAAACCTTACATAGGGGTGTCTGATCCCCTAATTATTGAGGCTTTTTCACTGCGGGAAGGAGTTCGCTTCGCTACTCTTCGAGGCTTCCAGCATGTGATAATGGAAGTGGATTGTCTGGAGCTGGTGACGCTCTGGAAAACTTGCCACAACTCTCGATCTATTGTGGCTCGGATCTTGTTAGAAATAGGAGAGCTTAATTGTTTTTTCAGTTCTTTTGATATTCAACATGTAAACGGGTCAGCCAACTTACCGGCGCATCTCTGTGCAAAGCATGCATGCACCTTGAATGTGACCGAAAGCTGGCTCGATGAGACCCCTAGCTTCCTCATGACCAGCCTACTGGCTGATTGCGCGGGGAATGCTCTAGCCTGAATAAAGCTCTCTGATTTACCCGCAAAAAAAAATGGTAAACCTTTTACCAATGAACACTAAAAATTTAAATGACCGCTAACCATTTCTAAAAATAAATATATATACATTGAAATTTTATTTAATTTAGTTTGTTTGCGTCGGCTGCACCGTGGGCCTGGTGCATTAACGTGTGTGCATGTTCTGGTCTTGGGCTGTCCAGGCGCTCGTCATGCTATCTGGGTGATTTTGGGGATCAATTTTGGGCAATGCTTCTGAACCGCAGTCCACTAGTAGAAAACGGCTCATTTGTCCCGGTTCCAGAGGGCCTTTAGTCCCGGTTCTGGAACCGGGACTAAAGGGTCGGGACTAAAGCCCAAAACCTTTAGTCCCGGTTTGCTTACGAACCGGGACTAAAGGCCCTCCACGTGGCGCTGTCTGGGGCGGGGGAGGCAGGACCTTTAGTCCCGGTTGGTGTTACCAACCGGGACTAAAGGCTCCACCTTTAGTCCCGGTTGGTAACACCAACCGGGACTAAAGGAATTTTTAGAAGAAAAAAATTTGAATTTTTTTTTGATTTTTTTAAATATTTTTTTGATTTGTTTTTAAGTTTTATTCCGATTTTCAAATCTTTGAATTATTTGACAATTTAATCTCTAATCACCCGTCCTCACTGCTCCAGCGTGGAGCACTCATTTCAAATCGTCTAACTTCCCGGCCGGTCACCCATCCTCTCACTGCTCCAGCCCCAGCATGCTTAACTTTCTGGTTCTATCGCCCCTAGTTTCAAAGTCTGCACTTGTTGTTTTCCTGACAATAGTAAGCTATCAATCCTATTAACCCTTAGGTCTTGATGTCACATGATTTAATTTTTTGAATTCCAAACAATTATTAAAATAAACAAAATAAGTAATAATAATATTGAATTTCAATGAAAATAAAATAAGTAATAATATTATTTTATTCATTTTTTGCCATTTATTCATTTAATATGGCATAATTAACATCTTTAAATCTGTAAATCAAAATTCGACAAATAATATATCCATTATTATCAGAAAAATGTTAGGAATCCAAATATGACATCATTTATTTATTTTTAAATAAAATTAATTTTTAAAATTATTAAAATTATTTTTTTTTCTTTTTGAAATAACTTTTTTTACTTTCGGAATTTTGAGAATCTGAGAAAACTTCACCGGGTAAACCCGGGTAAAATCGAGTCCCAATTTTTCTCTAAATTTTTTTGATATATTAAACTTTTTTTTTCGATGTCGTATGCAAAAGTTATGGCCGTTTTACATTTTTTTCGTTTTTTTGCAAAAAAGGACAAAATTCATATTTCAAAATTTCTATACCAACTAGACACTAAAACCTAACTACATCTCAAAGGATTTTATTTTTGAAGATTTTATCATTTTTGTTTATTTTCTACAAAACTAAAAAAGGCGGTCCACGGGGGGGGGGGGGGGGGTAGAGTTTGAAAATTTCAGAACCCCTTTAGTCTGGGTTGGTGTCCATCCAATCATACTGTCAACTACATCTGCTAGCACCGTCCCAGCCAGAGTCACAACTAAGGTTAACCAAGCCAGAGTCAACCCTTTCTAACTTCATTTGCTATTTTTCATGCATTTAATGATTTTTTTGAGCTAAATGACCCTGAAATTGAAAAGCACTACAAATGAACTCTAAAAAGGTTGAAACTTGGCATGGTATCATCATTTCACCCACATAGCTTGTGCTAAAAAGTTGAGAGGGTTACGGCAAAAATTGGATGCACTTCGTGTACAAACTGGACCATCTCCTTCGAAGTATCAAGGTTTCGGACGAAAACCCATCTGTTACAAAGGCATTTCATTTTTTTAACTTATTTCAACTCCAGACTTTTTGTGCATTCAATATGCACCATTCAAAGCCACATCCTCAAATTTCAACCCTTTCTAACTTCATTTGCTATTTTTCATGCATTTAATGATTTTTTTTGAGCTAAATGACCCTGAAATTGAAAGCCCTACAAATGAACTCTGAAAAGGTTGAAACTTGGCATGGTATCATCATTTCACCCACATAGCATGTGCTACAAAGTTGAGAGGGTTACGGCAAAAACTGGATGCACTTCGTGTACAAACTGGACCATCTCCTTCGAAGTATCAAGGTTTCGGACGAAAACTCGTCTGTTACAAAGGCATTTCATTTTTTTAAACTTATTTCAACTCCAGACTTTTTGTGCATTCAATATGCACCATACTACAACATGTTAAAATCTACCGAAAGAACTAACTAAAAATAATAAAAAACAACAATTAAATGACTAAAACAACTATATAAGCAAAACCATATTGTTTTAATTAAAATCCTAATTTAAATTATTCTAAAAATAACCAAATAAATCTTACTGTGACAACAATCTAACACGTGACTAGGAGCAAAAAGAATTAAATTAGAAACTATTTGTAAACTCAAGTTATTCACAATCTAGTGTTTGAAGCAAATTTGAATAAATTCAAATTTAAACCATTCAAATTTAAAAAATAATGGCACAAACAGAAACTAGACAAAATTTTGAATCTAATGCAAAAAGAATCACTCAAAAACATCAAATATCCTAAAAGATATAAGCAATTTAAAACAGAAACTAAAAACAGAAAACTATTGTAAAAACAGAAAAAAAAGGGCTAGCTACAGTACAACCGGGACTAAAGCCTCAACCCCTTTAGTCCCGGTTGGTGTCTCCAACCGGGACTAAAGGTGAAGCCTTTAGTCCCGGTTGGAGAAACCAACCGGGACTAAAGGGTATCGGCCCCTTTAGTCCCGATTGGTGTCTCCAACCGGGACTAAAGGTCCCATTTGAACCGGGACTGATGCCCGACCGGCGCCCTAGCCGCTCGAACCGGGACTAGTGCTCACATTAGTCCCGGTTCGTAATGCAACCGGGACTAATGTGTAGATCGAGCTGGACGAAAGCCCTGTTTTCTACTAGTGGTCCCCTGTTGCCGCTGCTCCCTTGGTAATGCTGCTAGTCGTCGTACTACACCGCTACACTACACGATAGCTCGCGTTCCTTCCTGTTGTTGTTGCTAGTCGTACTACACCGCTACACTACACGATAGCTCGCGTCTTGGAGATAATCTCGTTAGTATATTAGTTTTCTATCCAATAAACATGTGGGAGATGAACACATGTTGATTGTTTTAAAATGATAAACACGAAGAATTTTAGAAATATGAACAAAGTTACAAATGTTGGAATATTTATTAAATATTGTGAATTTATGAAGAAAGCAAAAATAATCAGAAAAACAAAAAATGAGATAAACTTTTGAAAATAAAAAAATTAAAAGGAGAGAAAAACCAAGGAAGAAAAAATGATAAAAATAGAAAACATGAACAAAACAAAACAAAAAAAGTATCCTAACTACTTGGGCTGGCTCATCTGCAGTTTGTTCGCTGTTGTGGGTGAACTTGCAGTTGGGACCAAAAAATGTCGGACCCCTTGTGGCAAGTCGAGGGTGGACTCGCAATTGGGACTAAAAAAGGTCGGGCCCTAGTTGCGAGTCCTGTTTAGACTTGCAACTATGACAAAAAAAGGTTGGGCCCAGTTGCGAGTCAAGGGTGAACTTGTCACTAGGACAAAAAAGTTTGAGCCTCATTACCAAGTCGACGATGGACTTGCAACTAAGACACAAAAAGGTTGGGCCCCAGTTGCGAATCAATGGTAGACTTGCAATTGGGAGTAAAAAACTTAGGCCGTAGCTGCGAGTCGAGGGTGGACTTGCAACTCGAATAAAAATGGTTGGACCCTAGTTGTGTGTCGAGGGTGGACTTGCAACTCGGACAAAAAAAAGTTTGGCCCCAGTTGCAGGTAGAGGGTGAACTTGCAACTCGGACAAAATAGGTTGGGCCCGAGTTGCGAGTCGGGGGTGGATTTGCAACTTGGACAAAAAAACTCTCGCCCCATTTGTGAGTCGAGAGTGGACCCGCAACTAGGACAAAAAAGGTTGGCCCCCGAATCGACGGTGGACTTCCAATGGGGACGGAAAAAAGGTCGGACCTCAATTGCGAGTCGAGGGTAGACTTGCAATTAGGTGAAAAAAATGGTAGGTCCCAGTTGTGAATCGACAGGGAAATTGCAACTGAAAAAAAGGTTGGGCCCTAGTTGCGACTTGAGCGTCGACTTGCAACTTGGACAGAAAAAGATCGTACCCCCACTTCGAGTTGAGGGTGGACTTGCAACTGGGACAAAAAAAGATCAGGTCCTAATTATGAATCGAGGGGGTTGCAACCGGAAAGAAAAAAAGGTCATTCTCTAGTTGCGAGTCGACGGTGGACTTGCAACTAGAAGAAAAGGTTGAGCCCTAGTTGCGAGTCAACGGTGGACTTGCTACTGGAACAATAAAATGTCAGGTCCCAATTGCGAGTCGAGGGGACAACAACGAAGCCAAACATGTCTAGGCCAACAACAGAATACGCAAAAAGCAAATAGCGACAAGCAAGACGGACGATAGAGTCGAGGGTGGAGTTGCACCTTGGACAGCTACGAAACTACGAGCCCAGTTGCGAATCAAGATTCGACTTACAAATAGGATGAAACAAACTACATGTCAGTGGCATGTCAAGGGTGGACCGATAACTGGAATGAAAAAAAAACACAGGCAAAATAACAGAGATCAAAGGTCGATCAATGAGAAGATGGGGATAAGCTTCATTGTCGGGCGCCTAAACGATGACATATAGGGACCCATGTGGAAAAAACGAGAGAACATGACGACACAAAAAACAGGACAAGAGGAGGCGTGACAAAAAAGGACGAGCTAACACGGGGACACGCATGCTTTAGTTTACACGAAGATTAAAGCAAATAAATCAGACAGTTATAGACTTAGATGAGCTAAAAACTCATCTAGATTGGATTTAGCAAACCTAAAACAAAAAATCTACCTACCCTCTTCTCTAGCTACACGGTCAAACCAAAAATAAAACAAAAGACGGAATAAAAAGACACATGGCCCTTAATAGAAAAGCTAAGCCCACAGAAAAAAAATCAATACACAAAACATAATAATGGCCAAAAACTATCATATCGGGCCTCACTGCTTCACGAGGGATAAACAGAAAACATGACGCAACGACAACGAGCACAACTCAGGAACACGTGTATCTAACAATATATGAGTTATTAGATGAAACATTGTTAACTCTCATTTAGATGAGAAGTAACAAACCAATCCGAAACGAGATCCTAGACCGCGCCGTGAAAACGGCCCAACAAAAGACACATGCGCAAACAGGTCAACAAATAGACACCAGTCACACGACGCGACACATAGCGCGCATGACAAAAATAACACGCGATCACGATTTACACGACATTCAAAGCGAACATATGACTAAGTGAAAACAAGTTCATGAATTTTAAACAAATATTTAAAGAAAGAAAGGAAAAATGAAAAAAAAACATGAATTTAAAAATGGTTCATAATTGAAAACAAATAATGAAATGGAAAAAATAAATCAAAAAAGAAAAGAAAACGAAAAGGAACAAAAATACAAATACCGGGAGTCGAATGAAAGTGTACAAAAATGAGAGGAACTAGAATTGAATTGTTGCACACACTTGTGAAAAGAAATAGAAAAACGCAGCCGAAGGCGGAAAAAACAACGACCCACTAGATGTCAGGCTCTAGAGAGGAATGTGAGTGGACAATAGACAAAAAACGACCCGCCAGCCCAATATCACAAAAGAAAAACACAACAACGGCCCGACCTAGCACTAGTAACGACGTGGACGTGAGCTACGTGCGAGACAAGGCTCCGTGAGCGAGCGCACCAGCCAGCCATCACGTTGTGCATCTATATCTACTAGTTAATGTACCCCTCAAAAAAAAAAAAAAAACTAGTTAATGTGCACGTGTAACGCACGTGTCAAACATAATTATACATAATAAAAACATGAATTTTCTTGAAAATATATGGTCAAATAAGTACACAATCTTGCAATGTCATTCGAGTTGTATTTTCAATAGTGAGAAACCATTGTGAACTTGTGGTCGCGTTGCTGGACAATAACATATGTTGTTTCACCCATTCAGAGTTCGTAGAGGTTGTAAGATAATATCAAATCTACTAATCCTTGCATCACAAAATTTACTGATCTTACACACGCATTTTCCTTTCATGGAACCCTAGCATTCCACGATTGAATCGTCGGCTACATAAAAATTATAGACAGGTAGTTCGCTAAAGCTGCGCAAGCGTATCCTCTCTTAGAATGGCCTTTGTGAGCATCACACGTACAGTCGTATCCAAATTGGCTAGCAAAAATCTTCAAAAGGAAAATTGCTAGCACAAGTGGAGGCAAAACTGTAGCTGGTACACGGCCTTCTACCTCCTTAAAAACGAATAATTGTATCCAAATAGAGCATCGCCTTGCCACCAGTGTTTGAACTCGCCTACTGATGGCAGGTTTATTTCATCGCTCTGCCCCCACAAGAGTCAAATGAGGCATACTGTTCATAGTTGTAGTTTGTCCGACAACCTGAAAATTTCAGCAAAGTAATCCTAGAACTGCACTTTCAACAATTTAGTTGTATAACTCATTTTAATTGGCCAAGACTGCTAATTTATAGACGACTTGAATGTGTTCAGAAGTTTCATACATCCTCATGCTCTATGCCCAAATGAACACTGATAATTCAACCAGTTTCCGCTATCAAATTGAGTTATTACAAAATAAACACCAACAGAAGTCCCACTGCTACAACACATGTCACGAACAACAACACCTTCTCAGCCTTGAACAACAACTATGAAGAGGCTCTTACAATAAAACCATATATATGTATGCAAGCACTGGCTCAATAACTTCGCTGATATGCAAGACATGGTTCAATCAAATCAGCATACAGGGCTTGAAACTAAGACAAACGGGAATCCTAGTATTAGGACCAGAAGTTAACTTATTAGCAATGTAAGTAGTATCCCAGACAGTAATGAAACTCTCCAAGCCTCCCAACCTAATTCAGTCACACACACCAGTGTAACTCCTATTGTTTCATTGCCTGCAGTGGTAAAAGAATTTCTGTGAATTTGACTGTGCTCATGCATTGGATTCAAATAGATCAACATGTAAAACTTGCAGTGCATGACAAGCCTCTAAAATACAAACGTTATAAAAATCAATTTATCTATTTTCTAAGCTTGTCTGAATAGACATTTTACTAAAAATGTGAAGAAAATGAAAAATGGATAAAATTTTGATGACACTCACCACATCCAGTTTTCATGAACAATAGTGAAGCCAAAGATGTTGGTCTGCAATTGCATCTAAGATATAGCACACACGTAAAGAGAAATAATTAGTATTTTGCATCTTCGGGCGTCATTAGTAAGCAAAGCAAAAGGAATGGACTAAGCAAGTCTTCTTCACCATCCAAGGTTATCCCTTTTCATCATGAGGTTACTGACTTTGTACTTTCCACTGAACTATTCTGCAAAACATGAAGGATGAATACTTTATCAGCATGGATAAGTGCATTGCCACTGACAACAAACTTGTACATCCAATCATTGATCAAAACATCATCACAAGTCATGAAAATGTAGTGTAGATTGCGATTATGACTTGTACCACATACAAAATTCACATGTATACTATTCTGAAACAAGAATATACCACTTCGACTTCAGATGTGTTCCAAGAAAAGCTATACTTCGACATTGTATGCAAATAAAAAAACTAACTATCTCCTATTAAGCTATAGATGATCTGCTTGACTATGCTTCCATTTTTGTTGTTGAACAATTTGCAAATACAAGTATACTATTCATTTATCCTCACATAGTTTTCACTACCAAGAAGAGGAATTTACCCAGTAACAACCAACAAAACCGATCTGAAATCCTAAACTGAACACTGGCCTGGTCCTACATAGTAGCCACGGCCTTGGAGAACTCTGGGATGTCGCTCCGCTTGAAACCACTTATCCCAGTTCCTCCCATCAGTCTTCTTGTACTGAACCTGCATCAGTGTACCGGGTCAACAAAAAGACATATGAAAGTCATTCTTTAAGCTCTATGTACAAACGGCGAATGTTGTACTCCTACTTATTTACCTTCAAACATCCATTTATACTACCGCACTTCCCCCCAAGAAGATGTTCATGCTACTGTACAATGATTAGAAAGTCAAGGATCAGAAGCATGGAGGAGCAATATAATCCTGGAAAACAACCATCTTGAGGAAACATTACAATATGCCACCAAAAAAAGAACAGTTGATTCAGGAGGCTAGTTGAATCTGTGGTATTATGTGCTCCAGCCTCCACTATCTACTGCATGTTTTGCAGGTAGAAACACCAGGAGTTTTCCATCCTTGCTTTTAACATCCTTTTATTCAGTCCAAACTAAAAGGTAGAGGTTTGAAATCTCTTCTGCAAGAATATTAATACAAGCATACCTACTTATGCTCGGGATTAAGTTTGCTGCTACTGAAGCCAACCGCTGCATCCTCCTCGCCACTACCACCTCCATGGCCCGTCCTTGTTGTTACCTCTTTCTCCTCATCACCAAGGAGGATGTCCCCGTGCCTAGTCTTAGGCTCAGCCCTCAGCCCCGCCCCTACCTGCCTCTTCCACGACCGGCACCGCCGTTACCTCGCTCCTCTCTGCACTCTCTTCGTCAATTTGGCATTGTACAACCTTATTTCAATTTTGTAGCCAAAGCTTATGGATCTGCAATGAATGAAAGATGAACCAAATTAAAGCTATCACTTCCATCATGTATGTCATATATACATATGTATATGTCTGTGGTCATGGATCCTAGTTAAACCCGATCCATGATTAGTACTACATAACGACAATGCTACCAAGACAAGAATCGAACACTTCATATGGACCCAATTTCTAGATCGCATTAGTACAAAAGTTCAAGAAATATGCATATTTCAGTGATGCACCCTTAACATGGTAATAACGTACTCAATATGTTGTCAGATGTCACCCTTCTCCAATTTTTATGTATTTCCTTCATGATTCCTATGGTCTACCAATATATGATCATATTAAACATCTTGCAATATGTTCCTTCACATATGCACGCGCACACACACATTCTATAATAGTGTTGTCATAGAATTTCTCGTCACCTTAAAGTTAGAATATTTCTTATGACACACCAGTCATACAAAGCTCGGAAAAAGATATTTTAAATGATTTGACATCAACATAGTATAGCACGAAACTAATAATAAGATTTCCAAGATATACACGAAATATATCTTAATGCACAAACCATAAGCACTTATTTCAAGAGATAATGCCATATTGCCCATGCATTTCATATATATTTTTTTAAATCACATTCCATATATCTTTAACACACATAAAACAATCACAATATATGACGTCGTCTATCTTTGCTCCCTTGGATCCACCCCTCTAATTTTTAAATAATTTTGGTTGCCTCCACTGCCGTTGTGATGTGCGATTCTCCACATTGTGTAACATTTTAGTGTCTTCATTTTTTTCACACGTCGGTATCATTTGTAGTAGTTCTCTATTAGATGAAACAAGATATAGTAATGCTTACTATTTTTCACATTGTGCAGACTGCTTACCTGTATACTAATGCTAAAACTATAAAGGAGAAAAGGCCTGACTTAAGCTCTTATCAAAGTACTATTCTGTGCAAACGTGTGAACCTATAGTACTGCAAACCTTGGTTGAGAGCTAAATTAGTTCACCACCCAATCTCATTTTCTTTCTAATGTTTTTTACCTTTTCACACTTGGTAAGTTCAAACGCCTATGGAAAATTAAACACACAAACTTCTGATAGTTGATTATTTTTCAATACTGGAAGACAAAACTACTAAGAATGTTGTCCTAGATTAAAAATAGCATCAAATTTCTGTTCTACAATAACTGCCCTATCTTCTACCATTATCCTGTTGCAATTGACCTCAAATGGAGATCATAACTGTCAGTAAAGAGAAAAATATATTGGCATGTCAACCAGAAAGTGTACAAGGTGAATGCATAAATGGTATATCTGTAACTGTACAAGAGTAACTCATTGTGCTCTAGTGATTGTGCTTAATTAGTTCGTTGAAATATAAACACCCAATCTTTACCTAATCTATACCTACTAATAAAGCAAGGTGATATTCTTGGTTTCGTCCCGCATCCGATCCTATGTTACGTGAAATACACGAGGTGGTATTAATTATAGAGTAAATTTTCGTTCGTCCGAGCCAGGCCCACCGAGGGAAGCAAGCCCATCTATCCACATGGCCTACCCTGTAACCAACAAAGCTGGCCAATGCAAAAATATTTGCTGGTGCCCGTACTTGAACTCATGATCTATATGTCACTTACCTATTGTCACAGCCAACCGAGCTAGCTCAGTATTTTGTGTTCAAAATAAGATTGTCCCGTACTTGATTTACAGCTTCTCATAAGTAATGGGCCAATTTTTTTTGTTATGGGCCGCTACAAAAGTTAGACCTCACCGCCTGCCCTCCCCTCCCCTCTCTTACGGGCAGTAAATAGAGTTTGATTATGTCTGTGCTAAACTTTCAGATTCTAATTAATAGTCCCACCCTGCCCCTTTACATCAAATCTTAGCAACTTATATACCTTCGGAGTTGCAAGAATCAACAAGCGAGGAAAAAAGGGTGAGATGTGATTCATGTTTAGCCAAGAGAAATGAAGAAAAGTGCCTACCGCATGTATTATGCATCACCAATCAAAAATGCTGAAGGAGAGGCGCATGAATCCAAAGAAAAAACAGCATGGGGTGCCCAGCTTAAATAGAAAGGTAGCCGATCTGAAGGTTCTCAAAAATTTGCCATGGGCGCACAGCCATTTGCCGTTGGAGCTAATAAATAAATCAGAAAGAAGAAGAGAGAGCCGGGGATACAGGAAAAATTGATAGCGAGCGGCCCGCCTGAAGAACAGTGACACGAGCAGGCCAGATTTGTACAGAGATGGACGAGCTCGCGCAGCCTCCTTGCGCCAGCGGCAGCCGCACGCACGCACGCCAGCACCAACAACCTCAAGCCGGAGCCGCATCCGCCCACGCGAAGCCCCTGAGCAGGCCACTGCTGCGCCAGACCAGCGTCCCGCGCCCCCGCGCGCGCAGGCCGGCTGCCAGGAGCCCATGCCCTTCGCCCCAGCCACCAGCCACCCACCGGAGAGGGGCTCCACCACCACGGCGCGAGGACGCCGCCCCGGCCGCAGCAGCAACACGCTGACGCTGCCAGAACCTCCCGCACCACCTTTGGCAGGCGGGCCCGTCGCCGCCGCAGCGAGGGCCGACGGCAGTGGCGGCGAGGTGGCCGGCATAGGGGTCGGCGGCGCTGGGTTCGACCTGATGTCGTCCTGGGACACGGGGAAAAAACTAGGGAGATAGCTGCGAGCAACTTCGGGACAGAACGTACCCTGTCCATCGCAGGAGCGCCAGCAATGCGCCTGGTTCCTTCTAGCAATCAGCCGACGTGTCGACAGGTAAATTGTTTTCTCATTTTTATTAAGGATGCTCAGTAATACAAAGGACCCCCCACAAATAAGGAAATTACATCCGGGTCCTCGAGGAACCCACCAACCACCACCCACTCCACCGCGAGTTGAGGGCGCGGTGCCGCCGCCGCCGCTTTCACCCAAAGCCGGCTTGACTTTGAAATCCGCAGTCGGGCCTTTTGCGGATGGGAAGTCTTCAAGCAATGGTCCCATCGGGGCTAGCGCACCAGAGAAGAGGCCGAAAGGATGCACCACCGAAAGCACCACCACACCTCCCTCGCCGTCGGCAAAGAAGGTAATAGAACTGGCGTCGCTCCTGTACAACAACCATATGCCCAGATCGAAGGCTGACAAACGAGAGCCCTTCATCGAAAGGGATCTGGAGGAAGACAAATTCGTCACTGCTGCCATACAGAACAACGGCAAATGAACGATGACCAAATACACAATCTCACCGCTAACCGGCGAGAAGAGCAGTCCTCCAACTCACTGACGACCAAATCGTCGGGACGGGGAACAAGTTAAGGTAGAAATTATTCCCCGTGCCGCCGTCTCCACCATCCACACGCTGGCGGTCGAAACCCCAAGTCCTAATCTATGCGCAAGACCGCACGAGGCGCCGCGGTTTCCCACCCCTCCCGCCTCTGGGCCGGCCACTAGAGGAGAGGGGAACCAGTGTGCTTGCCGGCAAGCACATGAGAGGAACTGTTGTCGCCTTCGGTTCTGCCTCTTACGGGAAGGGAAAGCAAAGCGAATAGTTAAAGTTGATTGGGTTTAGATCGTTCGCGAACCGGTAAATAGCTTTGAGTCCATCGCGCGGACGTGTTAGCGTGCACGCATGTGTTTTTTCTCCGAACTATGCACACATTGACGGATTTGGTGCTACATATCTTTGTTTTAATAAGGTTGGATTTGACTCTATTTGTGTCACAACAGAATAGAAAGTTAGAACATCTATACGACAAGGACTTCACAGTTAGCGCACGCGACAGAAGCATGCATGCCATACATATTTTTATTGTATGATGGTAACTGAAAATAAGCATTGCGTGTACGATATTTTTATTATTAGTAATGGTAATCTAAAGATGAGGTTGTTCACCCGGTTATTTGACTAGGATTGAACCATCATTTTTGTCATCATCAAACTTATTCTCTATCTTGCCAACCTGATTAATGATAATTAGCGTTTGTTTTCTCTCGTTGCAACGCAGTACGTTAACTTTTTTTCTCCCGTTGCAACGCACGGGCATATTTGCTAGTAATAATAATAATAATAATAATAATAAAGCAGCTATCGCTTCTTCCTCCCGAAATTTTCGTCCGTTGTGTAAAAATTTCGTCCGTCCGTCTTTAGCAAATATTCGTGTGCTGTCAATTTTCTGTCTTTCCACGTGAGACCCGTCGATCACATGGGCCTCAGCCCACTCACGAGGTGGCCCACCCGTCGATCAATTTTCTGTAAATTTCTGATTGATTTATATACACTTGCCACTTGATGTCAACAAGCCGCCTAGAAAATCAGGAAGGACTGGATCCGTCTCTCTAAGAAAAATTGTGGAATAAATGGAATTAATGAAAGAGAGAGACAGAGCGGATTAAGGAGTAACGACCCGCCTGCACGCATGCACACAGTGCGCATGCACGTAGGATTAACGGGAGGGAGATTAATTAGGATCTAATTTAATTGGAGAGAGAGAGGAGAATTAACTCATGAGATTGTGTGGGGGCATTGCCATGCACCGTAAAACGGGATGAAGCAGCCCCGATTTGGAAGGAGGACAGGCTTTGTGGGGCCGGAATTAAAAATTCCAGAGATTGTGCCATGCACCATATTGTGGGATCATTGTCCGGAATAAAAAATTCCGAAGATTGTGCCATGCACCATATTGTGGGATCATTGTTCATCATTCATGCACGTAAATTATGGACATTAAAACGTATGGCTGGCATGCACTTTTGAGCATTCTTTTTGGTAACTAATTTGAGATAAGACTTCAAGTTGCTTCCTGTATCTCGGTAGTGCCACATCTAATTATGTGCATGATCATTTTCTTTGGAATATATTCACAGAATAATTACTCACACGAGTAATCATCTCTGTAAAACTTGAGGTCTATCAGGAGTAAATATATCTCTCACTGCATTACTTGGAGCCAATATATGGAATTATTTCAATCCGGATGGATTTGGAGTTAGTAGTGCAATAGATAAACACTCGAATACGACACAAATTATCAAATTTATTTTATACCCGTTGCAACGCAGTGTTCTTTTGCTGATAAATGGAACCAAACGACAAGTTTATTTGTTGGAGGCGGCCTCTAAAGCTAGAAGGAAGCTAAGCCTGGACACATTGACGCCATGGCTTGCATGCCTCTATAGGCTGTGATAACGCCTTATGGTTTTAGTATTTTAAATGGCCTTTTAAAAGTTTTTTCTCAGCTTAACTTTCAAAGGTTTTTTTAATCTCTACCACGTCTCCACAACCTAAATTTTTAGTCTTGCACGATGTGTTCTTTTAGTACGAGGGTGCTGTCAGATGGGGATATCTTATGATTTAGATAGGACGGAGAAGGTGTAGGAAATCATTTGTGAAATTTTAAATGAATTCCCAGCCATTGCCATCGAGCTTCGTCGCATAGGACCTTTGTTATTTGATTCAAAATTATCCAACAATAATTATCTCTATCATATATTCCACACCGTACAAAAAAAGCAATTGCATACAAATGTAGGAATGGTGCATGAATCAAGTAAAGATGAGATAAGGATGGCGTCCACCATCATCATAAGTCCGCAGAATTACAAGTCGGTGTAGAGAGGAGCTCACGAAGTGGCATTCTAGAGTAAGCAAGCTCATTGCCTTAGGATTGACCACTTTTATCGTGAATAAGTGGATAACGTGACTATCATTGGCGATGATGGTGAAGAGGAGACGCGGCAATACGGATGTGTCGCCACTAGGGATGTGAAAAGATTTGTTTACAAAAAATGCAGGGGGGGGGGGGGGGGGGGCATATACGTAAGTTAAAGTTCAAAAAAATTCTGTTGGCAACTACACTTGATAAAGGTTAGTAGTTTCTCCAGGAGAGGAGTAACTCAAGAATTAGTCACTAAAGCCATCCATGCATTCACCTTCTCCAGAAATAGTAGCCGCACAAGTCATTTGAAGCTCCTATGATGAAGTCATACATATATCAGCCTTCTAGCAGAGATAGTATGATCTGACTGTACATGCCAATTGGATGAATGTAAATTCATTAGCTTGTCATAAGAAAAATAATAAACTGTACAATGGAATGGAATTGTACCCCTAGTTGTCCACATTACATGGACTACATTGATGTACAAATACAATGGTTGCATAGGCATGCCATAATTCTCTACGAAGGAACAACTGAAACGGTACTAATTAATAATCAGGTTAAGACAAACATGACTAAAGGTAGAAGAGTCAACCTATTAAACATGGTTCCTAGCTAGTAAAGAGAAGGGAAGAAACAAACTTATTAACCAAGGTCCAAGTCACCTTTATGTATAAAATATCCACATATGAAGCACATACAGAACCACAATTCAGCAAACTGCAGTGTAACCAATAACATAATCCCATTGTTTTTCTCTACACAACTATTCCATTAATATGATAAAATGCTAATTGTAGCTATACATTGCTTACAGTAAACTCTGGAAACTAATGCTAAATTATCACAAACCTTGTTGGAAGCAATAATGGCTAAGCTAGGAACGATGGATTTCATGTTCCTTGTTGGCGGCTACGAAGTACAAGAAGAAAGCATCAAGGTCTTCTCCCCAAACTAAAGCTCACTTAGATCTGGTTTTTGCTATAGTCAAAAATAATTTCCAGTTATTTTGTAGTGTATAATCATGAAGGAAAGGAACATCACAAGAACCAGTAATGAGTTTAAGAAGTACTCCCTCCGTAAACTAATATAAGAGCGTTTAGCTCACTACTTTAGTGATCTAAACGCTCTTATATTAGTTTATAGAGGGAGTACATGTAATCTGCATCTGCATAAAGCAAGGAACACACAGTGTGTGGGGCTGGGGCATAGCAGGCATCAGCATGTCCTCCTGCAGCACCACCATGACGATCAGAAGCATGAACACGAGCGTCTTGCTGGAGACGGTGAAGACGATGCCAATAATGCTGGGTAGAGAGCTGTGCGCGATGGCCTTGTCACGGAGCACGTAGAGGTGGTCTCGGGGACCCACAATGTAGAAGCCACGGGTGGACGACACGACCTCCTCGACGTCGATGAGGAATTATGATTTTTAACCAAATTTGATCTTATGGTCTAACTGCCCATGTGATGCTACACCGCCACTTTGCAAAATTAAGAAACCCAAAATGGAGGTATGCCACGCAGCCAGATCATGTAATTTAAAGGAAATTTGAGAAATACACAAGTAGATTAGCTATTAGTAAATTATCTTTCCCTTTTCCTCCCATTGGCTTGCTTGAGGGCTGCATGAAGCATAATTGTTTGCTCCTTCCACTAGTAGAAAAAGGGCCTTATGTGAGACACATTAGTCCCGGTTTGTAACTGAACCGGCACTAACGTGACCATTAGTGCCGGTTCCAACAGCTAGGCGGGCGGCGCTCATTAGTACCGGTTCGTGGCGAACCTATAGTACCGGTTCGTGCCACGAACCAGTACTAAATAGGTGGTGGCAGGCTGTTGTCAGGCTGGGGCCTAACAGGACCTTTAGTCCCGGTTCGTATAACCAACCGGTACAAAAGATCATCCTATATAAACCCTTCGTCCAGCCCAAGCCGAAGCGCTCTGTTTTTCCCCCTCTCTGTTTTCTTCCCCTCTTGCTCGAGCTCACCTCCATTTTTGCCAAAATTTGTCCAAGATTTGAAGGCACCCCATCCATCCAAGTGATCACAAAGGTTAGCAACTTTGTCCTTTCATCTCTCATTGCTAGATTAGCTCTTGCAATGCTCTATAAGTATAGTGATTTGTGGGTTTTATTTTGGGAGGAATTATATGTGGTAGTATTTGATTTATATGCAATTTGAGGTCAATATAACTCTTAGTTTGCATATGTAGGTGTGGTTTACTTAGTGCCTTCCCGTCTCCGTCGTAAGCACCGTCGATCGCCCGCACCGTCCCGTCGCCGGCACCACCTTGTGGTGAGCCTCTTGTTCTTATCTTTTTTATATAAAAAAAATCATGTTTGTGTGATTTAGATATATAGTTACTTGTATAATTATCTTACCCGTACGTTGTTTGTTATACATAGTGCCATGACTTTGATATCCGTCCCCGTCGGCCCTCGTCCGGGTTATGATTCGGATGTGGTATATTCTCTTTTATAATTATTTGTTGCATTTCGTGTTTATGACAAATTATGCCCATCAAGTTGACATAGATATTTTTATCTAGGAGGTATGTGAACCGGAAATTCCAACCGACCCTATTGTCGAGAGGTTAAATTTAGTTGAAAAAGAAAACGAGTATTTGAAAGAAAAATTGAAAAGAATTGAGGGGGAGAAGATGGAATTGGAGTTGCATGTTGCCGAAGTCGTCGATGATCACAAGATCAAGATGGAGAAAATGCGCTTGAAGATTAGAAAGATTAGAAAATATGCCATCGATAGTGAGGCTTGGTATCATTATGCTGTTGGATCAATTGTTACCTTAGTTGCGATCTTGATCGCATTTGTTGTTGCATTTAAATGCTTTAGCTAGAGAGTTATTTGTATGTTGTTTTATGATAATAAGTGTTGTATGAACTTTATGTATGAACTTGTATTAATTTGGTCTTTTCGGTGCTGTGTAATGAAGATGAGCCGGCAATGGATGTACGATGACCGATGCTCTGCCCAGTTCATTAATGGCGTGCAGACTTTTCTGCTTGCGGCTGAGGCGAACAAGCGGGCGGATGGTTTTATGCCTTGTCTATGTGCTGGATGTAAGAATGATCGGAATTACTCTAAGTCAAGAACCATTCACGTCCACCTGTTTGAGTCCGGTTTCATGCTCCACTATAATGTTTGGACCAAGCACGGAGAAAGAGGGGTTATGATGGAAGACAATGAAGAAGAAGAGGACGACGACAGCTATCCTGGCCATGGGTTCCATGAATACGATGGTACAACAATGGGGGAAGAAGCTGAGCCGGCAATGCGGGAAGAAGCTGAAGAACAGGCATCAGATGAGCCCGCTGATGATCTTGGTCGGGCCATTGCGGATGCAAAGAGAAAGTGTGCAAGTGAAAAGGAGAAGCTGAAGTTGCAGAGCATGTTAGAGGATCACAAGAAACCGTTGTACCCAAATTGCGAAGATGACAAGAAAAAGCTGGGTACCACACTGGAATTGCTGCAATGGAAGGCAGAGAATGGTGTACCTGACAAGGCATTTGAAAAGCTGCTGAAAATAATGAAGAAGAAGCTTCCAAAAGATAACGAATTGCCTGACAGTACGTACGAAGCAAAGAAGGCTGTCTGCCCTCTAGGATTAGAGGTGCAGAAGATACATGCATGCCCTAATGACTGCATCCTCTACCGCGGTGAGTACGAGGATTTGAATGCATGCCCAGTATGTTGTGCATTCGCTATAAGATCTGCCACGATGACCCTGGTGATGTTGAGGGCGAGCGCCCCAGGAAGAAGATTCCTGCCAAGGTGATGTGGTATGCTCCTATAATACCACGGTTGAAACGTTTGTTCCAAAACAAAGAGCATGCCAAGTTGATGCGATGGCACAAAGAAGACCGTAAGAAAGACGGGAAGTTGAGAGTACCCGCTGACGGATCGCAGTGGAGAAAAATCGAGAGAAGGTGGAAGAACTTTGCAGCTGACGCAAGGAATGTATGGTTTGGTTTAAGTGCAGATGGCATTAATCCTTTTGGGGAGCAGAACAGCAATCATAGCACATGGCCTGTGACTCTATGTATCTATAACCTTCCTCCTTGGTTGTGCATGAAGCGAAAGTTCATTATGATGCCAGTGCTCATCCAAGGCCCCAAGCAACCCGGCAACGACATTGATGTGTACCTAAGGCCATTAGTTGAAGAACTTTTAGAGCTGTGGAGCATAGAAGGTGTACGTGTGTGGGATGAGCACAAACAGCAGGAATTTGACCTGCGAGCATTGCTGTTTGTAACCATCAATGATTGGCCTGCTCTCAGTAACCTTTCAGGACAGACAAACAAGGGATACCACGCATGCACGCACTGTTTAGATGATACCGACAGTATATATTTGGATAAATGTAAGAAGAATGTGTACCTGGGGCATCGTCGATTTCTTCAGAGCAGGCATCCCGTAAGAAAGAAAGGCAAGCATTTCAAAGGTGATCCAGATCACCGGCAGAAGCCTCCCCACCGTACTGGTGATGATATACTTGATATGGTCAAGGATTTAAAAGTAATCTTTGGAAAGGGTCCTGGCGGACAATCTGTTCCGAATGACGCTGACGGACGCGCACCAATGTGGAAGAAGAAATCTATATTTTGGGACCTACCCTATTGGAAAGACCTAGAGGTCCGCTCTGCAATCGACGTGATTGACGTGACTAAGAATCTTTGCGTGAACCTGCTAGGCTTCTTGGGCGTGTATGGCAAGACAAAAGATACACCGGAGGCACGGGAGGACCAGCAACGTATGCACGGAAAAGACGGCATGGATCCAAAGCAGTTCCAGGGTCATGCCAGCTACGCTCTTACCAAAGAAGAGAAGGAAATCTTCTTCGAATGCCTGCTCGGTATGAAGGTCCCGTCTGGCTTCTCGTCGAATATAAAGGGAATAATAAATATGGCAGAGAAAAAGTTTCAGAACCTAAAGTCTCATGACTGCCACGTGATTATGACACAACTGCTTCCGGTTGCATTGAGGGGCCTTCTACCGGAAAACGTTCGATTAGCCATTGTGAAGCTATGTGCATTCCTGGAGGTGACGACGAGCGCACACTGGGAGAGGCCATACATCGTATCATTCTATGGAGAAAGGATTGCATTGTCTTTCCAAGGCCACCGACACCGCGTCAGCCGACTCCTTCTCCAAGTCCGCCACCGCGTCAGGACACTCCTACTCCTCCAAGTCCGGCAACGCGTCAGGCCAGTCCTCCTCCTCCAAGTTCGGCACCGCGTCAGGCCACTCCTCCTCCTCCAAGTCCGGCACCGCGTCAGCCCAGTGCTCCTGCACCGCGTCAGTCGTCTCCGCCGCCTAGGCAACAGCGGAAGAGAGCCGCCGCAGCTATGGCGTCTAGCGGTACAAGTACAGGAGGCAAGAGACGAGGATACCAATTTGGTCCAAGCCTCGCGCCTCTTCCGAAGAGGCCTTACGACATGACGGATGAGGAAATCAAAGCCAAATGCAGGGCGGACTTGGACGCCCATTTTGCACCGAAACCGCCACCGCCGCCAAAGGAGAAAGTGCGTGAGGTTGTCGTTGAGCACTTTATTCGTATGGCTAAAGAACCAGCTCCCAAGCCTGTTGACTCAGACTATGAGCGCCAACTCAGGAAGGCACATCTAGCAAAAAAAAAGAAGGAGTCGAGCTCGAGCTCGAGCCAAGGCGCAGCTGCCAAAAAAAGCGGGAAAACTGTTCCCCAGCTGGGAGAACAGGCGGTGCAATCGATCCCCCCGCTCATTGTACCAACACATGTGAGTACCGACGCGGCCGATGAGCTGGTAATAACCGACGATCATAGAAGGATGGCTGCCGAGGCCGGTGTCACTGTTTATCAACTCCTAGGCATTGAGCCCATGGATAAGATTAGAGAGGAGGACGTAAAACGGAAATATGCCCGCGGCGAACCTCTGGTAAAGCCTGAGGAGGTCAAGAAGCTCCCAACGAGAATGTATGAATTGCATGAATGGTACATGAAAATTGCCAAGACTACCAATCGAGAGTCCCTCATGGTGAAAGTCAAGGCAGAGCATTACTACCATGAGAATGCTCTGTATGTTGAGTTTACAGAACTGTTTCAGTTATTCAATCAAGACGCACTCGACAAATCTATCGTCAGTTGCTATTGTCTGTAAGTGATTTCTTTCTGTAATTTAAGTCTCAAGCTAGCTGTAGTGCTCGTTGATCATTACCTGTAATTATCCTCACTATATTCTTTTCTGTGGTATTATGCAGGATGAAGATCTATGAAATGAATAAAAAGGGACGCTATGGCATTGGGTTCATTGACCCAAATACCATTAATCAAGAGATATGGACGGATGAATGTTATCGAGAAGACACAGAGAAAAGCATGCTAGAGTTCTTCAAGCGCCTAAACACCAATCGAGATATACTACTTCCTTACAACTTCAAGTGAGTCACACTGTCTTGTACTACAAATTCTGTTTTTGCTTACTAGCTAGATGTTAATAAGTGTATAGGGTTTAGGGTAGTTGATGAGTGTTATGCACATGCCCGCTTAATTTATACATGCAAACGTGTGCGCATGCAGATTCCACTGGATCTTGTTAGACATTCAAGTTGAAGAAGGAAAAGTTGAAGTACTGGACTCACTAATTAAACCAGTTGAGGAGTACGAAACCGTCAAGGGGATAGTCAACAGGTAATTTCAATCATTATTGAACTATATGTCGGCCTATTTAGTTCGTCATTTCCTGATATCAACTAATTAATAACTCCTTTATTCATTTTCTTTGCCGGCGGGCAGGGCTTGGGCAAAGTTCATCAAAACGGTTCCAGGCCAATGGAAACAAAAGCTGTATTGGTATCGACCCAGGGTAATTAATTAATTAGTACTAGCTAGCTACCATCTCTTTAATTCTAGTTTCAATACCATTAATTATCATGCTTGATTAATTATTATCTGATTGAATTCTATTCTCGTAAAGTGCATGAGGCAGAAGCCGGGGAATGATTTATGTGCATACTACGTTTGCGAGAACATTCTCATGATGACGATCGAAAGTAGCACATCTGCTAGACAGCAATGGGTACGTTTGCCAGAACACTATTCACAATTTTTACATCATTATCGATATCTAATCACACAACTAATACATGCATATTGATCTCCTTCTTAAAAGTTCGATATGGTGCGGGATCAGCTCCTACCAACGGATCGCGTACGAGCAATTCAATAGGAAATAGCGGGATTTTTGCTCGACCAGGTCATAGATCCCAAAGGAGTATACCATTACCCGCTACCGCAGTAATGCCTCCATGTAGGAGAAATTGTATATACCAAATTGTATATATACATGTGTATGTGTGAATGGTGGTGCGAGACATTCGATGATATATATATATATGATCGGTTCTACGAGAAATTCTATTTATATATATGCATAACGTGTACAATATGTAGTATCGTAAAATACCAGCAAATGAAAAAGAATTAAATGGAAAACACAAAATTAAAGGAAAAAGAAATCATAAACCCAAAACCCCCTAAACCTTTTAGTACCGGTTGGTGTTACCAACCGGTACTAAAGGTCTTCCACCCCCCGGCGCTGGCTCGTGCCACGTGGTGGCCTTTAGTGGCGGTTCGTGTTGAACCGGTACTAAAGGGGGGGACCTTTAGTCCCCACCCTTTAGTGCCGGTTACAGAACCGGCACTAAAGGGCCTTACGAACCGGTGCTATAGCCCGAATCTGCACTAGTGTTCACCGTGCTCCATGCAGAGCCATGTCGTGGAGCAGCTGACCAATAGTACATACACAATAACACAACGGCACAAGAACCCATACATGCATCCGTGGTGTCATACCCCGTTGCACTGCCATGCCGGCATCGTTCTAGCTTTGTCTTCCGCGAGCGCACACGGCCGCGGTACGGCGCGCGGTGATCCATGTTGCTAGTTATTACAGTTCTTCCCCACCTGCTACCTGATGCATCACGGATCGTCGTCAAAGGGTGTGAATTTGGTTCGGGCTTAGGAAGCTATGCATCTAGCGACGCCCGGCTATAAGAGTTGGAAGGGAACCAAGCGGAGAAGGAAGAGCTGACCTTGCTTGATGCGCGCGTCGAGGAGGGACGAGGGCGCTGATCCCTTGTCCGGGACACTCGCCGCCCAGCCGCCTATGGTCGCGTCCACATGGGGAGATGGATGGATCCGGGAATGACGGCGGCCATATCTAAAGGGGAGGCGGCGACGCTTTGGAAGTCCTCGGCGCCGGGGGAGACTATGGGACGGCCGCCGGCTTCGCAGGGAAGGCGGCAGCATATGGAGCGAGAGAAGGATCAGGGAGGTTGCGGGACATCGTAGGGCGAAGTGGGGTTGTGGGGCGGGATGCGGGCAGTGGGAGGAGGTCGTGCAGTGGGAGGAGAACGTGCGGTTTTTTCGTAGGTTTTTTTTTTGTGCGAGATCGTAAAGGTAAAGCAGGCTGGTTGAACGATAGCTAGCGGTGTTAAAAAAAAACGACAGCTAGCGATCAGGGAGGGAGTGCGGGGGATCGAACGAGGGAGTGCGGGGGAGACTATGGGACGGCCGCCGGCTTCGCAGGGAAGGCGGCAGCATATGGAGCGAGAGAAGGATCAGGGAGGTTGCGGGACATCGTACGGCGAAGTGGGGTTGTGGGGCGGGATGCGGGCAGTGGGAGGAGGTCGTGCAGTGGGAGGAGAACGTGCGGTTTTTTCGTAGGTTTTTTTGTGTGTGCGAGATCGTAAAGGTAAAGCAGGCTGGTTGAACGATAGCTAGCGGTGTTAAAAAAAAACGACAGCTAGCGATCGGGGAGGGAGTGCGGGGGAGACTATGGGATGGCCGCCGGCTTCGCAGGGAAGGCGGCAGCATATGGAGCGAGCGAAGGATCAGGGAGGTTGCGGGACATCGTAGGGCGAAGTGGGGTTGTGGGGCGGGATGCGGGCAGTGGGAGGAGGTCGTGCAGTGGGAGGAGAACGTGCGGTTTTTTCGTAGGTTTTTTTTTTGTGCGAGATCGTAAAGGTAAAGCAGGCTGGTTGAACGATAGCTAGCGGTGTTAAAAAAAACGACAGCTAGCGATCGGGGAGGGAGTGCGGGGATCGAACGAGGTCGAACCATCACGACGTTCGATCTCCCTTTAATATATATATATATATATATATATATATATATATATATATATATATATATATATATATATATATATATATATATATATTTAAATATAAAAATAAAAATAAATATATATATACCTACCATCTTTTCGTGCGTTGAGAAAACATAATCGGAAGACGTTGCGCCCGAACCGGCTGGGCCTCAGCCTTCCTCTGATGGGCCTGCTCCTGTCACCTTATGTAAAAAGAGACAAAATATGTTTTGTGTGAGTGTCGAACTCCCAACCTTGGTTGGTCCAAGAAGGCTATTGCTTCTTTCCACCGTAATTTCGTCCGTTTTTCGTCTGTCCGTCGTCCGTCCACTTCGTCCATATTATTTTCTATATCCGAGGTGGTACTAATCTTACGCTTCGTTTCCTACATTTGGTCATCAATCAATCGTCTGATTCCACCTATCGATATATATTATATTATATATATATATATTATTATTTTTTTATTTATATTTATATTATATATATATATTTATTATATATATATATATTATTTATTTTATTTATTTTTATTTTTTTATATATATTTATATATATATATATTTTTATTTTATTTCTATACCTACTAATAAAGCAAGGTGATATTCTTGGTTTCGTCCTGTTTAGATGATTTTTTTTGGTTCGTCCCGCTTCGTTATTTTTTCGTATTTAAGGTGGTACTAAAATTTCATCCGTGCGAGCAGCGAAATATATAGTTGCGCTCGTGTGCGCCGGACTGGGCCTGCCATGCCATGCCCCGCCCGCCTCACCACGCGTCGCCGGCCCATCCCCACGTCACCGCGCCGCCGGCCCACCACCACGCCGCCGTGCGCCGCCGGTGCATCAGTCCTTCCCCACATCTACAGTCTTTATATTAACTATTAGTCCCACCTCGAAGCTTTGGATCGAATCCTACAAATTTATAAAGATTCAAAAGTAGACAATCAACAAGCCGAATAACTAAGCGAGATGAGGTCAGAGAGGGGCTTAAGCCGAGATGGCTGAATCAAGAGAATAAGAGAGAGAGAGATCCGATAAAACGGGCATCCCACGAGGCCAATGCATCAACGACACGGATGAGCCAGTCAAGGTTGTGGCGCTGGGCAGGCAGAGGTCCAGGCTACCCTCAGGGAAGAGGAACGGAGGCCCGTGCGTTGCCACCTGCCGTGGAATACGACCAGAGTAGGCAAGGAAGGAGCTGGTTGAAGGAGCTGGGGTAGGGCAGCTCGTGGGCGCTGGATGGAGAAGTGGAGGAGTGGGTGCTGGGTGCGGCGCAAGGGCAGGCTGGTCCTGTGGCGGAGGCGCGGGAGGAGGTCTGGTGGCGCGCAAGGATGGCTGGCTCGGGCGGTGGCTTGGATGGAGATAAGTGCAGAGCGCCGGGTGGATGTGTGGAGAAGATAACGACTGAGCGGTGTGAAAGGAATTATCGGTGAGGGCATGTTGCTGCGGGAGCGAACTAATGGTGGACGGAGGCTTCGGTGGACCTTTTTTTTTTAGTGGTGCATGTGACGTGGTGGAAGGAGCACTTCCGTGTTGTGCAGTGACTTACATGACTAATTGCTTTGATGGGTTGTGCGCTAGACTGACGTAACATTAGCACGTCGCTGCTGTTCCATCTGCCAAATTGTGAATCTTTTAATTGGTGCACCTAACGAATCCTTAGTCCGGAGAACTGATCGAACCTAATTAGCAATTTAATTCTGAGGTGTAGAAACGCATGGATAAATCAAGAACAACTGTAAGTCTGACTAACAAAAAATATTAGGTCACATTTACAAAGTTTAAGACATTTGATAAGTATTCAAAAACCATATTTCCAAGTTTAAATAAAATTCAAAACAAAACTGTGAAAACTTATACATATTCATGAAGGATCTGGAAAATTTGGGCAAAAACATTATGAGTTGCAAGCTGTACAAAAAATTCCCGGCCCAATAATGTAAAAATACGACCAATTTTCATTTATGTATTTTGTTTTTTCCTACATCGAGTATGGAATTATATTGTTATGAAAAATTTCTTGAACGTGTTATATGTGTGCATTTGTGTATGTATGATTTATTTTGATTTGTTTTGCATTGTGAAAATATGTTTTTCTTTCAAGAGATCGCCAATGTACTCGTCCACCAAAGAACAAAATTTGGTAATGCAAAAATACAACACGGACAGCACGGTAATACATTAATCTAACAAACCTTTGTGAGATTAATTCCTTATTAGAGTCGGGGCAGTACATGTTTAATCCCTTCCCAAAAACCCTGTTATTAAAAATATTGAATTAATTTGTCGGCAACACGAACTGGCACTAAAAAAACGTATATTAGTCTAAGAGGCCTGTGCAAACCAATCTGTGGTTAGATGGTTAGGAGGACAGTGGTATCCCCTGCCTATCAGAGTTCAAGTCCCAGACTTGATATTGTTACTTGCATTTTCGTGGATTTATTTCAAGACTTTCGGTGATGTGCCTTCAGTGGGAGGAGACGTTCCCTTCGACTACGAAGGCATTTGTGGAATATGATGTGTCGGCTCAGTCTCTCTTGGATGTGCTCAGAGGGGTAGGGTGTGCATGCGTGCGTTCATAGGGATGGGTGTCTTCTCGTGTATGTGAGCGACTTCGATTGTAATATGTGTGACTGAAATATTGAAAAAACCTGTTCAAAAAATATTGGAAAGAAATACTATTTTTTAAGGGAAAGATATTTGGGGTTCACCTATGGACTACCTGATATCAATATATTCCTTGATTTTTGGATGTTCCTGATGCCGTTGGTGAGATAGAGCGGAGAGAGGGAGGAAGAGTTGAGAGTACGACAACGATGCATCCTGCTCAAACTGGGTCTGGAGGAGGGGTTACGTCCTATTTCGCCCTGCATGCCGGCTAGCGAGAGAGAGAGAGAGAGAGAGGGGGGGGGGGCATGTGGCCATGGCTACGCCGACCATGTCCTCTGTCCTTCCGTGCACCACCTCCATGCATGTGGCTACTCCCCTTCATCATACCATCTCCCCCCGTAGCTTTGCGTGTCCTCATGCTGATCCAGTTCGAGCCCTGATGATGGTGTCAAGGGAAGTAGCCGCGCTGGCGCAGTCTGTGTTCTCCTAATGCTGGCGGTAACGTATCAACAAAAGAGCACAAGCATTGTAAACTCTTTACTATCTAATGGGTCGTCTTATCTTTAAAGTGGTTAACTGTAAAATATGAATTCATGATAAGACGAGGAAGAATCTAACAGATTGAGAGATAGAACTCAATATTTCATCATGACAGATAAACTCTCAAATATCATGCAAACCCTGAAATTTATTTCATACCCGTTGCAATGCACGGGCTTTTTTCCTAAAATGTTAATTTTTATTAAAAATAAGGAAATTCGCATGTTTAACCATATTATCAACGTTTATTAAAAACGAATATAAAAATGATGCACAATGGCACATGATGCAGGTTATGTTCATTTTAATCGTCCGGTGCAACGCACGGGCATTTGTACTAGTTATATTATATATATATATATAAAGCAAGGTGATATTCTTGGTTTCGTCCCGCGGTTAGATTTTTTCCCCTTTTTTGAGTTAGTTTTGGTCACGTACGGCAACATCACGTACGGCAGCTAGATCACGTATCACGTACGATGGTTGGACTATTGAGCTGATTTTCCTTATCCTTATTGGGCTGATTTTCCTTTTATACTCGTGCGTCTGTTTGCATACGAGACCAAGTCAAATACGGAGTCATGAGTCCCGATCAGGATTTCACACAAAATTAACTGCTATAAGATGAAAGGCTCGACCGAACCACGTAATTGCATCACCAGTTCACCTCAAGTCCACACAATGTCACCTTCGCCAACTTCGCCGGAAAGAAAGACGCCGTCCGACAGAATCAGTTCGCCTTCGCCGGTAGTCCGCACACTGTCGCCTCCGCCGACTTTGCCGGAAATCAAGACGCCGTCCGACAGAATCAGTTCGTTCGCCGGTAGTCCGCCAACTGTCGCCTCCGCCGACTTCGCCAGAAAGCAAGATGCCGTCCGACAGAATCAGTTCGCCTTCGCCGGTAGTCCGCCAACTGTCGCCTCCGCCGACTTCGCCGGAAAGCAAGACGCTGTCCGACAGAATCAGTGCGCCTTCGCCGATAGTCCGCCAACTGTTGCCTCCACCGACTTTGCCAGAAAACAACACGCCGCCCGACAAAATATGTCTAATGTCATCTCGGCCTACTTCGCCGGCCAATTCTATGCTCGAGGTACGTGCACAAAGAATTGAAATCAGAGATTTTGGTTATCTGGCAACCTGCACTTCATTGCATCAAATATGTCTTCCCCGCCGTGCCGGCCCTACTCCCCTGCACCCAACAGCCAGCCGCGGCCGATCACCTGACCCGTTAACGCTTGGCTGCTAGCTATTTTTCATGCCGCCCTGCCTCGCCCCAGCATCACAACCACAAGCACGTGTAGCCATCACCGCTCCACCGCGCCGCCTACTAGAACAACTCTTCTGTGCCTATCATGTTCGCCGGCGTACCAGCAGCCACGCCGTGCTCTGTATGTGCTAATACGAGAGCCTACCAATTATAGATTCCTGCATGTATATGATTTTTGTTATTATAATTGCAGCCCATACCAAGCAACATATCCCCTGATACAAAGATTAAAGGTCCTGAATTATAGTGTTATGCATTAGAGATACATGCATGTATATTATACATTGGTAGACAGAATATGCAATCTGGCAGTGATGTAGACAGTTTGAATATGTCCTATAATTAGCTTTTCGATATTATTATATGATTTCAAAATTGGACGTTTAACTTCAATTTTGTTGTTATTGCAGAAAAATGATGGCATCGCTGAATTGACCATTGTAGACGATTTTGATAAATTTGATAACCGCCCTTCAAAAAAAGCAAAAAAATTACTGATTCAGGTGTTGAGGAGCCAACACCTATGTCAACATCTACTTCAGTTTCTGAATGTTTTGAATCAATTGTGCCAGAATCGGATAATAACATAGATCATGATACATTGCCATCACCTCCATCCACAACTAGCTCGACAGTGACATCGGTTTTATATGATTATCTCTCACAAGGTATTTGTTTGATTTATTATGTCAACTTTCATATTCAATATATTCTTAAATTATTTGACTTTTTGCAGATTATGCATTGACCGACAATGATGAATGTGCTCATCTAGCAATAGAATCATCTTTCAGAAAACAATTACTTGTTAAGATAGATGGAAGTTCTGTCTTACAAAATCAATTGATGTGCCTGCTAGATGAAAAAGAGTGGGTAAATGATGATGTAAGTACCCTTGCTCAAACATCAAATAAAATTCCAATCACTAATATTTATTAGTAATGTATTTTCTGAAAATTTTAATTATAGGTGATCAACGCATATATATGTTGTATAAAGGACCAAATACAAGTCCAAAATGATAGTACAGTATATTTTGAGAGTCCTTTTGTTACCTCACTGTTAAGACGGGATGACAACCTTGGAATACAAGAAGATAGTAAGTTTATGAGGGATATTGTCAAAAAATATATGAAGCATGACATGGTAATGTCCATATCCATAATTTTCATGTTCTAGGTTTTGTACATTTTTTATTTTTTATTTTCCTAATCATACATTTTAATTTTTTATTTTCCTACTTACTTTTGTTACAGATTGAACTTCCAATAAATACGGGCAACACACATTGGTATTTAGCTGTTGTGAATACAAAAAAGCGAGAGATTCAAGTACTCGACTCATTATGCTGGAAGTTTGACTGAGATGATCTCTTTATTACGGTTAGTTACTACACCAATTTTAATCCTACATGTAAATGACATAAATTCATACTTTGTTAATGTGTACAATTTCTGAGCCCCAATTGTTTTTATAGCTACGAGGAGTACAATTTCATTTGGATCTTCTTAAAAGTCAAAACTTGATTAGCGACAATTGCAAATACATTGATCTTACTGAATGGAAGATCACAGAACAATTACAAAAGCCAATTCAAAAAGACAGTTATTCATGTGGTTTGTTTATGGTCAAATTTATGGAATATTTCACCGGATGTGCACTATCCAACTCAGTTACACAGGTACATATCTATTTTTTTTAAAAGGGAAGCCCGGTGCATGTAGCTCCCTCTTGCGCAGGGTCCGATTGGAGCATCACCAAAGAACTATCCATGTGCCAGAACCATGAGTTGGTCGCGAGATCTTATGGGTTTCACCTCTAGCCTACCCCAACTTGTTTGGGACTAAAGGCTTTGTTGTTGTTGTTGTTGTTGTTGTTGTTGTTATACTAATATGTGTTCATGTTGCACAGGAAATGATTACTTCTTTTAGGTTTAAGTTAGCTAGCATACTATTATGTTGGAAAACAAACACCGCAGCGATGACTACAATCATTGAAGAACGTGACAATGACACTGCGGAAGATCCTGATGATGTTCAAATATTACAAGATCTAAACATGTGTTGTTAAAGTACATGATCTTTTACTTCCAAGCAATAATATTGACTTTGTTCATGTTTTCTGTTGCTACATTACAATTTAAACCATCCAACTCCATATCAGTACTACTCCAAACAGAAACTAGAATGATTTTGTCATGGATTTTACAAGATCAGCAAGTTGAGCATTTTTCTGAAACTTTTATGCACAAGGAAGACTAGCCTTAGTCTGACACTGAGGAACAAGTAAATTAAAAGGTACTGAAACATGGTCATCTCTCTGTACAGAGGCGAATCTAAATATGACCATCTCCTACAGATGTAGAACTTCCTTTCTTTCTCTCATTTACCCGCAAGGGCAGCAGCAGCAAGCAACAAAGGCAAGCAGCAGTGGCAAGCAAAACAACCAGCAGCAGCGAGCGGCAAAGCAAGCAGCCAGCAGCGGCAACAACAGCAAGCAGCAAAGCAAGCCAGCACCGAACAACAGCAACAAGTAGCCAGCAGCAGGCAGAGGTGACTCCTCACCTTGTGGTTCGTGGCGGGGTCGTATGGCTCAGGGAGGCGAGAGGATGGACAGCAGCGATTTCCACACGGCAACAATTGCGGTCAGCGATCGAGGAAGAAGTAGGAGGGACCCGCGGCTTCGAGTCCGTGGTCAGAGGAGACGCGGACGACGCGGAGCCCGTCACCGTCCCTGTAGCTGCACGGGGAGGAGGATGACCGCGGCGGCGTCGCAACGGCGGCCGATGGAACCGAGAAAAGCGGCCTTGGTTCAAGAGGTTCCTGCACGCCGGCGCCCGAAATCACCATTAAAGGAACGACAGGAGCAACAATGGAGCTAGGGAACTACCTAGGAGCAAGAACGCACCGGAGAAACGAGGTGGTTCATGGCGGCATCTAGCGGGCGTGCATGTCGGAGCTGGAGGTGTGGACGTCGATCCGGACTGACGGCTGGCGGATCCGCCGGTCCTTGTGTCTTGCGTTGCAACGGCGAGCGGCGGCGTCCCCGGCGAGCTTGACAAGAAAGAGGATCCAGGGAGGGAGGAAAAGAGTGAGGAGAGAGGTAGTGGAATGGAGGAAGAGACAGCCGGGCAGGGGGTTGCAGGCGATGACACTGCTGGGCTGACCCACGAGACCCACTGGTCAGTGGAAAGGAGGGGTTGAAAGAAAATTAAAAAAACGAAATTGGCTGGAATATCTCTTCCTCCTCTACTCCTCCATAAGAGCATCTACAGTCGGACCCCCTATATGCTCCTCAAACGCCCGGAACGCCCTCCCGGTCACTGATCGGTCACAAAAATGCGACCCAACCGAACCCCTCATATCCGTCTCAAACGCCCGAACTGACCGGCACCCCTCATATCCATCTCAAATATGGGAACGATATGAGGGCTCGCGGACGTGCCCGGACACGCCCGGTCAGTCCACCACGTAGGACGCGGCCCCACTCCGGACCACCTTTTCTCTTTTCTTATTCATTATTTTCTTTCTCTCTCTTCTTCTCCACCAATCACGTGCAAGTGACCGGACATATGAGAAGAAAAATGAGAAGTGTGGCTGCGCGGACCAAATTATAGGGGCTCAAAACGGACACGCCCGGTCACTGACCGGGCTCATTCGCGGGCGTTTAAGGGGTCAGATTTGCTAGGTCCGGCTGTAGATGCTCTAAGCTTCTCAGGATTAGTATAATCCAAATGTTTTGATCCTCAAAACTCTACGAAATATCTCGGAAAATTTCACAGATGCTACTACTTATAAAATATAAGTCCGAAAGTTTTCAAGAGTTTTCAGAGAGTATTTGACTGCTCTTTTTCAAATTCGAATTCAAAATTGCCCCAACTATGGGTTTGAACTATAAGTAGGTGATATAAAATTCCAATGCTCATGAAATCTTTACTGGAGCTTGTAAATAACATATGACTTCCATTTATAAATTTTCATGAACTTTGAATAAGAGTATCATCATCAAACTATGGACTACATATGGATGTACATCTGCAAGTCGCAAATCAAATCATCATGCTTTTCTAGGCCATTGTTATTACGTAGGGGTATCATTGAGTTTTTTCTCCCGTTGCAACGCACGGGCATATTTACTGTAAATATTAAAGACAGATGATCCAACGACTCTAAATTTAGATGTGAGATAGTTATTTCACATCTAGATGTGAAATAGCAAATATGTTTCTCTAAAAAGGTTAAACGATACTGTACATGTATCATCCAGCTAGTGCTACCACGCTTTCATCTGGATGCAAAGTAAGCCAGCAGGCTTCGATCCTAGAGATGATGCAAGAAAACATTGGGGGGGGGGGGGGGGGGCAACAACAATTTGCCCCTGGATGCAAGCGGCAGAAAGCAACAGAAGGTAAGCAGTTGCTTCCTGAACAGAGACAAACTGACTTGGTTCCTGTTCAGTCTAAAGATCAAAATACTTTAGCATCAAATATTCTCACCCCAACCAGAAGTTCTGTTCCAAGTTCCAACTAGTCCATTTGTTGATTGGATAGATTATCTTCAGCTGTAAGCTAATTTTCTCGGATGAAATACTTGAAGGTTAGAGCAACTCCAACCGCGCGACCTAAACGCACACGCGTTTTGTCCGTGTTTTGTCCGTTTTGGTCGGTCCGGTGGACATCCATGTCCGCTTTTGTAATTGGGTCGGCGCTTGCGCCCAACGTGGCCATGACCCATTTTTAGACGGCGCGAAAAAAACATAATAAATATTTTGAAAATATAAAAAACGTTAATTAAACATTAATGCTGGCTTCAAAGGCCGGCGGTAGTCCCACGAGTCCACATTACATTAAATAAAACATTAAAATAAGCTAAAAACGAGGAGGCGCGCTGCCCTAGGCGTCCTCCTCGTCGTCGTTGTTGTCGGGGCCGGTGAGGTCGACCAGCGTCGGTGCCGGGCCAGCCCAGGGGAAGGCCGTCTCCCAGGCGGCGGCGGCGTCGTTCGCCGGTGGCGGCACCGTCGCTAGCTGGGTAGAACGTCGCTCCTCCTCCTCAGCTTCGGCCTCGCACTCTAGCTGCTCGATCCGCCGGCCCTCTGCGCGCTCCTCCGCCAGCCGCCACTGCCGCCAGTGCTCCAAGTAGGCCGCCTCCTGCTCCGGCGTCACACCCAACCAGACGGGTGGCGCGCTGACCCACTCGCGCACCACCCCGTTGTAAGAGCACATTTATCCATGTGTGGTTTTGGTAATTGATGACAATCCCTATGGACTAATGGTTTCCTTGAGTTATATTCGATGGATTTGTCCATAGGCACTTCTTGAAGTACATGTGTTGGTTTCAAGGAGTTTATATGGTGACCAAGGTGGTATGTAAGGTTTTATCTAAAGATTGGTCATGTGAGAGTTGATCTCATTGCAAGCATGTCTTGAAGAAGAAGATTGTGTGAACATTCATGTTTACCTTCAAGACATCATCTTTGTGAAGAGAGAAGAGAAGACACAAGGTTGATCAAGATTAAGGCAAAGAATGATTCAAGTTGATCAACACACAAAGCGTAGAAGATGTACCAAGTGGGATCAATTGATCCCATGGTATGGTAAGCATTGTCCATTACGCTTTGTGTACTAACCCATGGTCTACGTGAGAGTTTGTTGTGGGGTTAGGTATATTTCCATGGGCTTGCGTCAAGAGGAAGATCTCATACAACCCATGGAGGATGACATCAAGTGGTGATCGTCATCAAGGTTGCGGTGTGCAAGTTCAAGTGAAGCATCACGGAGAGATCATGCTTGAAGCTTGCCGTCCATTGTGGTGACAATGGACTTGTGAAGATGTGCCAAAGAGTGGCTCATCCATAGTGGAGTATGGGGGAGAAATCAACTAGTCTTCATCGAGCCAACGCAATCAAGAAAGGTGGTCCATCTTGAGAAGGACAAGATCGTCATCATCTAGCTCAAGTGGACTATGCGCAAGGCAAAGGTTTGACCTTGATAGGGTTTTCTATTTTACCGGTCTCATGGTGGTAGTTGGGAGACCGGGTTATAGGATCGATAGCCGTACTATCAAGGGGGGCTCTCCAGTGAGTAGCTTGATCGTATCGTTCGTTGAGAGCTCAAACCATTGCATTCTTGGCATCATCATCTTTCTTGGTTCTTGGTTTGCTTTTCTCTATGTGGGTTCTTGAGCTTATGGTCAGCTTCATGACAAGCTCGAGTTCATCGAAAACGGAGTCCATATGCATCTTCTATTTGTGTTTTCGGTGTTGGAGATTTTGCCGGATAATTCTTGGGAAGGTCATCTTTCTTATCCTATTGGCATTTATTCTCCATTGCTTGATAGTACTTGTCGTCATCTATCCAACAAGCTTGAGTTTGCTTTTTTCGGAGTCCGTATGCGAAAGTTATGGCGGTTTCGGTTTTGCTTGGGCTGAAGTACTGCTTTAAGCGGTAGTAGAGAGCGGTAGTACCTCTCAAGCGGTACTACCTATCCCCCGAGCGGTAGTACCGCTTATGCGGTACTTCCGCTCCCTTGTACCGCAACACTTCCGCTTATTTTCAGCTCTCTGTGTTGCGAGCGGTAGTAGAGCGGTAGTAGAGAGCGGTAGTACCTCTCAAGCGGTACTACCTCTCCCCCAAGCGGTACTACCTCTCAAGCGGTACTACCTCTCCCCCAAGCGGTACTACCTCTCTGGCAGAACTACCACTCGTGTTTTTCTGTCTCGTTGGGCTGTTTTGACCGTGCTAAGCGGTAGTACCGCTCCCCCGAGCGGTAGTACCGCTTGTGCACGACTTGTGGGCATAACGGTTGGATTCGGGGGAGGCTACTTAAGGGGGCCTTCTTCCCCAATGGTCCTTAACTCTTGAGCTCATTTTTGCCCCCCATTGTTGACCTTCATTGAGCTTGCTATCTCTCAATCCCTCCAATGATTCTTGCTAGTTCTTGAGGGAAAAGGGAGAGGAGATCTAGATCCACATTTCCACCAATCACTTTCTCCTCTATGTGAGGGGAACCCCTTGGATCTAGATCTTGGAGTTCTTCGTGTTCTTCTTTGTTCTTCCTCTCATTTTCCTCCCTAGCATTAGTTGCTTTGGTGGGATTTGGGAGAGAAGGACTTGGGCACTCCGTGTGCTCTTGCCATTGCATTTGGTGCATATGATTGAGTTCTCCCCGGTGATACGTGGAAGTGAAGTTTGAGAAGCTTATTACTCTTGGGTGTTTGAGCACCCTAGAGCTTGTTCCTCTTGGGTGCCTTGGCGCCCTATACGGTTGGTGGTGCCTCGGAGCTCAATCATTGTGGTGTAAAGCTCCGGGCAAGCGTCGGGGTCTCCAATTAGGTTGTGGAGATTTCCCCGAGCAATTTGTACGGGTACCGGTGACCGCCCCCAACAGTTGCCAAAGTGTACGGGTACCGGTGATCGCCCCCAAGGGTTGCCATTTGTACGGGTTCGGTGACCACCCTCAAGGGTCCCTTAGTGGAATCACGGCATCTTGCATTGTGCGAGGGCGTGAGGAGATTACGGTGGCCCTAGTGGCTTCTTGGGGAGCATTGTGCCTCCACACCGCTCCGAACGGAGATTAGCATCCGCAAGGGTGTGAACTTCGGGATACATCGTCATCTCCATGTGCCTCGGTTATCTCTTACCCGAGCCCTTTACTTGTGCACTTTACCTTGTGATAGCCATATTGTTTCTTGTTATATATCTTGCTATCACTTAGTTGTTTATCTTGCTTAGCATAAGTTGTTGGTGCACATAGGTGAGCCTAGTTGTTTTAGGTTTTGTGCTTGACATATTAAACGTTAGTTTTATTCCGCATTTGTTCAAGCCTAAACCGTAATTATTTTAAAGCGCCTATTCACCCCCCTCTAGGCGACATCCACGTCCTTTCACCCGTCCCAGGCGTACTGCTCGGGCTTGACGACCAACGACCCTTGCTCGGCCTTCGCAGGGGACGGCGGGGACAACGGCGGCACGACTGCGTCGCCGACAGCGGAGAGCACCATGGCCTCCGCCATCTGCGCCTGGTAAGCCGCCTCCTCCTCCTCCTCCTTGAGGTGCGCTTCCTCCTCGCTTCCACGCAGGACGGCCGCCGGCGTGTTCTGGTACGCGGCCTCAGCCTCCTGGTCTTCTTCGCGCACGACGAGGGGCAGCGGCGGTCCAGGCACCACGTCGTGGACGCCACGCCGGCGCTGCTCCTCTTGCTCCCACGCAAACCAGGCCTCACATTCGGGAGAGTTTGCAGCGTACACGGGATTGCGCCGCTGCTCTGGCGTCAGCTGCTGCCGGCGGCACCTAACCTCCTCTGCATGCGCCCGCGCTGATCGCGGCACTGCTGGCACTGGGATCCTCTCCGGATCCAAATGCCAGTCGTGCGGCGGCGTGACATCTGGGTAAGGGAGCGGGACACGGTGCTCCCAGTGCCACTTCGCCTGGTGCACTGGTACGCTGACCCGCTGCCGAGGCGGACGGGAAGACGCGGCGACAGGAGCGTGCAGACAGGGAAGGCGGGGGACTTTCCCTTGTCTTTGCCAGAGCTTGAGCCGGAGAAGAAACCCATGGTGGTGGCTAGGGTTTGTCGCCGGCGGGGGAGCGGCGGTGGCTAGATGGGGATGGGGACGGCTTCTGGAAGAGGATAAGGCCGACCCCCCCGACACGCTCAGATTAAAAAAGGACGTCTGGGGGTCGCTGACGCATGGGCCCGCGATGGGTGGTCATTGTTAATAAAGACGACGCTGGTTTTGACCGGGCGCCACGTGTGGACGGGCGGGGACATGAGAAGGCACGCGGCGTGTCAGCTTCGCGTCCACGCCGACGCATTTCAGCCCCAAATTTAGGCCTGAAATGGGTCGGCGCGGACGGGAAGTGTCGTGGTTTTGTCACGGCAGATGCCCTGGTGAAAGGACTTAGGTTCGAGGCCATCGCTAAGGCGGTGAGCTCAAAGGGGTTGATCGGAATCGAGAGACAAGGGTTTACCCAGGTTCGGCCCCTCGGAAAGAGGTAAAAGCCTACGTCCTGCTTTGTGTTGTATTGACTGGGTATCGATTACAAGGGAGCGAGTTCGCTTGACCTAGCTATCGATGAGTTGTTTCGTGGCCTAAGCCGCCCAGGTAACCCGCCTTTATATACACAGGTCAAGGCCCTGGGCTTACAAGAGTCTGGGCCAGGTTATACTTGATAACCGACCTCACCTCTAACTACACATGCCTTGTCTAACAAGCCGCCACCGGCAGCTCACACGTCACAGGTTACATCTTGTCTTTTGGCTCTGGGCCTCCAGGCCCATTGAGTAAGCCTGCACCAAACCTTATAGTAAGCCGCCAACCGCATGACCCGGCCCACCTGGGCGGGTCTCACCACGGGGTTATATCCCCAACATTAGGCCCCAGATTGATTTGAACTGGTTCATGTCAATCTCCTAATCTTCCGATTGGTGAGTCTTGCCTTCTCTGATAATCTTCATGACCGCCGAAAATGGGCGGCGTTGCTTCTGACAAACTTTCATGACCCGCCGTGACGTCATCAGAAAAATCAAAAAAGATTCCTCTGACGTCAGAGCGGATCTTTCTTCATTAATATGACCAGCCCGAGAATCGAGGCGTCTTCTTAGTTTAATCATCATCGTGCTCCCTCAATTCCCGCACTGGACCGTTGTGAGACCATTATAGCCTTATAAATAAGCACGGGGGGGGTATCACTTTCATTTTTCCCCACCGCCATCTCCTTCTTCTTCCTCTGGACCAGCGAAGCTTGCCGCGCCGCCAAGGCTCATCGTGCCATTCAGTCCTCACCGTCTTCATCAACTCGGGCCGCTGCATCAACCTGAACGCGTCCAGAACATCGCCGCATCCGCTCGCATCCTCCAGGTTTCATTGCTGCCCCTTGTTAGATCTGCGTCTTTTAAATCTCTCCCGAGTTCGTCGGGCTTCTTCGGTGTTCATCACCGTTCATCAGAACGTCCTTCATAGATTCAGATAAAGAACACCTCTTTAGGGCTTCGTAATATTTCCCTAACCATGCGGCCGTCCGCTCCATAATCACGCCGCACTCATTATAGATCTACAACTCCTTTCAATCTGTCTAGAATACGCATGTTCTTCCACCGACTTTTTAGGGCTAGAATTATTTTTCTTTTTCTTCCTAGCAGCAACTCTGCCGAGTCACCCCAAAGAGTGGAACAAGACGTGGTTCTACTGCCTAGACACTTCACCAGAGGGGGAGAACCCACTGCCGGGTTACCGTCCCTATCGGCTTAGCACAGATACGGAGCTTCTAGACAGGATGTCAGCCGCCGGGCGTGCTCAATATGCCTCCACATTCTCAAAAGTCTGGGCCCTGTTAGCTAATGGATTAACGGGTGTTGACCTGACCCGCTGCTGGGTCTCTTGGAGGATTCTGCCGTTGAGCCGCCGAGGCGCCTTAATGTGCCAGTATACTGGTAAAGTAGATGATCGTCAACGCTTCAACCAGACCCCTTTGAAGGATCAGGATCTCAACACTACCGTCAAGTCTTTGCTGGGGGAATCATTAGCCACCTGTAGCAAGACTAGCTTAAGCCCCTTCTCTGCACTTAACCCGTCTCCGGATGTAAGTCTTTTCATCCTAACCCTCATCCATTCTTTTAACTCCATACTTTATTAAACCTTTTCTGTCAATATGCTTTGTCCTTTGTAGGCCGACTCTTCATTCTGGAAGAAATTGTTGCCCCCTACTCTCAAGAAGAAAAACATAGTCCCCAAGACGACCAAATCCAAGGTGCCAACTCGCCGGAAGAGGCAATCATCCGAAGATTTATTCGATTTCAATGACTCAGAGGTAGAACTTGACCCCCTTGGCCTTCTCTTTATGCAACTCATTGACGGCGATTACTCACAGGAAGAAGCTGAAACAAGCCATGCCGACGTGCCGAGGTAACCATTGTCTCCTCTGACTCGGATCTTTCACCAGTAAAGAGAGTACGACGGGCTGTACGGAAGGTAAAGAGTTCCCGTCCTTTTGCTCACTTGGGTCCTAACTTTCTTTTGAAGAAACAGCAAGACGACAGCAGACGTCAGACCCGAAGCACTGGCTCTGGAGACCTTTTAGCCGGCTTACCCAAAAAGCCGACCCCCAGAAAACAGCGCACTGAAGTACTTTCTTGTCTTTAACTTATTCTTCCTGTATGCTATCCTTGCAGCTTATCAGTGTTTAACAATGCTAACTTTTCCAGGACTCGCCTCCTTCTTCCGGCGACTCAATTGCTTCAAAGTTGCCTCCCCTTATCATCAACCAGGGGTAAGTATTTGTATGTCCCACTCTTTGTACTAACAATCCATCCTTGCTCATTGATGCGTAATTTTAACTTTGCTTCACAGGGCTCAAGCCAAACGGAGAAAAACTGGCGGGTCAGCCGCCGCTCCTGATGTTCCAGAGCCAGCAATTCCAAAGCCAAGCATCCCTGAAGCTCATGTTGAGCCTTCTGAAACCGCCAAAGACACTCATGAAGAAGCCCCTCAGCACAATGAACCGGCGGATATGGATGTTGAGGCTCCTGAAGCCCATCCAGATTCTGCTCCTAAGCGCCCAGCCCCCGGCCGTCAACTGAAGATATGACTTCTCATGAAGAAGTCACTGTCACCGGGGCGGCTTACAAATCTCCGGATCCTTCACATGTGCTATCAAAGCATATCAATGAAGACGAGGCGGCTCCCTCTAAGGAAGAAAAGACTCCATCTGATCTTCCAAATTTGGAGAAACTTACTACCGACGAATTGCATGCCGGCTATCTGAGTCGTCTGTTTGCCAGCAGAGACATGGAGGCCAACTTGGTCGCCAAGATGAAGGAAAAATACGAGGTACTTCACTTCCCTTGCCTCTTCCATGTATATACTTATGTAGCCCCCAAGAACCGGTTGATCTCTCCAAAAAGGTCAGCCGGGTTTTCAATCACTTGTTTATCTTTTGTAAAATCGCCCTGTAGCCCCCAAGGGCCAGGTCATTACCTAAGTAATGAGCCGGCACTCAATCATAGATTAAGAGCCAATTGTAGCCCCCAAGGGCCGGGTTATTACCTAAGTAATGAGCCGGCACTCAATCATAGATAAAGAGCCAAGTGTAGCCCCTAAGGGCCGGGTAATAAGTAATGAGCCGGCTCTATAAGAAAGAGCTGTGATACATTAGCCCCCAAGTGTCAAGTAAATTGCTTGCAATCTGCTTGGGACTTGTAATAATTAGTATGAGCCGAACCGGCAGCTTTAAAATTAACAACCTTGTTCTACTATAACTTGCTCTGTGCAGGAATCTTTGAATGCTGCTGAGTCAGCCGTGTCAGACCTTAAGGAGAGTCTGGCCTTGCAACAGAAAGGCCGAGCAGAAACTAATGCCAAGTACCAAATCGCCTTGACTGAGCTGGATGTGATCAAGGACGAGCTCAAAACTTTTAAGAAAGAAGCCGAGTCAATCCAAGCCGCCCTGACCAAGCGCGCTGAAGATGCAGAGGGCCGTCTCAAAACGGTCACTGGCGAGCTGAACAACTTGAAAGGCCATATATCTCGCATGGTTGGAGCTGTGTTTGGTAAGTATTCCTTGCATCCTTGAATACTCATTTCAAAAGGAAATCTGCAGAAATCCGCTCATGCAGCTTATAATATCTGATTTGCTTGTAGGTGAACGGAGCCGCCAACTCTCAGATGACAGTCTGTTGAAACTCAAGGCTTTATACTCTTTGATAGAATAGTTGTACGCCGGGTCTCTAATTACCATCAAGGCTATCATGACTGAGAGGGGTGTTCCAAAGTTCATTAAGGGCGTGCTGGAAGTCATGTCGACCATCCCGAAGCAGCTGGAAGAACTAAAGAGATCAGCCGCCCGCAAGGGCGCAATTGCTGCTTTGAGCCGGTCGCTGGCTTATGCCCCGAAGCTCAACCCGGCTGAGATGATGGACGGCTTCCCTCAATTGAAGGATGACGGCTCGGAGTTTACACAAGAAGATTACGCCCGCTGTCATAAGGCTTCCCGGGTTCTGGCAAGCCGGCTGGCCGCAGAGGCTGATCTGGCAGTATATCAGGCGGCTTACTCCGAAGAGAACAAGCGTGTTCGAGGGCCCACTTTTGAAGCGAAGAGCCTGATTCCTCAATGCCGTAAGCATCTCTTTGCCCCTGATGTCGATCCGTCTTCGATCCTGCATGATGAGGCCCAGTTTGAAGCCTTAACAAACTGCAACTGGGACTTGGACAACCTTCAGATCCGGGAAGACGAAGACCCGGCGCAGGATGACCCGGCGACGAGCTGAAGAGTCTGCTTCGTAGGAAAGTAACCCGCTTTTACTGATATGCCGGGTGATCTTGTACTGAAGACACTTATGTCTGTAACTTTTGGGCTTTCTGATAGCCTTGTAATAGCAGTAGGAAACATTTCACTGCCTGCTCTTGTGCTTTTGATGCACTGTTTAAACTTCTGCCGACGACTTAGCAAATTCATCTTTGATATATAATCATTTGACTGCTTTGACATGCCGGGCGGGTTATACTCCCTGAGCAATACCAAGCCGGAATTTTCCAAAACATAGAATCTTATCATGAGAGTACCTGCAAAAACAAGTAATTTGTATGTCTCATCCTACAAGCCGGCTTTAAAGGCGCGGCAGGACTAGATAACTCTTGTTTTAATGAAATTTTTTGTGTTGTTTCCGAAGAAACTAGGCGAAAAGCCTAAAGAAAACTTGTAAGCCGGCACTCACGTGACATAAATCCGTCGTTTAAACTTTAGCAAGTTCAGGGTCTTTAAAAAAAATTCCTACGCACACGCAAGATCTATCCATGGTGATGAGCATCTACGAGAGGGAGATTGGATCTACATATCCTTGTAGATCGCTAAGCGGGAAGCGTTAAGAAACGCGGTTGATGTAGTCGAACGTCTTCGCGATCCAAATCGCCGAGCGTCCCGCGATCCCATCACGATCCATCTCGCGATCCAATCTCGATCCGTCCCGCGATCCCATCACTATCCATCCCGCGATCAAATCACGAATCGTCTCGCGATCCTGATCACGGTCCTTCCGATCTAGCGCCGAACGGACGGCACCTCCGCGTTCAGCACACGTACAGCTCGATGACGATCTCCGCCTTCTTGATCCAGCAAGTGGGAGCGGAGAGGTAGAAGAGTTCTCCGGCGGCGCGACGGTGCGGCGGCGATGGTGGTGGAACAATTCCGGCAGGGCTTCGCCTAAGCACTGCTGAAACTAGACTAGAGGAGAAACTGATCTAGATGAAGTAGAGGGAGCACGTGGCAATTAGGGTTAGCTCTTCCCTCTAAATCCTCTAGTATATATAGGAGGGAGGGAGGGGAGGAGGCAGCCTCAAACCCTCAAGGTTTGGCCGAAATTGGAGGTGGAGGAGTCCTACTCCAATCCTATTAGGAGTAGGATTCCTCCTCTCCACTTGGAAACCCTTTCCACCTTTCCTCCTTTGGATTTTTTCCACCCAAAGCCACATGCGCCTTGGTGGGGGGGGGTTAGGCCAGCCCACTAGGGGCTGGTTTGACTCCTCCCACAGCCCATGAGGTCCTTTGGGTCGAGACACCCCTTCCGATGGTGCCCGGTACCCCTCCCGGCACTCCCGGGACACTACCGAAATATCCGAAACTTTTCCGGTAACCAAAACATGACTTCCTATGTATCAATCTTTACCTCCGGACCATTCCGGAGCTCCCCGTGACGTCCAGGATCTCATCCGGGACTCCGAACAACCTTCGTTCACCACCATACATAACTCTACTATACCGAAACGTCACCGAACCTTAAGTGTGCAGACCCTGCGGGTTCGAGAACTATGTAGACATGACCAAGACACCTCTACGGTCAATAACCAATAGCGGGACCTGGATGCCCATATTGGTTCCTACATATTCTACGAAGATCTTTATCGGTTGAACCTCTATGTCAAGGATTCAGTTAATCCCGTACGCTGTTCCCTTTGTTCTTCGGTATGTTACTTGCCCGAGATTCGATCGTCGGTATCTCTATACCTAGTTCAATCTCGTTACCGGCAAGTCTCTTTACTCGTTCTGTAATACAAGATCCCATCGCTAACACTTAGTCACATTGCTTGCAAGGCTTATTGTGATGTTGTATTACCGAGTGGGCCCTGAGATACCTCCCCGTCACACGGAGTAACAAATCCCAGTCTTGATCCATGCCCACTCAACAGACACCCTCGGAGATACCTACAGAGCATCTTTATTGTCACTCAGTTACGTTGTGACGTTTGATACACACAAGGTATTCCTCCGGTGTCAGTGAGTTGCATGATCTCATGGTCATAGGAACAGATACTTGACATGGAGAAAACTATAGCAATAAACTGACACGATCATATGCTATGTTTATAGTTTGGGTCTTGTCCATCACATCATTCTCCTAATGATGTGATCCCGTTATCAAATGACATCTCATGTCTATGGCCAGGAAACCTTGACCATCTTTGATCAATGAACTAGTTAACTAGAGGCATACTAGGGACACAGTGTTGTCTATGTACCCACACATGTATTTGAGTTCCCAATCAATACAATTATAGCATGGATAATAAACGATTATCACGAACAAGGAAATATAATAATAACCAATTTATTATTGCCTCTAGGGCATATTTCCAACAGTCTCCCACTTGCACTAGAGTCAATAATCTAGTTCACATCACCATGTGTTTTACATTGTTATGAATCTAACACCCAATGAGTTCTGGGGTTCGATCATGCTTTGCATGTCAGAGAGGTCTTTAGTCAATGGGTCTGCGACATTCAGATCCGTGTGTTCTTTGCAAATCTCTATGTCATACTGTAGACACTGCTACCACACTCCACTTGGAGCTATTCCAAATGGCTGCTCCACTATACGTATCCGGATTGCTACTCAGAGTCATCCGGATTGGTGTTAAAGCTTGCATCGACCTAACCCTTTACGACGAACTCTTTATCACCTCCATAATCGAGAAATATTTCCTTAGTCCTCTAGTTACTAAGGATAATCTTGACCGCTGTCCAGTGGTCCACTCCTGGATCACTCTTGTACCCCTTGACAGACTCATGGCAAGGCACACACAGGTGCGGTACATAGCATGGCATACTATACAGAGCCTATGGATAAGGCATAGGGGACGACCCTCATCCTTTCTCTTTCTTCTGTCGTGGTTGAGCTTTGAGTCTCACTCAACTCCACACCTTACAAATCAGGCAAGAACTCTTTCTTTGACTGATCCATTTTGTACTCTTTCAAAATCTTGTCAAGGTATGTACTCATTGAAAGTTTTATCAGACGTCTTGATCTACCTCTATAGATCAAGATGCCCAATATTTAAGTAGCTTCATTCCAGGTTTTCCTTTGAAAAACTCCTTTTCAAACAACCCTTTATGCTTTCCAGAAATTCTACATCATTTCCGATCAACAATATGTCATCCACATATACTTATTAGAAATTCTATAGTGCTCCCACTCACTTTATTGTAAATACAAGTTTCTCATAAACTTTGTATAGACTCAAAAACTTTGATCACCTCATCAAAGCGTATATTCCAACTCCGAGATGCTTGCTCCAGTCCATAGAAGGATCGCTGGAGCTTGCATATATTTTAGCATCCTTGGAACTGACAAAACCTTCCGGTTGTATCACATACAACCTTTCCTCACGGATACCGTTAAGGAAATGATGTTTTGACATCCATCTGCCAGATTTCATAATCGAAAAATGCAGCAACTGCTAACATAATTCCAACAGACTTTAGCATCGCTACGGGTGAGAAAGTCTCATCGTAGTCAACTCCTTGAACTTGTGAAAAACCCTTTGCCACAAGTCGAGCTTTATAGACGGTGACATTACCGTCCGCGTCCGTCTTCCTTTTAAAGATCCATTTGTTCTGAATGGCCTTTCACCCTTCAGGTAATACTTCCAAAGCCCATACTTTGTTTTCTTACATGGATCCCATCTCGGATTGCATGGCCTCTAACCATTTCTCGGAATCCGGGCCCATCATCGCTTCTTCATAGCTCGTAGGTTCATCGTTGTCCAACAACATGACCTCTAAGATAGGGTTGTCGTACCACTCAGGAGCAGTACGCGTCCTTGTCGACCTACGAGGTTCGATAGTAACTTGATCCGAAGCTTTATGATCATCATCATTAACTTCCTCTTCAACTAATGTAGGCTCCACAGAAACAACTTTCTGCGCTGCGCTACTCTCTGGTTGAAACAAAGGTTCAACAACCTCATCAAGTTCTATCTTCCTCCCACTCAATTCTTTCGAGAGAAACTCTTTCTCGAGAAAGGACCCGTTTTAGCAACAAACACTTTGTGCTTGGATCTGAGATAGAAGGTTTACCCAACTGTTACGTTAGGGTATTCTATGAAGATGCATTTGTCCGCTTTGGGTTCGAGCTCATCTGGTTGAAAACCTTTTCCACATAAGCGTCGCAGCCCCAAACATTAAGAAATGACAGCTTAGGTTTCTGCCAAACCAAAATTCATACGGTATCATCTCAACGGACTTAGATGGTGCCCCTTTTTAAAGTGAATGTAGTTGTATCTAATGCATAACCCCAAAACGATAGTGGCAAATCGATAAGAGACATCATAGTACGCACCATATCCAATAGAGCACGACTATGATGTTCGGACACACCATCACACTGTGGTGTTCCAGGTGGCGTGAGTTGTGAAACAACTTCCACATTGTCTTAAGTTGTATACCAAACTCGTAACTCAGATATTTACCTCTACGATCATATCGTAGATATTTTATCTTCTTGTCACGATGATCTCAAACTTCACTCTGAATTTGTTTGAACTTTTCAAATGTTTCAGACTTGTGTTTCATTAAGTAAATATCCCCATATCTACTCAAATCATCAGTGAAGGTAGGAAAATAATGATATCCACCGCACGCTACAACACTCATTGGACCGAATACATCAACATGTATCATTTCCAATAAGTCACTTGCCCGCTCCATCATACCGGAAAACGGGGTCTTAGTCATCTTGCCCATGAGGCATGGTCCGCATGTCTCAACCGATTCGAAATCGAATGAGTCCAAAGATCCGTCAGCATGGAGTTTCTTCATGCGTTTTACACCAATATGACATTTAGCGGCAGTGCCACAAGTATGTGGTACTATCATTATTAACTTTGTATCTTTTGGCATCAATATTATGAACATGTGTATCACTACGATCAAGATTCAATAAACCATTCTCATTGGGTGCATGACCATTGAAGGTATTATTCATGTAAACAGAATAACCATTATTCTCTAACTTGAATGAATAACCGTATTGCCATAAACATGATCTAATCACGTTCATGCTCAACGCAAACACCAAATAACATTTATTTAGGTTCATCACTAATCCCGAAGGTAGAGAGAGCGTGCGATGGTGATCACATCAACCTTGGAAACACTTCCAACACTCATCGTCACCTCACCCTTAGCTAGCCTCCGTTTATTCCGTAGCTTTTATTTCGAGTTACTAACATTTAGCAACCGAACCGGTATCCAATACCCAGGTGCTACTAGGAGTACTAGCAAGGTACACACGTATATCAAATATACTTCTATCGACTTTGCCAGCCTTCTTATCTACCAAGTATCTAGGGTTGTTCCGCTTCAGCGACCGTTCTCCTCATAATAGAAGCACTTAGTCTCGGGTTTGGGTTCAACCTTGGGTTTCTTCACTGGAGCAGCAACTGACTTGCCATCCATGAAGTTTCCTTCCTAGCCCTTGCCCTTCTCGAAACTAGTGGTTCCACTAACCATCAACACTTGATGCTCCTTCTTGATTTCTACCTTCGCGGTGTCAAACATCGCGAATAGCTCAGGGATCATTATTTCTATCCCTGGCATTTTATAGTTCATCACGAGGCTCTAGTAGCTTAGTGACAGTGACTTGGAGAACTATATCAATCACTATCTTATCTGGAAGATCAACTCCCACTCGATTCAAGCGATTGTAGCACCCAGACAAACTGAGCACATGCTCACCGATTGAGCTATTCTCCTTCATCTTGCAGGCAAAGAATCTTGTTGGAGGTCTCATACCTCTCAACACGGGCACGAGCCTGAGATCCCAATTTTAGCTCTTAGAACATCTCATATGTTTCGTGACGTTCAAAACGTTTTGGAGCCTCAATTCTAAGCCGTAATGCATGACGCACTGAACTATCAAGTAGTCATCAGAACGTGCCTGTCAGATGTTCACAACATCTACAGACGACGCTTGAGGGGGTGGCGCACCGAGCGGTGCATTAAGGTCATAAGCCTTCTGTGCAGCAATGAGGACAATCCTCAGATCACGGACCCAGTCCGCATTATTGCTACCATCATCTTTCAACTCTATTTCTCTAGGAACATATAAAAATTCAAGGGAGCTACAGCGCGAGCTAGTAATCTACAACATAATTTGCAAAGACATTTTGACTATGTTCATGATAATGAGTTTAGTTAATCATATTACTTAAAAACTCCCACTCAAATTGACATCCCTCCGGTCATTCGAGTGACACATGATCCAAATCCACCAACTCAAGTCCGATCATCACGTGAGTTGAGGTGGTTTCAATGGTGAACATCTTCATGTTGATCATATCTACTATATGACTCATGTTCGACCTTTCGGTCTCTTGTGTTCCAAGGCCATGTCTGTACATGCTAGGCTCGTCAAGTTTAACCCGAGTGTTCAGACCGTGCAACACTGGCTTGCACCTGTTGTATGTGAACGTAGAGTCTATCACACCCGATCATCACGTGGTGTCTCAAAACGACGAACTTTCGCAACGGTGCACACTCGGGGAGAACACAATTTTATCTTGAAATTTTAGTGAGGGATCACCTTATAATGCTACCGTCGTCCTAAGCAAAATAAGATGCATAAAAGGATTAACATCACATGCAAATCATATGTGACATGATATGGCCATGAACTTGTGGTTTTGATCTCCATCTTCAAAGCACCGGCATGATCTCCATCGTCACCGGCATAACACCATGATCTCCATCATCTTGATCTCCATTAATGTGTCGCCATGAGGTTGTTGCGCCGACTGTTGCTTCCACGACTATTGCTAACTCATAGCGATAAAGTAAAGCAAAAACGGCGAAAATAATTAAAGACAACCCTATGGCTCTTGCCGGTTGCCGTACTCATCGACATGCAAGTCGTGATATTCTATACAATACATGATCATCTCATACATCACATATATCTCATCATGTAACTGGCCATATCACATCACAACATACCCTGCAAAAACAAGTTAGACGTCCTCTAATTGTTGTTGCAAGTTTTACGTGGCTGCTACGGGTATTTAGCAAGAACAATTCTTACCTACGCAAAAACCACAACGGTGATACAAAAATTGCTATTCAACCTTCTCAAGGACCACCTTTGTCAAATCCGATCCGACTAAAGTGGGAGAAACAAACACCCACCAGTCATCTTTATGCAACGAAGTTACATGTCAGTTGATGGAACCGGTCTCTCATAAGCGTACGAGTAATGTAGGTCCGGGCCGCTTCATCCCACAATACCGCCGAATCAAGAAAAGACCAAGGGAGGAAGCAATCTGAATATCAACGCCCACAAACTCCTTTGTGTTCTACTCGAGATCTCATCTACACATAGACCTAGCTCATGATGCCACTGTTGGGGAACGTTGCATGGGAAACAAAAAATTTCCTACGCACACGCAAGATCTATCCATGGTGATGAGCATCTACGAGAGGGAGAGTGGATCTACATACCCTTGTAGATCACTAAGCGGGAAGCGTTAAGAAACGCGGTTGATGTAGTCGAACGTCTTCGCGATCCAAATCGCCGAGCGTCCCGCGATCCCATCACGATCCATCTCGCGATCCAATCTCGATCCGTCCCGCGATCCCATCACGATCCGTCCCGCGATCAAATCACGAATCATCTCGCGATCCTGATCACGGTCCTTCCGATCTAGCGCCGAATGGACGGCACCTCCGCGTTCAGCACACGTACAGCTCGATGACGATCTCTGCCTTCTTGATCCAGCAAGAGGGAGCGGAGAGGTAGAAGAGTTCTCCGGTGGCGCGACGGCGCGGCGGCGATGGTGGTGGAACAATTCCGGCAGGGCTTCGCCTAAGCACCGCTGAAACTAGACTAGAGGAGAAACCGATCTAGATGAAGTAGAGGGAGCACGTGGCAATTAGGGTTAGCTCTTCCCTCTAAATCCTCTAGTATATATAGGAGGGAGGGAGGGGAGGAGGCAGCCTCAAACCCTCAAGGTTTGGCCGAAATTGGAGGTGGAGGACTCCTACTCCAATCCTATTAGGAGTAGGATTCCTCCTCTCCACTTGGAAACCCTTTCCACCTTTCCTCCTTTGGATTTTTTCCACCCAAAGCCACATGGGCCTTAGTGGGGGGGGGGGGTTAGGCCAGCCCACTAGGGGCTGGTTTGACTCCTCCCACAGCCCATGAGGTCCTTTGGGTCGAGACACCCCTCCCGATGGTCCCCGGTACCCCTCCCGGCACTCCCGGTACACTACCGAAATACCCGAAACTTTTCCGGTGACCAAAACAGGACTTCCTATATATCAATCTTTACCTCCGGACCATTCCGGAGCTCCTCGTGACATCCAGGATCTCATCCGGGACTCTGAACAACCTTCGGTCACCACCATACATAACTCTACTATATCGAAACATCACCGAACCTTAAGTGTGCAGACCCTGCGGGTTCGAGAACTATGTAGACATGACCAAGACACCTCTACGGTCAATAACCAATAGCGGGACCTGGATGCCCATATTGGTTCCTACATATTCTACGAAGATCTTTATCGGTTGAACCTCTATGTCAAGGATTCAGTTAATCCCGTACGCTGTTCCCTTTGTTCTTCGGTATGTTACTTGCCCGAGATTCGATCGTCGGTATCTCTATACCTAGTTCAATATCGTTACCGGCAAGTCTCTTTACTCGTTCTGTAATACAAGATCCCGTCGCTAACACTTAGTCACATTGCTTGCAAGGCTTATTGTGATGTTGTATTACCGAGTGGGCCCTGAGATACCTCTCCGTCACACGGAGTAACAAATCCCAGTCTTGATCCATGCCCACTCAACATACACCCTCGGAGATACCTATAGAGCATTTTTATAGTCACCCAGTTACGTTGTGACGTTTGATACACACAAGGTATTCCTCCGGTGTCAATGAGTTGCATGATCTCATGGTCATAGGAACAGATACTTGACATGCAGAAAACTATAGCAATAAACTGACACGATCATATGCTATGTTTATAGTTTGGGTCTTGTCCATCACATCAGTCTCCTAATGATGTGATCCCGTTATCAAATGACATCTCATGTCTATGGCCAGGAAACCTTGACCATCTTTGATCAACGAACTAGTTAACTAGAGGCATACTAGGGACACAGTGTTGTCTATGTACCCACACATGTATTTGAGTTTCCAATCAATACAATTATAGCATGGATAATAAACGATTATCACGAACAAGGAAATATAATAATAACCAATTTATTATTGCCTCTAGGGCATATTTCCAACACATAGCGGAGGGGTGACGGCAGACAAGACGAGTTTATCCTAGCTGACTGTAAGCCGGCTCTCTCGTGACAAAAGCCGCCGTTTAAACCTTGACAAGTTCAGGGTCTTTGTGCGAGAATAACTTATAAAAGTTCAGGGTATCTTATCAAGATTAACTGTCAAGAGTTTGGCGGGTCACATGGCGGAGTAGCAAGTTGCAAACAGGCAGGTTTAACTCGAACATGGCATATAAAGCCTGGCCAAGAGGGTATGTAAGCTAAACCCATAGGGTTGGAAGCCCCCAAGTGACCTGATTAAGGATCAACTCCTTTGTATGACACTTTCAGTGCGGAGAAAATGGCAGAGGCCCCTAATCATGGGCATGCCAACTTTATTATATCATTAAAGATGGTATATACAATGACAGGAATATGTACATTGATGAGAGCCGGACTGGCGGCTTAAGTGTAGTATGGCTGAAGGTGAGCAATATTCCACGGCCTCTTGGTCTCTTCACCAGAAGTGCGAGACTTGTCACTCTCCCGTATATCCATGAGATAATAGGAACCATTGTTGAGATTTCTGCTGATCACAAACGGTCCTTCCTAGGGGGGTGACAACTTATGCATATCTGACTGGTCTTAAATCAGCCGGAGTACTAAGTCGCCTTCTTGGAACGTCCGGGTCTTGACCCTGCGGCTATGATAGCGACGCAGGTCTTGTTGATAAATCGCCGACCGAGCTGCCGCAAGATCCCGTTCTTCATCCAAGGCATCCAAAGCATCCTGACGCGCCGCCTCGTTATCAGTTTCCACGTAAGCCGCCACTCTGGGCGAGTCATGACGAATATCACTGGGGAGAACAGCTTCTGCGCCATAATTCATGAAGAAAGGCGTATAGCCTGTAGACCTGTTGGGGGTGGTTCTTATGCTCCAAAGAACAGATGGCAACTCCTCCACCCAACAGCCCGGCGTGCGCTCCAAAGGAACCATGAGCCGGGGTTTTATACCTCTCAAAATTTCCTGGTTAGCACGCTCAGCTTGACCATTAGACTGTGGGTGAGCTACCGAAGATACATCAAGACGGATATGCTCCTCATCACAGAACTCCTTCATAGCCCCCTTAGACAAGTTAGTGCCATTATTAGTGATGATACTATGAGGATAACCAAACCGAAAAATCAGCTTTTTGATGAACTGAACTGCTGTTGCTGCATCACACTTGCTGACCGGCTCAGCCTCGACCCACTTAGTAAACTTGTCAACCGCCACGAAGAGGTGGGTCTTTTTGTCCTTAGACCTCTTAAAAGGTCCTACCATATCAAGCCCCCAGACCGCAAACGGCCAGGTGATTGGAATCATCTGTAGCTCTTGAGCCAGCACATGGGCACGTCGCCCAAATTTTTGGCACCCGCCACACTTAGTCACCAAATCCTCTGCATCTTTATGAGCTGTTAACCAGTAAAACCCGTGTCGAAAAGCCTTGGCCACCAATGATTTTGACCCGGCGTGATGACCACAATCGCCCGCATGGATTTCTTGCAAGATCTCACGGCCCTCATCAGGAGAAACACAGCGCTGAAAGACACCAGTCACACTGCGCTGACGTAACTCGTCGTTGACAATAGTCATAGACTTAGACCGCCTTATGATCTGCCGTGCCAGAGTCTCATCCTGAGGTAACTCGCCGCGGTTCAGGTACGCCAGGTAAGGCAATGTCCAATCAGGGATCGCGCGAAGAGCCGCCACCAATTGCCCTTCTGGGTCAGGTATAGCCAAATCCTCCTCCGACGGCAATTTGACCGATGGGTGATGCAACACGTCCAAAAACACATTAGGCGGCACCGGCTTACGCTGAGACCCCAGCCTTGATAATGCGTCAGCTGCCTCATTCTTCCGCCGGTCAATATGATCCACCTGATAACCTTTAAAGTGGCCAGCAATAATATCAACCGCCTGACGATAAGCCGCCATACGAGGGTCCTTAGAATCCCACGTGCCAGAGACTTGTTGAGCCACCAGGTCTGAGTCGCCAAGACATCTGACCCGGCTCAAATTCATCTCCTTGGCCACACGGAGCCCGTGAAGCAAAGCCTCATATTCTGCTGCATTGTTAGTACAAGGAAACATTAGCCTCAAAACATAATAGAATTTGTCACCTCGTGGGGAAGTTAAGACAACTCCAGCCCCCGAGCCTTCCAATTGCCTGGATCCATCAAAGTGAATCGTCCAATAGGTATTGTCCGGATTTTCCTTAGGTATTTGACACTCTGTCCAATCATTGATAAAATCCACCAGGGCTTGAGATTTGATAGCCGTTCCGGGCACATATTTTAAATTGAGAGGTCCAAGCTCAATTGCCCACTTAGCAATCCTTCCAGTGGCTTCTCTGTTCTGAATGATATCCCCCAAAGGAGCAGAACTGACCACTGTGATCGGGTGCCCAAGAAAATAATGTTTCAGCTTGCGATTAGCCATGAACACCCCAAGCACCAGCTTTTGCCAATGTGGATATCTTTTCTTAGACTCCGTCAAGACTTCACTGACATAATAAACCGGCCGCTGAACTGGGTACTCCTTACCCGCCTCCTTGTGCTCCACCACAACTAGAGCACTGACAGCCCTGTTGTTAGCCGCCACATATAAGAGTAGAGGCTCCTTCTCCACGGGAGCGGCCAGAATAGGCGGCTCAGCCAATTGCTTTTTGAGCGCCTCAAACGCCTCATCAGCCGCATCACTCCAGACGAAATCGTCTGTCTTCTTCATCATCTGATACAGAGGAATAGCTTTCTCACCCAGGCGGCTTATGAACCGGCTCAGTGCAGCAATACGACCCGCCAGGCGCTGAACATCATTAATACACGCTGGCTTAGACAAAGAAGTGATGGCCTTTATATTGTCCGGGTTAGCCTCGATGCCACGCTCAGAGACTAAAAATCCCAAGAGCTTGCCTGCAGGCACACCGAACGCACATTTCGCCGGGTTAAGCATCATCTTGTAAACCCGCAAATTGTCAAAAGTTTCTTTCAAATCAGCCAGCAGAGTCTCCTTCTTCCTTGACTTGACCACAATATCATCCACATAAGCATGAACATTGCGCCCAATTTGACTGTGAAGACAGTTCTGCACACAACGCAGGTAAGTCGCCTGGGCACTCTTGAGCCCGAAAGGTATAGACACATAACAGAAAGCTCCAAAAGGCATAATAAAAGACATCCTCTCTTGGTCTTTGACTGCTATCTTGATCTGATGATAACCCGAATAAGCATCCAGGAAGCATAGACTCTCACAACCCGCCGTTGCATCAATAATTTGATCAATACGGGGGAGAGCAAACTGGTCAACCGGACACGCCTTGTTAAGATCCGTGTAATCTATGCACATGCGCCACGTGCCGTTCTTCTTGAGTACCAACACCGGGTTAGCTAACCACTCCGGGTGAAAAACTTCAACGATGAACCCTGCTGCCAAGAGCCGGGCCACCTCTTCCCCAATAGCCTTACGCCTCTCCTCATTGAAGCGACGGAGGAACTGTTTGACCGGCTTAAATTTAGGATCCACATTAAGGTGGTGCTCAGCGAATTCTCTCGGTACACCCAGCATGTCAGAAGACTTCCATGCAAAGATGTCCCGATTCTCACGGATGAATTCGATGAGCGCGCTTTCCTATTTGGGATCCATATTGGCCCCAATAGTGAACTGCTGTGATGAGTCGCCAGGAGTGAAATCCACTAGCTTGGTATCTTGTGCCACAAACTTGAGAGGCGGCTCAGATTCCGTGCTAGGCTTCTTTAGCGGGGTCATATCTGCTAGGTCAACATTCTCTTTATAAAACTTGAGCTCCGCCTCAGCACAACTCGACTCTGCATATGTTGCATCACCTTCCTCACACTCAAGAGCAATCTTCCGATCACCATGCATAGTAATCGTCCCCTTTAACCCGGGCATCTTGAGCTGTAAGTAAACATAGCAAGGCCTAGCCATGAACTTGGCGTAAGCCGGTCGCCCAAACAAAGCGTGGTATGGGCTCTTGATTTTGACCACCTCAAACGATAAGGTCTCTACCCTATAGTTAGACTCATCACCAAAAGCTACCTCAAGAGAAATTTTTCCGACTGGATAGGCCGATTTTCCGGGCACCACTTCGTGAAAGACCGTTGAAGACGGCTTAAGGTCCTTATCAAGCAAGTTCATCCGGCGGAACGTGTCATAGTACAGGATGTTGATGCTACTGCCACCATCCATAAGCAACTTAGTGAACACATAGCCTCCGACTTGGGGGGCCACCACCAAAGCCAACTGTCCCGGCTTATCCACACGCGGCAGGTGATCCTCTCTGCTCCAAGTTATGTCATACTCTGACCACCTTAAGTACTGAGGGAGAGCCGGCATAACCGCATTAACCGCCCGCTTGCACACCTTTCGATCCCGCTTGTCAAGACTAGTCGTAAAAACATGATATTGGCCTCCATTAAGCTGCTTGGGATTACTCTGATACCCGGACTGGTTATTTTATTGCTGACCTCCACTGCCAGACTGTTGATTATTACCTCCATGGTTTCCTTGGCCTTGATAGCCAGAGCCTGAGCCGCCTGTACCGAAGCCAGACCCAGAAGGACTGGATCCTGACCCGCCGGATGGTCCACCGCCGCCGCCTTGATGTTGGTTAACACTGTAATTTCGAAACTCCCGCATGATCCAACAATCCTTCCAAGCATGAGTGGACGGCTGATCAGGAAGGCTATGTTTCGGGCAAGGAACATTCAGCATCGCCTCCATGTCAACAGGCTTGCGTTTACCGAAAGGCGGCTTGCCGTTCCCCTTGCCACGGTTATTCCCAGCACTGGTGTTGGCCACTAAATCTGACCCGCCGTCCTGGTGTTTCCGCTTTCCGCCATTGCCATTATTGTTGTTTCCTCCCCTGTTCTGCGGTTGACTCTTGCCATTATTCTTCTTCTTCCCCTTGGCCGATTTATCATCATCGGAACCAGGGTCCTTCGTGCTGTCCGAATCCGCATACTTGGTGAGAGCCGCCATGAGTTCCCCCATATCCTGGCATGTACGTTTGAGCCGGCCAAGCTTCTACTTCAGGGGCACAAAGTGGCAATTCTTCTCCAGAATAAGGACCGCTTGAGCCGCCGTAATGTTATCAGAAGAGTGAATGATGGTTGAGACCCGCCGGACCCAATGATGAGCCGACTCGTCCTCGCGCTGCACGCAATGATCCAAGTCCACAATTGTAATGGGCTGCTTGCACATTCCCTGGAAATTCTTGATAAATTTCGCCTTCAACTCGGCCCAGGAATTGATGGTGTTGGGTGGTAAACCCTTCAACCACGTGCGAGCCGGCCCTTCCTGCATCATGATGAAATACTTGGCGCATACTGCATCAGTGACGACTAACATCTCCATGGCTAGTTCATAGCTTTCGATCCAAGCTTCTGGAGGTAGATCACCGGTATAGTTGGGCACCTTGCGAGGACCCTTGAAGTCCTTCGGCAGGCGCTCGTTTCGCAAAGACGGCACTAAGCACGGCACTCCCACAGCCCTGGAGGTCACTCCGGCTCCTACCGAGACGGAAGGTGCTACTGTGGGTTCTTGATAAGCCGTCGCAGCTGCCAATGCTGCCGCCTCTCGCTGCGCTCTTGCCCGATCCACCAGCGCCTGAGCATCAAGAGCCGGTTGATTGTCTCGTGGCGGGTTTCGACGTCGCTCACTGCTAGAGACCGCCGACGACTCTAAACGCCGACTGTAGCTGCGGCTCGGGATGAGGGTTGAGTGCATGCGACTCCGGCTGTAAGTGTATTTCTCCTGATGTGCCACCGCTGTCTGTAAATAGCCAATGGCGTTCCGCACTTCCTCTGCGAAAGGAGTCCCGTCAGGGATGGGGATCGTTCCAAGTCTGGTTGCCGCTGCCACCATGTTCTCCGCCGGGTTAGAATAATGACCGAGCGGCGTCGGAAAAGACTGTGGCGGGGTCTGGTTCCTGCGGGGCGGGTCTGGCTGCCGATGCTGAACCGCCGCCCTGCTCCCCGGTACTTCCGCCGTCCGGGTTACGGTCAGAGGTGCATTCCGTCCCGTCCCTGGCGTGTTGAAAAGATTTCTGGCCTCATATTGATCCGGCAAACGGGACTGGTGCCTCATCCGATGAACCGCCGCTGCGGTCTGCTGTTCTAATTCAAGGCGAAAGGCTTCCGCCCTAAGGCGCTCTGACTCAGCATCCATCTGAGCCTTCAATGTATTGATTTCCTCTTGGACTCCAGCCATCTGGTCCTTCAACCTCCCGATCTGCTTGGTTTTCGACTGTGACCTCGGTCCCCATCAGAGTGGTAAGCTGGTTCATCAGATCCAGCAAAACTTGAGTCGGCGGCCTGCCTGACCCGGACCCGGTCGCACCGGCGGCTGTGCTACAAGGGGCCGGTGATGATCCCGCCATGAAGACAGCGGCGCGGCTCGGCAGCTCATAGTATTCTGGCTCATGATACTCTGGCTCAGGGTAATCCTCGACGTAGCCCCCAAGCCCACCGTTGTGAAGCTGGTAGATTGATTTTGCCTCTCCGCTCGAGGATCCATCCTCCGAGCAGATGAGGGTTTCCTCCCGTGATACAGAACCTTCAAGCTCCGCGCCTTGGGTAAAGCCGACGAAGACGTGCTTCCGGCCCGGATTAACTCGGGCGGGTTGCATGCGCCGGGCCGGCTCGACGAGGTCGGTGCAGATGTCCGGCCCAGGCTTAGATCCGCCAATCTTGCCAATGAAGACGTGAATTCCGCCGAAGGGGACCCGGTGCCCGTACTCGATTGAGTCGGCCTCGGGGCCCCAACCAGCGTCGTCGATGTAGAGCTTGCCACGGCGACTCTTAGTCATCCTGCCAACGGCATATCCCGCGATTCCTGTGAGAGAGCCCTTCGAGAACTCCACACCACCGAGCGTTGGCCCCACGGTGGGCGCCAACTGTTGTGGTTTTGTCACGGCAGATGCCCTGGTGAAAGGACTTAGGTTCGAGGCCATCGCTAAGGCGGTGAGCTCAAAGGGGTTGATCGGAATCGAGAGACAAGGGTTTACCCAGGTTCGGCCCCTCGGAAAGAGGTAAAAGCCTACGTCCTGCTTTGTGTTGTATTGATTGGGTATCGATTATAAGGGAGCGAGTTCGCTTGACCTAGCTATCGATGAGTTTTTTCGTGGCCTAAGCCGCCCAGGTAACCCGCCTTTATATACACAGGTCAAGGCCCTGGGCTTACATGAGTCCGGGCCGGGTTATCCTTGATAACCGACCTCACCTCTAACTACACATGCCTTGTCTAACAAGCCGCCACCGGCGGCTCACACGTCACAGGTTACATCTTGTCTTCTGGCTCTGGGCCTCCAGGCCCATTGAGTAAGCCTGCACCAAACCTTATTGTAAACCGCCAACCGCATGACCCGGCCCCACCTGGGCGGGTCTCACCACGGGGTTATATCCCCAACAGGAAGCGAACGCCTTTTGAGAATGAGTCAGCGCGTTGGGCCTCCACTTTTGCCCGCGGCGACTCAAACGGACACGGGCAGACGAAATGGGTCGCCCGGTTGGAGCTGCTCTTACCTTAGAACACTAATTGGTAAAAGTGATAACCAAGATACAGTGAGGAATAAGATATCTAATATAACTGCTCTGCCAGCAAGTATAGCACCCAGATGGTAGAATTATAAGCCAAAAAGGTGGAAGATAAGGACTCATTCTGAACCGGTGTACTATTCTAATTTCCGAACCTAATTTAGATTTACCTGGGAGATATCGAACTGCCATTTAATACTGCCCAAATGATAACCGCCATACGTGTGGCACGAAGCACTCCGGTCCTGACGTTTTTTACAACAAAAGTTGTCATTCAAAATAAAAATTCAAAAAAATTAAAACTCGTCATCCGAAAGGAAGTTGTCATCCTCACGTCATTAAAGTTGCCATAAAAATGTTCGAAATTACAAAATGTTCGTGACACACGTATGCCACTTACCTGGGTCCTAATAGTATTACTACCGAAATGCTTTCAACAGCAAACAGCTATGTAAACTTTATCTGCTTAATGAAACTTCGTTTTAGCTGGTCATGACTAATAAACCAGAATGTGATGCAAAAACTAATATCTTTACTAGTAAAGGATAATCTTACTTCTGGAGTAGCATGAGTATTTCCACCATGCATTTTCTCACGATCTAATGGCTCTTTCATGTGGCTGACTCTTTATACATCCACCAGCCTAAGCATGAATAAATTGAGTTGGACGTTTGCAGATTCAGCAAGTGGAAGAAAACAGAAGATAGAGATAACAAGTATCATAAAGTGCGTACAGTTGTATCGGTGGTAGATCTGCCCGACGTATCAGCTGGGCCATAAATCCCCCTTTCCTCACCTCCCCTCCCATGAGTGTCGGGGGGAAACCCTAGACGTCGAGCCCCTCGTCCCCGCTTCCCTTCCTTTCTCCCCAACCGCCGTCGGCAGGCGCTGATGGGCAAATCTTGGTTGGCGTGGCAGCGGGGCCTCTCTTCCCCTCCTCCTAGCGGGCGCTGGCGTGGAACGGCGGCAGGGGTGCTGGGTAGCGGGGTGGTCGTCTTTTGTGGGGCACAACGTCACGATGGCGGGGGTGCTGGGTAGCGGGGTGGTCGTCTGCAGGCGATGTGTCGGCGGCTCTGCTCCCGGTCGAAGCACGGCGACTGCGGGAGTAGCTCCATCGTGCGGATGTGTGCAGGGCCGCTTTAGGCCGGATCCGGCTGGCTTGGGTCTGACCAGGGTATATTTTGAAAACAATAATGTACATGAAGCATGTGAAAAAATATTGTATAAAAAGAGAAATTTATTGGATTGAAGCCAAACGGGGTGCTATTTTTACTAAAATTGTGTAGCATGACCTACTTATATTTGCTCCAAACATACAACGTACAAATATATGTAGGCCATGCTACAAAAATGTGTAACATGACCGTCTACGCCCGCATAAAAATAAGTGTATTGTATAAAAAAATAAACGAAAGAGATTGTTGACACAGTCAAAATTGGGCGACCAAATCCCAATTGGAGACCTCAATTGATTGTGAGGCCTCCAATCCTAGGAGGTTTAGTGATATAGTATATAAAGCCCCCCCTCGGCGTGGGGGGCAATAGTATTACACGTCACCACGACCCTTCTGCCGACTGTTCAAATAAATAAATAAAATGATTTTTCTGCTGGAAATTAAACCAGCCAACAGCAGAATACCATAGGCCCATATGCAAATGGAAATCCACCTAATCCAAACCAACGGTTTGTGCTTTCCTTCGGTGCGATGCCGATCAATCTAGCAAAACTTAAGGAAGACTACACCCCAATGAGTCCAATGTAGATTTGTAACCGTGTACCAAATCAACATGTAAAATCTTGAGAGATGTAAGTTTGTTTACAACTGTGTACCCTGCTCAACATGCTAAAAGCCTAATACTGCATCTTTACTTTTGCTGTGGCTCGTAGTTCAATCTGGATACAATGTGCATAGCACATATATAGCCTACTCCTCACGGAAGAACTCGACCAAGGCTCAAAATGTCGCGGCGAGGCTTCAACCGTGAAGTATCAGACAGTTTCATCATGTCTGTCCATTGTTCTCCGGGAAGTTGAGTATCTGCGGCTGCAGGTACCTCCCGTGGTAGATGAGCCTGGACATGGCCTTGTACGCCGCCTGGGTCATGTGGATGCCGTCCCAGCTCACGTACGCCGACGGGTCCACGCACGCCTCCGTCCCCTCCACGCCGCACATCCGCCTCTCGTCGTAGTTGTACTTGCCGCCGGCGCCGCAGCAGGCCATGTGCGTGCTGCCCGCGTCGAAGCCGAGCGCCGGGGCGCCCTTGAGGAGGCTGAGGAAGGAGTTGAAGTAGTCGGCGTAGGCGATGGCCACGTCGGGGTACGACGCCCGGAGGCTGGCGACGGCTCGCTGGAGATGCGCGTTGTGCTTGGCGGCGAAGAGGTTGAGGTCCTTGAGGCAGCCCGCGGAGTCGTAGGCCGACTGCTCCGGCGAGGCCATCGCGGTGAGGTAGCTCGGGAAGCAGCCGATGGGGAAGTTGCCCGGGACGATGACTCTGCTCGCGCCCATGTCGAGCACTTCCTGTGATGATGGAGGCACCTCGACAGAGTTAAGTTCCTGAGATTTCTCTATTGGTGCAAGAGAAGTTGTTTGATGGTACTACCAGTACCTTGGTGGCGTCGGTGATGGTCTGAACAACGGCCGGGATCAGTTTCTCCACCTCGCTGACAGACTTGTTCCCGAACAACGCGTAGTTGTAGTCGTTTCCTCCGATCTCCCCGACCAGAACCAGAGAAGATTGGAGCCTTTTGCGAATTTCTGCACACAGATTTTACACGGAGAATTAGCATGCCTGACTGTTGAAAACAGAGTGTGCACTGAGACTGAGAGGAAGTAACAAGAGGGAAGAGTTTTTTTGAATTGCCTTCGTCGGTGTTGAAGGTGGACTTCATGAAGTCCTTGAACCACCGGAGCTGCAGGTTGAGGGAGAAGGTCCGGTTGAGCTGGTCGGCGGGGTCCATGGCGGTGGCTCCGGCGACGGCGAAGTTGACCCCGTGGTCGAAGCTCCTGTTCTTGGCCAGGTAAGGGTTGAGGAACGGGAGGCCCATGTCCTGAGCTGCATTGCACAAGAACCAGAGCGGAAACACGATGTCACTACAACCTGTAGAGCGAGCATCAAAGATGAGAGCAAGGGTTCACTGTGAAGCAGAGCAACATGTATGTACCGAGGAAGTCGATCATGAGGAGGCCGTCGGAGCATCGGCCGGTGGGGCGGCCGAAGGTGACGCCGTAGGGGAGGTGCTTGATGGTCTCGAAGGTGCCGGGCGGCGCCTCCTTGACCAGGTTCCCCGTGTCCGTGATGGAGTCGCCGAGGCTGTAGATCGCTGCCACGGCGCTGTCGTCGCCACGGCCTTGCCCGTGGCAGCAACACACGTGCACAGCAGCGACGAGGAGGAGGAAAGCTGCCGAGGAAGCCATGCAGAAGACGGTCGTAACAAATGACACGAGTCGATCGAGCTAGCGAGTGATGATGAGGACTCCGCGCTCGCCGCGGCCTCTATTTGTACGCACGTCGAAGAGGCGGCAGGGCAGAAACAGTGGCCGCACGCGCACCGCCCCGCCGGGTGTTCTAGAGAGAAGCGTGGATTGACGGGGTGGTGGGTTTTTCGTTGCTGGGACGGCGCGGGCGTGGGGTGTGGCGAGAAAACATTCTGTATGTCGCTTTTGCTGCTGAAAAGGATGGATCGTAGGATAAAAAATGCTAGACATACGGACAAAAGCTACATGGTTTTACGGATCAGCTGACTTGTCCTTTTGTAATTGGGCTAAATAACCTTCTCCTCCTAATTAATCGGGCCCCCCTGATTTCAACTGGTGGGGTGGGCGTCCAGGCCCGTAAAACTCCGTAATTGCCTGTTGATGTAGCAAAGCTCATCGTAGGATCGGATTCGAGTCCCAGATCGTGGGGTTCTGCTTTGGACTAGAGTCATCAGCGGCAGGGAAAAGAAGGAAAAGCAACAGCTAGCCTGCCATTGATCATCACGTATGTAATCTGTAAAGAAATATAAGAGTGTTTAGATCAGTATTTTTTGAGATAAATACACCCACGGTCACTGTAATTGCGTCGAAAGCACGATACAGTCATCCAACTTTGAAATACGGTCGTTACGGTCACTGAATACGACGGGACCTGAAAATACGGTCACTGTAGCGCGTATGCGGTGCGTACATGCAGTTTGACCACGTGTTGACCGCCACGTTTTGCTCTCTGGTTTGGCCAATTTTGCATGGAGGTGTTTTCTGTAAAAAAAACAAAATTTCCCAATTCTCAAATCCCTAACCCGTCCCGGCCCTCTGAAATCCCTAACCCCCTCTTACCTACATGAATGGATCAAGCAGCTGGTCTAAGAAGGTTGTGAAGATTGACAGTGCAAATGTCATGACCAGGCAGCAAGCTGCTGCACTGATGAAGCTTGGGAGAGAGCTGGTGATGCTCCTGAAGATGCTACTTGTTGTTGTGGTCATGCTAGGTGTTGTTGTTGTGGTGATGCTCCAGTTGAAGAAGTGAAGATGTAGAAGAAGTGCTGCATTCCTGATAGTAGGTTCATTTTGGGATTCTGCAGTGATGTTAGTAGTGGTGGCAGTCCTAGTATATTTTGGTTGAGTTTGATGTAATGCTGTCAATGTTGAACTGGCTATGTTATGTTGAACCCTGTTTAGTTTGGTTTAGTCTGATGTAATGATCTGAATGTTCAAGTAAGAATGCTATATAATGGCAGTAGTGAACCCTTGTCTAGTATGTATTGATCTGAAATGCTTATTGCCTTTCCAGTTAGGAGAGAAAACTTGCACATGATCCATCAACATAAGCAAATAAGTCTTGCCCATCATGCATCAACAGAGGGTAGTGATAAGCAAAGACATTGACAGGTAGTGATAATGAGCAAAATGGTACCCTAGATGATCATTTGAACAACACATGTTAAATGATCATGTAGGTACCAAACACTACATCTATTACAACCTACCTAAACATATCAAACATAGAAGATCTTGGAGCCTTCTTTGGAAGATCAGCTTGATTGTCCAAGCACCTTGACTTTCTTTTTGCAGCAGCCATGCTTTGCTCCCTTGCTTTTTGTGCAGCAGCCTTCATCCTCTCCTGAGCAGCTGTTGGGGAACGTTGCATGGGAATGATGATCATCTACGAGAGGGAGAGTGAATCTACATACCCTTGTAGATCGCTAAGCGGAAGCGTTAATAAACGCGGTTGATGTAGTCGAACGTCTTCGCGATCCAAATCGCCGAGCGTCCCGCGATCCAATCTTTATGATCCTTCCGATCTAGTGCCGAACGGACGGCACCTCCGCGTTCAACACACGTACGGCTTGATGACGCCTTCACCTCCTCGATCCAGCGAGCGATGGTGAAGTAGTGGTTGAGTTCCAGCAGCACGACGGCGTGGTGATGGTGGTGAGGAACAATCTCTGCAGGGCTTCGCCAAGCACTACGGAGATTATGACGGAGGAACTAGAGGGCTAGGGTTGCCGGCACACGGCTTGGGAAATCCTGATGTGTCCCGTGTGCTAGCCCTGCCCCTCTATTTATATGTTGAGCCTTGGGGTCTAAACTTGGAGTAAAAGCCTCCTCCAGGTCGGTTTTGCCCGCACAAGGTCGGTTTGGCCCGCAGGGAAAGAGTCCAACTCGGACCCCTGCCGAATCGTGCACAGCCGCACACAAGCGGTAGTACCGCTTCACACAAGCGGTAGTACCGCTTGGGCGGTAGTACCGCTTCACACAAGCGGTAGTACCGCTCGGGCGGTAGTACCGCTTCACACAAGCGGTAGTACCGCTTACGCGGCAGCAAAACTACTTTTGCGCTTTCCAATACCTCGTGGGCTTTATCCCTTTGGCCCATATAAAGTGTTGCTGCACCCGAACACTTCGGTAAACATCCGGAACCCATTCCGGTGAACTCTGGAACTCTTCCGGAGATCGAAACACTATTATCACATATATCAATCTTTACCTCCGGACTCTTCCGGAGATCCTCGTCATGTCCGGGATCTTATCCGGGACTCCGAACAACTTTCGGTCACCAACATAATAACTCAATTATACTAATCGTCACCAAACGTTAAGTGTGTAGACCCTGCGGGTTCGAGAACTATGTAGACATGACCGAGACACCTCTACGGCCAATAACCAATAGCGGGACCTGGATGCCCATATTGGCTCCTACATATTCTACGAAGATCTTTATCGGTCGAACCTCTATGTCAAGGATTCAGTTAATCCCGTATGCTGTTCCCTTTGTTCTTCGGTATGTTACTTGCCCGAGATTCGATCGTCGGTATCACTATACCTAGTTCAATCTCGTTACCGGCAAGTCTCTTTACTCGTTCCGTAATACAAGATCTCGTGGCTAACACTTTAGTCACATTGCTTGCAAGGCTCAATGTGATGTTGTATTACCGAGTGGGCCCTGAGATACCTCTCCGTCACACGGAGTAACAAATCCCAGTCTTGATCCATGCCAACCCAACAGACACCCTCGGAGATACCTATAGAGCACCTTTATAGTCACCCAGTTACGTTGCGACGTTTGATACACACAAGGTATTCCTCCGGTGTCAGTGAGTTGCATGATCTCATGGTCAAAGGAACAGATACTTGACATGCAGAAAACAATAGCAATAAACTGACACGATCAAATGCTACGTTTACAGTTTGGGTCTTGTCCATCACATCATTCTCCTAATGATGTGATCCCGTTATCAAATGACATCTCATGTCAATGGCTAGGAAACCTTAACCATCTTTGATCAACGAGCTAGTCAACTAGAGGCTTACTAGGGACACAGTGTTGTCTATGTACCCACACATGTATTTGAGTTTCCAATCAATACAATCATAGCATGGATAATAAACGATTATCATGAACAAGGAAATATAATAATAACCAATTTATTATTGCCTCTAGGGCATATTTCCAACAGTCTCCCACTTGCACTAGAGTCAATAATCTAGTTCACATCACTATGTGATTTACATTGTAATGAATCGAACACCCATGCAGTTCTGGTGTTGTTCATGTTTAGCCTTTGGAAGAGGTTTAGTCATCGGATCTGCAACATTTAGATCCGTGTGTACTTTGCAAATATTTATGTCGTCCTCCTTGATGTAATCGCGGATGGAATTGAAACGTCGCTTTATGTGTCTGGTCCTCTTGTGAAATCTTGGTTCCTTGGCTAGAGCAATGGCACCAGTATTATCACAAAACAGAGTCATTGGGTTAAGTGCACTAGGCACTACTCCAAGATCTGTCATGAACTCCTTCATCCAGACACCTTCCTTCGCCGCCTCCGAGGCAGCGATGTACTCCGCTTCGCATGTAGAATCTGCTACCACGCTTTGCTTGGAACTGCACCAGCTAACCGCACCCCCATTAAGAATAAATACGTATCCGGTTTGCGACTTAGAGTCATCCGGATCAGTGTCAAAGCTTGCATCGACGTAACCCTTTACGACGAGCTCTTGATCACCTCCATAAACGAGAAACATGTCCTTAGTCCTTTTCAGGTACTTCAGGATATTCTTGACCGTCGTCCAGTGTTCCATTCCTGGATCACTTTGAAACCTTCCGGCCATACTTATGGCAAGGCTGACATCGGGTCTTGTGCACAGCATTGCATACATAATAGAGCCTATGGCTGAAGCATAGGGGATGACACTCATCTTTTCTCTATCTTCTGCAGTCACTGGGCATTGAGTCTTACTCAACTTCACACCTTGCAAAACAGGCAAGAACCCCTTCTTGGACTGATCCATTTTGAACTTCTTCAAAATCTTATCAAGGTATGTGCTTTGTGAAAGTCCTATTAAGCGTCTCGATCTATCTCTATAGATCTTGATGCCTAATATGAAAGCAGCTTCTCCTAGGTCCTTCATTGAAAAACTCTTGTTCAAATATTCCTTTACGCTTTCCAGCATTTCTATATTGTTTCCAATCAGCAATATGTCATCCACATATAATATTAGAAACGCTATAGAGCTCCCACTCACTTTCTTGTAAATACAAGCTTCTCCGTAAACTTGTATAAACTCGAACGCTTTGATCACCTCATCAAAACGAAGATTCCAACTCCGAGATGCTTGCTGACGGACTTAAGCATCGCTACGGGTGAGAAGGTCTCATCGTAGTCAACTCCTTGAACTTGTGAAAAACCCTTTGCCACAAGTCGAGCTTTATAGACGGTGACATTACCGTCCGCGTCCGTCTTCCTCTTAAAGATCCATTTGTTCTGAATGGCCTTACGCCCTTCAGGTAATACTTCCAAAGTCCAGACTTTGTTTTCATACATGGATCCCATCTCGGATTTCATGGCCTCTAACCACTTCTCGGAATCCGGGCCCATCATCGCTTCTCCATAGCTCGTAGGTTCATCGTTGTCTAACAACATGACTTCTAAGACAGGGTTGCCGTACCACTCAGGAGCAGTACGCGTCCTTGTCGACCTACGAGGTTCAATAGCAACTTGATCCAAAGCTTCATGATCATCATCATTAACTTCTTCTTCAGCTAATGTAGGCTCCACAGAAACAACTTTCTGCACTGCGCTACTCTCAGGTTGAAGTAAAGGTTCAACAACCTCATCAAGTTCTATCTTCCTCCCACTCAATTCTTTCGAGAGAAACTCTTTCTCAAGAAATGTTCCGTTTTTAGCGACAAACACTTTGCCTTCGGATCTGAGGTAGAAGGTATACCCAACTGTCTCTTTTGGGTATCCTATGAAGACGCATTTCTCCGCTTTGGGTTCCAGCTTTTCAGGCTGAAGCTTTTTGACATAAGCATCATCCCCAAACTTTAAGAAACGACAGCTTTGGCTTCTTGTCAAACCAAAGTTCATATGGCGTTGTCTCAACGGATTTCGATGGTGCCCTATTTAAAGTGAATGCAGCTGTCTCTAATGCATAACCCCAAAACGATAGTGGCAAATCGGCAAGAGACATCATAGATCGCACCATATCCAATAAGGTACGATTACGACGTTCGGACACACCATTACGCTGTGGTGTTCCAGGCGGTGTTAATTGTGAAACAATTCCACACTGTCTTAAGTGACTGCCAAACTCATAACTCAGATATTCTCCTCCTCGATCAGATCGTAGGAATTTAATCTTCTTATTACGATGATTCTCAACTTCACTCTGAAATTGTTTGAACTTTTCAAATGTTTCAGACTTGTGTTTCATTAAGTAAATATACCCATATCTACTTAAGTCATCAGTGAAGGTGAGAAAGTAACGATAACCACCGCGCGCCTCAATGCTCATCGGACCGCACACATCAGTATGTATGATTTCCAATAAGTCACTTGCCCGTTCCATTATTCCAGAGAACGGCGTTTTAGTCATCTTGCCCATGAGGCATGGCTCACATGTGTCAAGTGATTCAAAATCAAGTGACTCCAAAAGTCCATCAGCATGGAGCTTCCTCATGCGTTTTACGCCAATATGACCTAAACGGCAGTGCCACAAGAAAGTGGTATTATCATTATCAATTCTACATCTTTTGGCATCAATGTTATGAACATGTGTATTATTACTATCGAGATTCAATAAGAATAAACCCCTCACATTGGGTGCATGACCATAAAAGATATTACTCATATAAATAGAACAACCATTATTCTCTGATTTAAATGAGTAACCGTCTCGCAATAAACAAGATCCAGATATAATGTTCATGCTTAACGCAGGCACCAAATAACACTTATTTAGGCTCATCACTAATCCCGACGGTAATCGAAGAGCGAGCGTGCCGACGGCGATCACATCAACCTTGGAACCATTTCCCACGCGCATCGTCACTTCGTCCTTTGCCAGCCTCCGTCTATTCCGCAGTTCCTGTTTTGAGTTGCAAATATGAGCAACCGCACCGGTATCAAATACCCAGGCACTACAACGAGAGTTGGTAAGGTACACATCAATAACATGTATATCATATATACCTTGTTTGTTGTTGGCCGCCTTCTTGTCAGCCAAATACTTGGGGCAATTCCGCTTCCAGTGTCCAGTTCCCTTGCAATGAAAACACACAGTTTCTGGTTTGGGTCCAGCCTTGGGTTTCTTCACGAGAGGAGCAACTGCTTTGCCACTCTGCTTGGAGTTACCCTTCTTACCCTTGCCATTTTTCTTGAAACTAGTGGTTTTATTGACCATCAACACTTGATGCTCCTTCTGAATTTCAGACTCAGCGATTTTCAGCATCGCAAACAGCTCGGCGACTGACTTGTTCATCCCGTGCATGTTATAGTTCAACACGAAGCTCTTGTAGCTAGGTGGCAATGATTGAAGAACTCTGTCAGTGATAGCCTCTGGCGGAAGGGGCATCCCTAACTCAGCCAGACGGGTGGAGTACCCAGACATTCTGAGCACGTGATCACTGATAGACCCGTTTTCCTCCATCTTGCAAGCATAGAATTTATCGGAGATCTCATATCTCTCGATCCGGGCATTCTTCTGAAAGATAAACTTCAACTCCTGGAACATCTCATATGCTCCATGACGTTCAAAACGTCTTTGAAGTCCCGGTTCTAAGCCATACAACATTGCACATTGAACTATTGAGTAATCATCAGAACGAGCCTGCCAGGCGTTCACAACGTCTAGAGACTCAACTGGAGCGGGTGGATCACCAAGCGGTGCATCAAGGACATAAGCCTTCTGGGAAGCCGTAAGGATAATCCTTAGATTACGGGCCCAGTCCACAAAGTTACTTCCATCATCTTTCAACTTAGCTTTCTCTAGGAACGCATTAAAATTCAGGGGTGCTACTGCGCGAGCCATGATCTACAACATAAATATAGCAAAGACAACTTAGACTATTGTTCTAGATAATGAGTTTAGTTAATCATATTACTTAAAAACTCCCACTCAAATTGACATCCCTCCGGTCATTCGAGTGTAACATGATCCAAATCCACCAACTCAAGTCCGATCATCACGTGAGTTGAGGTGGTTTCAATGGTGAACATCTTCATGTTGATCATATCTACTATATGACTCATGTTCGACCTTTCGGTCTCTTGTGTTCCGAGGCCATGTCTGTACATGCTAGGCTCGTCAAGTTTAACCCGAGTGTTCCGCACGTGCAACATGGCTTGCACCCGTTGTATGCGAACGTAGAGTCTATCACACCCGATCATCACGGCGTGTCTCGAAACGACGAACTTTCGCAACGGTGCACACTTGGGGAGAACACAATTTATCTTGAAATTTAAGTGAGGGATCACCTTATAATGCTACCGTCGTCCTAAGCAAAATAAGATGCATAAAAGGATTAACATCACATGCAAATCATAAGTGACATGATATGGCCATGAACTTGTGCTTTTGATCTCCATCTCCAAAGCACCGGCATGATCTCCATCGTCACCGGCATGACACCATGATCTCCATCATCTTGATCTCCATCAATGTGTCGCCATAAGGTTGTCGCGCCGACTGTTGCTCCCACGACTATTGCTAACGTTTAGCGATAAAGTAAAGCATTACATAGCGCTTAATGATTGACACGCAGGTCATACAATAATTAAAGACAACTCTATGGCTCCTGCCAGTTGCCGTACTCATCGACATGCAAGTCGTGATATTCTATACAAAACATGATCATCTCATACATCACATATATCTCATCATGTAATTGGCCATATCACATCACAACATACCCTGCAAAAACAAGTTAGACGTCCTCTAATTGTTGTTGCAAATTTTACGTGGCTGCTACGGGTTTGCAAGAACCGTTCTTACCTACGCAAAACCACAACGTGGTGTAGTGATTGCTTTTTGATCTTCTAAAAGAACCCTCTTCATTGAAATCGATTCAACTAAAGTGAGAGAGACAGACACCCGCTAGCCATCTTTATGCAACGAAGTTACATGTTAGTTGAAGGAACCTGTCTCGCGTAAGTGTACGCGTAATGTCGGTCCGGGCCGCTTCATCTCACAGTACCGCTGAATCAAATATCAACTAGTAACGGCAAGCAATATGTATACACCCACGCCCACAACTCGTTTGTGTTCTACTCGAGATCTCATCTACGCATAGACCTAGCTCTGATACCACTGTTGGGGAACGTTGCATGGGAAACAAAAATTTTCCTACGCACACATAAGATCTATCCATGGTGATGAGCATCTACGAGAGGGAGAGTGAATCTACATACCCTTGTAGATCGCTAAGCGGAAGCGTTAATAAACGCGGTTGATGTAGTCGAACGTCTTCGCGATCCAAATCGCCGAGCGTCCCGCGATCCAATCTTTATGATCCTTCCGATCTAGTGCCGAACGGACGGCACCTCCGCGTTCAACACACGTACGGCTTGATGACGCCTTCACCTCCTCGATCCAGCGAGCGATGGTGAAGTAGTGGTTGAGTTCCAGCAGCACGACGGCGTGGTGATGGTGGTGAGGAACAATCTCTGCAGGGCTTCGCCAAGCACTACGGAGATTATGACGGAGGAACTAGAGGGCTAGGGTTGCCGGCACACGGCTTGGGAAATCCTGATGTGTCCCGTGTGCTAGCCCTGCCCCTCTATTTATATGTTGAGCCTTGGGGTCTAAACTTGGAGTAAAAGCCTCCTCCAGGTCGGTTTTGCCCGCACAAGGTCGGTTTGGCCCGCAGGGAAAGAGTCCAACTCGGACCCCTGCCGAATCGTGCACAGCCGCACACAAGCGGTAGTACCGCTTCACACAAGCGGTAGTACCGCTTGGGCGGTAGTACCGCTTCACACAAGCGGTAGTACCGCTCGGGCGGTAGTACCGCTTCACACAAGCGGTAGTACCGCTTACGCGGCAGCAAAACTACTTTTGCGCTTTCCAATACCTCGTGGGCTTTATCCCTTTGGCCCATATAAAGTGTTGCTGCACCCGAACACTTCGGTAAACATCCGGAACCCATTCCGGTGAACTCTGGAACTCTTCCGGAGATCGAAACACTATTATCACATATATCAATCTTTACCTCCGGACTCTTCCGGAGATCCTCGTCATGTCCGGGATCTTATCCGGGACTCCGAACAACTTTCGGTCACCAACATAATAACTCAATTATACTAATCGTCACCAAACGTTAAGTGTGTAGACCCTGCGGGTTCGAGAACTATGTAGACATGACCGAGACACCTCTACGGCCAATAACCAATAGCGGGACCTGGATGCCCATATTGGCTCCTACATATTCTACGAAGATCTTTATCGGTCGAACCTCTATGTCAAGGATTCAGTTAATCCCGTATGCTGTTCCCTTTGTTCTTCGGTATGTTACTTGCCCGAGATTCGATCGTCGGTATCACTATACCTAGTTCAATCTCGTTACCGGCAAGTCTCTTTACTCGTTCCGTAATACAAGATCTCGTGGCTAACACTTTAGTCACATTGCTTGCAAGGCTCAATGTGATGTTGTATTACCGAGTGGGCCCTGAGATACCTCTCCGTCACACGGAGTAACAAATCCCAGTCTTGATCCATGCCAACCCAACAGACACCCTCGGAGATACCTGTAGAGCACCTTTATAGTCACCCAGTTACGTTGCGACGTTTGATACACACAAGGTATTCCTCCGGTGTCAGTGAGTTGCATGATCTCATGGTCAAAGGAACAGATACTTGACATGCAGAAAACAATAGCAATAAACTGACACGATCAAATGCTACGTTTACAGTTTGGGTCTTGTCCATCACATCATTCTCCTAATGATGTGATCCCGTTATCAAATGACATCTCATGTCAATGGCTAGGAAACCTTAACCATCTTTGATCAACGAGCTAGTCAACTAGAGGCTTACTAGGGACACAGTGTTGTCTATGTACCCACACATGTATTTGAGTTTCCAATCAATACAATCATAGCATGGATAATAAACGATTATCATGAACAAGGAAATATAATAATAACCAATTTATTATTGCCTCTAGGGCATATTTCCAACAGCAGCAGCAAGCCTCTTGTTAGCTTGTCTTCTTGCAGCAGCAAGCTTCTTCTCCTCTTCCTTTTTTGCAGCACCTAACTTCTTCTCCTCTTCTCTTTTTGCAGCAGCTAACTTCTTCTCTTCTTGCAGCAGCAAGCTTCTTCTCCTCTTCCTTTTTTGCAGCAGCTAACTTCTTATCCTCTTCTCTTTTTGCAGCAGCAACTTCCCTCTGTACTCTCTTTTCTTCCTCCTTCTTGTCAGCAGCAGCTCTCCTCTCTGCTTCTTGCCTTGCCTTCTTCTCAGCAGCTATTGTTTTCATTGTCTCTTGAATAATCTGTCTGGTCTCAGCTTGAACTTTCTTGTTTAGTTTTGCTTCTTCTTTCTTTTTGGCAGCTGTCTGCAATGCAGCCAATCTTCTTCTCTCTGCAAGTTCAGCTTTCTTCTGTGCTACCTCATGTGTCCTTCTTGCTGCCTCTTCAGCTCTCCTCAATTCCTCATCTCTTCTAGATGCTAGAATGGCATGCTTCCTCTCCTCTAGTTCTCTATCTCTCTGGTTCTTCATGGCCTCCAATTTCTGTGCCAACTCACCTGGCCTGATGGTACTTGAACTTGCTTGGCTTCCTTGGCTAGCAGTCTGGTTGAGTAACACTTGGGCAGCAGTGAGGAATGTAGAACTAGGTAGTGGCCTCTGTTCCACAACTCTAGGTGTTGGCATCTATACAAAATATACACAAGTGACAACTGTGAGATCAATACAAAAGTAGCCACAGTTGGTCCATCATGGAATTCACAAATTATATTACCTGGGCAATCATGTTGTCCACCATGAGATTATCATATGTAGCTGCAGCTTCTTGATGGTCCTGCTCATACGCAATAGTTTGTGTTACATAATTGCCAAACATGAGATCATGGAAGTGCCTACCTAACTAAAAAAACAGTGTTACCTGTGTTAAAACTGGATCAGCTTCAGTTGTTGTTGTTATTTGTGCAGCAGCACCTTGTTCTGGAGGGGGCACATTTCCAGCACCTTGCTCTAGAGGGGGAACATTTCCAGCACCTTGTTCTGGAGGGGGAACATTTCCAGCACTTGGTGGTGGCAGACAACCCTTCAAGTACTTGCAGCCCTTCCTGTTGTGATCTGCCTCACCACAGTAAGAACAGTGCATGATGACACCATGCCTTGTTATTTTCTTCCTTCCCCTTCTATGATCAACCTCTCCAGGTGCTTGTCTCCTTGTAGTACATGGCCTACCCACATGCTTCTGGTACAATGGTGGCTCAATTGGGGGCCCATGTAAGTCCTCCCACTCTCTCCTATCTTTGCAAGGATATATAATGTTTCCATATGCCTTTTTGAACATCTGCTTTGAGTAGCAAGGGTCAACCATCAAAAGAGGATCAATTCTGTCATTCCTGTAGCAGGCTATGACATGAGAACATGGAACCCCTGCTTTCTGTATCCTTCTACAGGTGCATGTTTTCTTGTGCATGTCTACTATGTAATCAACCCCTCTATCACCTACTAGGAAAAGACCATCTCCTGATCCCTCCACATAGCAGGTGTTTGCAAATTCTGTTGCCTTCTCAACCTTCTTCCTGATCTTTGGGTATATATCACTTGGCCATTTATCTGACTCCATCTGCTTGTTGTAATGCCTTGTAATAAGTTGCCTAAAAATCCTATCAACCATGGTAAGGATTGGCAGATCCCTAGCCTCCAAAATGTACCTGCAATGAACATGTTGATCACATAAGGTTGCAGCAAGCACTAGTATATCACTCATATGTAGTTATGTACAGGTACATCACTAGCATATGCTCTTACCTGTTGAAACCTTCACAAATGTTGTTAAGCAAGATATCACATTTTGGCAAGTCACTTTGAAAAGCTTTAACCCAAGTTTCAGGCTCTAACTCATGCAGCCAGTTGTGGGCATCTTCATTGAGAAGCTTCATTTCCTGCATGCTCTGTTCATACAGCTGAACTGTGTTGCTCCTAGCTATCTTCCACAGTTGATTCTTTAAGATATCACCCTTGAAAGATTGCTGAAAGTTTTGCCACATGTGCCTAACACAAAATCTGTGTTCTGACTCAGGGAACAATTCTTCAACTGCATTGATGAGCCCCTTTTGTTCAGTGTTTATGATGCCTAGATCTCTTTTCAGTGTGTCAAGAAACCATGCCCAGTTAGGGGTGTCCTCAACTTCAACCACAGCTATTGCAATTGGAAAAATGCAGTTATTTGGATCTACCCCAATAGCTGCAAGTAGTTGACCTCTATATCTAGTCTTAATGTGACAACCATCAAGAAAGATACAGGCCTGCAACCTTCTAGAATTCCTCTCTTACATGCATCTAGGCACATGTACAACTTACTGAACCTTGCATTATCATCAAGAGAGACATAGAAAGATGAGCCAAGGTTGTTTCTCCTAACCTCATTTGCATAATTCTAGAGCAGCTTATACTGCCCTTCTTCATCACCATAAATTATTTTCATAGCCATTCTCCTTGCCCTCTGGAGTTTCATCCTACCAGGTGTCATGTGCCATTCCTTCTGAACAACCCTAGAGAAATTCATCAAATTCATGTCTTGATCAACCCTAAAGCTCTCTAAGTACTTTAGTGCTAGGAATTTAGATGTGAAAGCCCTAATCTTCCACTTCTTGATGCATGTGTGCTCATGCACATATCTCTTCACCATGAATGCCTTGGTCCTGTTATCATATGATGCCCATAAATACCATGTGCATTCATCATCATACTTGGCTTTAACTCTTTTCCTATCATTGACAGGCAGCTTGATATCAACTATGTTCAGGCATGAGTACTCTTTAATTGCTGTCCTCAGTAGTTCTACACTCTCAAATACTTGGCCTACATGGAATTTTGGCCTGTGTAGATCCTCTGGTCTGAAAGTTTTGAACTTCAAGTGCAACTCTTCATCATCTGAATCAGGTGCCCACAAATATTCACCTTCAGACAAGTCTTCATCTGAATTATACTTCTGTTTGCCTTTGTCTTGAGCTTTAGTTTGGACTTGATTTCCTTTCTGCTTTCCTCTCTCATTTGATTTGTTGTCCTGTTTCTGTTCTAGTTCATCCTCATCTACATTATCTGCATACAAGTCATCATCATCATTGGCAACCTCATTGTCACTGTCCACAAGTACACCAGGGTCATAATCCTCATCATCTGTGTCACTACCTACATCATCTTCTTCCATTGCATAATTGATTTTGGTCTGCCTAGCACTCCTCCTCATTGATGTGCTTCCTACAACATCCTCTGCTTGCATTTCATTATCAATGTGATGACTGGGTTGTTGCACTACAACTGACTCTTCTTCCTCCATCTGATTACCCACACCTTGTTGTGTGGATGACCTCCTCACAAACTCAAACTGATTCCCATCCTCATCTGCATCAACATCAGGGAATATAACCTGGAGAGGAATGGGTGCCCCTGTCTTAGGCTCTGCATCTGCCCCTGCCTCTGTATACTTTGTTTCTGCCCGTGCCTCTGTACACTCTGTTTCTGCCTCAACCTCTTCAGTGTGTACACTACTGCTGGGAACTCTCTTTGCAGGGCTCAAGATTGGAGGCAAATGTGCTCTTGGATTGTGAACAACATCATCTTCATCTGGATTAGCCTGAAAGCTTTCATCATGATCCAGGTAGATACTAAAGAAGTGGTGCCCAATATCAACAAACACCATCATTCTATCTGTCTGCTCATCATCACTAAGTTCCCTCAAACCATTAGTACTGGGTGTCAGGATGGGGACACAGTAGAATACCTTGAGCCTCCCTGCCATCTCATAACCAATTTCCTCAACTAGGCTTTCAATGAGAATTGGTGACCAAGTAACCTTCTCCACATGATCATACCAAATGGAACGGCCATTCACATAAGCACGGTTCCTTCCATGCCCAACAAAAAAACCACCATGATTGATTTCCACGGAGAAATTGCTGCTTCGACGGCCTGATACACCAACACATATACAACATACATCAGAATCGACTGGAGCATCATTTTATTTAAACATCTAAAACCCTAAGCCCCAATTCTCGTACCCCCAAATCCCATGCCAAAACCCTAGCAGAATCCGTCCTAACAAGCAACTACAACACATCTAAGAAGGCAATGCGGCCCCAAAAGGAGGGCTTTTCAACATCAAGACGCCCAAAAAAAGTTGGATTCTTCAGGTTACGGGACTTACTGTACACGGGGGCCGCCGCCCCTTCTGCACGACGAACAGGGGACATAGCCACCGCCTCCCACGAGAAGAACGCGTGTGGCGGCGGCGCATCGTCAACCACGCACGAAATCAGGCCGTCGCCTCCGCTGTACCGCCGATGATCGCCGGGGCGGCGTGGCCTATGCAGCGCCCCCTTTCTCCAACCGAAGACGAACAGGCGACGTGAGTGGAGGAGGGATGAATGGGGGATGCGATGATGCAAGGAGGTTTTTTTTGCATATTTCCACTGCCGCGCCTCCGCGGTTCGCCACCTGTCCCCAACGAGTGGTCAACACGTGGTCAAGCTGCCTATACACACTGCATACGCATTACAGTGACCGTATTTTCACGTCCCGTCGTATTCAGTGACCGTAACGAGCGTATTTCAAAGTTGGATGACCGTATCGTGCTTTCGACGCAATTACAGTGACCGTGGGTGTATTTATCTCGAGTATTTTTTACGGAGGGAGTACGCTTTCTCTTAAAAGACAACGAAATCCTATGGAAAAGAATGGAATTTCTTTCTACGCCTTGAGCAGAAGAAGATCGAACAAAGAGGAGCAACAGCGTTACGCTGCTCCCGACATGCGCACGTATGTTTTCCATGGAATAAAAACGAAATCACCGAGGCATATTCTGATGCACGTTATGTCCTTTGCAATTCGCATTGTATATATGGAGTTAATTGCAAAAACCATCACATTTTGGGCTTGTGTTGCAGAAAACTACCTAGTCACTAATTGGTTGCAAAAGTCACCGCACATTCGGTAATCTTTATGTCAAAAGCATTGATTGGATGATTTGGTCCATTTCATCACTTTCTGACAAGTGGGACCAAATTGTAAGAAGCTGACTTGGCAAAACAATTGCACACACCCCCTAGATCTAAAAACGAAAATGCAATCAAAACCCCCTCCCTTGACAAGCGATGCGCGTCGCCGCCCGCCGCTGTTGCACGTCGCCGCCGGCCGTTGGTGCCCGCCGCTTCTGCTCACCGCCGCGCCGCTGCAATGCTGCCGCGCGCCCCCGCCGCTTGCACTGCTTGTAGTCGCAACGCTACTGCGCGTCGCCGTTCATGCTCGCCGCCGCGCCGCCGCTCCTACTGGGCGTAAACACTACTGCTTGCCGCTCATGCTCGCCGCCGCTGCTCGCTACTCGCGGTCGCGCCGCGCCGCCACTGCTCGCTACTCACGGTCGCGCTGTGCCGCTGCTACCTGCCGCCGCTGCTCGCTACTTGCGGTCGTGCCGCTGCTGCTCGCCGTTGCCGCCGCCACGCCATTGCTGGCCGCCGCTCCTGCTCGCTGCCGCGGTCGCCCAGAGAAGCACGACGGCCTCGACGGCCAGGATAGGAGGAGAGGCGGTTGATTGCTTTCCTATTTAATGTCTCTCGAAACATGCTTTCGCCCCGCTTTATAGATAAAGCACTGACCCAAAGTTCACGCCCGAACGATACAATATGGTGGGGAGGACCCCTCACAAAGCAGATCAAAAGATAAAACTAGAAACTAGAACAAGCCTAACACCTCGCTGAGAACCGAACAAGGACCCCTGAGCTCAATGACAACACCCCCAAGAGGGTGACGGCGCGAAGCGTCGCCGCTGCCGACTTTGAGAACAGACAATGGTTTTCACCGTGAGCCCTGGCATAGATACGTGAACCACAACGCCGTCTTCAAGAAGCAGGCCGCACCCATGGGCGTCGCCAACGTCGGCACCAGAAGCGCAAAGCTTTTACTCGGACACTCGCCTGCACCACCAAGAGGAGTCCTGGCCACCAACCCAACGAGGGCGAACTTGTCCACACCAGATCTAGGCACTGTGAGAGCAGGCCTGAGCCTCCCGTCACTACATCCCTAGTCACCCATACGACCAGAAGACGAAGCATCCACCGCAACCACGATGCCTGCCGGAAAGCCAATCGTGGAGCCTGCCGTCCGGGACCGCCGTCCCGGCATCCATGCTCCGGGGCACCGCCGACCATCCACGTCTCAACACCCAACCACGGTAGTAAGAGTGAATGAGGCCACCTTTCACTCCCAGCCCGGCATCAGCCACCAGGTTTGGGTCGGCACCTCCACAGTAGGAGGCGTCCACGCCCGTGTCCCCAGCCAGTCCCGGTGGACCGAGGGGGACACAACCCAGTGACTACTGACGGCCACCGTCGAGCACGCTCGAGCGCCGCCATGTCCATGGTCATTGGTGTCGATCCGAACGACGACACAACAGCGCCCGGAGAGCAATCCTCGGACCGACGCCACAACAAACACCAAGCAAGAAGGGCACAACGCGAAGGCATCCAACGCGGACCAAGTCAACCGCTCGTAGCTGAGCACCACCGGACATCGTCCACCACCACGAACCTGATCTGCGTCGCCCGCCAAACGTCGACAAGCCGGATCGCACCGCTGCTAAACCGAAGCAACCGAGCCGCCCCATCGCCTCCCACGAGCACCTCCCGGGCCGCACCTGACCTTGCCTACCCGGAGCTGGCGCTCTGATCTGCCTCGGGCCCAAATCCGGCCCGCCCGAGCTCAAACCCTAGGTCAAAGCCTACCCCGACGCAGGAGCGTTGCTGGCATGGACCTAGGAGAAGGGAGGCCACCTCCACCCTCGCGCCCCGCCGTCGAGTCCAATCGTCGTGCCGCGACCACACCCACAACCAGTGCCACCACCATGAGCTGCCCCACCGCGAAGACGAAACAGGAGCAACAGGGATCCAGCCGGAGGCAACAGACGCCAACCGAGGGACGCCCCAGCCCGGGCCAGCCACAGCTCTGGGGGCAGCCCCGCGCCACCCGGGTCGTCGGCGACCAGATCTGGCCTCGCTAGATCGGGGCCGCGGCCACCACGGGCATGCCCCAGGCGGCCATCCACGCAGATCCCAGGGCAGCGGCAGCCGTGGAGCACGAACGGGAGCCCGCCGTCGTCGCCTCGAGCCTGCGCCGTCGCGCCCCGCCACCCGTAGAGAGGACGCCCGCGCCGATCCTGCCCGCAGAGGGGAGAAGAGGACCCGCCGCCGCCGCCGCCAGCCGGGCTTTGCCCGGCGGCGCGCCCCGATGGCGGCAAGGAGGAGAGGAGGGAGGGGGGCGCGGGGCCGGCGGCACTGGGTTTCCCCCTCGGTCGCCGCGGGAGCGACGCGAGGAGGAGGGACTCTATTTTCTCCAGTACCACAGACCTATCTCTCTTGATCATAAGTCTCCTATTTAATGTCTAGGGGTATGTTTGTAAATTTTTTGCGAAGTTAACTCCTTACAATCCGGCTCCACTTGTCAGAAAGTCATCAAACGGGCTAAATCACTCAATCAGTGCTTTTTGCAAAAAGATTACCGAATGCGTGGTGACTTTTGCAACAATTTAGTGACTAGGTGGTTTTCTGCAAGACAAGCCCGAAATGTGGTGGGTTTTTGCAATTAACCCTTGTATATGTCACAACATAATTTTAGACCTATATATGTCTGAATTTCAGAAACTGGAAACTAGTGGATCTCAAACTAGCAATAAGACTCTAGACAGAGAATTTGATGAGGATCTGGAAGAGGAAAAGGAGATGAAGGATGTGCTAACAGGAGAATTGAGGACCCCGACTCAACTCAAAAGAGTGGGAGGATCTGTACCTGGTTGATTATAATGCAAGTCAAGAGCAGGATTCCTTTGGTACTATGATCAAAAAAACCAAAAAGAAAGAAAAAGGTGGCAACAAGGGGTCTGAGATGATTAAAAGATGTGATAGCCTTAAGGACAGAGAGGATATGAAGATTGCAGATCTAACTAAGGAGAGGGTTGCCAATAAAAATGACTATGATGAGGAAAGCATCCGTACTGTTATTAATTCTTCTAACAGTAAACTTTCTTTTATGGCCCATGATGTGGGGTGGATTTAGAATAAAATATTGATATAATTGATTATAATATCAATATTATTAAGCTAGTTAAACTAGTCAGAGTTGATTTGTGGATAAATAGTAATTGTAGTAAAAATCTCAACTCCAATTAAGGAGATGAGACTTGTAATTCAAACAGGACAGCATAACATTGAAGAACTGCTTGGGGAGGAGGGACATAGTGATAAGGATACAAAAGATGACAATTGGGATCATTTTAAACACTATTTTCACTAAAAAGAGAAAAAGTTAGGGCTCCACATAACTCTGGAGGTAAATCTGTTGTTGTGATTAAAGGATTGGATAAATCGAGCAACAAAAAAAAGCTAGGGGGACATTTTCATAATGAGGGATATTATTTGGAATATGAGGGGCTTTGATGGGATGTGAAAAAGAGATTCGTCAGGGAGTTGGTCATAGATAGAAAAGAGTATTTCCTAGGCCTATAAGAGACCATGAGTCAAACTTTCTCCAGAAGTGATTTACAAAATATCTGTGTTGCTAAAGACTTCCACTGTCATCGTACCCGACCAGGGGAAATTTGGAGGGTTTTTGCCAGGGGAAATTTTGAGGGTTTTTGTTAGGAGTTAATTATACGACATTGGATGTTATGTCCCAAAATGATGGATAATATTATACCAAAATGACTACTCAGGCTGTGAAGGATAAATGGATTTAATGTTGGGGAGATTCTCAAGCTGGGGGAAAAGTTAGCTTCCTTGCTAGGCTATCTTGGGTATCACAAGATAGTATCAACCCCATATTAGTTGGAGGGGATTTTAACACTCCCTTCATTTTTATTTGGGTTTTTTACATCAGTGCCCCTGGTTACTTAGCTGAACTCATTCATCCCACGCTTTTAACGTTTGCTCACTTTTGCCCACTCCCTTGTCCGAAACCGTCACGAATGGTCACAACGGAGGATGCCGTCGGGTCAACGGTTTGACCGTTAACTCTGACGAGTGGGGCCGCGTCGTAAGGGACACTCCAAATCATATGCCCACATCCGCTTCGGGCAAAACGGACAGACGGGCCGTCGCCTCGAGGATGCGTGGCGGCGTCCCACCTACCCCCACTTCCCAAAGTAAATGCGCATGCACGGCGGGCCCCAGTCGTCAGCCACCCACCTTCGGGTCATCGTCCTTTTTTAAGTGGAAACCCGTGGACCGGCCTGTCCACACTCCATAGTAGCTTCCGCTTCCAAAGCCAATCCTGCCCCCTCCATCCCCGGCAGGTTCTAGAAACCCTAGCCCGCCGCCGTCGCCATGGCCTGGCCGTGGTCCGGGAAGGGGAAGCACGGCCATGAGGCCGGCTCATCCTCTGGTAGGCGCCGCTCCGGTCGCTCTAGGAGCCCACCACCACCTCCACCTGCTCTGCCCGCTCCGCCCGCTCTGCCCGCATTTGCAATCGGTCCGCCGGCCGCCTCACAGCGCACGCGCCCGTACGTCGGCGTGGAAATATGCCGGAGGTACTGGGAGACGGCAACGCCATTACCGTGGGGAGATGCCCACCTCCCCGACAACTGGCACCTGTCCGTGGATCAGGTGTCAATCCCTCCGGTGCCAGTGAGCGGCCGCGCCCGCCGTGAGGAGATCGACCGACGTCGCGCGCGCCTGCCTCTGGATCTCCTCCACGACCCAAGGTATGGCATCAACTCGCCGCTATGGGATACGTGGCTCCGCGACAAGCACGACCTGCGGCGGCAGTCATTTTTTGTCGGTCGTCCACCTAGCCCACGCCGTCGACGTGCTGCTTGCCTACCCCAAGTGCGCGGTCGTAGGCGTGTCCGCCGCCTCACCCCGACACCATCTCCGTCCCCGCCACCACCACCTCCGATGACTGAGGAGGAGGAGGCCGAGCTCATTAGGCGTGTCATGGAGGAATCCACACGCACGCACGATGAGTGTCAATGGGCGGACATGGAGAGGGTGGTGGCCCTCTCTGCGGCCCGTGACGTGGCCATTCCTGAGCTGGAGATGGTCGCCATCGTCAAGGAGGAGGCGAAGGAGGAGGTGGCGGAGGAGCCGCCCCTTGCGGCATGGAACCCCCGGCTGGTGGGCCAGAAGTGGGGGTCATCGGCCACTGCGTCGGAGATGGCCGACGCGCTGACTGTCCAGCCGTGGGCACCCACGCCGCCGCGGTCACCCGAACCAGAGCAGGAGCCATGGGAGGAGGTGTTGCAGGCGCCGCAAGCGCCTCCGGCCTGGCAGGGGCCGCCAGCCCACCTTTGGCAGCCGCCTCCCTACGTCGACCTCACCACCGACGACAAGGAGTAGGACGGCGCTCCTGAAGACGGCGGCGGCTTCACCGGCGGGCGGCATTGTCTATATTTTATTTGTGTTTTATATTTTTATCTGTGTTTTTTTATTAGTTGCTACTGGCCTTGTGTATATTTTTACCCTTTTATCTATGTTTTATATTTCAACTTGGCTAGTTAATGCATGGCAGACTTATGAACTAGGGTGCCCTAGAACTATCGCCGACGATCCTAAGTTGTAATGATCATGTTACCCTATGTTGCAATGATCTAACAACAAACAAAACAAAAATAGACCCCTAAACCCTAACCCTAACCCTTTATTGCAAAACCCATTATTATAAAGACAGTTCAATTTTCAAAAAATGAAAAAATAAGTTCAGATCCTTCTTACTCACAATGAAACGGAGCTCTGGTGATTTTTTTATTTATTTTTATTTTTCATAAACATAAACCCACTGCTACTCCCTTCTTGAACTCTACACAACCCCGTACGTGATAGCTCATATGTGTGAAGGAGTTTTCATGGAAATGTCCATAAACCAAGATTTTTTTTGCCCTAACCATGTCACATACAACGGCATTGTGAGCAGGTCTTACATTTTTTGATTTTTTTTTTGAATTAGGTCTCCTCATTAGAACTTGGAAATGGTAGCTCACCTCAAAAAAAGTTTTCCTTAAAAATGTCCCTAAACCAAGTTTATATTTTTTAGGGTAACTATGTCTTATAAAACGACGAACAGGGAAGGTTTCATAGTTTTTTGATTTTTTAATTAGTTAAGGTCATTTGAAAGTTGGTCAAACCTAAGATAACCCCGCTGACCGGCTCAAAGCCCCGCAGCATCTCTCCAAACCCTAACGTCGAACTGCAGCCGTCCGATCATACCCTAGCGCCAAGCGACAACCATCATATATGGTATTCTAGAAGGATTTCTTAAGGCAGGCTGCGTGCAGGCTCCGCGCCGTTGGATCACATGGACGGCTCCGCATCGTTGGATCGTTGGGCGATCCGTGAGAGGTTGGTTCTGCTCGCCCACTCGTCCGCGCAAAATAAAACCAAGTCTTGGTTGGGTCTTCGCTAGGCGTTGACTGTCGAGGGAGGAGGCACCGCTCCGGCTCCCCGTCCTTATCCATAGCCGGCTATTTAAGCCGGACGGCGTCCCCGAGCCCTAGCTCATCCGCCTGCTCCCTCTCTCTGCCGGCACCCGAGCACTCCCCTCTCCGAGCCCCTCAACCATGCCACCACGCCGCCAGTACTACACAATCGAACACCATCTCTTCCTCCTTCGGCAGGTCCAAATCCGGAGGCAAGCGAGGCTACCTCTGGAACCGGAGGAGGATTTCGAGGAGGGGTAGGAGATGGGGGAGGTGGAGCCACAGGAGGAGCCACAGGAGTCGGAGGAGGAGGCGCCGCCATAGGAGCCGGATGAGGAGGTGCCACCGGAGGAGTCGGAGGAGGAGGCGCCGACGGTCGTGGATCTGTGGCCCGAGCAGCTGGCCATCCTCAACTCCATCTGCTCAAAGTCAGCTGCGGAGGCCCGACATTTTCGTCAGCAGCAGATGGAGGCAGCGCAGGTGGTGCAGGAGGAGGCGCAGGTGGCGGCGCAGGCGGATCAGGCCATCTCCGACGACAAAGATGCGTAGTGCACTAGGTAGTACGTAGGATATATATTGCATGCTTTTGTATGGAACTATGGATATAAGGGACGATATATATTTCATGCTTTTGTATGGACAAAATCGATGAAGGTAGTGACATTTTTCTAGACGAGCATGACCTATGGCGGCTGTCCTTCTTCGGTCTGTGGCAGCTGGAAGCTGTAGTGACATTCATCCCCATAAAAGAAGCAAGCATAACATAGATGGAGGGACCGAGGGAGTGACATTTTTCTAGATGGAGGGAGTGGCATTCATCCCCATAAAAGAAGCAAGCATAACATAGATATATGGGTGGGTAAATAAGGTGGGCGAAGCCCGCACCTAGTACTGCACCCTCGCCTCGGTCTGTGGCACCTGGAAGGTGGAGACGCGTGCGAGAAGAGAGGAACCAGTGGCAGCGACCGTCGCTGCATCCGTGGCGGCACGCATCGGCGCATGCAGGAAGGCTAACTGGATCACGTGGCATGCATAGCAGGCTTCTGTATCGTGGTGGCGCGCATCGGCGCATGCAACGGCCCAACAGTCCAACGAATCCAGGGCCCAACGGTCCAACCAGCGCCACCGTCCAACGCGACCCCACTTGTCAGGTCCAACGGGCGACAGAGTCCAGAGCGGCCCCACTCGTCAGCTGTTATCGGTCAAACCATTGACCCGACGACATCCTCCGTTGTGATCATTTTTGAGGGTTTTGGACAAAAGAGTGGGGAAAAGTGAGCAACCGTTAAGAGCGTGGGGATGAGTGAGTACAACTAAGGTACCAGGGGCACAGGAATAGAAAACCCTTTTTATTTGCTCTGCATATTAGTTTTGACTAAAGTCAAACTTTATAAAGTTTGACCAAGTTTGTGGAAAACAATATGAACAATTACAGTAACAAATTTATATGTTATGAAAATATATGTAATGAGGAATCCAATGTTATTGATTTGGTGGTGTATATGTTAACTTGTTTTTCTACAAACTTGTTGAAAATATATAAAGTTTGACTTTAGACAAACCTAATATGCAGAGTAAATAAAAACAGAGGGAGTATAATTAGGAAAAGTTCAAGAAAAATAAACATGGAACTCCTAAGCATTGGATCTTCTACTTTAATGATATATTGAAACATGTTGGTCTAAGAGAGCTTGAAATTCATGGGAGGTAATTTACTTGGCCAAGTGCAGAAATGCATGCTGCCGACATTTAGGAAACATCGTTAGGGGCGCTGAGGGCAGTCACCACAAGCATGACCCCAGTGGTAAGTTGGTACTTCCGGCGTCCATTTCAAAAGCTATTCATATATATCTCCTCCTTGGTGTCGGCGCCCAACGCCACTATGATACAAATAATGAATAGTGCAACCTGAATTATAGACGTCGGTAATACAAGTCACATGCCATTTGGTTGCCACTCGCTTTGACCTGTGGGTCCCATTGTCAGTAAACCCTTACTATCGGATAACCCCTAGTGTGTTATACTAAGTTAAAACATTGATTAAACTAAACCTTAGTTAAACATACATATTAAACTAGTTGGCATCCATATATCACATAGATATGAACATCATTATTCAAATCACAAAATAAACATGTAACTAAAACTAATAGGAGCGCCCGATTCCTCGGTGTCGGGCCATCTCCGTCGCACCCGCTGCCGCCGGGCCGCATATGCGTTGTCGTCCGAGATGTCGATGACGTCCCCATTGAGAGAGTCCTGGACTAGGGGGTCCCAGCAGAGTTGGTCTAGTCCAAGGGTCGGACTGGAGGCCCATTGATACGTCTCCAACGTATCTATAATTTTTGCTTGTTCCATGCTGTTATATTATCATTCTTGGATGTTTTACAATCACTTTATAGCAACTTTATATCATTTTTTGGGACTAACCTATTGACATAGTGCCAAAGTGCCAGTTGTTATTTTTGCTTGTTTTTTACTTCGTAGAATATCAGTACCAAACGGAGTCCAATTGCGACGAAACTTTTTGGAGATTTTTCTGGACCAGAAGACACCCAGTGGGCCAAAGAATTGCCAGAGAGGTGGGCTGTGGAGAGCACAACCCACCAGGGCACGCCAGGGGGCCCCCGACGCGCCCTGATGGGTTGTGCCCTCCACGGGGCCCCTCTCCACCGCCTCTGATGCCTATAAATTCCCAAATATTCACAAACCCCCAAAAATAACCCTTGATGGGAAGTTCCGCCACCGCAAAGCCTCTGTATCGGTGAAAAACCAATCTGGGAAGAAAACAGTACCCTCCCGGAGAGAGGAAATCATCTCCGGTGGCCATCTTCATCATCCCGGCGGAGGCCATGACGAGGAGGGAGTAGTCCACCCTCGGGGCTGAGGGTATGTACCAGTAGCTATGTGTTCAATCTCTCTCTCGTGTTCTTGTGATGTCACGATCTTGATGTATCACGGGCTTTGTTAATATAGTCGGATCATATGATGTTATTCCTTTGCTATCATGCTGTGATGAATTGAATCTTTCCCTTTGAGATATCATTATGTTGGATTGAATATTGGATTTGAGAACACTTGATATATGGCTTGCATATGGATACCCGTGGTGACAATGGGGTGTTCTATTCATTCACTGGATGTATGTTTTTGTACTCAACTTGCGGATTCCCGAGGTGACATTGGGGTAATCTATGCATAGGGGTTGATGCACGTTCTTGTTCTACGTTCTCTGATAGAAATCTTGGGGCACTCTTTGAGGTTCTTTGTGTTGGATTGAGTATTATGAATCTGAAATTGTTTGATGCGTATCGTATAATTAACTCATGGATACTTGTGGTGACATTGGAGTATCTAGGTGACATTAGAGTTGGTTGATGCGTATCATATGGTGTTATTTTAGTAAGAACTCTAGATAGATTGATCGGAAAGGATAACTTGGTGTTATTTTAGTATGAACTCTTGGATAGATCGATCGGAAAGGATAACTTTAAGGTGGTTTCGTACCCTACAAACAATTTCTTCTTATGTTCTCCGCTAGATAAGAACTTTGGAGTGATTCTTCGTTGCACGTTGAGGGATGGTTATGTTATCCAATTATATTAGCATTGTTGGGAGATTGCACTAGCGAAAGTACGGACCCTAGGCCTTGTTTTCAAGCATTGCAATACCGTTTGTGCTCACTTTTGTTACTTGCTACCTTGTTGTTTTTATATTTTCAGATTACAAAAACCTATATCTACCATCCATATTGCACTTCTGTTACCATATCTTCGCCGAACTAGTGCACCTGTACAATTTGCCATTGTATTGGGTGTGTTGGGGACACAAGAGATTTCTTGTATTTGATTCTAGGGTTGTTTGAGAGAGACCATCTTCATCCTACACCTCCCATGGATTGATAAACCTTAGGTCATCCACTTGAGGGCAAATTGCTACTATCCTACAAAACTCTGCGCTTGGAGGCCCAACACGAGTCTACAAGAATGAAGTTGCGTAGTAGACATCAAGCTCTTTTCTGGCGCCGTTGCCGGGGAGGTGAGTGCTTGAAGGTATATCTTTAGATCTTGCAATTAAATATTTTAGTTTCTTGTTTTTCACTAGTTTGGTTTTATAAAAGAAAACTACAAAAAAATGGAGTTTAGGTTGCATCATTTGTTTCGTCTTTATAATGTCTTTCGTGAAAATAAGGATTCAGAAAATTGTGCTCAATTGGTAGAGGAAGAAACTATGAAAATACTTAATGAGAATTCCTTGAATGATGAGCATGATTGCAATGTTGTTAGTAAGAACTCTATGAATATCCAAAATACTAATGATGATTGCACTAGTCATGATAAAAATGTTTCTTATAAGCATGTCAATTTTTGTGGAGTGGATAAAGTTTGTGAAGACGTGCCTTATAGGGATGATAGATTATGTAAGAAGCATAAACATGATAGAACCAATTTTTTTCTCAAAGTGATAGATTAATTTGCTACAAAATTATGTTCTCTTTGTCCTATTACTTGTGAACTTTGCAATAAAATTGGTCATCTTAATTTCCAATGCAAACTTTTGCATGATCAAATCATGGCCAAATATTGTAATGACTTGATCACCCTTGAACTTTATAATGAGCTTTCTCTATTTTTGGGGAGTGAAGAATTGACACATAAAAATAGTTGGTTTGAAGTATTCATTCTCACGGACGACATTGAAACTAATCTAAAAAATATCTATATGTTTTGCATGGTAAATTGCAATGAGAATGCTTATATTTCCAACTATATAAAGATGGGAAAACCAATAGAATATGAAAGGAATACTAATGAAAGGGTAAATATTTCCACTTTCCCTCCTATTGTCTCTCATGATGAAATAGGTGACGAGGAGGAGCTCCCTATTCAACAAAACTCATCAATAAGAAGCTCTAGGAAATTAATTAAACCCACACATGATGTGGTGAAGAAGAAGAAAAGAAGAAAGAGTAGAGATAAAAAGGTATCCCTCCCAAATGATGTTGCTCCTATTATTGTTGTGCCTCACGAGGATGAATCAAAAATAGTTGTGGAAGATGATACACTTGATGATGATTTTGTTATGCCTATTGCTTGTTGTGATGACTATGATTGGGAAGAAAATGATACTTCTTATAATATTGAAAATCTTTTTGGCACCAACTTGGTAAATTATGATAATAATTGTTATACTATTGGTGCTATTCATACTATTAATGATGAGAGTGATTATGCTTATGATATGCCAAGCCACAAGCTTGGGGATGCTATGTTTGATGAGAATGACATGTTTGAGAATTTATTTGCTGCAATTAATGTTTTTCCCAAGCTTGGGGATGCTATGCTTAATGAAGATTATCTTTTTAGTTCCCCTACTTTGAATGATCAAATTTGTTATGATGATTGCATGCCTCCTATTTATGATGATTGTGATATTTATGAAAGTGGGTTTGGAAGAGTGTCAACTTTAGATAATTATTATCCCACTATTTTGGAGGGTGTTGAATTTTATTATAATGATAAATGTGGATTTGGAGAGGTCATGACTTTATTAGTAATGATTCCACTATTTCGGAAGAGGTTTTACTTGACTATGATGAGAACAAAGTTGCTAATTATGATGATTATTGTGATGATACTTATGTCATAAAAAGTAGTGATAATTATTGTCATAATTTTGAATATCCTTTTACTGAACATTAATCTTTTAATGTGGTAACAATTTATAGTATTCGAGTTTCATTTGATGCTCCCACTATTATGAATGAGAAGGAATTTGCTTATGTGGAGAGTAATGAAAATTCTATGCGTGTGCATCATGAAAAGAATGCTTTATGTGATAGTTATATTGTGAAATTCCTTCATGATGCTACTGAAAATTATTATGAGGGAGGAACATATGCTTGTAGGAATTTCAATAATATCAAGTTTCCTCTCTATGTGTTCAAAGTTTTGAAGTTATGCTTGTTTTGCCTTCCGATGCTAGTTGATTCTTGCTCCCATAAATTGTTTGCTCACAAAATCCCTATGCATAGGAAGTGGGTTAGACTTAAATGTGCTTGTCATGAGATTCATGATGCTCTTTTGCATGTTTCAATTATTATTCCTATGTGAGCATCATTGATATCATCATGCCTAGCTAAAAGGCATTAAAGAAAAGCGCCTGTTGGGAGACAACCCAACCCAACACTTTTACTTTCTGTTTTCGTGTGTTAACATGATTAACCTACTGTAGTAATCATGTTTTTGTCTTTTATTTCAATAAAGTTCCAAGTAAAGCCTTTGGGATGACTCACAAGATGAGTAGAATTGATGCTGAACCAAAACAGAAACTTTTGACTCCAGTACAGGAATTTTCATTTTTTACTGGAACGTGATATTGAGCTGAAATTTTAATACAGTGTTGCTATATAAATTCTTTACATTGACCTAATTTTTCAGAATTTTTAGACTTACAGAAGTATGGTTAGAGTACAGATTACTACAAACTGTTCTGTTTAAGACAGATTCTGTTTTCGTTGCATTGTGTGCTTGTTTTGATGAATCTATGGGTTGAATTGAAGGGTATGAGCCATGGTAAAGTTAAAATACAGTAGGTATAATGCATTAATAAAATATTAATGGGTTTTCAACAGTACTTCAAGTAGTGATTTGCTTTATTATACTAACGGATCTCACGAAGATTTTGTTGAGTTTTGTGTGATTGAAGTTTTCAAGTTTTGGGTGAGATCACGATGGATGAAAGAATAAGGAGTGAAAAGAGCCTAAGCTTGGGGATGCTACAGCACCCCCAAGATATATCCAAAGAGGAACAAGCAACTAATCTTGGGGGTGCCCCCGAGTGGCATCCCCTCTTTCTTCTAACGACCATCGGTATTTTACTTGGAGCTATATTTTTATTCGTCACATATCATGAGTTTTGCTTGGAGCGTCTTGTATCATTTGAGTCTTTGATTGCTTTGCTTGTTAGTTTGTCACTTGTATCCTTTCTGGACACACCTATTTGAGAGAGCCAAAAGTATGCTATGATTTGTTAGAATTGCTCTATATGATTCACTTAAACTTTTTGAGTTATAGAATTGCTCTAGTGCTTCACTTATATCTTGTTGAGAACGGTGTGCTTGGAAACTTTTGAAGAAATCCTCTCATGCTTCACTTATATTATTTTGAGAGATGAAAACTCTATACTCATGTGCTTCACTTAAATTTGTTTGAGCTAGTTAAAAAGCAATGGCAATATATGAAACTAGTCCCAAAATGATAGATATCCAAGGAGGATATAATAAAAACTTTCATGAAGATCATTGGACAAATTAAACTTGATTCTTTGTAATAGTTTTGAGACATGATGATAGTAATATGTGAGTCATGTTAGTGAGTAATTATGCTTTAGTAAGAATATTGGTGTTAAGGTTTGTGATTCCCTATGCATGCAAGAAAGAAAATAGTTATGCGATGAAGTTACATCCTACTTATGGTGCATTATTCGGTGTTAGTTATGCTCAATGCTCGCTTATGTGAATTTTTGTTTCTTGGTTGGTTGCTTCTCAATCTATTTGCTAGCCTCCATTTGTACTAACTAGAAATACTACTTGTGCATCCAAAATCCTTAAACCAAGTTTTGCCTTATGAGTCCACCATACCTACCTATATGCGGTATTTCCATGCCATTCTAAGCAAATTTGTATGTGCCAACTCTAATTTTCAAAATAAATTTCTCTTTTGTGTGCTCGTACCGCTCATGAAACGGTTAGGAGTGTCCAATATTTTTCCATGCTAGATGTGTTATTCTCAAGATGAGTGTTTATTCACTTGTCATTGCACGAGAGTGCGGCGGTAATAGGAATGCCCATTCCCGAAATGAAAAAGAAAAAAAATTACTTTATGTTGTCAAATAATAAATTCCTTGGAAAGTGTTGGTATGGAAGGCAACCGTGGATACGACCAGCCATGGAATGTGAAAGAATGGTGGAAAAAGGAATAAATTTTATTTTCTGTTTGGGAACCGCCTATGATGTATCTAGCATGGAAAGTATTGTGAACTAGTTTGTCGTTTTCGTTGACAGGAAAGGCATGCCACCCAAAATATTTTCTCTCTCAATTTAAACTTTGAGCTCTGGCACCTCTACAAATCCCTACTTCCCTCTGCGAAGGGCCTATCTATTTACTTTATGCAAGTTTTATTTTTTACTTTGAGTCTCCATCTTCTCTTATAAAGCACCAACTAGGGGCACTATGATCGTACTTGAGCATTGGGTGTAGCTAATATTTGAGTGTGTTTCATGAATGGATCAATGATTGAGCATGATGGGCTAGGGATAACTTTCTTTAGTGTTGATATTTTGAAAGACATGGTTGCTTGTTGGCATAATTGAGTATTCAAGTCATTATGTTAAAACTAGACTATTGCTTTGAATAATCTAAAAGTCCAAATGTACATGCTACAAAAGAAAAGAATATGAGATGAACATGTTAGGCAACATTACACATCAAATATTCTGTTTTTATCATTTACCTACTCGAGGACGAGTAGGAATTATGCTTGGGGATGTTGATACGTCTCCAACGTATCTATAATTTTTGCTTGTTCCATGTTGTTATATTATCATTCTTGGATGTTTTACAATCACTTTATAGCAACTTTATATCATTTTTTGGGACTAACCTATTGACATAGTGCCAAAGTGCCCGTTGCTATTTTTGCTTATTTTTTACTTCGAAGAGTATCAGTACCAAACGGAGTCCAATCGCGACGAAACTTTTTGGATATTTTTTTGGACCAGAAGACACCCATTGGGTCAAAGAAGTGCCAGAGAGGCGCGCCCTGATGGGTTGTGCCCTCCATGGGGCCCCTCTCCACCGCCTCTGATGCCTATAAATTCCCAAATGTTCAGAAACCCCCAAAAATAACCCTAGACGGGAAGTTCCGCCGCCGCAAAGCCTCTGTATCGGCGAAAAACCAATCTGGGGAGAAAATAGTACCCTGTCGGAGAGGGGAAATCATCTCCGGTGGCCATCTTCATCATCCTGGTGGAGGCCGTGACGAGGAGGGAGTAGTCCACCCTCGGGGCTGAGGGTATGTACCAGTAGCTATGTGTTCAATCTCTCTCGCTCTCGTGTTCTTGAGATGTCACGATCTTGATGTATCACGGGCTTTGTTAATATAGTCGGATCATATGATGTTATTCCCTTGCTATCATGTTGTGATGAATTGAATCTTTCCCTTTGAGATATTGTTATGTTGGATTGAATATTGGATTTGAGAACACTTCATATATGTCTTGCATATGGATACCCGTGGTGACAATGGGGTGTTCTATTGATTCGCTTGCTGTATGTTTTGGTACTCAACTTGCGGATTCTCGAGGTGACATTGGGGTAATCTATGCATAGGGGTTGATGCACGTTCTTGTCCTACGTTATCCGATAGAAATCTTGGGGCACTCTTTGAGGTTCTTTGTGTTGGATTGAGTATTATGAATCTGAAATTGTTTGATGCGTATCGTATAATTAACTCATGGATACTTGTGGTGACATTGGAGTATCTAGGTGACATTAGAGTTGGTTGATGCGTATCATATGGTGTTATTTTAGTATGAACTCTAGATAGATTGATCGCAAAGGATAACTTGGATAGATCGATCGGAAAGGATAACTTTAAGGTGGTTGCGTACCCAACAAACAATTTCTTCTTATGTTCTCCGCTAGATAAGAACTTTGGAGTGATTCTTCGTTGCACGTTGAGGGATGGTTATGTGATCCAATTATATTAGCATTGTTGAGAGATTGCACTAGCGAAAGTACGGACCCTAGGCCTTGTTTTCAAGCATTGCAATACTGTTTGTGCTCACTTTTTCTTACTTGCTACCTTGCTGTTTTTATATTTTCAGATTACAAAAACCTATATCTACCATCCATATTGCACTTGTATTACCATCTCTTCGCCAAACTAGTGCACCTATACAATTTGCCAATGTATTGGGTGTGTTGGGGACACAAGAGATTTCTTGTATTTGATTGCAGGGTTGATTGAGAGACCGTCTTCATCCTACACCTCCCATGGATTGATAAACCTTTGGTCATCCACTTGAGGGAAAATTGCTACTGTCCTACAAAACTCTGCGCTTGGAGGCCCAACATGAGTCTACAAGAATAAAGTTGCGTAGTAGACATCACCCATCAAGAAGGAAGAACTCTTGAGGCCCTAGGACGAGGTGTGAGCACATCAGATTCTACAAAAGACTTGACGTGTACTACAAGGAGGGATGATTCGTTCGCCATGTAATCCGTAGATGGTAACCGACATTCATGTAACCCTAGATTCCCCCAGTGCCTATATAAACTGGAGGATTTAGCTCGTAGAGGTGATACGTATCCAACGTATCTATAATTTTTGCTTGTTCCATGCTGTTATATTATCATACTTGGATGTTTTACAATCATTTCATAGCAACTTTAAATCATTTTTTGGGACTAACCTATTGACATAGTGCCAAAGTGTCAGTTGCTGTTTTTGCTTGTTTTTTACTTCGCAGAATATCAGTACCAAACGGAGTCCAATCGCAACGAAACTTTTTGGAGAATTTTTTTGGGCCAGAAGACATCCAGTGGGCCAAAGAAGTGCCAGAGGGGAGGGTCGAGGAGACCACAACCGACCAGGGAGCGCAAGTGGCCCAGGGCGCGCCCTGATGGGTTGTGCCCTCCTCGGGACCCCTCTCCACCGCCTCTGACGCCTATAAATTCCCAAATATTCCAGAAACCCCAGAGGAGTCGACGAGAAACACATCCAGCCACCGCAAGTTCCAGAACCTCGAGATCCAATCTAACACCATCACTGGGGGGGTTCATCATCCTCATTGGTGCCTCCCCGATGATGCGTGAGTAGTCCACCATAGACCTATGGGTCCGTAGGCAGTAGCAGATGGCTTCCTCTCTCTCTTTTGATTCTCAATACAATGGTCTCTTGGAGATCTATTTGATGTAAACTTTTGCGTTGTGTTTGTTGGGATCCGATGAATTTTGACTTCATGATCTGTTTCTATCCATGAATATTATTTGAGTCTTCTTTGATCTCTTATATGCATGATTACTTATAGCCTCGTATTTCTTCTTAGAATCTTTGGTTTAGTTAGGCCAAGTAGATCGATTTTTCTTGGCATGGGAAGAGGTGCTTTGTGATGGGTTTGATCTTGCGGTGTCCTCTCCCAGTGATAGAAGGGGCAGCGAGGCACGCATGTATCATTGCTATTAAGGATAACAAGATGGGGTCTATTCCTACATGAACAGATCTTGTCTACATCATGTCATCGTTCTTATTGCATTACTCCGTTTTTCCATGAACTTAATAACCCAGATGCATGCTGGATAGCGGTCAATGTGTGGAGTAGTAGTAGTAGATGCAGGCAGGAGTCGGTCTACTTATCTTGGACGTGATGCCTATATAATGATCGTCGCCTTGGATATCGTCATGATTATTTGATCTTCTATCAATTGCCCAACAGTAATTTGTTCACCCACCGTGTGCTATACTCATGAGAGAAGCCACTAGTGAAACCTACGGCCCCCGGGTCTACTTTTCCAACATATTGCTTTCCGATCTATCTTTTTGTTGCTTTTGTTTTCAGATCTATTATTCCAAAAACCCAAAAATATCTTGTTGCACTTTTTATTTGCTCTTTTTATTTTGTGTTCTTGAGAGATCTATCTCTCCAATCTATCATATCCTAATCTATCTTTTTACCGTAGAGAGATTGACAACCTCTCTTTCGCGTCAGGTTGCAAGTATTTGTTCTTTCTGTGCAGGTGCTGTTTATTAGGTGGTGGTGATCCTCCTACTGGTTCGATACCTTGGTTTCATAACTGAGGGAAATACTTACCGTCGCTGTGCTGCATCTTCCCTTCATCTTTGGGGAAATACCGACCCAGTCTCAAGCCACGTCAAGAGGATACATATACACATCATCATCACCACTAGAGCTTAGACCACAAACATACGATCTCGAGGTAGATCAACTCTTTACTTGGTACACCAATAATACAACAAGAGCAGGACGTAGGGCTTTACCTCCATAGAGAGGGTCTGAACCTGGGTAAAATACCGTGTGTTCCTTGTGTCCTATTACCCATCAATCCGATCTCATAGCTCGGTCCCTGATGGCCCACAAGTATAGGGGATCTATCGTAGTCCTTTCGATAAGTAAGAGTGTCGAACCCAACGAGGAGCAGAAGGAAATGACAAGCGGTTTTCAGTAAGGTATTCTCTGCAAGCGCTGAAATTATCGGTAACAGATAGTTTTGTGATAAGATAATTCGTGACGGGTAACAAGTAACAAATGTTGCAAAGGTGCAGCAAGGTGGCCCAATCCTTTTTGTAGCAAAGGACAAGCCTGGACAAACTCTTATATAAAGCAAAGCGCTCCCGAGGACACATGGGAATTTCTGTCAGGCTAGTTTTCATCATGCTCATATGATTCGCGTTCGTTACTTTGATAATTTGATATGTGGGTGGACCGGTGCTTGGGTGCTGCCCTTACTTGGACAAGCCTCCCACTTATGATTAACCTCTCTCGCAAGCATCCGCAACTACGAAAGAAGAATTAAGATAAATCTAACCATAGCATGAAACATATGGATCCAAATCAGCCCCTTACGAAGCAACGCATAAACTAGGGTTTAAGCTTCTGTCACTCTAGCAACCCATCATCTACTTATTACTTCCCAATGCCTTCCCCTAGGCCCAAGTAATGGTGAAGTGTCATGTAGTCGACGTTCACATAACACCACTAGAGGAGAGACAACATACATCTCATCAAAATATCGAACGAATACCAAATTCACATGATTACTTATAACAAGACTTATCCCATGTCCTCAGGAACAAACGTAACTACTCACAAAGCATATTAATGTTCATAATCAGAGGAGCATTAATTATCATTAAGGATCTGAACATATGATCTTCCACCAAGTAAACCAACTAGCATCAACTACAAGGAGTAATCAACACTACTAGCAACCCACAGGTGCCAATCTGAGGTTTTGAGACAAAGATCGGGTACAAGAGATGAACTAGGGTTTGGAGAGGAGATGGTGCTGGTGAAGATGTTGATGGAGATTGACCCCCTCTCGATGAGAGGATCGTTGGTGATGACGATGGCTTCGATTTCCCCCTCCGGGAGGGAAGTTTCCCCGGCAGAACAGCTCCGCCGGAGCCCTAGATTGCTTCTGCCCAGGTTCCGCCTCGAGACGGCGGCGCTTCGTCCCGAAAGCTCTCTTATGATTTTTTCCAGGTCAAAACCCTCCATATAGCAGAAGATGGGCACCGGAGGGCTGCCAGGGGGCCCACAAGCCACAGGGGCGCGCCCTGGGGGTAGGGCGCGCCCCCCAGGCTTGTGGCCTCCTGGTGGGTCCCCTCTAGTATTTCTTTCGCCCAATATTTTTTATATATTCCAAAATAATTCTCCGTAACTTTTCAGGACTTTTGGAGTTGTGCAGAATAGGTCTCTCATATTTGCTCCTTTTCGAGTCCAGAATTCCAGCTGCCGGCATTCTCCCTCTTCATGTAAACCTTGTAAAATAAGAGAGAAAAGGCATAAGTATTGTACCATAATGTGTAATAACAGCCCATAATGCAATAAATATCAATATAAAAGCATGATGCAAAATTGACGTATCAACTCCCCCAAGCTTAGACCTCGCTTGTCCTCAAGCGAAAGCCGAAGTCGATAAACATGTCCACATGTTTAGAGATAGAGGTGTCGATAAAATAAAATACGGACAAGAAGGTATCATGATCATCTTTAGAACAGCAACATATATTGACATATAATTTCTTATGCTAAAGTAACAATTCATTCACAAGGTAAAGTATGAATCAAGAACTCTATTGAGAACCAACAAACTATGATCTCAGTCATTGAAGCAATTTCAATTTATCATATGTAGCGACCCGACCCGAAACGGTCGAATCTCCGGTGTTTCCGTACCATCCCAAGATCATGCTGGTACACACACGGTACATCAATGTATATATCAAGAGTTCAATCACAACTGCTTTATTAATCGAAATCTCATATCGAGTCCTTTATTACAATAAGGATTACAATAAAGTGGCTGAAGGCCAACTCATGAGATAAACTAATCAAAATCTTGCGGAAGCTTCAAAGGTAGTTGAGTCCATCTGACTCCAAGGGCATCTCACCGAGCGTAGAGCGTATCCTCACTCCTGGTCGGAAAATTACTCTACAACATGATACGTTGCAGCCGTGTAGGTCAGCATATTGAATATGCTGGCAAGTCAGAAAAGAGAGGGGATGAAAATATCAACTATACTACATGCATATATGGCAGGTGGGGCTGTAAGTTTAAGTTTAGCGTAAAGCAAAATTTTCCTACAACAAGAGAGGGGCAAAGCGAAAATTATTACTACAATGTTGGTTGTTTAATGAGAAGGTTCCACCAACCATTTCTCATACCCAAGTTATCAATATAACCCACATCATTAATATTATTTGTGTTGAGACTGGCTGATAGTATCATCTCCGGTGCTCATGTTGTCCATAACCGGGGACACGGCTAATCGATTAGTTTGACACTATGTAGAGGTTTGTACACTTTACCCGCAAGAATCGATCCCTCCCGTTGTGTCCTCGCACTGCCTGGTGTTTGAGAACGAGATGATCGAAACATGGTCTTCCAGAGCGATCCTCCGATAGTTAAGTCAGTGCCCATCCAATCCTACCGTTCTTCTACGTCTCGTAGCACTGACCTACCAGAGTCACGACTAGGGTCAACCAAGCCAGAGCACATATTGACTTGCGGTTGCACACGTAAGCTTTCCGGCCTTGAAGTATCCATCCATCTCTTTGAGCCTGGGTGGCATTCCGTTGGGATGATCACAGGTAGATACCAGGATTCCCGGGCATAACCATGATAGATATCAGGCTGCCAGATGCATGTCCAATCCACCCAGAGGTATGTTGAAAACTTGTAGTCTTGAAGTCTTGATCATCATGTAGGTCTTGAAATAATTTATCTCACAACTCTCTCATGAATCACACAACCAACCCCGTCTACTAAAAGCATAGCAAAATAAAATAACGTCCCGGTCCAAAGTAGCAAGGGAATTGGGGTGCCTACCACATGATACTACTCAAGTAACCAAGTTTCCAAGTACTTACTTTGCATGCAATGGGTGGAAGATTGAACTAATGCAATTTTAAAACATAGGTAATAACATGATCAACGTGAACTTGCCTTGCTGACGATCTTCGTACTCGAGTGACTCTAGATAACAAGCCTCGCACTCCGGATGATCTAACGAATCAAACAATTACACAATCAGCATAACCATAACACAACTTACACTAACAGCAAGGTAAACTAATAATACTAAAACAATCAATAGCACAATCAAAAGAAAATAAAACCAAAACAAATAGAAAGCCTCTCAAATTTTGTGGCAAAGCTTCTACTAAAACAAAACAAGACAAGAATTGTTTTCAGCAACTAATATATAAATAACAGAAAGGAAAAGTAAAATTTTATTAGAAAACAGAAAGTATTTCACCATAAATCTTTTATGCAAAAAGAACTACTATAAACCTATTATAAAACACCACATAAAGTGGAAACAATGTTTTCCTACTAAAACAATGAACAAAACAATAAAAATATATTTTCATTAATAGAAAATAAATCACCTAATGATAAATAACAGAAACTAAAAGACTTATAATAGAAAGTTAAAAGAAAACAGAATCAAAATCAAAACTAAAACAAAGTAAATCAAATTAACCCTAAAAGAAACTAAACAGAAACTGTTTTGTTAAAAACCCTAATTTAAAATATACTAAAAATTCCCAAATTGAACAGGGTGATAAAACTAACTAATACAAAACAGTAGAAAAAAGAATCACCCAAAAATATATTTTTAAACTCAAGATATTCAGATTCTAGTGGTTTGAGAAAATTCAAAAGAATTCACATTTAAAAGTCCAGAATTTGAAATATAAAGTTACTGGCATAAACTAGATAAAACTTGTGAACTACTGCAAAAAGAATCACTCAAAAAGAGAAAACAGATAAAAAGTTACTAAGGTTTTACAAACAGAACTATTCTGTTTTCTAAAACAGAAACAGAGAAAAAAAAAACTTAACTAACGAACGGCTACGTGTCATGCTGTGATTGGCCGAAGCGTGCGCGTGCGGGAGCTAACGAGTGAACGTTCACTAATTAAAAAAAACGGTTCGGGTTTTTAGATCGATCTAATCTGGGTCGTGGGATTTAGATCCTACGGCTACAGAGAGGAAGGGGGTGCTCACAGAGAGAGTCGTCGGGGCTCCGGCGAGTCGACGGCGGGGCAGAGCTCGGTGGCGCTCGGGGAAGAGGCTCCGGTGGTCGGGGACGGCGTCCGAGGGGTCCATTCGACGGCGGCGGACCTCCGGCGTCCGTTGGTGGCGTCGGCGGAGCTTGGGGGTGACCGGGGTGAGCGCGGCGAGCTCAAGGAGCTTCGGCTCTTGGCCGAACTCTGGCGAGGCGTTGCGGTGGCGTGGAGGCGTGGGAGGAGAGGTTTAGGGGGAAAACGTGGTGCGGGTGGGGGCTCCGGTATTTATAGGGCCTCGGGGTGGTCGGGGAAGGAAGGGAGAGAGAGATCGGCAGCGGATCCGATCTCGCCGGCGAGGAAAGGAAAGGGGAGGGAGGAAGGAAAGTGGTGACCGACGGGGGTCGGGATCGGCGGTGGGGCCGGGGCGTCAGTGGGTGAAACGAGGCGGCGGGGCAATCGGTGGCCGATCCGAAAGATCTTCGGATCTGATCCGGAGTGGATCGGGCCGCCACTATTCCTATTGGGCCTCGGATACGATTCCGTTTTTAAAACATTTTCCTAATATTCAAAAACAGGAAAGGAAAACTATGAAAAGGAAAATGAATATAGGTTCAAATATAGAGGTATTATATACCAAAATTCTCAGAAAAATAAATTCCATCTGATGGACATTTCTCCACGGCCAAAATAAAATATTTTAAAAAATATATATTTTCAGAAAAGCCTAAATTGTTTTATTTCATTTTGCAAATAATTTTCAAATAAACCCCTGGTCTTTTATGGTTCAAAAATTTCACAAAATACCTCTGGTTTTGGAGGGTCATGTTCCTCCTCTCACTTTTCATAATTCCCAGAGATTTGCAAAAATCTTGAAAAGGAAAAATGCAAAATAAAAAGAATGGCTTTCAACAATTCAAATAGGAGACTCCAAGTTTTCATTTCACTCACACATATAATTTCAAACAATATGATGATGCATAGCTATATTTCATAACATTCCAAAATGAAATTTTTGGGATGTTACAAACCTACCCACCTTAAGATGAATCTCGCCCTCGAGATTCGGGTTGGCTAGAAAATAGGTGCGGATGGTCTCGACGAAGATCTTCTTCTCGTTCCCAGGTGGCTTCTTCCTCGGTGTGGTGACTCCACAGAACCTTGCAGAACTTGATGATCTTGTTGCGGGTAACTCTGTTGGCAGTCTCGAGGATCCTGACGGGCTTCTCCTCATAGGTTAGATCACTGTCAAGCTGTATGGCCTCTAGGGGCACTGTGTCTCTCAAAGGAATATCAGCCATCTCAGCATGGCATTTCTTCAACTGGGAAACATGGAAGACATCGTGAACTCCGGACAATCCTTCCGGCAATTCCAGCTTATATGCCACTTCGCCTCTACATTCAAGAATTTTGTAGGGGCCTATAAATCGGGGTGCTAACTTTCCTTTAACACCAAACCTCTTGATTCCACGAAGTGGGGACACACGGAGATATGCTCGGTCTCCCACTTCGTATGTCACCTCCTTGCGTTTGCTATCAGCATAGCTCTTCTGTCTGGACTGGGCTATCTTGAGTCGGTCACGAATCAGCTTGACCTTCTCTTCAGAATCTCGGATAAGATCGGGACCAAAAAGTTTTCGGTCACCAACACCATCCCACATCAATGGTGTTCTGCACCTCCTTCCGTATAGAGCTTCGAAAGGGGCCATCTTCAGACTGGTCTGATAACTGTTGTTGTATGAGAACTCTACATAAGGTAAGTTATCGTCCCAACTAGACCCATAGTCTAGCGCACAAGCTCTCAACATGTCCTCCAGAATCTGGTTGACTCTCTCGGTATGTCCATCTGTCTGTGGATGAAAAGATGTACTGAACTCCAGCCTTGTACCCAAAGTTTCATGTAGCTGATGCCAAAACTTTGAGGTAAATTGTGTTCCTCTATCTGACACGATACTCCTCGGAACTCCATGCAGACATACGATCCTGGTCATATATATCTTGGCTAACTTAGCACTGGTATAGGTGGTCTTCACTGGAATAAAATGAGCCACCTTGGTCAAGCGATCGACCACTACCCAGATGGAATCATAACCTGAACGGGTCCTGGGTAATCCTGTGATGAAGTCCATACCAAGCTTCTCCCATTTCCACTCGGGTATCGGCAAAGGTTGAAGTAACCCTGCTGGTTTCTGATGTTCTGCCTTTACTCGTTGACAAACATCACATGCCGCGACATGCTCGGCAATATCCTTCTTCATACCTGTCCACCAGAAACTTTCCTTCAAGTCCAGATACATCTTGGTGTTGCCTGGGTGTATCGAGTATGGCGAATCATGGGCTTCTTGAAGTATCAACTTCCTGAGTTCTGGGTCATTAGGCACATAGATACGGTCCTCAAACCATAGGGTTCCGTGTTCATCCTCACGAAAGCCTTTAGCTTTCCCATCCTTCATTCTCTGCTTTATCTCAGCTATTTCCTTGTCCGACTTCTGGGCTTCACGAATTCTTTCGGTCAAAGTGGACTGAATCTCCAGTGTGGCAACATACCCTCTTGGAACTATCTCCAATTTGAGCTCTCTGAGATCGTCGGCTAACTCCTGGGGTAATCCTCCCGCTATGAGTGTGTTCACATAACTCTTACGGCTCAAAGCATCTGCTACAACGTTTGCCTTTCCTGGATGATAGTGCAATCTCATGTCATAGTCCTTGATCAACTCTAGCCATCTCCTCTGTCTGAGGTTCAACTCCTTCTGCGTGAAGATGTACTTCAGGCTCTTGTGATCAGTGTAAATATCACAACTATTTCCGATAAGGAAATGTCTCCAGGTCTTGAGTGCGTGCACTACGGCTGCTAACTCCAAATCATGGGTGGCATAGTTCAACTCATGAGGCCGTAGCTGTCTGGATGCATATGCTACAACTTTCCCCTCCTGCATGAGCACTCCTCCAAGTCCTTGGCGTGAAGCATCACAATAAACCTGGAAGTCCTCCCGAATGTTCGGCAAAATCAACACTGGGGCTGTGACCAAACGTTTCTTCAACTCCTGGAAACTGGCCTCACATTCCTTGGTCCAAATATACTTAGACTCTTTCTTCAATAACTCCATCATAGGCTTGGCTATCTTCGAGAAGTTCTCGATAAACCTCCGATAATATCCGGCAAGTCCGAGGAAACTGCGGATCTCCTTAACTGAGGTGGGTGACTTCCACTCGGTGACTGCTGCAACCTTAGCGGGATCCACCGCTATTCCATCTCCAGAAATAATGTGTCCAAGAAATCCGACTTCCTTCAACCAAAATTCACACTTGCTGAACTTGGCATATAACTGATGCTCTCTAAGCTTCTCCAGAACTAAACGCAAGTGTTCCTTGTGTTCTTCCTCGCTCTTGGAGAATATCAATATATCATCGATGAACACCACGACAAACTTGTCCAGATGTTCCATAAATACCTTGTTCATCATACTCATGAAATAGGCAGGAGCATTAGTCAAACCAAAGGACATGACTGTATACTCATATAGGCCATACCTTGTGGTGAAGGCTGTTTTGGGTATATCCTGTTCACGAATTTTCAATTGATGATACCCTGACCGAAGATCGATCTTGGAGAACACTTTGGCTCCCACTAGCTGATCAAACAAGTCGTTAATCATCAGCAGAGGGTACTTGTTCTTGATAGTCACCTCGTTCAATGCACGATAATCGACTACCATTCTCAAGGTTTTATCCTTCTTTTCTACCAAAAGAACTGGGGCTCCCCAAGGTGAAGAACTTGGGCGAATATACCCTTTGTCCAATAACTCCTTAATCTGCTTCTTGATTTCTTCTAAATCATTTACGGGCATCCGATAGGGTCTCTTGGATATTGGGGCTGTCCCTGGCAATAACTCAATCAGGAATTCAATCTCTCTATCCGGTGGGATGCCCGGTAATTCCTCCGGGAATACATCTGGGAAGTCTTGTACTACCGGCACTTCCTCCTGAACAACTCCTGTGAGGGAATTCACCCGAGTACTCTTCGGGGTGTGTCGGGATACATACTTAATCCTCTTCTGCTCTGGGGTGGTGAGCAAAATAGACTTGTTGGGACAGTCAAGGTTCCCTTCATACTTGGTCATCCAATCCATGCCTAGGATTACATCCAATCCTTGAGACTCTAAGACGATGAGGTCGGTGGGGAATACATGGTTTCCAATGTTGAGGTTCAATGCGTGGCATCCTATCCCTGCCGTCATCATACCTCCTGGGGAACTGACCTTAATGGGCTGACTAAGGGTTCTAGTGGGCAAACCGTATTTCTCCACAACTACCCTTGATATGAATGAATGAGTTGCACCAGAATCAAAAAGTACCAACACTGGACGTGAATGTAACAAAAACTTACCAACCACAGTCTCGGGCTGATCATAGACTTCCTCCACATCAATGTGGTTCACCTGAGCACGGGGAAAAGGATTGGGCTTCTTCACTCCAGAGTTTCCGTTGCCATTTCCACCTCCATTTCCATGGCCATTGCTTGGGTTAGCATCAGGACACTTGTTGGCATAATGTCCAGTCTGTTTGCACTTGAAACAGGTGACGGTGCTCAGATCCCTCATTACTGGAGCAGAACGATGCTGAGTACCATTTCCTCCATTGCCGTTCTTGGAGTTGCCATTGTTGGGACGATTATTCCCATTTCCTCCATGGTTATGTCCTCCATGGTTATGCACGGCATGAGTGTGTCCTCCATACTTACCGGTCCCTGTTCCGGTATTCCCTGAGTATGGGGAATAGCGGGGCTTCTGCTGAGCTCCAGAGTAAGACTTCCCCTGTCCATATTTCCTCTTGCGGCTCTCAATTTGCTGCTGCTTACCCTGTAAGATGAGGGCCTTGTCTACCAGCTCCTGGTAGTTGTTGAAAGTAGCCACAATCAGCTGCATGCTCAACTCATCGTTGAGTCCCTCCAGGAACTTCTCCTGCTTGGCTGCATCATTCGCCACATCTCCTGGTGCATAACGGGCCAACATGCTGAATTCATCCACATACTGGGCCACAGAGCGGTTCCCCTGGCGTAAGTTGCGAAACTCACGCTTCTTCAGACTCATGGCTCCAGCTGAGACATGAGCGGTGCGGAAAGCCTGCTTGAACTGCTCCCAAGTCACACCGGCAATGGGGTACGTGGTGGTGTAGTTCTCCCACCATGAAGCTGCTGGGCCTTCAAGTTGATGTGCGGCAAAACGCACTTTCTCAGCCTCAGTGCATCCCACGGTGATAAGTTCCCTCTCCATCTTGCGGAGCCAGTCATCTGCCACAATGGGCTCAGTGCTGCTGGAGAAGGTCGGTGGGTTCAGCCTCAGAAAACGGGTGAGGTTATTGGCCTGGGGTGGAGGGTTGTTGTTGTTGTTGTTGGCCTGATTCTGAATCAACAGCTGCATCAAGGTATTCTACTGCTGGATGAGTTGGGCGAGTTCCGGGGGAAAGTTGGTGCTGGGGTCACGTCTCAGAGGCATCTGGTGTTTTCAGAGTGATGAGAAATAGAATAGAACAAGGGTCTAAAGAGAAATTCACTACCCATATGCAATGCAACAAACATTAACACACCAAACACTCATTTATTATTCAACTCAAAAGGTTCACACTCGAGATACAAGTCTCCTGACAAACGAAACATCGACCTACGATTTAACATGAAAAAAAATAAAGATACATGGTGGTCATGTCTAAAGTTCTCCTCAAAACTCCATGGTGGTGCGTCCTCCTCCGGTGGTGCTCTCCTCATAGTCGTCCTCGTTGCTGATCAAGGGGGCATCATCACCTTCAGGGTGAAGGTTTTCTCCCATGTCCAGTTGCTCCTCCAGATTTGCAACGAGAGTCTTCAGGTTCTTGATCCTCTCTAAGAAGTCCTTCACTCCATCTTCGTGCTCGTAGTGGGCTTCTCGTGCTGCATCTTCGAGTTCAAGTTCACGGGTCTTCAGCTGCTTGATCATCTTCGTGTCCTTGCGTACACGGAGCTCCAGAGTCCTGATGTGTGTCTCCAATGTTTCGACATAAGCACGAACGGGGTCTTCAGTCATGGTGTTTATGATTTCTCCGTCTGCACCTCTGCGGCAGACCATGCTGAGTCCCGGCGAAATGGGACAGCCTCTGTATTCCTCCTGGATACGTCCGAGGGCACGGTGAATCGCCATGTTCCTTCCGAGAATCCAGCTCGGTGCTACAAACTTGAAATTGATGGGCTCTCTGCGACTTCCGAATGTCTTTCCGGGGATATGCACCTCGATCCTATACCGAGAGTCTGCTGCAAAAGACATGATAGCAGTCCTGGTGATGTTTGGCAGAGCAATCCTTACGTCCTTGGTGATCTGTACCAGCTCTTTGCCGAAGGGCATGGTTGCGACCAGCTGGCAAAACTCCGTGAACAAAACTGGGTGGAAGGTGGCCATCTAAAAATGTTGGAAAAATCGGAGAGAAGTCAGAAATGAGCAGAAGAGAATATAGGAAATTTTAGAGACATAAGAAAAATGGTTTTCTTCCTAAGGCTTTCCCAATCCTAGAGGTTACGTCCTACGGTCAGCGTGTGCTCTGATACCATATCTGTAGCGACCCGACCCGAAACGGTCGAATCTCCGGTGTTTCCGTACCATCCCAAGATCATGCTGGTACACACACGGTACATCAATGTATATATCAAGAGTTCAATCACAACTGCTTTATTAATCGAAATCTCATATCGAGTCCTTTATTACAATAAGGATTACAATAAAGTGGCTGAAGGCCAACTCATGAGATAAACTAATCAAAATCTTGCGGAAGCTTCAAAGGTAGTTGAGTCCATCTGACTCCAAGGGCATCTCACCGAGCGTAGAGCGTATCCTCACTTCTGGTCGGAAAAGTACTCTGCAACATGATACGTTGCAGCCGTGTAGGTCAGCATATTGAATATGCTGGCAAGTCACAAAAGAGAGGGGATGAAAATATCAACTATACTACATGCATATATGGCAGGTGGGGCTGTAAGTTTAAGTTTAGCGTAAAGCAAATTTTTCCTACAACAAGAGAGGGGCAAAGCGAAAATTATTACTACAATGTTGGTTGTTTAATGAGAAGGTTCCACCAACCATTTCTCATACCCAAGTTATCAATATAACCCACATCATTAATATTATTTGTGTTGAGACTGGCTGATAGTATCATCTCCGGTGCTCATGTTGTCCATAACCGGGGACACGGCTAATCGATTAGTTTGACACTCTGCAGAGGTTTGTACTCTTTACCCGCAAGAATCGATCCCTCCAGTTGTGTCCTCGCACTGCCTGGTGTTTGAGAACGAGATGATCGAAACATGGTCTTCCAGAGCGATCCTCCGATAGTTAAGTCAGTGCCCATCCAATCCTACCGTTCTTCTACGTCTCGTAGCACTGACCTACCAGAGTCACGACTAGGGTCAACCAAGCCAGAGCCCATATTGACTTGCGGTTGCACACGTAAGCTTTCCGGCCTTGAAGTATCCATCCATCTCTTTGAGCCTGGGTGGCATTCTGTTGGGATGATCACAGGTAGATACCAGGATTCCCGGGCATAACCATGATAGATATCAGGCTGCCAGATGCATGTCCAATCCACCCAGAGGTATGTTGGAAACTTGTAGTCTTGAAGTCTTGATCATCATGTAGGTCTTGAAATAATTTATCTCACAACTCTCTCATGAATCACACAATCAACCCCGTCTACTAAAAGCATAGCAAAATAAAATAACGTCCCAGTCCAAAGTAGCAAGGGAATTGGGGTGCCTACCACATGATACTACTCAAGTAACCAAGTTTCCAAGTACCTACTTTGCATGCAATGGGTGGAAGATTGAACTAATGCAATTTTAAAACATAGGTAATAACATGATCAACGTGAACTTGCCTTGCTGACGATCTTCGTACTCGAGTGACTCTAGATAACAAGCCTCGCACTCCGGATGATCTAACGAATCAAACAATTACACAATCAGCATAACCATAACACAACTTACACTAACAGCAAGGTAAACTAATAATACTAAAACAATCAATAGCACAATCAAAAGAAAAGAAAACCAAAACAAATAAAAAGCCTCTCAAATTTTGTGGCAAAGCTTCTACTAAAACAAAACAAGACAAGAATTGTTTTCAGCAACTAATATATAAATAACAGAAAGGAAAAGTAAAATTTTATTAGAAAACAGAAAGTATTTCACCATAAATCTTTTATGCAAAAAGAACTACTATAAACCTATTATAAAACACCACATAAAGTGGAAACAATGTTTTCCTACTAAAACAATGAACAAAACAATAAAAATATATTTTCATTAATAGAAAATAAATCACCTAATGATAAACAACAGAAACTAAAAGACTTATAATAGAAAGTTAAAAGAAAACAGAATCAAAATCAAAACTAAAACAAAGTAAATCAAATTAACCCTAAAAGAAACTAAACAGAAACTGTTTTGTTAAAAACCCTAATTTAAAATATACTAAAAATTCCCAAATTGAACAGGGTGATAAAACTAACTAATACAAAACAGTAGAAAAAAGAATTACCGAAAAATATATTTTTAAACTCAAGATATTCAGATTCTAGTGATTTGAGAAAATTCAAAAGAATTCAAATTTAAAAGTCCAGAATTTGAAATATAAAGTTACTGGCATAAACTACATAAAACTTGTGAACTACTGCAAAAAGAATCACTCAAAAAGAGAAAACAGATAAAAAGTTATTAAGGTTTTAAAAACAGAACTATTCTGTTTTCTAAAACAGAAACAGAGAAAAAAAAAAACTTAACTAACGAACGGCTACGTGTCATGCTGTGATTGGCCGAAGCGTGCGCGTGCGGGAGCTAACGAGTGAACGTTCACTAATTAAAAAAAACGGTTCGGGTTTTTAGATCGATCTAATCTGGGTCGTGGGATTTAGATCCTACGGCTACAGAGAGGAAGGGGGTGCTCACAGAGAGAGTCGTCGGGGCTCCGGCGAGTCGACGGCGGGGCAGAGCTCGGTGGCGCTCGAGGAAGAGGCTCCGGTGGTCGGGGACGGCGTCCGAGGGGTCCAGTCGATGGCGGCGTACCTCCGGCGTCCGTTGGTGGCCTCGGCGGGGCTTGGGGGTGACCGGGGTGAGCGCGGCGAGCTCAAGGAGCTTCGGCTCTTGGCCGAACTCCGGTGAGGCGTTGCGGTGGCGTGGAGGCGTGGGAGGAGAGGTTTAGGGGGAAAACGGGGTGCGGGTGGGGGCTCCGGTATTTATAGGGCCTCGGGGTGGTCGGGGAAGGAAGGGAGAGAGAGATCGGCAGCGGATCCGATCTCGCCGGCGAGGAAAGGAAAGGGGAGGGAGGAAGGAAAGTGGTGACCAACGGGGGTCGGGATCGGCGGTGGGGCCGGGGCGTCAGTGGGTGAAACGAGGCGGCGGGGCAATCGGTGGCCGATCCGAAAGATCTTCGGATCTGATCCGGAGTGGATCGGGCCGCCACTATTCCTATTGGGCCTCGGATACGATTCCGTTTTTAAAACATTTTCCTAATATTCAAAAACAGGAAAGGAAAACTATGAAAAGGAAAATGAATATAGGTTCAAATATAGAGGTATTATATACCAAAATTCTCAGAAAAATAAATTCCATCTGATGGACATTTCTCCACGGCCAAAATAAAATATTTTAAAAAATATATATTTTCAGAAAAGCCTAAATTGTTTTATTTCATTTTGCAAATAATTTTCAAATAAACCCCTGGTCTTTTATGGTTCAAAAATTTCACAAAATACCTCTGGTTTTGGAGGGTCATGTTCCTCCTCTCACTTTTCATAATTCCCAGAGATTTGCAAAAATCTTGAAAAGGAAAAATGCAAAAGAAAAAGAATGGCTTTCAACAATTCAAATAGGAGACTCCAAGTTTTCATTTCACTCACACATATAATTTCAAACAATATGATGATGCATAGCTATATTTCATAACATTCCAAAATGAAATTTTTGGGATGTTACATCATAACATTGGAAAGAGTCAATATAAGAGCTTGTAAAGCAAATCCACATACTCAATCATCTTTTAGTCTTTCGTAATTGCTAACACTCACGCGGTACCTATGAGGTCAAAGCTTCAATTGGACACAGAGAAAGATAGGGGCTTATAGTTTTGCCTCCCAACTATTTACCCCAAGGGTAATGTCAACAGAAATAACTCATGATCACCCACATCCGAGTGGATATATGTGTCTAGATCATTCTCCAACACATGACGCTTGCCAAGAGAGAAAGGTGAAATAGAGGAAGTGGTGAAGATCACCACGACTCTTGCATAAAGGTAAGTACTAGAAAGTAAAAGTAACAGATAGGCCCTTCGCAGAGGGAAGCAGAGGTTGTCATGCGCTTTTATAGTTGGATGCGCAATCCCTTAATGCAAAAGAACGTCACTTTATATTGCCGCTTGTGATAAAGAACTTTATTATGCAGTCTGTCGCTTTTATTTCTTAAATATCACAAGTTCGTATAAAGTTTATTTTCCTCACACTAATAGATCATACATATTTAGAGAGCAATTTTTATTGCTTGCACCGATGAAAACTTACTTGAAGGATCGTACTCAATCCATAGGTTGGTATGGTGGACTCTCATGGCAAAACTGGGTTAAGGGTGTTTGAATGCACAAGTAGTATCTCTACTTGGTGCGGAAGTTTTGGCTGATATGGGGTGGAAGCAAGCGTCACATGTTAAAGGATCTATAACCATATAACTTCTATTCGGAAATAAGCAAACATAACCCATTATGTTGTCTTCCTTGTCCAACATCAACTTCTTAGCATATAATATTTTAATGAGTGTTCAGAATCATAAAAGATGTCCAAGATAATATATTTATATGTGAACCTGTCTTTCTTTATTACTTCCTTTTAATTGCAACAATGACCAATCGCTATGTTTGTCAACTCACAACAAATTTCAATCGGCATACTTCTTATATGTGAAGTCATCACTCCCCATAAGATCATCATATATACTCTTTGCTTTTATTTTATACTTCTTTCTATTTCTTTTTCTCAAGATCATAGCAAGCAAGCAAAGCCCTCAACTCAAAACTACTTTTTATTATATAACTCTCGGACTCGCTTACATAGGGGGAACATAAAACAAAACTCAAAACTAGATCACACTAAAAACTTTACTCTACTAGATCAAGATATAACCAAAAGGATCGAACTAAGAAAAATGATAAAAGTAAAAGATGTGATGGTGATACGATACCGGGGCACCTCCCCCAAGCTTGGCACAATCCAAGGGGAGTGCCCATACCCATGTGTTTAGTTGTCTTTCTTCGCTGGTGGTGATGTTATATTCTTGGCGATGATGCCCCTCAGAATGCGATTCTCTTCCTCAAGCTTGTTATTTTGCTGTCTAAGATCCATTATTTCCTTGCGAAGTTTTCCAGTGATGGTTAGAGCTCCCATCACCCATGGATGTTTCATTGCTGCGGGGGAAGAAGCAACACTCTTTTTCATAAGTAAGAAATTTAGCATTGGGAGGGATGACCGAATTCGGAATTGCTGAGCTCTGAAGTTCCTCCAACATAGCTCCAGGTTGTAGACGAGAGGTAACTTCTTGGTCTTCCTCCATGGCATCCACCCTTTTCAAGTCGGCCTCCATCTCTTCCTCTGTGGCCTGCCCGAAGTGGTTGGCTTCGCTATATACTCCGGGCTCCGGTGTCAGGTGAGAGGCACGGCTCTCCCCGACCGACTCTTGCGAAGACATCTTGCTCTAAATCTGCTGCAGAAACAACTCAAAACGAAAACAGGAAGTATTGTCGTGATACGAAGGTCCAAACCTTCGGGAGATTATAATGAATTTTTACCGACCTAAAGGAGTATACCACAAGAAAACGGAGTCCGGATGGTACACGGGGTGGCCACAAGCCACAGGGGCGTGCCCAGGGGGGTAGGGCGCGCCCCCCTAGCTTGTCGCCTCCTCGTGCACTCTTCGGACTACTTTAAATTTTCCTAATTTTTTAAATATTCCAAAACGGAGAAAAATTTCTATTGGAAAAGTTTTGGAGTCGGTTTGCTTACCGTACCACATACATATTCCTTTTCGGAGTCTGAAACATTCTGGTAGGTCTCCCTAATGTACTCCTCCGGAGTTATGGTATTGATAATATTGGTTTCAACATTTATGGGAGTACCAGAGATATAATGTTTGATTCTTTGCCCATTTACCACCTTCGCATTTGTGCCTTCGGTGTTGTTGATCTTGATGGCACCGGAACAATATACTTCCTCGATAATGTAAGGCCCTTCCCATTTAGAGAGAAGTTTTCCTGCAAAAAATCTTAAACGAGAATTGTATAGCAAGACATGGTCACCTACATTGAATTCACGCTTTTGTATCCTTTTATCATGCCATCTCTTAACCTTTTCTTTAAACAACTTGGCATTCTCATAGGCCTGGGTTCTCCATTCATCAAGTGAGCTAATGTCAAATAATCTCTTCTCACCAGCAAGTTTGAAATCATAGTTGAGTTCTTTAATTGCCCAATAAGCTTTATGTTCTAGTTCTAGAGGTAAGTGACATGCTTTACCATAAACCATTTTATACGGAGACATACCCATAGGGTTTTTGTAAGCAGTTCTATAAGCCCATAATGCATCATCCAGTTTCTTGGACCAATTCTTTCTAGATCTATTAACAGCCTTTTGCAAGATCAATTTAATTTCTCTATTGCTTAATTCTACTTGAACACTAGACTGAGGATGATAAGGAGATGCAATTCTATGATTAACATCATACTTAGCAAGCAATTTACGGAAAGCACCATGAATAAAGTGTGAACCACCATCAGTCATTAAATATCTAGGAACTCCAAATCTAGGGAAAATAACTTCTTTAAGCATTTTAATAGAAGTATTATGATCGGCACTACTAGTTGGAATAGCTTCTACCCACTTAGTAACATAATCAACAGCAACTAGAATATGAGTATACCCGTTGGACTTTGGAAAAGGTCCCATATAATCAAAACCCAAACATCAAATGGTTCAATAACAAGTGAGTAATTCATAGGCATTTCCTGACGTCTACTAATATTACCAATTCTTTGACATTCATCACAAGACAAGACAAACTTACGAGCATCCTTGAAGAGAGTAGGCCAATAAAAACCAGATTGTAATACCTTGTGTGCAGTTCTATCTCCAGCGTGGTGTCCTCTGTAGGCCTCGGAGTGACACTTGTGTAGGATCTATTCCTGTTCATGCTCAGGTACACAACGTCTAATAACACCATCTACTCCTTCTTTATAAAGGTGTGGATCATCCCAAAAGTAATGTCTTAAATCATAGAAGAACTTTTTCTTTTGTTGGTATGTGAAACTAGGCGGTATAAATTTAGCAACAATGTAATTAGCATAATCAGCATACCATGGAGCATTACGTGAAGCATTTATGACAGCTAATTGTTCATCAGGAAAGCTATCATCAATAGGTAGTGGGTCATCAAGAACATTTTCTAACCTAGACAAGTTGTCTGCTACAGGGTTCTCAACTCCCTTTCTATCAATAATATGCAAATCAAATTCTTGTAGCAAAAGAACCCATCTAATAAGTCTAGGTTTAGCATCTTTATTTTCCATAAGATATTTAATAGCAGCATGATCAGTGTGAACAGTTACTTTGGAATCAACAATATAAGGTCTAAAGTTATCACAAGCAAACACAACTGCTAAAAATTCCTTTTCAGTGGTAGCATAGTTTCTTTGAGCACTGTCTAGAGTTTTACTAGCATAATGGATAACATTTAATTTCTTATCAACTCTTTGTCCTAGAACAGCACCAACGGCATAATCACTAGCATCACACATAATTTCAAAGGGTAGGTTCCAATCAGGTGGTTGAACAACAGGTGCAGAAATCAAGGCATTCTTAAGGATTTAAAATGCTTCTACACAATCATCATCAAAAACAAAAGGAATATCTTTTTGCAGGAGATTAGTGAGAGGCCGAGAAATTTTAGAGAAGTCTTTAATAAACCTCCTATAGAAACCAGCATGACCAAGGAAACTTCATATACCTCCGATATCCGTAGGACACGGCATTTTTTCAATAGCATCAACTTTAGCTTTATCAACTTCAATACCTCTTTCGGAGATTTTGTGTCCCAAGACAATACCCTCATTAACCATAAAGTGGCACTTATCCCAATTCAAGACAAGATTAGTTTCTTAACATCTCTGCAAAACTCGATCAAGGTTGCTCAAGAAATCATCAAAGGAAGTTCCGTAAACGGAGAAATCATCCATGAAAACCTCAACAATCTTTTCACAAAAGTCAGAGAATATAGCAGTCATACATCTTTGAAAGGTGGCAGGTGCATTGCATAAACCAAAAGGCATACGTCTATAAGCAAAGGTACCGAAAGGACAAGTAAAAGTGGTCTTCTCTTGGTCCTCTTTTGACACAGGTATTTGAGAGAAGCCAGAATAACCATCTAGAAAGCAAAAGTGTGTGTGTTTGGATAGTCTTTCTAGCATTTGATCAATAAAAGGTAGAGGGTAATGATCTTTCCTAGTAGCTTTATTTAATTTCCTAAAATCAATTACCATTCTATATCCTGTAACAATTCTTTGCGGGGTCAATTCATTTTTATCATTAGGAACAACGGTAATACCTCCCTTCTTAGGGACACAATGAACGAGACTAACCCATCTACTATCAGCAATAGGATAAATTATACCTGCCTCCAGAAGCTTTAATATTTCATTTCTTACCACTTCTTTCATTTTAGGATTTAACCGTCGTTGGTGATCAACAACTGGTTTAGCATCCGGCTCCATATTAATTTTATGCTGACATAGAGTGGGACTAATGCCCTTAAGATCATCAAGAGTATATCCAATAGCAGCACGATGCTTCTTCAGAGTTTTCAATAATCTCTTTTCTTCATGCTCTGAAAGGTTAGCACTAATAATAACAGGATATAGCTTCTTTTCATCAAGATAGGCATATTTCAGAGTATCCGGTAATTGTTTAAGCTCAAACACAGGATCACCCTTGGGTGGAGGAGGATCCCCAAGTATTTCAACAGGCAGGTTGTGTTTCAAAATAGGATGCTGATCAAAGAAAATCTTATCCATTTCATTCCTTTCATTCATATGCATATCATTTTCATGGTCTAGCAAATATTGTTCTAAGGGATCAGTAGGAGGCACAGCAATAGAAGTAAGACCAATAATTTCATCCTTACTAGGCAATTCTTTATCATGGGGAAATTTAGAGAAATTAAACTCATGGGACACATCCCCAAAACTTACAGTAACAGTTTCTTTCTCACAATCTATCTTAGCATTAACAGTATTCAAGAAAGGTCTACCAAATATAATGGGACAAAAATCATCTTGTGGGGAACCAAGAACAAGAAAATCAGTAGAATGTTTTATTTTCCCACACAAGACTTCAACATCTCTAACAATCCCAACTGGTGATATAGTATATCTATTAGCAAGCTTAATGGTAACATCAATTTCTTCTAATTCAGCAAGTGCAATATCATTCATTATTTCTTGATATAAGGTAAAGGGAATTGCACTCACACTAGCACCCACATCACATAAGCCATGATAACAATGATCTCCTATTTTAATAGAAACAACAGGCATGCCAACAATAGGTCTATGTTTATCTTTAGTATCAGGTCTAGCAATTCTAGCAGCTTCATCATAGAAATGAATAACATGCCCATCAATATTATCAACCAAGAGATCTTTAACCATAGCAATACTAGGTTCAACTTTGATTTGTTCAGGGGGTGTAGGTGTTCTAACATAGCTCTTATGAACCACAGTTGAAGCTTTAGCATGTTCCTTTATTCTAACAGGGAAAGGTGGTTTCTCAATATAAGCAGCAGGAATAACAGGATCAACATTATAAATAATAGTTTCTTCTTCAACTTTAATAGGTTCAACTACTTTCACTTCAATGGGAGGATGATATTTAAACCACTTCTCCTTAGGGAGATCAACATGAGCAGCAAAAGATTCACAGAAAGAAGCTACTATCTCAGAGTCGAGTCCATATTTAGTGCTAAATTCACGAAAAGCATCAGTGTCTATAAAGGATTTAACACAATCAAACTTAAGGTTTATACCTGACTCCTTACCTTCGTCGAGTTCCCAATCTTCAGAGTTGCGTTTAGTTCTTTCCAATAAGTCCCATTTGAATTCAATATCTTTCTTCATAATGGAACCGGTACAAGAAGTATCGAGCATGGATTGATCATTACGAGAAAGCCGAGCATAAAAATTCTGAATAATAATTTCTCTTGAGAGCTCATGATTGGGGCATGAATATAACATTGACTTAAGCCTCCCCCAAGCTTGAGCGATACTTTCTCCTTCATGAGGCCAAAAATTATAAATATAATTCCGATCACGATGAACCAGATGCATAGGATAAAACTTCTGATGAAATTCCAATTTCAATCGGTTGTAGTTCCATGATCCAATATCATCACATAGCCTATACCATGTCAATGCCTTCTCCTTCAAAGATAAAGGAAATACCTTCTTCTTGACATCATCCTCGGTCAAACCTGCAAGCTTAAATAATCCACAAACTTCATCCACATAGATTAGATGCAAATCAGGATGTAGTGTTCCATCTCCTCCATAAGGATTAGCTAGCAGTTTCTCTATCATACCCGAAGGAATTTCATAATAAATATTTTCAGTAGGTTCAGTAGGTCGAGGAGCAACTCTTTATGCTTCCGGTCGAGGTGAAGATACCCCGAACAAGCCCCTCAAAGGATTATTTTCCATAGTAACCAGTGACAGTAAATTTCAGTACACTATATAAATTTTTCCTTACCAAATTCCACTCACCAAAGGCGCTTCACTCCCCGGCAACGGCACCAGAAAAGAGTCTTGATGACCCACAAGTATAGGTGATCTATCGTAGTCCTTTTGATAAGTAAGAGTGTCGAACCCAACGAGGAGCAGAAGGAAATGACAAGCGGTTTTTAGTAAGGTATTCTCTGTAAGCACTAAAATTATCGGTAACAGATAGTTTTGTGATAAGATAATTCGTGACGGGTAACAAGTAAAAAATGTAGCAAAGGTGCAGCAAGGTGGCCCAATCCTTTTTGTAGCAAAGGACAAGCCTGGACAAACTTTTATATAAAGCAAAGCGCTCCCGAGGACACATGGGAATTTCTGTCAAGATAGTTTTCATCATGCTCATATGATTCGCGTCCGTTACTTTGATAATTTGATATGTGGGTGGACCGGTGCTTGGGTGCTGCCCTTACTTGGACAAGCCTCCCACTTATGATTAACCTCTCTCGCAAGCATCCGCAACTACGAAAGAATAATTAAGATAAATCTAACCATAGCATGAAACATATGGATCCAAATCAGCCCCTTACGAAGCAACGCATAAACTAGGGTTTAAGCTTCTGTCACTCTAGCAACCCATCATCTACTTATTACTTCCCAATGCCTTCCCCTAGGACCAAATAATGGTGAAGTGTCATGTAGTCGACGTTCACATAATACCACTAGAGGAGAGACAACATACATCTCATCAAAATATCGAACGAATAACAAATTCACATGATTACTTATAACAAGACTTATCCCATGTCCTCAGGAACAAACGTAACTACTCACAAAGCATATTAATGTTCATAATCAGAGGAGTATTAATTATCATTAAGGATCTAAACATATGATCTTCCACCAAGTAAACCAACTAGCATCAACTACAAGGAGTAATCAACACTACTAGCAACCCACAGGTACCAATCTGAGGTTTTGAGACAAAGATCGGGTACAAGAGATGAACTAGGGTTTGGAGAGGAGATGGTGCTGGTGAAGATGTTGATGGAGATTGACCCCCTCTCGATGAGAGGATCGTTGGTGATGACGATAGCTTCGATTTCCCCCTCCGGGAGGGAAGTTTCCCCGGCAGAACAGCTCCGCCGGAGCCCTAGATTGCTTCTGCCCAGGTTCCGCCTCGAGACGGCGGCGCTTCGTCCCAAAAGCTCTCTTATGATTTTTTTTTCAGGTCAAAACCCTCCATATAGAAAAAGATGGGCACCAGAGGGCTCCAGGGGGCCCACAAGCCACAGGGGCGCGCCCTGGGGGGTAGGGCGCGCCCCCCAGGCTTGTGGCCTCCTGGTGGCTCCCCTCTAGTATTTCTTTCGCTCAATATTTTTTATATATTCCAAAATAATTCTTCATAACTTTTAAGGACTTTTGGAGTTGTGCAGAATAGGTCTCTCATATTTGCTCCTTTTCCAGTCCAGAATTCCAGCTGCCGGCATTCTCCCTCTTCATGTAAACCTTGTAAAATAAGAGAGAAAAGGCATAAGTATTGTACCATAATGTGTAATAACAGCCCATAATGCAATAAATATCAATATAAAAGCATGATGCAAAATGGACGTATCAGTCCCCCTTACCCAAGGTCTGCTAGTTATGACATCGACACCCGTGGCCATAGCCGGTGCCGAAGGCTTGCACACCGTTGGATGAAGGAGCCGGATCAGGAGGCAACTGACTCAACTCCTACAGGATCTCCTCCCTCTTGTCAGGAGAAAGCGACTTGAATACGGCGCAAACTTGAAGTTCGACATCCACACGTCCTCCATGTTGTGGCAGGCAGGAGGAGGAGACGGGGCCAGACGAGGCTGCATCACCCGCCGACACATCTCCTTGATAAGTCTCCAATGTATCTATAATTTTTTATTGTTCCATGCTGACATATTATCATTCTAGGATACTTTTTGAGTAATAATTTAACAATTTATATTATTTTTGAGCACTAACCTATTGACCCAGTGCCCAGTGTCAGTTCCTATTTTCTGCGTGTTTTTACTTTTTAGGTTTACAATACCAAACGAAGTCCAATTGCCCCGAAACTTTTTTATGATTTTTTCTGGACCAAAAGAAGACCTGGAAGTTTCGGGAGAAGACCGTAGGCTGCACGAGGGAGGCACAAGACAACAGGGCGCGCCGAGGGGGGGTGGTCGCGCCTTGATGGCTTGTCCCTCCCTGGCGGACCTCCTGACCCCGTTCTCTAGCCTATAAATTCACATATATTTCAAAAACCCTAGAGGGCATCCCGAAACTCTTTTTCCGCCGCCGCAAGTCTCTGTTCCGAAGGGATCCCTTCTGGAGCTCCGTTCCGGCACCCTACCGGAGGAGGGATCAATCATGGAGGGCCTCTTGGTCAACCTTGCTGCCCTCATGATGATGTGTGAGTAGCTCACCACAGACCTAAGGGACCATAGTTAGTACCTAGATGTCTCTCTCTCTCTCTCTCTCTCGATCTCGATCTCGATCTTCAATACAATGATCATCGCATCTTCGCTTTGATCTATCCAATGTAATTCTTTTGTACGGTGTCTTTGTTGGGATCCGATGAATTGTGGGTTTATGTTCAGATTATTCATGAAAAGTATTCGAGTCACCTACTATATATATTATGATTCTTAAGTGCATGATCATTATAGCTTCGTAATTCTTTCCGATCTATTGAAATAGTTTGGCCAACTAGATTTATATTTCTTTAGTGAGAGGGGTGTGTTGTAGTGGGTTCAATCTGGCGGTGCTCTATATCCCAATGACAAAAGGGGACAAGACACGTCTTTGTATTGTTGCCACTAAGGATAAAACGATGGGGTTAGTTCATATTATATGAATTCTCTTTGTCTATATCATGTCAATGTTCTCCAAGCATTACTCTGTTTTACTTAATACTCTAGATGCATGCTGGATATCGGTTGATGGGTGGAATAATAGTAATAGGTGCAGGCAGGAGTCGGCCTATTTGCTTATGGACGTGATGCCTATATACACATGATCATTGTCGTGAATATTGCATAACTATGCGCTTTTCTATCAATTGCCCAACAGTAATTTGTTTACCCACCGTATGCTTACTTTCATGAGAGATGCCGCTAGGGAAAACTATGGCCCCCGGGTCTATTCACCTATATATTTATAAACGCTACAATACCTTGCTACCATTTTTTTTATTGTTTGCATTTTACAATTATCAACACACTTCACTTGCTTGCAAATAACGAGATCAAGGGGATTGACAACCCTCTTGCCTGCGTTGGGTGCAAGTTGTTTGCTCTTTTGTGTGCAACCATTGAAGACGGTTGTGGATTGATATTCCTATTGGTTTGATAAACCTTGGTTTCATAACTGAGGGAAATTCTTACTCGTATTGTGCTGCAATTACCCGTTCCTCTTCACGGAAAACCCAACGCAGATCATAAGTATTAGGAAAGATTTCTGGCGCCGTTGCCGGAGAATATCATCACCAACTATCAAGTAACTTCACACACATTATCATTCACTTGTTCTTCTTTTTATTTGCTTTTATATTTAGTTTGCTTCATAAAAATCAAAAATACAAAAATATTTATGTTTGCTTGTTACTAGTTTACTTCCATGCTTACTAGTTTGCTTGTCCATCTTGTTAGTTTGCCCGTTCGGTCACCATGTCTCAAGATACTACTAAGTTGTGTGACTTTACAAATACTAATAACAATTATTTTATTAGTACTCCTATTCCACCGGCCACTAGTGTGGAGGCTTTCGATATGAAGGCTGCTTTGCTGAATCTTGTGATGAAAGATAAATTTTCGGGGAGTCCTAATGAGGATCCCGCTGCTCATCTTAATACTTTTGTTGAACTTTGTGATATACAAAAGAAACAGGATATGGATAATGATGTTGTTAAATTAAAATTATTTCCTTTTTCATTAATAGATAAAGCTAAGGCTTGGTTTTCATCTTTACCACATAATAGTATTGGAACATGCGATAAGTGTAAAGATGCTTTTATTGCCAAGTATTTTCCTCCTGCTAAGATCATCTCCCTTAGAAATCAAATAATGAATTTTAAACAACATGATCAAGAACATGTTGCACAAGCTTGGGAGAGAATGAAATTGATGATTAGAAATTGTCCTACTCATGGATTAAACTTGTGGATGATTATCCAAAATTTCTATGTTGGACTAAACTTTGTGTCTAGAAATCTTCTAGATTCTGTTGCAGGTGGTACCTTTATGGATGTGACCTTAGGAGAGGCCACAAAAATTCTGGACAACATCATGAAAAATTATTCCAAATGGCATACCGAGAGAGCTCCAACTGGTAAGAAGGTAAATTCTGTCGAAGAAATCGCTACTTTGAGTGAAAAAGTGGATGCTCTTATGAATATGGTTGCTAGAAAAAATACTCATGTTGATCCAAATGATACGCCTTTGTCTACTTTGATTGAGCAAAATAATGATGCTATTGATGTGCACTTTATCTCGCGAAACAATTTCAACAACAATGCTTATCGAGGAAATTTCAATGCTAGGCCGTATCCCGGTAACTCCTCTAATAATTATGGCAACTCTTATGGTAATTCTTATGGAAACTCTTCCACAAATTCTAATAGGATTCCCTATGATCTTGAGAACACAATTAAATAATTTATTAGTTCTCAAAAGATTTTTAATACTATGGTAGAAGAAAAGTTGCATACAATTGATACTTTGGCTAAAAACATGGATATAATTGCTCTTGTTGTTGAAACTCTTACAAGTAAAACTTTGCCACCAAAGCATGATTTTAATGAGACTATTAAATATATCCAAATATCTATTAATGAAAGTAAGGAGAGGACCGCTAAGTTGAAAGCTAAGCGGGAATTCTTAGAAAAGGCTCTTCCACCCGGTTTTTACCGGAATCATGATGAAGATCTTAAAATGATTGGTACTTCTCCTATTGAATCTTTATTTAACTCTCTGAATATAAATTATAAGGGGACTGGAGATGAGTCAACTTTAGCTAGTGAGCGTCCCGCTTGCTTGGAGGGTGATGATTTTAATGCTAAAACTAAAAAAAGTGGGTTTGGAGAGGTTAAAACTTTAACTAGTGATGTGCCCACTATCTTGGATTACAAAGACTTTAATTATGAAAGTTTCTCTTTAGTAGAATGTATTTCCTTGTTGCAAACCATTATTAGCTCACCCAATGCTTATGAACAAAATAAGGCTTTCACTAATCATATAGTGGAAGCGATGATAAAAGATTATGATGAGAAACTTGAGCTTGAAGTTTCTATTCCTAGGAAATTGCATGATGAGTGGGAACCTACTATCAAAATAAGGATAAATAAATATGAATGCAATGCCTTGTGTGACCTTGGTGCTAGTGTTTCAACTATACCTAAAACTCTTTGTGATGTGCTTGGTCTCACCAATATTCAAGATTGTTCCCTAAACTTGCATCTTGCGGATTCTACCATTAAAAAACCTTTAGGTAGAATAAATGATGTTCTTATTATTGAAAATAAGAATTATGTTCATATAGACTTCATTGTGCTTGATATTGATTGCAATCCCACTTGTCCAATAATACTTGGAAGACCTTTCTTACGAACTATAGGTGCAATTATTGATATGGAAGAGGGAAACATAAGTTTCCAATTCCCATTAAATTAAGGGATGGAACACCTCCCTAGGAAGAGGATTAAACCACCTTGTGAATAAATCATGAGAGCTACTTATGGGTGGAGTGTCAAAGATGACAATACTTGAAACTATGCATTATGCCTAGCTAGGGGCATAAAACGATAGCGCTTGTTGGGAGGCAACCCAATAGTTATCTTTATTTTTGCTTTTTACTTTCTGTTAGTGTGTGATAACATGATTGTTTCCTCTGTAATGATTGTGTTTCTATGTTTTAATTAGTGTTTGTGCCAAGTAAAGCCTTTGGGATGACTCACAAGATGAGTAGAATTGATATGGTGCAAAAACAGAAACTTTAATGTCCAGTGCAGAATTTCTCTGATTTTACTGGAACGTCTTTTTGATCTGAATTTTTTACACAGTATTTATATAAAAATTCTTGAGGTTTTACTAACTTTTAAGAATTTTTAGAGTTACAAAAGTATAGGTTATTTACAGATCTTTACAGACTGTTCTGTTTTAGATAGATTCTGTTTTTTCTTGCATAGTTTGCTTGTTTTGATGATGCTATGGATTGTATTGGGGGGTATAAGCCATGGAGAAGTTAGAATAAAGTACATATTATGCAATAATGAAATATGAATCAATTTATAACAGTACCTAAAGTATTTGATATGTTGCTTATACTAACGGATCTCACGAAGTTTTGTTGAGTTTTGTGTGATTAAAGTTTTCAAGCTTTGGGTGTTATCACGATGGACGAAGGAATAAGGAGTTGAAAGAGCCTAAGCTTGGGGATGCACAAGGCACCCCAAGGTAATATTCTAGGAATACTCAAGCATCTAAGCTTGGGGATGCCCCGGAAGGCATCCTCTCTTTCGTCTCAATCCATCGGTATGTCACTTGGAGCTATATTTTTATTCGTCGCATGATATGAGTTTTGCTTGGAGCGTCGTTTGTTTTTGTTTTCTTCTAATTTTAGTTTGCCACAATCATCATTTGCTGGACACACCTATTTGAGAGAGACACACCTTCATCATAATTTATTAGAATACTCAATGTGCTTCACTTATATCTTTTGAGCTTAGCAGTTGCTCTGGTACTTCACTTATATATTTTTGAGCATGATGGCATGTAGATTTTATAGAAATAATTGCACTCTCGTTCTTCACTTATATTTGTTTGAGAGTTAATAAATAGTGATGGCAATTTTCATGGGTCATAAGACTAGTCCAAAAATAATAGGTATTGAATGAGTGATAATCAAAACCATCATGTTGCACATATAAGAGAAATTGTGGGTTAATGATATTGATGTGGTAATATGAAAAAGGTGTGAGTGCATCATTGTTGATTCGTAGAAGTATCAGTATTAAGAGGTGTTCATTTCCCATTTGTCTAAATATTAAAAGGCATGGTGAGGATGTGTGAGCATTTCTATTCCTCGTTGAAATCCTAGTGTTGTTTCGGGTCGGAGGCGCGCGATGGTTAACTCCTCCCAACCTCCTCCCTCGTGACATGCGAGTAGTACTTTGATTTGTGTTAAACTAATAAAAATTTGCAAGAAGTATATGAGTTCTTCATGACTAATGTGAAACCATCGACATACGCAATCTCACCACCTCATATTTTGCTAGCCTCTTCGGTACCATGCATTGCCCGTTCTCACCTCGAGGACCGGTGCAAAATTCGCTGGTGCATCCAAACCCCGTGACATGATACGCTCTGTCACACATAAGCCTCATTATATCTTCCTCAAAACAGTCACCATACCTACCTATTATGGCATTTCCATAGTCATTCCGAGATATATTGCCATGCAAATTCCACCGTCACATCATATGACTAGTTCGTTCATCATCATATTGCTTTGCATGATCATATAGACCTGACATAGTATTTGGGGCAAAGCCACCGTTCATCATATTTTTGATACATGTCACGCTAGATCATTGCACATCCTGGTACACTGCTAGAGGCATTCATATCGAGTCATATTGTTTCATAGTTCTTCTTCTTCATATCAAGTTTTCATATTGAGTTGTAAGTAAATAAAAGTGTGATAACCATCATTATTAGAGCATTGTCCCAGTGTGGAAATAAAAATGGGGGAGGCCAAATGAGCCCACCATAAAAAATGAATGAAAAAAATGATGAGAGAAAACGAGAGAAGGGACTTTGCTACTATCTTTTACCACAATTGTGCCTCAAAGTGGCACCTTGTTCTTCATATAGAGAGTTGATACGTCCATTTTGCATCATGATTTCCTACTGTTATTTCCTTTGTTTTGTTGAATAATAATGCCTTGGGGAGTGATTCTAATGCCTTTTCTCTCATAATATGCAAGGTTTACAAAAAGAGGGAGAATACCGACAGCTGGAATTCTGGACCTAAGAAAAGCACGTCAGAGATACCTATTCTGCACAACTCCAATGAAGCTGAAATTTTACGGAGAAAATTTTTGCATTTAATAAAAAATACTGGAGCAGAAAACTACCGGAGGGGGCCTCCCAGGTGGGAACAACCCACCAGGGCGCGCCCTGATGGGTTGTGGCCACCTCGGCCCACCTCCGGTGCCCATCTTCTGGTATAAGGTCACTCTTGACCTAGAAAAAATCAGAGGAGGACTATCGGGACGAAGCGCCGCTGCCTCGAGGTGGAACTTGGGAAGGAGCACTTTTTCCCTTCGGCGGAATGATTCCGCCGGGGAACTTCCCTCCCGGAGGGGGAAATCGAAGCTATCGTCATCACCAACACCCCTCTCATCTTTGGGAGGCCAACCTTCATCAACATCTTCAACAACACAATCTCTTCTCAAACCCTAGTTCATCTCTTGTGTTCAATCTTTGCACCGGAACCTCAGATTGGTACCTGTGGGTGACTAGTAGTGTTGATTACCTTGCGTGGTTGATTACTATATGGTTTATTTGGTGGAAGATTATATGTTCAGATCCATTATGCCTTTCAATACTCCTCTGATCATGAGCATGATTATTATTTGTGAGTAGTTACTTTTGTTCTTGAGGTCACGGGAGAAGTCATGTTGCGAGTAATCATGTGAATTTGATATGTGTTGGGTATTTTGATGATATGTATGTTGTGATTCCCTTAGTGGTGTCATGTGAACGTCGACTACATGACACTTCACCATTCATGGGCCTAAGGGAATGCATTGTGGAGTAGTTATTAGATGATGGGTTACTAGAGTGACAGAAGCTTAAACCCTAGTTTATACGCTACTTCGTAAGGGGCTGATTTGGATCCACATGTTTAATGCTATGGTTATACTTTGTCTTAATACTTTTCTCATAGTTGCGGATGCTTGCGAGGGGGTTAATCATAAGTGGGTTGTTAGTTCAAGTAAGAACAGCACCTTAGCACCGGTCCACCCACATATCAAATTATCAAAGTAGCGAACACGAATCAAACCAACATGATAAAAGTGACTAGACGAAATTCCCGTGTACCCTCAAGAACACTTTGCCTATTACTAGTGATTGTTCTGGCATGTCCTTTGCCTCAAAAGGATTGGGCTAACTTGCTGCACCTTGTTTACTATTACCGCTACTTGCTTGTTACCAATTATCTTGCTATCAAACTATCTGTTACCTACAATTTCAGTGCTTGCAGAAATTACCTTGCTGAAAACCGCTTGTCATTTCCTTCTGCTCCTCGTTGGGTTTGACACTCTTACTTATCGGAAGGACTACGATTGATCCCCTATACTTGTTGGTCATCAAGACTCTTTTCTGGCGCCGTTGCCAGGGAGTGAAGCGCTCTTGGTAAGTGGAAATCGGTAAGGAAAAACTTATACTACGTGCTGAAATTTATCGCTACTTGCTACTATGGAAAACAATCCTTTGAGGGGTTTGTTCGGGGTATCTTCACCTCGACCAGAACCACAATTAGTTGCCCCTCAACCTACAGCACCTACTGAAAATGATACTTATGAAATTCCTTCGGGTATGTTAGAACAACTGCTTGCTAAACCTTATGCAGGAGATGGAACTGAACATCTTGATATGCACCTTTTATATGTGAACAAAATTTGTGGATTATTTAAGCTTGTAGGTTTACCCAGAGATGAAGTTAATAAGAAGGTTGTCCCTTTATCTTTGGAGGGAAAATCATTTACATGGTATAGGCTATGTGATGATATTGGATCATGGAACTGGAATCGTTTGCAATTGGAATTTCACCAAAAGTTTTATCCCATGCATCTAGTTCATCGTGATCGGAATTATGTATATAATTTTTGGCCGCGTGAAGGAGAAAGTATCGCTCTAGCTTGGGGGAGTCTTAAGTCAATGTTATATTCATGCCCCAATCATGACATTCCAAGGGAAGTTATCATCCAGAATTTTTATGCTCGGCTTTCTCATAATGATCAATCCATGCTCGATACTTCTTGTGCTGGTTCTTATATGACGAAGACTATTGAATTCAAGTGGGATCTCTTAGAAAGAATTAAGCGCAACTCTGAAGATTGGGAACTCGACGAAGGTAATGAGTCAGGTATAAAGCTTGAATTTGATTGTGTTAAATCTTTTATGAATACCGATACTTTTCACAAGTTTAGCACTAAATATGGACTCGACTCTGAGATAGTAGCCTCTTTCTGCGAAGCATTTTCTACTCACGTTGACCTCCCTAAGGAGAAGTGGTTTAAATATCATCCCCCTATTAAATAAGAAATTAAAGAACCGGTCATAGCTAAAGAAGAAACCATCTTTTACAATGTTGATCCAGTTGTGCCTACCGCTTATATTGAAAAACCACCTTTCCCTGTTAGGATAAAGAAACATGCTAAGGTATCAACTGTGGTTCATAAGAGTAATATAAGAGCACCTAAACCCTCTGAGCAAATTAAAGTAGAACCTAGTGTTGCTATGGTTAAATATCTCTTGGTAGAAAATATTGATGGGCATGTTATCTACTTTTGTGATGAAGCTGCTAGAATTGCTAAGCCTGATGAAAAAGATAAACATAGACCCATAGTAGGCTTGCCTGTTGTCTCAGTTAAAATAGGAGATCATTGCTATCATGGTTTATGTGATTTGGGTGCTAGTGTGAGTGCTATCCCTTTTACTCTATACCAAGAAATTATGGATGAAATAGCACCTGCTGAAATGGAAGACATTGATGTTACTATTACACTTGCTAATAGGGACACTATTACACCACATGGGATTGTTAGAGATGTTGAAGTCTTGTGCGGGAAAGTAAAATACCCTACTGATTTTCTAGTCCTTGGTTCCCCACAAGATGACTTTTGTCCCATTATCTTTGGTAGACCTTTCTTGAGCACCGTCAATGCTAAGATAGATTGTGAAAAACAAACTATCGGTGTCAGTTTCGGTAATGTGTCTCATGAGTTTAATTTTTCCAAGTTTGGTAGACAACCTCGTGATAAAGCGTTATCTAGTAAGGATGAAATAATTGGTCTTGCTTCTATTGTTGTCCCTCCTACTGATCCATTAGAACAATATTTGCTTGACCATGAAAATGATTTGCACCTGCGTGAAAGAAATGAAATAGATCAAATTTTCTTCGAACAACAACCTCTCTTGAAACACAATTTGCCTATTGAAACTCTTGGAGGTCCTCCCCCACATAAAGGTGATCCTGTGTTTGAATTGAAACAATTGCCTGACACTTTAAAGTATGCTTATCTTGATGAGAAAAAGATATATCCTGTTATTATTAGTGCTAACCTTTCAGAACGTGAAGAAGAAAGATTATTGAAAGTTCTAAGGAAGCACCGGGCTGCTATTGGATATACTCTTGGTGATCTTAAGGGCATTAGTCCCACTCTATGTCAGCACAAGATCAATATGGAACCTGATGCTAAACCCGTTGTTGATCACCAACGGCGATTGAATCCAAAGATGAAAGAAGTGGTAAGAACTGAAATATTAAAGCTTCTGGAGGCAGGTATAATCTCTCCCATAGCTGATAGTAGATGGGTAAGTCCCATTCATTGTGTCCCTAAGAAAGGAGGTATTACCGTTGTTCCTAATGATAAGAATGAACTCATTCCACAAAGAATTGTCACTGGCTATATAATGGTAATAGATTTTAGAAAATTAAATAAAGCTACTAGGAAAGATCATTACCCCCTACCGTTCATTGATCAAATGCTAGAGAGACTATCTAAGCACACACACTTTTGTTTCTTAGATGGATACTCTGGGTTCTCTCAAATACCTGTGTCACAATCTGATCAAGAGAAAACTACCTTTACTTGCCCTTTTGGAACCTATGCTTATAGACGTATGCCTTTTTGTTTATGAAATGCACCTGCCACCTTTCAAAGATGTATGACTGCTATATTCTCTGATTTTTGTGAAAAGATTGTGGAGGTTTTCATGGATGATTTTTCCGTTTACCGAACTTTTTTTGATGATTGCTTGAGCAACCTTGATCGAGTTTTGCAGAGATGTGAACAAACTAATCTCGTCTTGAATTGGGAGAAGTGCCACTTTATGGTTAATGAAGGCATTGTCTTGGGGCATAAAATATCTGAACCAGGTATTGAGGTGGATAAAGCTAAAGTTGATGCAATTGAGAAAATGCCATGTCCTAAAGATATTAAAGGTATTCAAAGTTTCCTTGGTCATGTTGGGTTTTATAGGAGGTTCATTAAAGACTTCTCTACAATTTCTAGGCCTCTTACTAATCTTTTGCAAAAGGATATTCCTTTTGTTTTTGATGATGATTGTGTGGAAGCCTTTGAAACACTCAAGAAAGCCTTAACCTCTGCACCTATCGTTCAACCACCTGATTGGAACTTGCCTTTTGAAATTATGTGTGATGCTAGTGACTATGCTATTGGTGCTGTCCTAGGACAAAGAGTTGATAAGAAATTTAATGTTATCCATTATGCTAGTAAAACTCTAGACAGTGCCCAACGAAACTATGCTACTACTGAAAAAGAATTTTTAGCAGTTGTGTTTGCTTGTGATAAATTTAGATCCTATATTGTTGACTCCAAAGTTATTGTTCACACCGATCATGCTGCTATAAAATACCTTATGGAAAAGAAAGATGCTAAACCTAGACTCATTAGGTGGGTTCTCTTGCTTCAAGAATTTGATTTACACATCGTTGATAGGAAGGGAGCTGAGAACCCCGTAGCTGATAACTTGTCTAGGTTAGAAAATATTCTTGATGACCCACTACCTATTGATGATAGTTTCCCTAACAAACAGTTAGCTGCAATAAGTGTTTCACAAAACACACCTTGGTATGCTGATTATGCTAACTACATTGTCGCTAAATATATACCACCTAGCTTTACTTACCAACAAATGAGAAAAAAATTCTATGACTTAAGACATTACTTTTGGGATGACCCACACCTTTATAAAGAAGGAGTAGATGGTATTATTAGACGTTGTGTACCTGAGCATGAACAGGAACAAATCCTACGGAAATGTCATTCTGAAGCTTATTGAGGACATCATGCGGGAGATAGAACTGCTCATAAGGTATTACAATCTGGTTTTTATTGGCCTACTCTCTTCAAGGATGCCTGTAAGTTTGTCTTATCTTGTGATGAATGTCAAAGAATTGGTAATATCGGTAAGCGTCAGGAAATGCCTATGAATTATTCACTTGTTGTTGAACCATTTGACGTTTGGGGTTTTGATTATATGGGGCCTTTTCCTTCCTCCAAAGGGTACACTCATATTTTGGTTGCGGTTGATTATGTCACTAAGTGGGTAGAAGCTATTCCAACTAGTAGTGCTAATCACCACACCTCCATTAAAATGATTAAAGAGGTTATCTTCCCGAGGTTTGGAGTCCCTAAATACTTAATGACCGATGGTGGTTCACACTTTATCCATGGTGCTTTCCGGAAGATGCTTGCTAAATATGATGTTAACCATAGAATTGCATCACCCTATCATCCTCAATCTAGTGGTCAAGTTGAACTTAGCAATAGAGAAATAAAATTAATATTACAAAAAACTATCAATAGGTCTCGTAAGAATTGGTCTAAGAAATTAGATGATGCACTTTGGGCCTATAGAACAGCTTATAAAAATCCTATGGGTATGTCTTCATATAAAATGGTATATGGGAAAGCTTGTCATTTGCCTCTAGAATTAGAACACAAAGCATTTTGGGCAATTAAGGAACTTAACTATTATTTCAAACTTGCCGGTGAGAAGAGGTTATTTGATATTAGCTCACTAGATGAATGGAGAACCCAAGCGTATGAAAATGCCAAGCTATTCAAAGAAAAAGTAAAAAGATGGCATGACAAAAGAATCCAAAAGCGGGAATTCAAAATAGGAGATTATGTTCTTTTGTTCAACTCTCGTTTAAGATTTTTTGCAGGAAAACTTCTCTCAAAATGGGAAGGACCATATATTATCGAAGAGGTTTATCATTCTGGAGCTATCAAGATTAATAACGCCGAAGGTACTAACCCGAAGGTGGTCAATGGACAAAGAATTAAGAATTATATCTCAGGTACGCCTATTAACGTTGAAAGCAATGTTATCCAAACCATGACACCGGAGGAACACATAAAAGAAACCTTCTGGAACGCTCCAGAATTCTTAAAAATAGGAGGTACGTGATACGGTAAGTAAACGGACTCCGAAAAATCCGCAAAAATATTTTTTGTCAGTTTTGGAATATTTTAGAATTTTGGAAATAAAGAAATAAACCGGAAGGGGAACGAGGTGAGCACGATACACCAGGGCGCGCCAGGCACCCCTGGGCGCGCCCTGGTGGGTTGTGCCCATCTCGGATGCCTTCCCGACTCCATTTTCCTGCCATATATTTGTTTCCCAAGAATAAAAATTCTCTATATATACCCCCGACTGTTTTGATGACCGCATCGCAGAAAAATCCTATGTTCTTGCTTCTTGCTGTTTTCTCATCAGATCTAGATCTCCATGGCTCCACCAAGCTCCTCCAAGGATAAGTTCTTTGAGAAGCTCATCAACCCGTACTTGTCGGAGGTGATGAAGCACCCTCAAGCCATTGAGATGCGCGAGGGGGTGCTCCACATCCGCGATGTTCAGGGACCCAAGAAGACCGGAAGCGTGGAGGCTAGGCTTGAGGCGGTAGAACAGGAAATCTTCAAGTGCGAGAAGATGGTGGAGCGTGGACTTAGTGCCAATCACTCCATGATCACAGAATTCACCCATGATCAGACGGTGGATGGCCGGTCCGTGAAGGACATAATCGCCACCGTCAACGAGCAAATTAACTTTCTGTAGAGCCAAGTTTATGATCTTCAAAACCAAGTCTTCGAATATGAAGCGAGATTTAAAGGTATGAGCTTAGCTGCCAGTTGCAGGACTCAGGGGACTCTCGCGTCAACCTTTGATGGGGAGCCCTTACCCTGGAAGCTGGAGCACAAGCTTACTACATCATCACCGCCACCTACATCAACACCTCCACCTTCTTCATCACCACCGCCAAAGGAAACTTGAGCACACGGGTATGGGCACTCCCCTTGGCTTGAGCCAAGCTTGGGGGAGGTGCCCCGGTATCGTGTCACCACCACTTTTATTCACCTTTACCTATTTTAGTTCGATCTTTAGTTTCCCTTTGCTTTAGTTGAATAAAAGTTTAGCATGATCTATTTTTGTGTGTTAGTTCCGTGATCTATCTACGTAATCATGTGAGAGTTATATAATAAAGTTTAGTTTGAGTTTTTGCCTCTCTACTTTCTTGTTGCAATCAAAATAAAGAAAAGAAAAACAAATGAAAAGAATCAAAGGCTAATCCTATGGTGAGTAATGACATCACATAATGAAAAGTATAAGTAGTAAAATTTATTGGAGATTGACAAACATAGCATTGGTCAATGATGCAATTCATGAAAGAATTAATAAAGGAAGAGAAGATTCACATGCAAATACACTATCTTGGACATCTTTTATGATTGTGAGCCCCCATCAAATATTATATGCCAAAATTGTTGACGTTGGACAAGGAAGACAATGTAATGATTTATGTTTGTTCATATCCACATAGAAGTTATATTGTCATAGATCCTTTAACATGTGGTGCTTGCTCAATATCTTTGCTAGCCAAAAATTCCGCACCAAGTAGAGATACTACTTGTGCATCCAAAAACCCAAACCCAAATTATTTCTTTGAGTGTCCACCATACCTACCTATGGATCGAGAAAGACCCTTCAAGTAAGTTGTCATCGGTGCAATAAGGCAATAAAAATTGCTTCTAAAAGTGTTTTGATCAATTAGTGTAAGAGAAAATTGAGCACTATACGAACTTATGATGGCAAAGTAATAAAAGCGACGGACTGCATAATAAAGGTTGCTATCATAGAGGGAATATAGCGTGATGTTCTTTTACATTAAGGGATTGGGCATACAAACCAATAAGCGCATGACAACCTCTGCTTCCCTCTGCGAAGGGCCTATCTTTTATTTTTTTGTATTTACTTTTATGCAAGAGTCAAAGTATTCTTCCCTATTCCTTTCTACTTTTTCTTTTGCAAGCATCATGTGGTGAGGAAAGATCTAGGCATATATATCCAGTTGGGTATGGGTGGGCATGAGTTATTATTGTTGACATCACCCTTGAGGTGAATATGTTGGGAGGCGAAACTATAAGCCCCTATCTTCCTATGTGTCCGGTTGAAACTTTTTGTTCATGGGTATGCCGTGAGCGTTAGCAATCATAGAAGACTAAATGATGGTTGAGTATGTGGACTTGCCAAAAGGCTCCGACATGAGACCCTTCCTGAAAATATGATGAATTGTAGTTGCAAAGTTGACTGAGAACATAGTTTGTTGGTTCCCAATAAGGTTTATGCTTCATACTTCTCTGTTGTGATGAATTGTTACGTGTTCATGAGAAGCTATATGATAAAAATGTATTGAAATAAATTTTATGTTAGAGTTTGCTGCTGCTATGTTAATATGCATGATGCTTCTATGTCCGTATTTTGTTTTTATCGACACCTCTCTCTCAAACCATGTGGACATGCTTTTCAATATCGACTTTCGCTTGAGGACAAGCGAGGTCTAAGCTTGGGGGAGTTGATACGTCCATTTTGCATCATGATTTCCTACTATTATTTACTTTGTTTTGTTGAATAATAATGCCTCGGGGAGTGATTCTAATGCCATTTCTCTCATAATATGCAAGGTTTACACACAGAGGGAGAATACCGGGAGCTGGAATTCTGGACCTAAGAAAAGCACGTCAGAGATACCTATTCTGCACAACTCCAATGAAGCTGAAATTTTACGGAGAATATTTTTGCATTTAATAAAAAATACTGGAGCAGAAAACTACCGGAGGGGCCCTCCCAGGTGGGCACAACCCACCAGGGCGCGCCAGGCCCCCCTGGGCGCGCCCTGATGGGTTGTGGCCACCTCGGCCCACCTTCGGTGCCCATCTTCTGGTATAAGGTCACTCTTGACCTAGAAAAAATCAGAGGAGGACTTTCGGGGTGAAGCGCCGCTGCCTAGAGGCGGAACTTGGGCAGGAGCACTTTTGCCCCCCGGCGGAGCGATTCCGTCGGGGGAACTTCCCTCACGGAGGGGGAAATCGAAGCTATCGTCATCACCAACACCCCTCTCATCTTTGGGAGGCCAACCTTCATCAACATCTTCAACAGCACAATCTCCTCTCAAACCCTAGTTCATCTCTTGTGTTCAATCTTTGTACCGGAACCTCAGATTGGTACCTGTGGGTGACTAGTAGTGTTGATTACCTTGCGTAGTTGATTACTATATGGTTTATTTGGTGGAAGATTATATGTTCAGATCCATTATGCCATTCAATACTCCTCTGATCTTGAGCATGATTATTATTTGTGAGTAGTTACTTTTGTTCTTGAGGTCACGGGAGAAGTCATGTTGCGAGTAATCATGTGAACTTGATATGTGTTCGATATTTTGATGATATGTATGTTGTGATTCCCTTAGTGGTGTCATGTGAACGTCGACTACATGACACTTCACCATTCATGGGCCTAAGGGAATGCATTGTGGAGTAGTTATTAGATGATGGGTTGCTAGAGTGACAGAAGCTTAAACCCTAGTTTATGCGCTACTTCGTAAGGGGCTGATTTGGATCCACATGTTTAATGATATGGCTAGACTTTGTCTTAATACTTTTCTCGTAGTTGCGGATGCTTGCGAGGGGGTTAATCATAAGTGGGTTGTTAGTTCAAGTAAGAACAGCACCTTAGCACCGGTCCACCCACATATCAACTTATCAAAGTAGCGAACACGAATCAAACCAACATGATAAAAGTGACTAGACGAAATTCCCGTGTACCCTCAAGAACACTTTGCCTATTACTAGTGATTGTTCTGGCATGTCCTTTGCCTCAAAAGGATTGGGCTACCTTGCTGCACCTTGTTTACCGTTACCGCTACTTGCTTGTTACCAATTATCTTGCTATCAAACTATCTGTTACCTACAATTTCAATGCTTGCAGAAATTACCTTGCTGAAAACCGCTTGTAATTTCCTTCTGCTCCTCGTTGGGTTCGACACTCTTACTTATCGAAAGGACTACGATTGATCCCCTATACTTGTGGGTCATCAAGAGTCTCATGTTATGTCATTTTCATATGCTAGTGGGAATCACTTTTTCATTATTATAAACTTGGCTTGCATATTCCGATGACGGACTTCCTCAAATGCCCAAGGTCTTCATGAGCAAGCAAGTTGGATGCACACCTCACTTAGCTTCATTTAACCTTTCATACACTTATAGCTCTAGTGCATCATTTGCATGGCAATCCCTACTCCTTGCATTGACTTCTATAGATGGGCATCTCCATAGCCCGTTGATACGCCTAGTTGATGTGAGATTATCTTCTCCACTTTTACCCCTTTGATATCTACCACCATACTCCATTCCACCTTTATGCTATGTCTAATGGTTCATGCTCATGTATTCCGTGAAGAATAAAAAGTTGATGCACTTTGAAAAAGTACGATCCAATTGCCTGACCTGGACACCGTGGTGCTTGACATTTGTATTAATGTGGTGAATACGGAGTCATGCCTTGCTAATACTATAAGATGAATGGGGGCAGACATTCTTTGAGGATCGTATACTTTGAAAGATTGATGATTTTGTTGCTTGTGCCTACAAATATTACTATGTTGATATTTGTTAATTCATCGTTTCTCAATGAGCATACATGCAAAAGATTACATATTGGGTAGCATGTCACATCAAAAATTCTGTTTTTATCATTTACCTGCTCGAGGACGAGCAGTAATTAAGCTTGGGAATGCTGATACGTCTCCAACGTATCTATAATTTTTTATTGTTCCATGCTGACATATTATCATTCTAGGATACTTTTTGAGTAATAATTTACCAATTTACATTATTTTTTAGCACTAAACTATTGACCCAGTGCCCAGTGCCAGTTCCTGTTTTCTGCGTGTTTTTTACTTTTCAGGTTTACAATACCAAACGAAGTCCAATTGCCCCGAAACTTTTTTATGATTTTTTCTGGACTAAAAGAAGACCTGGAAGCTTCGGGAGAGGACCGGAGGCAGCACGAGGGAGGCACAAGCCAACAGGGCGCGACCAGGGGGTGGTCGCGCCCTGATGGCTCATCCCTCCCTGGTGGACCTCCTGACCCCGTTCTCTGGCCTATAAATTCACATATTTTCCAAAAACCCTAGAGGGCATCCCGAAACTCTTTTTCTGCCGCTGCAAGTCTCTGTTCCGACGAGATCCCATCTGGAGCTCCATTCCGGCACCCTGCCGGAGGGGGGATCGATCACGGAGGGCCTCTTCATCAACCTTGCTGCCCTCATGATGATGTGTGAGTAGTTCACCACAGAACTACGGGTCCGTAGTTAGTACCTAGATAGCTATCTCTCTCTCTTTTGATCTTCAATACAATGATCATCGCATCTTCGCTTTGATCTATCCGATGTAATTCTTTTATACGGTGCGTTTGTTGGGATCCGATGAATTGTGGGTTTATGTTCAGATTATTCATGAAAAGTATTCGAGTCACCTCTGATATATATTATGATTCTTAAGTGCATGATCATTATAGCTTCATAATTCTCTCCGATCTATTGAAATAGTTTGGCCAACTAGATTGATATTTCTTTAGTGAGAGGGGTGTGTTGTAGTGGGTTCAATCTGGCGGTGCTCTATATCCCAGTGACAGAAGGGGACAAAACACGTCTTTGTATTGTTGCCACTAAGGATAAACAAATGGGGTTAGTTCATATCAATTGAATTCACTTTGTCGACATCATGTCGATGTTCTCCAAGCATTACTCTGTTTTACTTAATACTCTAGATGCATGCTGGATAGCGGTCGATGGGTGGAGTAATAGTAATAGGTGCAAGCAGGAGTCGGCCTATTTGCTTATGGACGTGATGCCTATATACACATGATCATTGCCGTGAATATCGCATAACTATGCGCTTTTTTCTACCAGTTGCCCAACAGTAATTTATTTACCCACCGTATGCTTACTTTCATGAGAGATGCCGCTAGGGAAAACTATGGCCCCGGGGTCTATTCACCTATATATTTATAAATGCTACAATACCTTGCTGCCATTTTTTTTTTTTTTTTTTTTGCAATTTACAATTATCTACTATTATCTACACACTTCACTTGCCTGCAAATAATGAGATCAAGGGGATTGACAACCCTCTTGCCCGCGTTGGGTGCAAGTTGTTTGCTCTTTTGTGTGCAGCCACTGAAGACGGTTGTGGATTGATATTCTTATTGATTCGATAAACCTTGGTTTCATAACTGAGGGAAATACTTACCCGTATTGTGCTGCAATTACCCGTTCCTCTTCACGGAAAACCCAACACAGATCACAAGTATCACTCCTCCCTCTTCTCCTCGTCATCCTAGAGGGACTCGAAGGAGTGGTCGATGGCGAGCTGATCCTCAATGAAGTCCAGGTCGGTGTGGTAGAGGGCCATGAGGTCCTCGTCGGTGCGGTGCGCCTCGATTTGTGCCTCCACGGCTATATTCTTTCGCCACACCTCCTCACCCACCTTGTAGATGTCCCACGGTGGCGAGGAAGGCGGCGTTCGTGTCAGGTATGGTGGCGGTGTCCCAAGCCGGAGAAGAGGATGGGGATGGATCCTGCGACTCGTACATCGGGAAGCCGACAACATGAGGGGAAGGGTTTGTGTGTGTGGGGGGGGGGGGAGTGCATAAGATCAATCCACGTCCGGATGGATAAGACCGCATCTTTATTTGGGCCAACCCACGTTAGCGGATGTGCGCCGCAAGTTAGCCCTGCCGGGCCCGGCCACAATCATCATAGCCGTTGCGCCTGAAGTAAGTCGTGACAAGTTGACAACCCTCATGATGTTGAAGGTCAACTTCAATGCCCCCCCCCCCCCCGCTGGACGAATACTCTTGATTTTGGGTAGTGATCGAAGGTAAGACTGCCATGAAGACTGTCCACAACGGTGAGTACCCGTGGCCTTAGTTTGACCGCCAGGGATGCTATAAAATCATCTAAGTAGGGTGCCGGCCGACCTATGGATCGCATAACATCAAGTGCATGCATCAATTGAAGTACTTAATTAGGTTGTTTAAGTGCATGCATCAATTGAAGTACTTAATTAGGTAGTTGCTAGCTAGTATGGTTTGTACGTGATTGAGAGGATGTCATAAATGGATTGTTTCTTTGGCACGCGCGTAGTTTCATTTCAGCGCGGGCAGCATAGCCGTTGCTCAAAATATTTATGTAATAAAAGTACGAATATATATAATTAATCTAGCTAATTTATGTTCGCTTCACAAGTGTTCTTTGTACGATAAATGTAGTGTCATATGTTTAAATATTTGTGTTCCCTGAAATCAAGTCCACATTAGTGCAAGTATGCTTTCAGCGACGTCGGTGGTTCTTTGTCGACACCACTAACTATTCCTATAAGGGTTTTCCTACTAGTGAGGGAAAACAACTTGCCCAATCCTACCTTTAAAAACCTTGATATGATTCTATGTTGTTTGATTGAGAGGAAAAATACCCTTTGGCTGAAGTTGTTGCTTTAGTTAGAAAACATTGTGATCATACTCCTTTATTTTTAGTCACTGGATGTCCAAAAAATTGATTCTATTTTTAGATTTGAACATGGTTTCTTAGGGATGATTTGGATAAAATTGTGTCTAACACATGGACTGATCCTAACACTAGTCTAATATTGAAAAATGGTAAAAGAGATTTAGAATTCTGAGGTCCAAGCTGAAAGGCTGGAACATAAGTATGAATGCATGGTAGAATTGAAAAAAAAGATATTCTTGACAAGTAAGATGCACTTGATAGGCATTGTCAGTTGCATGGTTTGACTGTTGTTCATAGGGTTGAGAAAATGGATCTTAGAGTCCAACTAGATAGGTTAATGAAACAAGAGGAAGCTAAGTGGAAACAGAGAGCCAAGACTGATGAGCTTGTTGAAGGAGTTGGTAACATCATGTTTTTTCATGCTAAAGCCAATGAGAGAAGGATGAAAAATAAGATAAGTTACTTGGATAAGGAAGAAGGTAGGGTTGATGGGGATAAAAATATTATGGAGTATATTACTAATTATTATAAAAACGTGTTTGGACATCCAGAGAGATCTACCATTTCACTTGACAATTATAATCCCAGAATGTTTCCTAGAGATGTCGTTGATAAATTAACAACAGAATTTTGTTGAGAGGAGATTTTAAAAATAGATTTTGGCATGGCACATAACTAATCACCATGGCCTGATGGCTTCACTTCTGAGTTTTACAAGCACTATTGGTATTTGGTTAAACATGTCCTTAAAGCCATCTTTCATGATTTCCATAGTGGTTTGCTAGATATATCTAGACTCAACTATGGTCCAATATTTTCCTGTTGGATGCAGGCTTTAAAATTTTCACTCAAATCCTCATGAACAAGCCAAATGGGGTTGCTAGCGAAGTTGTTTCCCCAATAAGAACTGCTTTCATTAAAGGCAGACACATCATGGAAGGGGTGCTTATTTTGCTTGAAGCTTTGAACACCATACATCATAAAATCAGAGTGAAAATGGCCCTTTGTTTTGTAAGCACTTACAATTAAAGGCTTCCCTGATAAATGGATGAATGGATTATGCATAGTATTAGGGGGGAATGTGTGTATTAAAGATAATGAAAATTTAGGACCATATTTTCCCACCCATAAAGGGAAGAGTCAAGGGGATTCCTTGTGTTTCCCTGATCTTTCACTTAGCAGTTGATTCTCTGGCTATGTTAATGGATAAAGCTAGCTAGGGTAAATGATTTAATCAAAGGGGAATTCAAAGATATTGAGCATGGAATTAACATGCTACTATATGTTAATGATACAATTTTTCTTTTGCAAGATGACTACGATAATGCACATAACTTGAAGTTTGTGTTATGTCTTGTTGAACAAATGTCTAGTTTAAAATTCAATTTAATGAGTGAGTTTTTTGTTTGTTTGGAGATACTATTAATAAAGCATAGAACTTTGATAAGATCCTTACTTGTCCCGTTGGCTGTCTTCCTATGAGATACCTTGGACTACCTGTAGATGAGGAAAGAATTAGGAATAAAATTAAGTTGAAAACCTCCTGAAGCTAGGATGTAGAAGAAAATTAGTAAATGGAAAGGTATATTATTTGCCAATGTTGGTAGAATAGCCTTGATATGGTTTTCTCTGACTAGGATCTCCTACCTTATGATGTCCTTCAATGGGCTTCAGTTAGAGTGAATAAGAGAATGAACCTTTTTACCTAGAAATTTGTGGCAAGAAGATGTAAACAAAAGAAAATATCACTTCGTGAAAATGGTCCGAGGTGGGCAGACCAAAAGATATGGGAGGTTTGGGAATTCAAAATGAATAAAGCTTTGCTATGCAAGTGTGGTGGTGGAAGCTTTTCAATACTGATGGCTTATGGCAGGAATTTCTTATTCGCGAATATCAAAAAATGAAGTGTCTTAGTGTGGTTAAGGATAGGTAGGGTGATCCTCAATTTTGGGCTGAGATTCTTAAACACAAAGACCATTTCCTTTCTTTGTGCAGATTTATAGTTAGAAGTGGTAAGAATGTGAGATTTTGGGAATATTGGTGGGTTGGAGATAAAGCCCTCAAAAATACTTTTCCTAGGCTTTATAATATGTGCTTTGATAAGAATAAATTTGTTAACAACATTTTTAGTAAATGGATATATCACGTCCAATTTAGGAGGACTTTATATGGGTTCTCAATAGGCCATGGAATCATATTAGAGAGATTTGTGATGGTGTTGTATTAAATAACCAAAAAGATTCAATCTGATGAACACTTAATAAATATTTCATTTACTCGGTAAAATCATATTATAGATAGTTGGTTGAAAATTGGGCTAAATATCCACATCACTTCATGTGGAAAGTTAAAATTCCTTCCAGAGTTAAAGTTAATTTTCATGTGGTTAGTTCTTCGTAATGGCATCTTGACCAAATATAATTTTCTTAGGAGGGACCGGATTGGAAATTTAAAAAATGTCCTTTTTGTGGTAAGGATGAAACGATTAGTCGCCTATTTGTTCATTGTTCAATTGCGAGGCTACTCTGGAATATAATGAAATGTTCTTTTTATTTGCATCATGTTCCTCATAATGTTCAAGACATGTTTAATATCTGGTTAAAAGTGTTCACTAAAAAATGAAAGAAAATCTAGTGGTTGTTGGAATTTATGTTGTTTTCTGGACAGTTTGGAAATGGAGAAATGGAGTCATGTTTTACAATAACAAGATTGTTAATCCTTGTAGACCACTAAATCTAATAATCAAATGTTGCATGATTGAAATATTTTGCAGAAAAATCCATAAAGACAAAAAAAACAATGAAGTGGGCAAAAGAAAAGTTGAGATGATCGCTGGTGAGGTCTTCAAAGTAATGCTTGGATGGAGGATGATCACATGATTGCTGCTGGATAATCAAAGAGGACATCCTTTTTGCCACGTTGCTGCTTTTTAGATCATAATTTGTGGTTTATCTTTTACCTAGTATTTGTATATCTCATACTTGTTCAAACTGTTTTTTGGTTAAGCCATCACCTGGAGATCCGGGTTGTGGACTCCCAGGTTGATGGAGTTTGGAGTTTGTTTACTTTTGCAGGTTATCAGCCTATAAGCTGAAATATAGCCTTAGTGCAACTCTAACCGAACCTCTATAACTGCTTAGAGGAGTGAAAATTCGATTTTACTCCCCTATCCGGCACCTAGCCGATCCCCAATCGGTGTTAGTGAATAAAAAATATGCTCAGCCGCGCCTCGCCTCCCCAGTTTTACTGCACCCCTACTGCTTGGAGGAAACTCTCATCTCCCCTACGCTAACTCACCTCACCCCACTCCCGCGCCTCCGGCGCCGTCCTTGACCAACCAGATTTGTGCCTCTCTATCCCTGTCGCCGGCACACAACCGGTAGATCCACGGTTGCCACCGCCACCGGATTTGACGCATTCAGCCGCCGACAACTACGCCTTCGTCATGGATTGGCCGGGTACCGGACCGCACAACCCTGGCAATGCCTCCGCGCCGCATGCATGTATTGAATCTGCCTCTAGCCGCCCGGATCGGTCCCGTCGGCGGTTCGCCGTCAAAGACACGTCCGTCCATCGCCCGGGCTTGGCACTGGTCCAGCGGCTCGTCAGCTCCACACTGCCGGTCATAAAGTGCGACGACTGCCCGCGGCAGGTGGTGCACCGAGTCTCCACCACACCGGAACAACCCGGATGGGTGTTCTTCAAGTGCAAAAAAGATGGGGTATGTGCCTTTTTTTCATTCGGCGCAATTTTGTTAACTCATTGTTTGATCAAATTTGTGTGTAGGATGGATGCAAGTTTTAATATTGAGAAGCAGATTACATTGATCTATTGATAGCAGGAAATCTGATAGATGTCCGTGCACTCGTTGCTAGAACAGAGGCTGAAGATGAGACTAGATGTGAAGCAACATCAAATTTGTCGGACTCAAAGAAGAAAAAAGTGTCCAAGCTCGAGAAGCCAATAGAGAGAATCAACAATGAAGACATAGAGAAAATATTAATCCAACTAGTAGGAGCAGTCATGGAAGTTGGATATATTTTAAAGTTTCTAATTGCGTTTCTTGTTTTTTTTATCATTCTCATAGCGAAGAATTGGTGAATTATGTACTCCAATATATCAAAATGTCATCGAATGAAATAAAGAAGCAATGAAATTTGTTTCGGTGGCCGAAAATGAAATGCAAATGAAAAATATTTTTTTACTCCGTTATATATAGGTCTGGCAAAAAATTAGTGAAGTAAAAATACTGTATTAAGGATTTACTCCGTGAGATCCTTCGTTATATACAGGGGATCGGTTAGAGTTGGCCTCTGCTTGGGTGGATTCATGCATGGTGTAAAAGGCACTTGGTTTATAATAGAAATCGGGAAGGGAACTCTCTTTATTAAAAAAAAAAGACCTTCGCTTTGCTGCTGCTAAAGGATGTCACGTAGGATCAGATCGAATCCGAGATTGTGGGGCTCTCCTTTTGACGACAGTAGTTCGAACAAATTCTTACTTGAGCGGAAGAAGATCGAACAGAGATCGGCAAGAGCCTGCAGCCGTTGCTCACCACGCACGTCCGTTTGCCCTAAAAGCACACGTGGTTCGCAATGCGGGTGTGGTGTTTTTGTTTTGTTTTTTTTGTTTTTTTTTGCGGGGAATGCTGGTGTGGTGTATACAAGGATTGAGCGACAGAACCAACTACGACGCGCACGCACGCACGCACGATCGAGCAGAGTGGAGGATATGTGGGTGCCACCTTTTCTTCTTGCACGCCAACTTTGCGCCGATGTGGCGGTGGCCGGTGGAGGATGATAGATCTGCTCGCCGCCGCGCGGGCGATCGTGCGCCGTGCGGGCCGGCGAAAGCTCGTGGCGATCGGAGGAGCGACGGAATCTCGTGACGATTGTGCGTTGTCGATGGGACTTGACAAGCGCGCATGTCCATGGCATGGCTTGGTGCCTTGGTCGGCGAATAATTGGCGTTGCGCGGCTCAGGATCCCCACCGTAGCAAAAGTAGTGTATCCGGAGGCCTCGGCCCTCGGATGCGTGGAGCTCCTGTGCATAACGTGCGTGCACCGGTGTGTGCAGGGGATCGAACGGCAGACTCCGCCGGCCGGTGCTGGACGTTTCGGGAGAGGGCGAGAGCGAGAGGCCGGGACGAAACGAAAACGGACATGTACGTCCCGAGAAGAGACGCCCGGTTGGTCACAACTCACAACAGCCTTGAAAGCATTTTTGATTGTCAAAAAAAGAGAGCCCTGAAAGCTTTTTCGATGTCATTGGCGTCCTCTGGCCGGTGCTCGAGGTCACGGTGCAGTTTGTGGAGTACATTCGCCAGTCTCCGTGGCTCCAGGTCGTTCACGGTGGATCGATCTTTGTGGTTGTCTTATTCCAGAAAATTTAGGCACATCAGATTTTGTAAATAGTAGAAATACAAGGTGGAGAATGGTTTGCACTCTATGCTCCCTGCGGTTTTTTGACATGTTTTTTTTTTCCTTTTTCTGTGCGTGTCACACGTTTCGTTGATCGCCAACGCCATTTCGGCCACAATCGCCATGAACATTGAAGAACGACGGTCGTCTTTCACTCTTTGCTGCCTTTCGGTTATTGAAGTCGATGTGGCATTTGGTAAAAAGTGACTGGATATTGATTTTTTTTTTTGCGATATAAACTCTTGCATTGCTCAAAATTAAGTGTTACAATCTCGTCCCACAAGATTCAAGGCCTCTTCTGGGCCAGAGCGGCATAGCCTAGCCAAACCATAGTTCGGCGTTGCACCCTACCAAAATTAGCCAAGGCATGACTAACATTATTGCAGCTCCGACGAATATGAACAATGCAAGAACTCCTCTCCTCCATACTACTAATAATCTCTCTAATAATAAAAGCATACTTAGACTTATTCCCAGTTCCACCCTCTCGAAACAGGCTCGCGACCCGCTTTATAGATAAAGCACCGACCAAAGTTCACGGCCGAACGATACATAGTGGAGAGGTAACCCTCTTACAAAGCGGATCATGAGATCTCGGTACCACGCAAACTACGCTACCGAAGGAGAACAATGGGAGATCAGAGTACAACGCCACGCCACACCCTAGCCCACCTAGACTCCACGACAACGCCCTCAGGAGGGAGAACGGCGTAGAACGTCGCCGCTGCCGAGTCCGGAATGGACATAGGTTTTCACCCGGAGCCCGAACACGGAGAAGAGAACCACAATGACGTCTTCAGGAAGATAGCGGCACCCGCGAGCGTCGTCGTCATCAACGCCAAGCGCAGAGCTTTCGCTCGGAAACTCGCCCGTGTCACACGGTGTCCCCAGGGCAGGCGCGACAAACTCCAAACCCCAGATCCGGATCCGGGCACCATCGATAAGGGCGTGCCCGAGCCACCTGCCGCAAGACCTCTCGCCGCCCAAACGGCCAAGAGGAGAAGCCACCACCGCCGCCATGAGGCCCGCCGGAGAGCCAATCATGGGGACCGCCGCCCGGGGCCGCCGCCCCGGCATCCCTGTCCCAAGGCGCCGCCACCCATCCGCCACACAACACACCAACCCCGGCAGGTCGGGTAGAAGGGCTTCCTTCCACACCTAGCCCGGCATCAGTCCCTAGATCTGGGTTAGCACCTCCACCGTAGGAGGCGCCGACACCTGCATCCCCAACCAGTCCCAGTCGACCTTCCCAGTTCCACCCTTGATCATCATGACAGCCTCCAAGCAATCGGATTCCATGTCAATGTGTAGATTACTCCATTGTAATGCCAACAAAATTCCTTCCTTCAATGCGAGAAGCTCAGCTTCCAAAACATCATTGCATGATTGTATGTATGTGCAAGAGCTAAAAATTATGGATCCATCATGGTCTCTTAGTATCATACCTGCACCAGCAACATCACCTAAGACCGAGGCATCCGTATTTAGCTTGACTTTTCCCTCCATCGGTCTAGTCCAAGAATAAATAAGCTAAATTTTTTTAAATATTGCATTTTTATTTTTTTTGAAAAATATTGTGTCGGATCAAAATGTTGCAGTTATATAACACCGTCGGCCACACTGTAGCCGACTGCATCCTGTCGGCCACGCCCAGGCCGATTAGGTCCTATCGGCTACGGCTAGGACGATAGGCCTGTTGGCCCTCCCACTTTGCCTCCTATCGGCCTAGCCAAGGCTAGGCCGATTAGTACTAATCGGCCTAGCCGTGACCAATTAGTACTAATTGGTCACGGCTAGGCCAATAGGTGCATGAATTTTGTTTTCTCCTCCGTAACTCCGAATTTTTGATCACCACGATAGCAAAATAGCCCCTCTATAATTTTTCCCGCCAAATTTTCCCGCCAGTTTTTCCCGCCTTTTTTTCCTGCCATTGCAGTTGTCATCTGAGCCTAGAAAACGAGGCATTGGAACTGTCTTCCTCCATCGTCCAGCCACACTTGAAAACACCAATGCACTAGTCATTATGAGTTTGCCTTGCTCGGATCAAAGCATTAGGCCTAGGAAAATGAAGAGTGCGAGTTTGCCTCCGGGGGTGGAAGTACTTCGTTGTTGGTGTGGCAATCTCTGCAAGGTGAAGGAGGTGACGGATTTTTCAGATTGGTTGGGCATGAAGTTTTTCATGTGCGCCAATTATGAGGAAGATCCACCCGTTGCTACTTCACCGTACATCAGGCCTCCGGTATGTTTCAGTCATCAAGAATAAACACGTTGTTGATATTATTGTTGATTTGATATTTATATTTCTATTTTTGTTGTAGTCTCCTCCGCCTCTGTGCATGTACTATCGTTGGATTGACACGAAAATACCGGACTGGGCGGTGACCGAGATTCGTGAAAGAGGTCGTCGTGCATGGGAAAGTTTGGACGGGGAAGAGCGCCACGAGAAGGCGGCAGCAGAGGAGAAAGCATAGCAGGAGAGAGAGTGGCAAGAGTACTGTGTCAAGCAGAGGGCTTTTCTTGATGAGATGAAGAAGAAAAACCGAGAAGAGGGACTTCGACTGGCGGAGGTGCAACGACAACGACAGGAGGCCCGTGAGGCTGAGAGGCAGAGAAAGAAAGAAAGGGCTCGTGCAGCCAAGGCAGCAGAAGAAGCTGGTGATGGAAAAGGAAAATATCCACGTTGGACTCAGTAGATTTATGTTATTGTATCCTAAAATTGTATCTTAATTTCAGCAAGTTGTATCTTAATTTCAGCAAGTTGTATCTTAATTTGAACATGTTATTTTTTCACTCGCTGTCCGGCACCTATAAAACCCCCCTCCACACTAACGTGGGTAAGCAGTGTAGTCTAGTAGCTTACTCTCGTCAAGATGTCCCATTATCCTTTCGACCTTAGTTTTCACTCTGGTATGTCCGAATGTCTTATGCATTGAAATAGAACATTAATATGTCCCACACATAAAATAGACATATGTCTCATACATAATTAGATAGTCATGTCTCTACTGATAGATAGAGGTGTCACTGACGACGTCTGCCTCGACGCTCAGGGGGTGTGATAGGCGTACTCCAGCCAAACCTGCGGGGGGGGGGGGGGGGGCTAATGTTACGAGGAGGAATCTCGGACCCGCCCTGGTCATACTGTGTATCCTGGGTGGGCCATGGTGGAGGAGTCGAGAACATGTCCATCCACATGTTTTGCTGCGATATTTGATCTTCCTGTTCACTCGTGAACCCGGATCCGGACGCCGACGCCTCCTGATATGCATAGGATCCTGCAGGAGGGATCATTAATAGTGAATAAATATGTAGTCGCAATTAATATTAAAAAGAGTGAATATGAAGAGACATACCAGCTGGATGATGTTGTGGTGGAGGCCGAAACATGAAACCCGCTGTGGGACTTTGCTGTTGTGGTGGAGGCCGAAACATGACCACCTCCACTAACACCACCAAAATGGTCAACACCATCACCACGAACTACCCCATCGCGAGATCCACGGTTCCCTGGACTCCCCTAACCCTATAGAATCCAACTACGGTGGAAAATGAGGAAGAAATCGACTCACATTTCGTGTATAAATCTGAGTGTTTTCGGGTGGGGAGAGAAGCAAAGAAGGAAAGAAGAGGAATGGAGGAGGAAGAAGGGGGGAGCGGGGCGGCAGAGGGTGGCCAGCCTCCTGTCGGCTTCGGTGTGGCCGACTGGCCTGTCGGCCACTAGTAGGCCGAATGCATGGCCTCCAGGTCGAGTGGCCGGCTGTGACGTGGTCCAGCCTATCGTCGGCTTCCACGTGGCCGACTAGCCGCTAATCGGCTACGCCGCGGCCGAATAGGCCCTGTCGGCTACGGCAAGGCCGACTGAAACCAGTCGGCTTCGGTGCGCCTGAAGGCGTAATATTTTTGAAATTTTTCGAAAAGACGTATCATTTTTCAAATTTAATAAAAAAATGTATTATTTAAAAAAATTAGCAACAAATAACACCAGATTCCTGTATATTGCATGTGGGCTGCTTCTACATTTGTTTGAGAACAAGTACTGCCTTCCCTTTTATTGGATCCACATTTGGATTAGACTGGATATTGATTCAATCCCAAACAGCCAGGTAGTATTATTTTTGCAAGAGAGATCAATATTCCATTGTCAAGGCAACAAATAAAAACCCAAGACTAAGGATAAATCACTGCCCCGTCACGACGCTCTCGGAGATCCGTATTTCTTATTGTTTCTAACAAAGGATGACTTTTATTAATTCCAAATGAAACGTCGCAAACTCAAAGAACTTAAGCCTACTGGACAGGTTCACGTCGTCCATGGAACAGGAAACCGTAAGCTTGGCTAATATTGACCACATCTTTCAAGTGGATGATTAGGTCAAATGATATCGGCGTAGGGATTGAGCTGGTGCCACGGCATTGGGGGAAAGTAGTGTACAAAATATTGCTCATTGTTAGAAGATTACACCGGTGTAATAGAGGTGGCTGTAGCACATTTTTTACCTTCATCCTTGTGTTAGCAATCGTACCAACCTTCTAGAGGTTATCGACAATGCCAAAAGCACGTCAACCTTTACACAAAGGTCCAGTTCCTACGTGCAATCAATAATACAGAAGAAAATCTGAATATTAGCTAAGAGGGATAGATGGTTGATTAATTTGGGGTTGTGAAAAAGGCGGTTCGTCGCTCGTCGTTGGGCAATTCTGTTTCGAAGTTGCAACAATGTTGAACTTTAGAACTAACTAAAACCCAACCCTAAATCCAGACCTAAGAGAAACTCTAGCATAGTCACCATATGAGCATTCATCATAATGCATCCATATGCATTTGGACGCTAGCCAGAGGAGTCGCCATATTGGCTGCCTCCATATTATTTCTTTTATGTTGCATCAATACAATAGTCACACACCAATTCGAGTGATTAAAACACTAATTTGTGCTAATGTTGCATTACAACGTTCTTAAATAGGGGGAGAAATGTTGATTTGCGATATTTTTATATCGTAGGTTCAAAATTTGTTGCTTTTTAGCAACTATAGGGTAATTTTGAGCCCCACCACGTCGACAGTGAATGGTATGGATGAGGCACATGCATATGCAACGAGTCCACTCATCCTCTAGGAACGACGGTGTGACTGTCTGGCAACCTCGTCTCCGTCCCCTTCCAGCCCGCGGTCTTCGAGGGGGGCTTGATCCAATATGGCACGATTTGTCTCGATGAATGTGACCATCTTCATGTTGAATATGCATCATATAATGTGCTCACTCTCCCCCGTCAAGTCCGTTGTTTCTCCTCGTAAGAGAGCCAAGTGGCGGGATCTCTCTCAACTGCCAATGCCTTCCCGTCGACGGTCTCCTTGTAGGTTACACTAGGGCAGACGGCTGAGGCGTAGCTAGCATAGCGCTCATCCTATGCCTCCTTAACAATGAGGCGACGGGGATCATGTGGTAGCTGATATCAGCTACATGGGCGAGCCCTTTCCTCGCCATACACGATCTGTACGTATTCATGCTGGATATCCCAAACAATGGAGTGTGTTTTAGGATTCCAATCTGAACACTCACGAAGGAAGGCGAGATTCTCCCATGCGGACTCCTCCAACGCTTCACAACAAGGACAATCCTCCTCCTCGGCAATGGGGTGACCTTCTCCTCCACTTGCTCCTCCTCCTTCAAATGAGGCACCCAGTTTGAATGCGAGGGGAAGTGGCATGGTGACGGGGAGGGATGTGAAGGTTGTGAATAGCGGTGAGGGAGGTGGAAGTTGTGAGCAACGAGAATATAAGCTATTAGGACATGGAGACAACCATTTTATAACCGGGGCGGTGGGAAACACGGTTGGATTGGTCGCAAGCAGTTGGCACCCAGGTAACCTCCGTTAATTGGCACGCTTCCTAGCGTCGTGGGTAACTAGTTGTTCCCGCCATTGGTAGGAAGTGGAGATGGGTCACACGGGAGGTCGAGGAGGGAGGTGAAACTTACCTCCCACGCGAGTGGTTGGCAGATGTAGCGCCCTCCAAATTAATGCCCCACAACCTCAAAATATGGAGGGATGCGGCCTCCATTTGGAGGGGCTTCCATAAATTACGACAATCATGGGATGTCTGGCGACTATATGAGTGGTCTTGTAGGCCAAAATCTCCATATGAGTGTTTTTATGCACTCGGGCCCAATATGGAGACTCAACCAGAGTCTTACCTATAGATGACTGTGGATGAAATAATGAAGTGTCATCTTGTATATCGCGTTCATGTCTTGAGGAATCATATGGCGGCCTCAAAGTCTTGGAATTTTCACTTGAAGCTTCATCTTTATCTCTTGTAAGCTTGCCGTCATCTTCATGTTGGATCATGCTTGATCTTATCAATGCTACATCTTTCATTCCGAAACAATACAAATATATTTGATTTATACATCATTATATCCTCATGAACACTAGAGAAAGCTCCTAGAAATGAAAGCACCATGTATTTAAATTGATGTGTGAGATCTCTAGAGATTGGTCCTTATATTTTCCGGAACTTGAGCAGGTTCAGCTGCGGTGGTGGGACGGGGGCTGTGGTGTAACTATATTAGGGATGTCCTCATCAGTCTTAGACTTAGATGTTGAGTTGGAGCTTCCATGTTGGCCTCACATGCGTGTGCGCGCACGCAATCAAAATGCTCCAGATTGCACTAGGGCAGCTCGATGGAGCAACTTGACGCTAGATCAAACTCCCCGAAAGCTAGATGGAGCAACAGGGTGACAATTTGGCTCCTCGGTGATTGTGCTCCATAATGGGAGTTGTTTTCTGTGAAGGCTAGTTCCTAACACCACTATTTAGTGGAGAGGCGACTCCGTGCTGAATTTAGGAGACGATAACGAGTATTGGCAGTATTTAGAATGATTTTCATACATGCTTATCAACCCAATAAAAATGCCTTCACAATGTGTGCCATGTTTGTAAAACTGGGTGCTTCCCATCTATAACCACATTTACAAAATCATTAGCTCAAAAAATACAATTAGGCGGATGCATATCTCCGCATCAATATATTTTCTTGTTGGTCATATGATCTTATTTATTGTGAAACCCATTCATGAGTATACACAAATAGCGAGATGCAGATTCACATGGAAGGCATGAGTTCACACACTAAAATCTCTAGAGCTATAGATTCACATGGAAGATGACAGTTCACTTGGTCCAAACCAAAGTAGGATTATTGGAAAAACAAACAAGTGAGTCAACATCCTCACCTCCCCCTCAACCGCAAGTTCATCCACAGTTTTACCATCTTTGCCTTTCAGCATGTTGCATCTCGTAGGGTTCAGCTCCTGATACAATAACAAGATGAATGTAGATATGAATGAGATCATAAAAGTACTCTCATGATAACATGAATGTAGATATGAGTCAAGCAAACCTATTCGGCGCCCTTTGCGCCGGTTATAGGTCTTTGCACAAACCGGCGCACATCCTTCTCCCCCATGGGCTCGGCCCATTTAACTTTTTCTAATACGCAATGTTTATCACATGCCTAGTTTCATGTTCCACGTTAGCATGCGCAGTTTGAGTCCAGCCGGTTTTGGGAAACTTCTAGAAGCTTTTGACCAATTTTACTCTTTTTTGGACCTGTTTTGTTCAGTTTTTTTATTTTCTTATTTATTATTTCAAATTTTATTATATTTATTGTGCAAACTTTTTTGAAATTCAAACACTTCTTAAAATCCATTATTATCTAAATCAAAAAACTTTTTTAAAAATATGTGATTTTTTTCAAAATCGATGAAATTTTTTCAAACCCGTAAACATTTTCAAATTTGTGAACTCTTTTCTGAAAAAAAAACAACTATTTTCAAAAGCCGTCAAATTTTTCTTCCAAATTGGTGAACTATTTTCAAAACAGCAGAACTTTCGTCTACAAATTCGTGAACTTTTTGAAAAACTTGTTTCAAAATCGTTGAACTCGGTTTCGGGTCAAATAGGAAGAACGTAAATCTTCCACCTCTGGAAAGCGCCTACACCCGCTTTTGATTCAATTATGAAAGTACGCTGTACTGGACCTTTTACCAAAAGTTTATTGTGATCTTTTTGTTCAAATAACAATTAAGGTGAAGCAGGGTCAGGAACAACGCTCAAATAATAAATATTCTTTTTCAGGCGGTCTACGTTTTCAAGTATGATTTTATTTCCCAAAACTTGTGAACTTTTTTTTTCCAAATCAATGAACCTTTTCCAAATTCACAACTTTTTTCAAGATCCGTGAATATTTTTTGAATTCATGAAGTTTTTATTCAACATCGATGAACTTTTTTTCAACTCCATGAACTCTTTTACAAAATCCGTGAAAATTTTCTATTCTGTTGAAAAAAGTAACTCGTTAATTTTCTGAATTCACAATTTTTGTATAGTTTTTCCAACAATAATTTGGATTTCCATTTTTTTTATTTTCCCCAAAAGTCAAGGGTTGAACGGCTAACTTCTCAACTGTTGGCCAAAGCGACCACGTGTTCATTGGGTGCTATTTTGGCGAGCGACAACGACATGTTTGATGGGCCGCCCCAGTTCTACGTGGCGCGTGGGCCAGTGCGGTCTCCCAGCACCTAAAGTAGGGAGCCCCTATGTGGCGCGGTGAGCGCATGGGATCGACAGCGCGCGGACCCTGCATTTTGGATAGTCTTCCCATTTTTTGTTTTTTGTTTTTTGTTTTCATTTTCTTTTTATTTCATGTGTTCCTTTTTATTTTCTCTTTTTCTACTTTACTTTTTGTTTTCCAAATTCGTGAACATTTTTTTGTGCATCAAATTTGAGAAATGTTCATCAATGTAAAGTACTGTTCATCGAATTCAAGTTTTGTTGATCGGGAATTAAAAATTTCCATCAAACTTCAAATTTTGTGCAGGCAATATTTTTTTCTTCAAACTCAAAATTTGTTCATCGGTTTCGAACAATATTCATAAAATATGAAATTTTTCCATCCATTTTTTAAAAGGAAAATGTTCTTAAATACAAATTTTCTTCATCAAGTTCAAAAAATTGTTCATCCAATTCAAAATTTGTTCATCAAACACCAAAAATGTTCATCATTATTTAAAAAATGCTCAAAAAAGTGTTCAACAAAATTTTAAAATGTTCATCAAAATTTCACAAATTGTTCATCCTTGTGAAATCCCAAACATTTTTTTGGAACCGAGAACTGTGTTTGAATTCGGTGAACATTGTTTCTGAATGTGTGAACGTTTTTACAAAGTCAGATTTTTTTGAAATCTCAAAAAAATAGGGAGGAACCTCGCGCCCAGAAGGGCGTACTGGGAGCGGGGGCAGGGGGTGGTGCGCGGGGTCGATCCCTGAAATGGACCAGGCCACATAGGGGCTCCCTGCTTCAGGTGCTGGGAGACCAAACTGGCGCCCACGCGCCCCGCAGAACTGGGCCGACCCATCAAACGTGTCATTGTCGCTGGCCAAAATAGCACCCAAGGAAGACGTGGTCGTTGCAGCCAACAGTTGACCAGTTGACCGTTCAACACTTGATTTTTATGGAAAATGCAAAAAATGGGGGATCCATTTGTTTGTTCGAAAAAAATAAAAAATATTGTGAAATCAAAAAAGTTCACGAGTTAATTTTTTCACAAAACTGAAAATTCCATCGATTTTTTTAAAGAGTTCATGGAGTTGAAAAGATTCCATCGACGTCGAATAAAAACTTCATGAATTACAAAAATGTTCACGGATTTTGTTTATTTTTCGAATTTGCAAAAAGTTCATGATTTTGAAGAAAACATTTCACTAATTTTGGGGAAAATGGAAGATTAAAAAAATACAATTATTTTGAAACAAATGTTCACAAGTTTTTCAAAAATTTCACGAATTTTGAGAAAAAAGCTATGTGGTTTCGAAAAATGTTAACCAATTTGGAAAAAAAAAGTTCAACGATTTTGAAAGTAGTTGAACAATTTTTAAGAAATTATTTCACAAATTTTAAAAAGGTTCGTGGATTTGAAAAAAGTTCATCAATTTTAGAAAATCACAATTTTTGAAAACTGTTTGTGGATTTAGAAATAAAGGGATTTTATGAAGTATTTGAATTTGAAAAAAAAATATAAAATATAAAATTAGAAACAATATATAAATAATAAAAATGGGGAAATAAAATAAAAACCAAACAAAACCGAACCAAAAAAATAGAATAACGGTTAGAAGCTTCTAGAATTTTCTCAAAACCGGTTGGACTAGAACTGCGCCTGCGAACGTGGAACATTGCGGACAGGAAATGTTAAATGGGTCGAGCCCATGGGGGAGGAGAATGTGCGTTGGTTTGTGCAAAGACCTATAACCTGCGCTATGGGCGCTGAGTAGGGTTTGCGTGACTCATATCTACATTTATGTTATCATGAGAGTACTTTTATGATCTCTACATTCGGCTTGTTATCGTGTAAAAGGTGAACCCTATGAGATGCAACATAATGAAAGGCAAAGATGGTAAAACTGTGAATGAACTTGCTGTTGAGGGGGGGGGGGGGGGGGGGGGGGGGGGGTTGAGGATGTTGACTCATTTGTTTGTTTTACCAATAATCCTACTTTGGTTTGCACCAAGTGAACTGCCATCTTTCATGTGAATCTATAGCTCTAGAGATTTCAATGTGTGAACTCATGCCTTCCATGCGAATCTTCATCTCGGTATTTGTGTATACTCACGAATGGGTTTCACAATAAATAAGCTCATACTACCCACAACGATATATATTGATGCCGAGATATGCATCTGCCTAATTGTAAATGTGGTTATAGATGGGAAGCACCCCAGTTTTACTCACATGATACACATTGTGAAGGCATTTTTTATTGACTTGATAAGCATGTATGAAAATCATTCTAAATACTGTCAATGGCAAACATTATGTCTTTCATCAATTTGTGTATATTACTCACAGTGCCATATGTTTTTCATGTCAATGACTTAGCAATAAACACGCAATTGTCACACTGATAATAAAAAGAAACAACATATACTCATGTGCGTGTCATGTGTGCTGAAGTTTTTTTTTGACGGAACCTCGTCAGAGGGCGGGGAGCTCCCGCATTGCATTAAGAAGAAGAGAACTGGTCCAGTTAATAAGGGAAATCGGACCCAAAAACCGTACATGGCACGGGTAATCAAGGAAAAACCGGCGAAGACCACACACACCTGACTAGCACTCAAGGGACGTCGTCTGAGCCGGATACAAGGGTGCCTAGGCCCAGGACCATCGACAACACAACATACCCAACCAAATCAACCTCTGCATCCTCAAGAACACGCATGCAACTAGATGCGCTCTCACGCCTAACCTTCAGGACAATGATATCACGCATTAACCTCTACCAAGGCACAAATTGCCTGGATCGCCGTCGGCGTAAGCGGTTTCTTGGACATCCGCAGATAAGACTTCATCTTCTCTTGCACATCCTCCTCGGTGACTTTCTTAGATGTCATTCCCTTCGATACCTCCTCAAAATCCTCCGCCAACCTATATTCAGCAACTTTTATTCTTCTTCTCCAAACGTCCACTACGCCTCTCGGAACAAGTAGATGGCCCTTCAATCTGCACATGAATCGGTGCTTCGAGCAAGGATCGCGGCGCCGTGCAACTGAAACTACTTAGGAACTCATCCAGCAAGGTGGTTGAAACCGGACCTTGAGGCATGCCAATGTCACCAAGTAGCTCCTCGGACCCAGAAGACATCATATTGGTAGCGCGCCCTGAAGCAAGCATCACCGGAGAAGTGACCGAGGGAGGAACCTCTCCAGCCAAGCGAACTGGCAAAACCACCTCAATCCGCTCCATGTCCTCGCTCGCTGTGACTATCTCCTCCACCATACCTTGCTCCTCCTCACGTTGAATCACCATCTTGTGCAAAACTACATACAAAGTAGGAAGAACATTTGCAGGCAGCGTCGTAGTAGCCAGTACCTCAGACGAGCAACCGGCCACACTAGTCTCACTGACATCCTTAGAGCATCTCCAACAGGCAGGCGAAAGAAGGCGTGTCGCGGTAAAAACCTCGTTTTTCGCGCGCACGGGGTCGTTCGGCGCGAAACCGCGGCGCGCTAAAAAAAATTCGCGCGCGCGGGAAAAGCGTCCACCCGCGCGCCAACTTTGGCACGCGTTTCCGCATGCGCTCTATATATTGGGCGCCGCCACGCCCGTGCTTCACCCCACTTCTCCACGCACTGCTCGTCGCCGCCGCGCCCCCGGAGCATCTCGGGCTTCCGCGGTGTCCGCGAACGCCCGTCCGGCATGTTCTACGCCGAGATCTGTTCCGACAAGACGCGCCTCGGCCTCGGACCTACGAGACCGCCCATGAGGCCGGCCGCGCGTACGACGCGACGGCGTGGGACCTCCGGTGGCCTCGTTCACAGATGAACTTCGACGACGTCTTCACGACTGAAGAAGCGCGGTAGGTCGCGCCTCCCCCGCGTCTGGCCACCGAGGCGGACCACTGCGCCGCTCGCAGTTGGGACCGCCGGCTGTTGATCGCCCGGAGGGACGAGGACGCCATGGCGGAGTGGCGCCGCCAGCACCCGGAGGACGTCATCGCCGAGCATGAGTTCTACGCGAACAGGAGGGCGCAACGTGTTGCTGAACGCCTAGACAAGCGTAGGCGCAAGGCATTGCTATTTCCCACGTAGAGATGGAGAACGACCCATGTGACCCATACGACGACCGGTACGTGGACGCGTTTCTTACGACGTCCGAGAGAGGATGATGAAGAGTAGTCTAGGCATATTTTTATTTTACTAGCGTTTTTCATTTGTATTGTATGAACTGCATGTGGTGTTGGGCTTGATGTATGGTAAAATATTGTTAAATTTTGTTGTTCAAACGCATTTTGACTGCTTGCGCGCGCTGCAAATGCAGCGCCTGCTGGAGCGGCAACGCCGCGCCCCATTTTACGGCGTCTGCTGGAGCGGGCGCCTTGCCGCGCGCTAAATATGTGCATTTCGTCGCTGCAAATTTTTTATAGCGCACCTGTTGGAGATGCTCTTACCACAAGTAACAACGAGAGGCGCCGGTTCCTCGTGCTCACACCAGGGAGGAGGCGGAGCCGGACCCATCGGCGCCGAGGAAGAGAAAGGTCCCCCACCGTTTCCCGTAGTCCCTCCCTCTCGCACCTCAGGAGACCAATTGATGGTCTGCGAAGAAACAACTCTGCCATTGATAGCCTCCAGCCGCTTCAAGAGGCCCGAAACCTGAACCGCCCAACCCTGCAGAGCAACAGCCATGTCGTGGAGGGGCTGAATGACCTCCTCCGTACGAGCGGCAGCCATGGCTTGCAACTCGGTGTGCAGCACCTCGATCTGTGCTGCAAAGTGGGGTTGCAGCAGCCCCAATTCAGCAGCAATCGAAGACTTGACGAGGTCGGCCAGGCCGGAGCAGGGGGCGCCGGAGTTGCTACAACAGCAACGCACGACTATCTTTCTAGTATACTATAACTGATATAATAGCTTAATTAGTGGTTCAATTTGATTCCTGTACGCTATTAGTGCTCACCATCGAACGCCGTTAATTAGTGTTTCGTGTACTACTGTGCTCGTAGTCGCGTGATCGAACAAGGTTACGCAATATGGGCATCCCAAACTTCTATCTGGTCTTTTGGGAGTTCTTTCTGCAGTTTTTCATTCAACCAACTGCACCGTGCAGGTGAAAATAGATTGGCCTTATATTACACCACACAAGTTGAAGAAAAATATGAAGCAAACATGGCAAAGTCATAAAACTTTGGAAAATATCAGATACATTTATAAAGCAGTGACTTATTTAGTTAGCAGCAACTCCACCACCAACACACCGACCAAACGCTGCGTAATAATTATAGAGGGTTTTTACGGTACCCTATACTGCTCCTGGGAAGGGAGCAGTATATGTGTGATCCCACCGTCAATGCTCTTCTCGTTCATGAAGTGAATTGCTCTGGTTCGGCGTTCGAGCACACGACGCGGTGGTCGACCTCGCAGCAAAGATATCAGTCGCAGCCGATTTCAGAATGAATCTTGTGAGCCGCAGCCGCAACAACACTTCAAGCAGATGAGCAGCTCAACGTCCAGCGAGCTGCGGCTGGTGAAGTAGAGCCGAGGAAGGCGAGCGGTAATCTCTACTTCTCTACTACCTAAAAGAAACGGAACGTTCCGGCTCCCGTATTACGTCGTTCTTCGTCCGACCCACCCCGCCCTCCTCCTCCAGGCGCTCATCTGCCGTCGCCGTCTTCGACCCCTCCTTGCACGGTTGCACCCCGCCAGCGCGCCGCCGACTGCCCCGCTCGTCCACATCGGCTGCAATCTCCCTGATCCCGCTGCGGCGCTTGCCCCCGTCCTTGCCGGCGTCGTCGCCGTCTTCCACATGGACCCCACCTATATGTCGCCAGATCTGTTGGGTCCTTCCCGTCACTCCACTGCCACTGCCTTGCGGCCGAGGGTACCAGGCATCTCCTCGCCGGATGCCGCGCCAGTGGCGTGGTCTCGTGGGCAGGAAGCTGTACCCCGACCCCGCATGCTAGCCCCCTGTGTAGCTTCTGTCGATCCTTCGCTCGGGTGTGTGGGCTTGTTCACGCTGCTGACCGCGGACGCGGAGACGCCATGGACGTGGAGGTGGAGTGACAGGAACTGAAAGACAGCGAACACGGCGAGTAGCTTCATGTTAGCCATGCCTGCCAGGTTGCATGCAGAGGTCTGCTATTTGTGCCTGTGTGGATCTCCTGGTCGATCTTCTTTATATAGAGCCACAATTAGCTGATGTCACTGGGCATGTCAGTCGATTCACAGTCTCGTTTCATCGGTTTTGCAACCCACAGCTGGTGAGTTTTGGTGATAGTCTTGTAACATATGGGCGATTAAATCGTCCTCCACACCCATCACAATGTTATCCGCGCGCTGTAAATTTCTTGTTAAACAGCTGTTTCTTCTTTGTTTTAGTGAAAGAAAACTTGGAATTCCTGTCAACCAGTAATAACCGAGGTGCAGACATTTCGGTATCCGAGTGAATGAGAATCCAAGGTAGTTTGCCAGCTAATAACTGAGACTGCATGTATCAGGTGTGTCGTTTCCTACTTGCGTATCTGGGGATCAGTGGATGGAATATACGGAGTATATATATATAGAAATATTCAAATATATAGGTTCCTTCACTTGTCGTCTTCCCACGTTATTGGCGGTTCTTTGCTCTGACCGACAAAGGTGCCAACGGCTCACCTCCGAACAACAACACATCTGGCATCGTATGTCACATTTACACCTCACTGTAAGCAAGAAGTTTAATTAAGAGCGGGAAAAAGAGAATGGAAAGGGGACATTCTAGTCTTCGGAGTTATTGGGCTGCCTCACTTACCCATTTGATATAATTCCCAGAAAGTATTCGCACCATGACCAATTCCAGTTACCGACGAGGAAAAATTGCTCCGCAAAGTTGAAAATCTGAAGAGAAAACTTGTCTTTGCAGATTTTGCGTCAAGTAACCTGCAAATTTTGGTTGAAAATATGGGAATTTACATGAATTTTTTTAATAATTAAAAAAATTGGCTGCACAAACAATTTTTGAAAGACTCGAACAAAATTTTAAAAGAGGAACATTTTTTAAGTTTGCAAAAAAAATTGAAACAGAAACATACCATGGAAATATTTTGAAATGTGGAACAATTTCTCAAGAAGGGGATATTCTTTTAAACTGCCGAAAAATATATGAAGACATGAACGTTTTTGAAATCCCGAACATTTTTTTCTAAAATTTGTAAAAACAAATTACAAAGACATTCTAAATATTTTTTGAAAAACTCGAGCATTTTTAAAATTCCCAAACTATTTTGGAAAATGTAAATTTTTAAAATTTATGATTTTTTTAAAATGATTATTTTTTTTGAAAATTCTGAACATTTTTTAAAAACACGAAGCTTTAATAAAATAAAATTTTGAAAACCAAAAGGAAAATAAAAACCGAAAAAATGACAATGAAACAGTAAAAAGGGAAATATATATAAAAAAGACAAACATTCAGAGATAAAAAAGAAATTTAAAATAAAAAATAAAAATAAAAAACCTGGTTCAAAAACCTTCAGAAGATTTCCAAAACCTGGAGACATCCGGGTGGGAACCCTTACAAGGTTCCCAAAACCGGAACGTGAAAGCTTTAGATGGGCCGGCCTAAAATCGTTCGCTTAGGTCGCGCGTGTGTGTATTTGTCCGACAGTCTAACGCGGAATACATCAAATAGACGGCGTCACGCACAGGTGGTCACCCAAATGGGTCGGCCCATTGTCACACGTGGAAACAGGAAAAAATTCATCAAAAAGGAATGACAGTGGAAGGGATGGATCCATGTAACTCCCGCTGCTAACCACTCATCGATGACCACATGCGGTGATAAGCTTGAGAGTCTAAAGGCATCTTCAAGACAGACCCTTAAACCTCTGATATATGTCAGGATCATGGTGTCCGGATCACTTTTGTCATTCAACGGGGGCCTGTATATATCCGCTTAGCTGTTCGGACGTATGGATTCCGGCAAAGTGAAGACAAACGTGAGAAAGCTTTGCGGGAGTCCGGACATGCACGTTGACCAATCACATGCATGTCACTCTCTTGTCTCTCCCCTCCTAATCGCGCATGCATGGTCACCATCTTCTCTCTCTTCATCCAACCGTACACCACAACACAAATAACCCACCACATACGTGGTCCCCGTCTATTTTTTTTCTTCTCCCAGCCAAATACTTTGTAATTAGTGTTGAATGAATGCGTCCCGCATCATATCCACGGACCATGCGTCCGGACATAAAAACGAACATATACCGAAGAAATTTACGTGCAGCCTTGGAGATGCCCTAACTAAGAATTGAGGACTACTAGGACTATCCCTGAGTGAGCGGTTTACGATAGCAAACTAGTTTTTCCCCGGTATTTTTCTTCTTTCTTCTTTTTTCGTTTGTTTTTTGTTTATTTTCTATTTTATTTTTCAAAAATTCTCGTGATTTTGAATATTTGTTCAAAATTTAAAAATGTCTGGTTGTTTAAATTTTGTTCTTAAAATACAAATATTCGCATTTTAAATTTTTATCATAAATTGAATTTTTTTGACCTGGACACCCTTCGTTTAACATGGTCTATTTTTTGACATCCTTAAAATGTACCCAACTTTTACAAGCAGGTAAGCATCCAATGGTAGGCATTCGTGTCAGTTTTGAACGAATTTCGACACCGTTTGCGAATTGTGTCTCATGCGACCATTCGACGGTCTTTTTCGATCGAGAAAACTCCAAAAAATGCAAGAAATTGTCGAACACCAAAACAATGGCATAGTTTTTTGAATCGGTCATACAAGGCCATGAAAAAAAATTAAGACTATTTCAAGGATGTCCAAAAACAACATGCTCTCAGGCAGAACCTTCTGGGCTACCAGAACAACCTTCGTTCAACATGGTGTTTTTGTGAACATCCTTGGAATGACCCCAACTATTGTCACCAGGTGTGCATGCCTATGGTGGCATCATTGTCAGGTTTGAACAACTTCCGAGTTGCGACACGTTTGGACATTTATCGTCTTTTATACAATGGAAACTCCAGAAAATGCCATACTTATCGAGAACTCAAACAATTTGACATGGTGCCTTCAATTGGTCATACAAAGCCATGAGTTTTTTTTGTCCATTTGATGGATGTCAGAAAAAAACATGCTCTCGAACGGAGCCTTTTGCACTTTTTGCACTACCCGACACCCTATGTTGGTGTTTCTTTATATCCTTGAAATGACTTGACATTGTCACTTGAATTGGTCATACAAGCCAACAAAAAATTAGGATCATTTGACGGATGTCGAAATAACGTGCTCTCATATGGAGTTTTCTGGCCTACCCGGACACCCTACGTTGAACATGGTGTTTTTTTCTACATAAATACAGAAAATGTTCAAGGAATTCAGACACCGAAGCGATTTGCTATCGTAGACCGGTCGCTGAGGGATAGTTCTAGTAGTACGCATTAGTAGTTAGACACTAAATCTTATCATATCGTGTGGCTAGCGACAAACGGTCGGCCTAGTAGGGCAGCCTCTTGTACGTGGCGCCGTCTATTTGACACAGTTTTTCTATTTGATGCATTCTGCCCCAAACTTTCCTAGAAACGCACACACGAGCGACCCAATCGATTGATTTTGGGCCGGCTCATCTAAAGCTTTCACGTTGCGGGTTCCCAGCCGGGTTTTCTTCTTCTTTGGGAATCTTCTAGGTAGCTTTTGAACTGGGTTTTTATTTATTTATCCTTTTTTTCCTTTTTATTGCTTTTTAAAATTTTGTGTTTCTTTTTCATCTTAGTTAGCTTTTGCTTTTCAAGGTTTTTTTCGAAAAATGTTCAGAATTTGCATTTATTTTGTGTTTTGTAATTTTGTTCATAAATTAATAAAAGTTCTCATTTTGAAAATTATTCGAGAATTTCAGAAAATGTTCATGTTTTGTTAGAATTTCTTTGTTCAAAAATTTCACAACTTTTTTAAAAAAGTTTGGTATTTCAAGAAATGTTCATGTCTTCAAATTTTGTCCGGCAGCTTCAAAAAATGTTTTCAGAAATTTCAAATAATGTCTGTGGTATGTTCTCGTTTCGAAAAATAAATAAGAAACTTTAAAAAAAATTGGTCATTTTAATTTTTGCGAGAGTTTCAATTTTTTTGTGTTGCTAAAAAATGGAATTATAAAAAAGTTTCATGTTATGAAAAAATGGGCGCGTCTCAAAAATCGTTCGTGATTTTCTAAAAATAACCCGTATTTTGAAAATGTTTCAGTTTTTTTTTTAAATGTTCACAAATCTGAAAAGGGTGTGTGTCCAAGTCGAGAGTTAACGGGCATGTAATCGGCTATGAACTCATGATTAACCTGTCGCCACAAAAATGGCTCGAGAAACTGAAATGTTTTTTGACGAAAACGCTGTGCAGAGTAGCTTTTCACTGAAATGTGAAACCACCGGATGAAACCGTGTGCACCAAGCGCAGCTGCATGCATGTGTGTACAGAATAAGCTGTGCTAGGGAACAAACGAGCGCTCAAAAGATATCTCTCCTCTAGAGGTTTCACCCGGCCGCTCACATTCGGCCAAGTGGCCGCTTGCTCATCTCAAGATAAGCCTTCTAGTCTCCTACTACCCTTCCTCCTCCTCTTGCCAAGACGCGGCAATCCGTGAAGCTACAAGGTTACCCTTCTTCTACCACATCTTGCCATCTCCAACTGCAGCAAGCAATCCAAGAAATTCAGAGGAAGAAGAAGAGCAAGCAAAGTAGGAGGAGGCGAAGAGCTAGCGGCCATGGCGTTAGCACCCACATCTCTCCAGAGCTTCCTCACTGGGAGGCCCCTATGCACTGCCCCGCAGCTCACGAGGTCGTCAATTAGGCCGGCATCGGCGAGGCTCTTGTGCAGGGCCTCCAACGAGAAGGACGGCGCGCCCCCGGCGTGGGCCGCAAACCTCGAGCTGAAGAATCTTGGGAAGCTGGCGATGGTCGCACTGGCCGCCGGCGTGCTCGTGCTCGCGCCCGTCGACGACGCCATGGCCGGCAAGTCAGGCGGCAGGATCGGCGGGAAGGCGTTCCGTTCCGCGGCGCCGCGCTCGTCCGGTCCACGGATAAACAACTCAAGGTAACCATCAATTAAACGTCAGCCAGATCTAACGTAGCAGCAATAGCATGATGCAATTCTGTTTTGTGTTTGTCATGCGCGCGCGCGTGCTCGCAGGACGAACATCTACGTCAATCCCGGCGTGGCGCCGCCGCTGGTCGGCGGCTACGGCTACGGTGGCTACGGCGGGTACAGCCTGTCGCCGTTCGGCTTCTACGGTGGCCCGAGCGTCGCCCTCGGGGTCGGTGGTGGCTTCGACACGCTCGTCCTATTCATAGTGGGCGGGGCGGTCGTCGGCGCCGTCCGGCGGTTCCTCAACCGCAGGGATAACGATGATTACGACGACTAAATGGCGCAAGTCATGTAATCTCATCCTACCCTTGTAATATAGCAAGATTACTATTTTCCTCTTCTCAATGGTAATTTTGAAGTAACATAGTAATATTGAAGGAGTAATGCGGATCAGAAAGTTTGTATAAGTTTTTATTCTTGCAGAAATAGGAGAAGAAATTCTAGTTACTTTTTTTTTGAAATTAGGAATTGCAGTTACTTGATGCTGTTCTACTGCACTCATAAGAGCATCTAGGTGCCCTAAAATAGGCCATAAGAGAATTTACGACTGGAATTGCCTAATCCGGATCCCTATACATTTGCGGACGCCCACGCGTACCAAGTGGGCCTCAATTTTTATCATTTACAATTATAAACCATATTGGTCAAACATGTATAGTGGAGTGCACTCAAATAAAAATTCTTCAAGCTCAATAATACATAGTGCAAACATAGGTCAAACATAAATATAGTTCGTAGTGCATAATTGATAAATTAAAAGTAAAGTTTATTGATTTTCAGTCTGAGCTCACATATGTTCCACAAGATCATCCAGAAGTTGCATATGCACCTGTTGATCTCGCAATTGTCTCCAGAAAGTTGGCAATGCTCTTTGCCTCTTGCTTCGGAAGGTGGACATGAGTTTCGGGCTTCTCAAAATCATGCGTGCGCGCTGCCCCTTCACCCCCATCCTCGGCAATCATATTGTGCAAGACTACACAACATGTCATGAGCTATCAAAGTGTCTTCGCTTCCTAGATCATCGGAACTCCACAAACAATACCCCAAAGACCTTGGAGCACTCCAAATGCCCTCTACGTATCCTTCCTAGCTGCCTCTTGCATTATTGCAAAGCGAGTTTGTTTGTTGCCTTGGGGATCACATATGGTCTTCATAAACACAACCCACTAAGGACAGATACCACCGACACGGTAGTACCCCATGGTGTACTTGTGTCTATTGATGTTATAGTTGCACGGTGGAGCATGAAGTTATCATCAACCTTCTCCATGCCTTCCACAACCTGCAAAAACAAATTTCTGCTCATTCTGTAGCGCCCACGAAAGAAACTTTCAGGGAGTGTTGGGGTCGTTGTGAAGTAGTCCGTGTACAGAAGCTATGCACCGGAAATCCTATCACATGTAATAACTCGCTTGCCCTTGATGGAACCCTTGTAGTTCAGGACATTCTCCTCTTCCTTCTTCAACTCCTATTGGATGCTCATCATTACCATGCCAACATCCTCATCGTCTAAATTCGGCGACGCGATGAACTCGTTGAATATGAATTCATCAAGGTCTGAGTTTCCATAGCCATCACCCCACGACGTATCCATTGATGACCTACAAGTAATGACGAAAGAATAAAAAAGCGGCTCGGACATTTCATCGAATGCGTAGAACGCGGGGTGTACATATGGGGGAGTTGGACGTACTAGGGCGACGCCTGGTGGTGTTGAACGGTTACAGCCTGGTCGGAGGCAATGTGGTTGGGGCGTCCAATGGCGAAGCCCTGGGTTGGGGATGACGACAGAGCAACGATGGCGGCGAAACTCCGGTGGCTGGTGTGCGGACGAAGCCGAACAGAGAAGAGGAGAGGGCTGGTCGGACAATGAGGGGGTATTGATATGGGCGATTTGGCGCAGGCCCTAGTGGTCAGTCCAATGTGACAGGCGTGTCCGGGGGTCCCCATATCCGACCCACATATGGGCTGGATATGGGGAGTGTTAGTCAGACCGGGCGTTTGGGGAGGATATGGGGAGCCCGGTTGGGTGGCATTTTTCCGCGTGGACAGTGACCGGGTAGCCCGCCCAGGCGTTTGGGGCGGATATGGGGAGCCTGGTTGTAGATGTTCTAACCGCTTTTCAGGGCACGATGGGGGCAAAACAATGCTCCAACAGGTGCCTTATTTGCAATTTTTTTGGTCCAAATTTAGGGCAGGTGCAATGTACAACACTAAGTGCTGCATATTTGTAGCACTTGGATGGTTGTCGCAAAACAAAAGCAGCCACGAGCGAGCAGCCAATTAATTGTCACCCAGAACCTTCTCGCCCCACGAGCATCTCCCTGCCTCCTAACAGCTGCCGACAATCTGCCATCGCCGGAGCCCCACAGACGGCTCTTATGAACCCGCGGACACTGACACCGCTCCGACACTCCTCGCCATGGTCGCATCCTCCTGTCCCGACAGTCCCACCGCCGCCATGGACCCCTGCTCGGGATGGCGGATTTGTGCCCCCCACAACCCATCGCCGTCGCTGGAAAGGATCCACCGGCCCGAAAAGGCCATTGCGACCAATCAACGAGGCGGGTGGCAACAGGAAGGGCCGCAGCGTGATCGGTGAACCCTCCACGGCTTTGTGCTGGGTGAAGAAGACGAAGGCGGGCACGGCCATGCCCCCTGCTTTGTCGCCTACTACTGCTGCTGTGCCAGCGGCTACTGCTTTTGTGCCCCCCCACCTCCAGCCATCGAGGACGAGCAATTGACGCCCGCCACCCTCCTTCGCAACATGTTTGCTGAAATGTTGGAAAGGTTTAAAAATTCCCTTGTTTTTCATTTTTTCATGTTGAGATGAATGCAATTATAAGGTGATGTGTGCTTAAATTAGATTTTGTGTGTGCATTTGTAGTGTTGATGTCTAATAGACAAATGTTATGAATGAAGATTTTGTCTCTCGAGATTTTCCCTCCCCAAAGGATGAAACACAATATGATGAGGATAGTCTTGACATGGAGGAAGAGGGATTCTTGAAGCTCCACGGGGCAGAACCGTTAACTACAATAACACCGAAGACGTGTTAATATGTACGGTTTGGGAGAATATCTCTCTTGATGCTTCTGTCAGAACTGATCAACTGATGAGTGCATCAAAGAGTTCTTTGATGGACGCAGCACTAGTGGTGTAGATCAGTCGTTTGCTTCTCTTCACTGTTGATGGGGCACAATATCCGTCGAATGTCAAAAGTGGTCAGCTTGCTTGACCAATGTCGATCGCATGAACCCATGTCGTTGTAATGGAAGTGATAAAGTGATTGTTTACCACATATGAGTGCTTCTCTTTTAAGAATGCATAGGTTGCTAACTATGTTTCTTGATTGTGTTTCTCTTCTATGTAGTTGATGCTTGCTCAAGGTTTGTTTCAACAATGAGAGAAGAAAGGAGACAAGAGGAAGAACAAAGGAAGACCATTCACTTCCTTACATTGTTATAAAGAGCTTCAAAATGAGGAGAAGTGGAAGAATCGGTAATTGTTAGAAATTTCTAGGAGGAAGAGCTCGGTTATTGACCGTGACGATGATGATGATTGATACATCTTCAATGTATCTATAATTTTTGATTGTTATGCTATTATATTATCATTCTAGGATACTTTTTAAGCATTTACTAGCTGATTTATTTTATTTTTGAGAACTAACCTATTAACCCAGTGCCAAGTGTCAGTTGTTGTTTTTTGCATGTTTTTGGCTTTCTCAGGAATATTGTACCAAACGAAGTCCAAATACCCCGAAACTTTTTGATGATTTTGTATAGACAAAATAAGGACCTAGAAGCTTTGGAGGAAGACCGGAGGGCACAAGAGGCGCCCCCAAGCCAATAGGGCACTCCCAGGGGAGGTGGCCGCACCCTGATGGCTTGGGGCCACCTCCCAGCCCTCCAGTCCTCGTTCTCTGGCTTATAAATTCTCTAATATCCCGAAACCCTAGAGAGCCTCCCGAAACACCTTTTCCGCCGCCACAAGTCTTTGTTCCGCCGTGTGCCCATCTAGAGCCCTATTCCGGTGCCCAACCGGAGGGGGGATCGATCACGGATGCCTGATAACCCACAAGTATAGGGGATGCCAATAGTCTTCGCGTGTAGTATTTCACCCTGATTTATTGATTCGACACAAGGGGAGCCAAAGAATATTTTTCGGCCTTAGCAGTTGAGTTGTCAATTCAACCACACATGAGATATCTCTCTGCAGCAAAGATTTGGTAGCATGGCAAGTAATAGTAGTAACAGTAATACTGATAGCAGCAATTTTGTAGCAATTGTGACAGTAGCAATTTTGTAGCAGTTGTGACAGTAGCAGCAGCAATAGTAACTTAGCGAGATTCAGTATGTGTGAAGCGTAGGCACGTGGATCGGTGATGGATAATGATTTAGATGACATCAATCATGTAATAGTTACATACTAGAGCGACATAGAACTAGCTCCAATTCATCAATGTAATGTAGGCATGTATTCCGTATATAGTCATACATGCTTGCGATAAGAACTTGTATAACATCGTTTGTCCTACCCTCCCGTGGCAGCGGGGTCCTATTGGAAACTAAGTGATATTGAGGCCTCCTTTTAATAGAGAACAGGAACAAAGCATTAACACTTAGTGAATACATGAACTCCTCAAACTATGACAATCACCGAAAAGAATCCCGATTATTGTCACCTTGGGGTATGCAGATCAAGACACGTAATAGGTGCATACAACTTGCAAGATAGGATCCAAATCACTCTTATATTCATGAAAACATAATAGCTTCATATCTGAAATCATGGCACTCGGGCCCTAGTGACAAGCATTAAACATAGCAAAGTCATATCAACATCAATCTTAGAACATAGTGGATACTAGGGATCAAGCCCTATCAAATTAACTCGATTACATGATCAATCTCATCCAATCCCATCACCGTCCAGCAAGCCTACAAAGGAATTACTCACTCACGGTGGTGAGCATCATGGAATTGTCGATGGAGAAGGGTTGGTGATGACGACAACGACGAATCCCCCTCTCTGGAGCCCCAAACAGAGTCCAGATCAGCCCTCCCAAGGAAGAACAGGAGGTGGCGGCGACTCCGTCTCGTAAAACGCGATGAAGTCTTCTCTCTGATTTTTTTCTTCGAAGATGTGAATTTATAGGAGTGGAATTAGGGTCGGGGGAGCCACGTGGGCCCCACAAGCTAACAGGGCGTGCCCTGTTGTCTTGTGGCTCACATGCAGCCCTCCTGTGGTGGTTCTTCGCTCCATAATTCATTATTTATTCCAAAAATAATTCACAAAAAGTTTCTTCCAATTCTAGGAACTTTTATTCCTGCAAAAAAATAACACCAAGGTAGTTCTACTGAAAACAACGTTAGTCTGGGTTAGTTTCACTCAAATCATGCAAATTAGAGTCCAAAACCAGAGCAAAAGTGTTTGGAAAAGTAGATACGTTTGAGACGTATCAACTCCCCCAAGCTTAACTCATTGCTTGTTCTCAAGCAATTCAGTTGACAAACTGAAAGTGATAAAGAAAACTTTTACAAACTCCTTTGTTCTCGTTATTATACACATGCTTAGCTAGTAGTGTTCAGGTTTTCAGCATAAATCATAAATAACCATATCCATGATAACAATTAAACATCATATTCACTCATGGAAATACATAACCAACTAGCAAGCAATAATAAGATATCTCACATGTCAACAATTTGTCAAAACAATCATAATATAATTAATATGGTGACATGATATTTCGCTAGCCCTTTCTGAGACCGCAAAACATAAATGCAGAGCACCTCTGAGGTTCAAGCAGTAACTAAACATTATAATTCAGGGTAGAAAAGATCCAGTCATGCTCATATCCAACATTAACTAGACTCAATGCATAAGAATGACAATAGTGCTCTCTGGTGTGGTGCTTTTAGTGAGAAGATGATGACTCATAACATAAAAGTAAATAGAAAGGCCCTTCGCAGTGGAAAGCATTGATTTGTAGAGGTTCCAGAGCTCAAGGTTTAAAATAGGATTGAAATTATAATTTTGGGTGGTATGCTTTTCCTGTCAACGTCACGACAAATGATTTCAATATCTTCCATGCTAAACTCATTATTGGAGGTTCTCAAGCGGAAATATAAAGTTTACTCCTATCCACCATCCATACACAAACAATGGCTAACCGAATCCACAGGTGCCAGCCAACATGTCAACTGTCCCAAGGAGTTTTGTTTAATTTATTTTTGATTAGCAGGACTGGGCATCCTTTTTACCAGCCTCTCTCGTGCAACGACGGTGAATAAACGACCGTCTTGAGAATAACTCACTTATCATGGAAGATATCGACTGCCCCGTCGCTCCATGAGAGGTATGAGCGCACAAAACAGATGTTTGTTTGAATATTTAGAGGTGGGACATGCAAATTTACTTGGAACGATAGAGTAGTACCACATATAGGTATGATGGTGGACTCATGTGGAATAACTTGGTTTAAGGATTTTGGATGCACATGCAGTATTCCCGCTTCGTATAGGTGATGGCTAGCAATAAATTGAGAAGCGACCAACTAGAGAGTGAAAATGGTCATAATCATGCATTTTGAATAATTAACATTGGATATTAGCATGGGTAGGATATGAACACTTTGAATTTAAACATCATGAAGGCTGCATTGGTTTTTGAATCAACTACACGTTTGCACATGGGCCAAGTCAAGTTGCTCGAATTACTCAGAGGGAAATACCATACTACCATACCACACCATAACCATTTTAATGCATGTTGACACATACGATAAATCATTATCCACTCCTAGCTATTTAAGCATGGCATGAGAAAGTATAATCTCTAATTGTCAACATAAACATGTTCACTCATGATATACTGAATCAAGATCGAACGAGCTAAACATATTTACAAAAATGGAAAACAAGAAGAATTCATACCAGCTTCCTTTACCACGATCACTTCATCAAATATCGTCATTATTGCCTTTCACTTGCACGACCGAATGATGTGATAATAATAATAGTGCAAGTGTGTCGTGGACTAAGCTGGAATCTGCAAGGCAGTTTATACAAAGGAGAAGACAACATAATATTGGCTCTTCTTTAGATCAACAATAAAGCATATGAGAGCCACTTAACATTTTCATCGTGGTGTTCTCCTTTAGACAACTCAAAGAAAAGAAAAGAAATTCAGAGAAACACAATGAAATATTTTTGGAGTTTTTGTTTTTTTTAAGGAAGAAAATAAACAAGGAAAAACAAGAATGGGAAAATTATTTACACGGGAAAGCTCCCAACTTGCAAAGGAAATCTTTTTGGGGTTTCTTTTCTTACTACAACTAATTAAACTAGAAAGAAAACTTAAAAAGAAGAAGCGAGAAATATTTTTGGATTTTAAAAGTTTTTCAAACACACAAAAAGAAAGCGAAAAAATAAAGCTAACATGGATATAAAATGAAAAAGGATGAACACCAACAATTTATATGAAGTGTGTGAACATGAATGTAATGTCGGTGAGAAATACGTACTCCCCCAAGCTTCGGCGTTTGCCTATCTTGGTGATCACCACTGGTAATAGCCATCTGGTCCTGGAAAGTATTGAGGCTGAGGCACTCGAGCATCCCACGCCTGGGCCGCGGCCTCCCCTTCAACCAACTCGTTTCGGTAAGCAATTATGTCTGGTGGCATGATGATGTACCTGTTCCTGGCATGAGAGTTAAACAAAGAAGGTGCAGGCAACGCAATAACATCTCGAGTATCCTTGCTGTATACTAAGTTATAACGAATGTGCTGCGGGGGCTTAGGTTCATCAATGAACTGGTATTATATCATAGACTGATGATCAAGATAAACTTTGGGAAACAAATAATCAGTGGGGCATATGGCACTAAAGCGTTTTTCTAAGCAGGTGGCATAAATACCACCATGAACCTTGCCCTTCGTTCAGTTTAGATGCAAGTGGCGCGCGACAATAGCTCCTAGGTTGTAAGTGTTATCACCATATAGTGCGCGACACAAAATAGCGAGAGTGGGGGCATTGAGACCATCGCCCTGAGTAGTAGCAGTTATACATTTCCCTATGAATAAAGCAAAGTAGTGCACAGACGGGAAATGTAAACTCGTGGCCCTAGCATTGGATACACCTCTAGTTTCTCCCACAGTTAAGGTACTAAGTAATCCATCAAACTCCTCTGGTTTAGGATCACGCACTCCCCCGTCAGAAGGAAGCAAGCATATTTCACTAAATCCAGAGAGTGGCATTTCATAATGTGTGGCATATAAGTCGAAGCGTACCATGGGAGCACCGGGACTATTCATGAAATGGAAATTTTGCACAAAGGAATTTGTAAGGAGATAGTATTGGTCACACTCATCTGTGAGGAAGTTGATCAACCCGACATTTGCAACGAATTGCATAAACTCTTGGTAGAAACCCGCTTCGCTCACACTACAAGAAATATGTCAACTTCCGACCATCACTATTGGTTGCTGAATGGTCATTGTTTTTCATTTGCGACCTTTTTATGACCAAAAACAATTGGTCAAAAGCTGACCGTCTTTAATGAAACTTAACGACCTTCTTTATGATATGGTCATAGAAAGCAACGACCAAAACAAAAGGTCGTTGGTCCTACGACCTTTTGTTTTGGTCGCTTGTTGTCTGCCCAGGCCACGTCGGATCCAACGTGGCAAGCTGACATGGCAAAATTGCGACCAATTGAATTGGTCGTTGATAAGAATCAGCCCGGTCCATTTCGCTGCTTTACATGGGCCGAGCCCAACAATTCAGCCAATTTATATTTTTTTCTTGCCAATTTTGGTCAGCTACACGGGCTAAACCCTATAATTCGGCCTTTTATTTATTTATTTCTAGGCTGTGGCCTTTTAACATTGTTTGAGCCATTATATTTTGGAGCTGGTCCCACCAATCAGATGGGTCCCACTTGTCATCATCTCACACATTGGGCCCACTTGACAAAATTTTCAAAACTGCTCAGATTATTTTCATAAGTGGGTCCCACGAGTCAGGTTTCCATTCCACACGTTTTCAAATCACATACATGATCAATATTTCAGACAGAACAGTACAAATGTAGTTCATCAAATAACACTAACTAAGTCTACTACAATCTGTACATAGTCTATTACAACCCAAATATGCTTACTATTACAATATTACAATATTTACAGTCTATTACAGTCAAACAAAAGAGAAAACTCTTTGCTGAGTAGGGCTATACGGCTTCGAACTTCAAATTTAGTAGACCTGGAGCTCCTGTAAAAGAGTGAACACATAGCCATTAGAGTAGCTATTATTCTTGGAGTAGATTTGCAAACCTCCAGGTTTGATGTACAGACTATCGAAAAATTATATATTGAAAGAAATCTCATAGAAATGTAGATTTATGGACCAAATATATGATAAAGCAATAGATTCAGCCAACTTCAAAGACCTAGATGTTTGTGATGCATCTTCACAGAACCACAAGAACACTAGATATAGTATAATATGATTCCAGGAGTATAATGCTAACCACAAGAGCATCAATCAGCAGCAGGTATATAGCTAGCAAACTATCTACTAGACATCATCAACACTTGAACCATAACATGTCTAGCAAGGAAACAAAAAATGGGACAAGTACTAATTCTGGATAACATGTCCAGGAAGGCCATCCAATGGTTTCAGCCACATCCTAATAAACCAGTAGCACTCTAATACTACTAATTACCAGCAGTAAATCAAATAGCCAGATGAAGCACCAACACTTGATCATCAACGCAACAGTCGGCAAGGACCCAACCACGGCGCAAAAAGCATCGAAATCCTAACTAACCCATGAAACAGAGCATGGTTGTAGCATAGCAAAGGGAGGATCTCACAGTGGTGGTTTGTGTAGCCGATGTAGAACAGCCTCCGTTCGTCGCTTGGATCCTCCTAGCCAGCTGAATGTCCTTGGGCATGATGGTCACGCGCTTGGCATGGATGGCGCATAGGTTGGTGTCCTCGAAGAGACCCACCAGGTAGGCCTCTGTAGCCTCCTGAAGGGCCAGCACCGCATGGCTCTGGAAGCGGAGGTCGGTCTGCAAAGACACAACGAGAGAGTGCTTTTAGTTTACTTGATTGATAAGAGTTTGACATAACAGGAGCATATCAATGTGGTGCACAAGTTGATTGATCACCTTGAAGTCCTGGGCGATCTCCCTAACAAGCCTCTGGAATGGAAGCTTCCTTATGAGCAGCTTCGTGCTCTTCTGGTACTTGCCAATCTCATTGCAAAGTGAATCACAAAGCTTGCTCATTTGAGAATACTTCAAAACTAAACTGTATGCAGTAACACATGCTAGCATAAGTTGAAAGTCTTTACACACCGAAGATCAACCGTTCCAGAGTGGTAACGGTGAGGCTTCTTCACTCCTCCAGTTGTAGGAGCAGACTTGCAGGCAGCCTATTGAACAGCAAAACAGAGGTATGGTCAAATAAACAATAATACCATTACAACCCATATATATCAGTCAGATATATGATAAGAAGCTGGCCATGTATGAATAACAAGAATCACAAGAACACTAGATATAGTATAATATCTGATAAGAAGCTTGTGATGTTTGTGATGCATCTTCACGAAATCACAAGAACACTAGATAGCAACCGTATCTTGCATGGTAAATCTCCAAAGTATACAACCAAGAATATAAGAATAAACTTGTTTCATTACATAGTACTGCTATGTAATTGATATGCAAAAGATACATCTCCCATGTTCAGCAATCAGGATCAACCATGAAGTTTCTACTACTCCTACATTTTTTTGACAACTGAAAACAGTAGGGGATCCCCCTACTGCATTTGTATTACTTGTATGGGTGGTATACATGTTACATTGTTACAAGTGTACAGCTCATCCCAACAGGGGAAAAGGCATACCTCGGAAAAAAGAGAAACTGTCTAGAGAATTAGTGTGGTGGGTTTAGGCTTAGCTAGGAAGGCAGTAATAAACTGTTTTTTATTTTCATAAGTTCTATGCTGCAAGTATGAGAGATCTAATGTTTACTGCTCCTACATCAGTAAGCTGATTATTTAAGATGCCAATGTTTACTTTTGAAGTACAATTATGGTTATCTCAAAGAATTTGTGCCTCATAAACATGCATGGAATTTCTATCTCAAAGAAGTATACATATTTATCTTGTTTAATTAGGCCAGCAGTGCAAAACAACCAATTATATTGCCTTACCAGAAGTACAAGCAGAAAAAAAACTCGAATAACCAGGTGTACAACTCAATGCATCATAGCAACAGAATTAAAAAGATGATCACAATGAAATCAACAGAAGTATCAACTATCAAGCAGTAGTAGCACAAAGCATCAAGCAAAGCAAGCAAGCGGCAACGCAATTGCACAGCAACGAGGAACACTCCCTTCACTCTTTATTCTCCAATGGAGTCACCATTCTCTCCGTGATACCTCCACACCCCTCCACTGCACCCCCTATGCTTTCCTATGCACCGTAAACATGGCAGCGGGCAATCATCTCCGCTCTCCATCGTCTCCCCAAATCCAAACAAATAGCAGCAGCAGGCAAACAAAGAACAACAACATCTCCCTCAATACATCATCTCTCTCCCTCTTCTTGCTAGTGTTCTAAACCAACAGAGCATGCTATAGGAGCAGAAAAGAGGGAGCTAGGGGGTAGGAGATGGAACCAACTCACCGGAGAACTTGTGGTCGCCGCCGTACACAGCCGCCATAACGCTGGTCACCTCAAGAAGCATCGCCGTGCAGGAGACGCTGCCAGACGTGCGCAAGAGCAGAGCACCTGCTGCGTCCAAATGCAAATCGAACAAGGACAAAAAATTAGGAAGGGTTTCAAACTCATTTATCAACAGAGAAGAATTGCTTGCAGGTTCCCAAGGCCGGTCGCATCTAAAAAACAGAGCATGACAGGTAAATGCATGTGTTTTTGAAAGTACAGGAGACTTAGAAACAAAAACAGAGCATGGATAATAGTATAGTTCATCAACTGATATGGGCAGCTATCCAACCGAACTTCCCAATGGGAAGAACTCACAAGAGCAGACAAAGAAATGGATGTTTTAATCTAGATTGTACTTGGATGTGAGGTTTAATTTTAGGGGCTTCAAATCGGGATCAAGATGAAATAGAAACTAGTAGTACATTTGTTCCTTCATATGTTGGATTCTCCAGACAGATAGGAACAAGAGTGGAACAGTAGTGATTCTGCAGATGATGAAAGATACACAGGTTATCTGACGGCGAGGGAGGGGTGTTACTGTCCTCGGGGGCGTCCCTGAGGCGCTTGCGCAGGTCGTCGCTCTCCCTGGCGAGCTCGTCGCAGGACTCCATGGCGCGCTCGAGGTCGCGCTCGAAGAGGCCGCACTCCTTCTCGAGCCTGGCGGCGTGGACGGCGAGCTGGTCGCGCGCGGCCGCCATGGCCTCCTTCTCCTCCACGCAGTGCCGGATCCCCTCCGTGTTCATCGCGGACTTGTTCTGCACAGAGCCGTTTGATACTTCTCCAACGTATCTATAATTTTTGATTGTTCCATGCTATTATATTATCTGTTTTGGATGTTTTATATGCATTAATATGCTATTTTATATTATTTTTGGGACTAACCTATTAATCTAAAGCCTAGTGCCAGTTTCTATTTTTTTCCTTGTTTTTGAGTATTGCAGATAAGGAATATTAAACGGAGTCCAAACGGAATAAAATCTTCGGAATGATTTTTCTTGGACCAGAAGAAACCTGTCAGACTTGGAGATGAAGGCAGGAGACCTGCCGGGAGGCGACAAGCCACCAGGGCGCGCCCTAGGGGGGCGCCCCCTGGCTTGTGGCCCCCCAGCAGGTCTCCTAACCCTATTCTTCGGCCTATAAATTCGCAAATATTCCCCCAATACCAAAAAGAGCCACGAAAATACTTTTCCGCCGCCGGAAGCCTCTGTTCCCGTGAGATCCAATCTTGGAGCCTTTTCCGGTAATCTGCCGGAGGGGGATTCGATCACGGAGGGCATCTACATCAAGTCCATTGCCCCTCTGATGATGCGTGAGTAGTTCACCACAGACCTTCGGGTCCATAGCTAGTAGCTAGATGGCTTCTTCTCTCTCTTTGTTCTTCAATACCATGTTCTTCATGATCTTCATGGAGATCTATCAGATGTAATACTCTTTTGCGGTGTGTTTGTCGAGATACGATGAATTGTGGGTTTATGATCAGCTTAACTATGAATATTATTTGAATCTTCTCTGAATTCTTATATGCATGATTTCATATCTTTGCAAGTCTCTTCGAGTTATTGGTTTGGTTTGGCCAACTAGATTGGTAATTCTTGCAATGGGAGAAGTGCTTAGTTTTGGGTTCAATCTTGCGGTGTCCTCACCCAGTGACAAAGTAGGGGTAGCGAGGCACGTATTTGTATTGTTGCCATCGAGGATAAAAAGATGGGGTTTTCATCATATTGCTTGAGTTTATCCCTCTACATCATGTCATCTTACCTAATGCGTTACTCTGTTCTTCATGAACTTAATACTCTAGATGCAGGCATGAGTCGGTCAATGTGTGGAGTAATAGTAGTAGATGCAGAATCGTTTCGGTCTACTTGACACGGACGTGATGCCTATATGCATAATCATTGCCTTGGATATCGTCATAACTATGCGCTTTTCTATCAATTGCTCGACAGCAATTTGTTCACCCACCGTATTATTTTCCTTCATGAGAGAAGCCTCTAGTGAAACCTATGGCCCCCGGGTCTATTTTGCATATTATATTTTCAGATCTATAAACCAAAAATACCAAAAATACTTTGCTACATTCTTTTTACTTTTGTTTTACTTTTCGTTTTAGCAAGCTTTTATATCTATCTCTATCAGATCTCATCCTTGCAAATAACCGTGAAGGGATTGACAACCCCTTTTAGCGTTGGGTGCAAGAGTTTGATTGTTTGTGTAGGTGCGAAGATTGGGGACTTGCTTGTATCTCCTACTGGATTGATACCTTGGTTCTCAACAACTGACGGAAATACTTATCTACTTTGCTGCATCACCCTTTCCTCTTCAAGGGAAAACCAACGCAAGCTCAAGAAGTAGCAAGAAGGATTTCTGGCGCCGTTGCCGGGGAGATCTACATCAAGCCTACCAAGTACCCATCACAAACTCATCTCTTGCATTTACATTATTTGCCATTTGCCTCTCGTTTTCCTCTCCCCCACTTCTAAAACGATTTTCAGAAAAAACCAAAAAGATTTGCCTTTTTATTCGCCCTTCTTCCGTTCGCCTTTTCATTTGCTTTTTGTTTGCTTGTGTGTTAGATCATTTGCTTGTTTTCATGGCTCAACCCAAAAGCTTTGATTCTTATCTTAGGAGGTTGGAAGACATTGAGAATAATGCTAAGGGCTTCATGTCGCTCCAATTTGACCATAATAGTTTCTGTAGGAACGAGCTTAAAGAACAAAAGTTTATGCTGAAATACATGAATAAAGAACTTGATGATATGACTAAGAAATTTTATGGTTTGAAATCTCAGTTTGCTCACCTTGAAAACTTAGTAGGCCAAATTTCTGATAAACAAGCTACCTTAGTCAATAAAATGGCCGCGAAGCCAGAATCTTTAAATGATGATGAAGATCTTAAAGTGATTGATGTGACTCCTATGGAATCTTTGTTTTCTAATGTAAATCTTGATAAAGATGGGACTGGAGATAAGTCAACTTCAGCTAAAAGGCGTCCAAATGATTCGGAGTTTATAGATCTTAATGCTAAGATTGATAAAAGTGGGATTGAAGAGGTCAAAACTTTAAATAGCAATGAACCCACTCTTTTGGATTTCAAGGACTTTAATTATGATAGTTGTTCTTTGATTGATTGTAGTTCCTTGTTGCAATCCATGTTGAATTCTCCGCATGCTTATAATCAAAATAAAGCTTTTACTAAACATATCGTGGATGCTATGATGAAATCTTTTGAAGAAAAACTTGAGTTGGAAGTTTCTATACCTAGGAAGCTTTATGATGAGTGGGAACCTACTATTAAGATTAAAATTAAAGATTATGAGTGCATGCTTTGTGTGATTTGGGTGCTAGCGTTTCCACGATTCCGAAAACTTTATGTGATTTGCTAGGTTTCCATGAATTTGATGATTGCTCTTTAAATTTGCATCTAGCGGATTCCACCATTAAGAAACCTATGGGAAGGATTAATGATGTTCTTATTGTTGCAAATAGGAATTATGTGCCCGTAGATTTCATTGTTCTTGATATAGATTGCAATCCTACTTGTCCTATTATTCTTGGTAGACCTTTCCTTAGAACGATCGGTGCAATTATTGATATGAAGGAAGGAAATATTAGATTCCAATTTCCATTAAGGAAAGGCATGGAACACTTTCCTAGAAAGAAAATAAAATTACCTTATGAATCTATTATGAGAGCTACTTATGGATTGCATACCAAAGATGACAATACCTAGATCTATTGCGTTATGCCTAGCTAGGGGCGTTAAACAATAGCGCTTGTTGGGAGGCAACCCAATTTTATTTTTATGCTTTTGTTTTTTGCTTCTGTTTTTGAGTGCTTTACACATTATTACCTCTGTAGTAATTGTGTTTTCTTGTTTTAATTAGTGTTTGAGCCAAGTAAGACCTTTGGGATGGTCTACGGTGTTTGTGATTTGATTTTTCTGAAAAACAGAAACTTTTGCTCTCAGTCCAGGAATTTTGTAAATTCATTGGAACGTGCTTTTGATCTGAAATTTTTACACAAGATTGATATACAAATTTCCCTGATTTTCCTAATTTTTCAGAATTGTTGGAGTTACTGAAGTATTAGAAGTCTATAGATTTCTACAGACTGTTCTGTTTTAGACAGATTCTATTTTCTTTGTGTTGTTTGCTTATTTTGATGTATCTATGGGTTGTATCGGGGGGTATGAACCATGGAGAAGTTGGAACACAGTAGATATTACACCAATATAAATAAAGAATGAGTTCACAACAGTACCTAAAGTGGTGATTTATTTTTCTTATACTAACGGATCTCACGAGTTTTCTGTTGAGTTTTGTGTTGTGAAGTTTTCAAGTTTTGGGTAAAGATTTGATGGACTATGGAATAAGGAGTGGCAAGAGCCTAAGCTTGGGGATGCCCAAGGCACCCCAAGCCATATTCAAGGATACCAAAGAGCCTAATCTTGGGGATGCCCCCGAAGGCATCCCCTCTTTCGTCTTCAATCCATCGGTAAATTTACTTGAGGCTATATTTTTATTCACCACATGATATGTGTTTTGCTTGGAGCGTCTTGTATGATATGAGTCTTTGCTTTTTAGTTTGCCACAATTATCCTTGCTGCACACATCTTTTGAGGGGGACGCGCATTAATCGTGAATTTATTAGAATACTCTATGTGCTTCACTTATATCTTTTGAGCTAGGCAATGTTGCTCTAGTGCTTCACTTATATCTTTTTTTAGAGCATGGTGGTGTTTTATTTTATAGAAATAATTGAACTCTCGTACCTCACTTATATTATTTTGAGAGTCTTTAAAAAGCATGGTAATTGGTTTAGGTTATGAATTTAGTCCTAATATAATGGGCATCTAGGAAGGATATAATAAAAACTTTCATATAAAGTGCATTGAATACTATGAGAAGTTTGATTCCTTGCATATAGTTTTGAGATATAAAGATGGTGATATGAGAGTCATGCTAGTGAGTAATTGTGAATTGGAAGAAATACTTGTGTTAAAGTTTGTGATTCTCGTAGCATGCACGTATGGTGAACCGTTATGTAACGAAGTCGGAGCATGATTTGTTTAATTATTGTCAACCTTTGTGTGAGGGTCGGGAGCGCGCGATGGTTAACTCCTACCAACCTCTCCCCTAGGAGCATGCGTCTAATACTTTGCTTCGATAACTAATAGACTTTTGCAATAAGTATGTGAGTTCTTTATGACTAATGTTGAGTCCATGGATTATACGCACTCTCACCCTTCCACCTTTGCTAGCCTCTCTAGTACCGCGCAACTTTCGCCGGTGCATTAAACCCACCTTCCTCAAAACAGACACCATATACCCTTCCTCAAAACAGCCACCATACCTACCTATTATGGCATTTCCATAGCCATTCCGAGATATATTGCCATGCAACTCCCACCGTTCCGTTTTTCATGACACCCACCATCATTTTCATATTGCTTTGCATGATCGTAAGATATCTAGCATGATGTTTTCATGGCTTGTCCGTTTTTTGATGTCATTTGCTAGGCTAGATCGTTGCACATCCCGGTACACCACCGGAATCATTCATATAGAGTCATATTTTGTTCTAGGTATTGATGTCTACTACGCAACCTTCTTCTTGTGGACTCGTGTTGGGCCTCCAAGCGCAGAGTTTTGTAGGACAGTAGCAAATTTCCCTCAAGTGGATGACCTAAGGTTTATCAATCCGTGGGAGGCGTAGGATGAAGATGGTCTCTCTCAAAGAACCCTGCAACCAAATAACAAAGAGTCTCTTGTGTCCCCAACACACCCAATACAATGGCAAATTGTATAGGGGCACTAGTTCGGCGAAGAGATGGTGATACAAGTGCAATATGGATGATAGATATAGCTTTTTGTAATCTGGAAATATAAAAACAGCATGATAGCAAGTAACAAAAGTGAGCACAAACGGTATTGCAATGCTTGAAAACAAGGCCTAGGGTTCATACTTTCACTAGTGCAAGTTCTCTCAACAATACTAACATAGTTGAATCATATATAAATCCCTCACATACGACAAAGAGTTCACTCCAAAGTCACAAATAGCGGAGAACCAACGAAGAAATTATTGTAGGGTACGAAACCACCTCAAAGTTATCTTTTCTGATCAATCTTATGAGCTATCCCTATAAGTGTCACGAACAGCCCTAGAGTTCGTACTAAAATAACACCTTAAGATACACATCAACCAAAACCCTAATGTCACCTAGATACTCCAATGTCACCTCGAGTACCAGTGGGTTTGATTATACTATATGCATCACATAATTTCAGATTCATCATGTTCAATCCAATACAAAGAACTTCAAAGAGTGCCCCAAAGTTTCTACCAGAAAGTCAAGACGAAAACGTGTGCCAACCCCTATGCATAGATTCCCAAGGTCACGGAACCCGCAAGTTGATCACCAAAACATACATCAAGTAGATCAATAGAACATCCCATTGTCACCACAGATATCCCATCGCAAGACATACATCAAGTGTTCTCAAATCCTTAAAGACTCAATCCGATAAGTAAACTTCAAAGGGAAAACTCAATTCATCACAATAAGATAGAGAGGGGAAAACTCCATATGATTCATCTATATTAATAAAGCTCGCGATACATTAAGATCGTGCCATCTCAAGAACACGAGAGAGAGAGAGATCAAACACATAGCTACTGGTACATACCCTCAGCCCCGAGGGTGAACTACTCCCTCCTCGTCATGGAGAGCGTCGGGCTAATGAAGATGACCTCCGGTGATGGTTTCCCCCTCCGGCAGGGTGCCGGAACGGGCTCCCGATTGGTTTTTCGTGGCTCTGGAGGCTTGCGGCGGCGGAACTCCCGATCTAGGTTTCTTTCTGGGGTTTTTGGTATTTATAGGAATTTATGGCGGTGGAAACAAGTCAGGATGGGCCACGAGGTGACGACAAGCCAGGGGGGCGCGCCCTAGGGGGGGGGGTGGCGCCCCCCAGGCTTGTGGTGGCCTCGTGGCTCCCCTGGCCCAACTCCAACTCTCCCTGGGCTTCTTTTGGTCCATAAAAATTCACCGTAGAATTTTATTCCATTTGGGCTCCGTTTGATATTCCTTTTCTGTAAAACTCAAAAACACGGAAAAAACAGGAACTGGCACTGGGCTCTAGGTTAATAGGTTAGTCCCAAAAATAATATAAAGTTGTAGTAAAAATATTGTAAAATATCCAATAATGATAATATAACAGCATGGAACAAGCAAAAATTATAGATATGTTGGAGACGTATCAGGTATCGAGTTGTAATTCTTGAGTTGTAAGTTAATAAAAGTGTGATGATCTTCATTATTAGAGCATTGTCCCGTGAGAGAAAAGGATGATGGAAGCTATGATTCCCTCACAAGTTGGGATGAGTCTCCGGACTTTACAAATAATAAAAGAGGCCAATGCAGCCCAAATAAAAAAAGAGAGGCCAAAGATGCCCACCAAAAAAAAATGAGAGAAAGAGAGAAGGGATAATGCTACTATCTTTTTCCACACTTGTGCTTCAAAGTAGCACCATGATCTTCATGATAGAGAGTCTCCTATTTCGTCACTTTCATATAACTAGTGGAATTTTTAATCATTATGCACAACCACTTAGTTTCTTTTTGAGCTTTCATACACTTATAGCTCTAGTGCATCCGTTGCATGGCAATCCCTACTCACTCACATTGATATCTATTGATGGGCATCTCCATAGCCCGTTGATACGCCTAGTTGATGTGAGACTATCTTCTCCTTTTTCCTCACAACCTCCACCATATTCTATTCCACCTATAGTGCTATATCCATGGCTCACGCTCATGTATTGCGTGAGAGTTGAAAAGGTTTGAGAACATAAAAAGTGTGAAACAATTGCTTGACTTGTCATCGGGGTTGTGCATGATTTAAATACTTTGTGTGAGGAAGATGGAGCATAGCCAGACCATATGATTTTGTAGGGATAGCTTTCTGAGGCCATGTTATTTCAAAAGGACACAATTGCCTTGTTAGTATGCTTGAAGTATTACTGTTTTTATGTCAATATTAAACTTTTGGTTTGAATCTTGCGGATCTGAATATTCATGCCACAATAAAGAATATTACATGGATAAATATGTTAGGTAGCATTCCACATCAAAAATTCTGTTTTTTATCATTTACCTACTCGAGGACGAGCAGGAATTAAGCTTGGGGATGCTTGATACGTCTCCAACGTATCTATAATTTTTGATTGTTCCATGCTATTATATTATCTGTTTTGGATGTTTTATATGCATTAATATGCTATTTTATATTATTTTTGGGACTAACCTATTAATCTAGAGCCTAGTGCCAGTTTCTGTTTTTTCCTTGTTTTTGAGTATTGCAGATAAGGAATATTAAACGGAGTCCAAACGGAATAAAATCTTCGGAATGATTTTTCTTGGACCAGAAGAAACCTGCCAGACTTGGAGATGAAGGCAGGAGACCTGCCGGGAGGCGACAAGCCACCAGGGCGCGCCCTAGGGGGGCGCTCCCTGGCTTGTGGCCCCCCAGCAGGTCTCCTAACCCTATTCTTCGGCCTATAAATTCCCAAATATCCCCCCAATACCAAAAAGAGCCACGAAAATACTTTTCCGCCGCCGGAAGCCTCTGTTCCCGTGAGATCCAATCTTGGAGCCTTTTCCGGTAATCTGTCGGAGGGGGATTCGATCACGGAGGGCATCTACATCAAGTCCATTGCCCCTCCGATGATGCGTGAGTAGTTCACCACAGACCTTCGGGTCCATAGCTAGTAGCTAGATGGCTTCTTCTCTCTCTTTGTTCTTCAATACCATGTTCTTCATGATCTTCATGGAGATCTATCAGATGTAATACTCTTTTGCGGTGTGTTTGTCGAGATCCGATGAATTGTGGGTTTATGATAAGCTTATCTATGAATATTATTTGAATCTTCTCTGAATTCTTATATGCATGATTTCATATCTTTGCAAGTCTCTTCGAGTTATTGGTTTGGTTTGGCCAACTAGATTGGTAATTCTTGCAATGGGAGAAGTGCTTAGTTTTGGGTTCAATCTTGCGGTGTCCTCACCCAGTGACAAAGTAGGGGTAGCGAGGCACGTATTTGTATTGTTGCCATCGAGGATAAAAAGATGGGGTTTTCATCATATTGCTTGAGTTTATCCCTCTACATCATGTCATCTTACCTAATGCGTTACTCTGTTCTTCATGAACTTAATACTCTAGATGCAGGAAGGAGTCGGTCGATGTGTGGAGTAATAGTAGTAGATGCAGAATCATTTCGGTCTACTTGACACGGACGTGATGCCTATATGCATAATCATTGCCTTGGATATCGTCATAACTATGCGCTTTTGTATCAATTGGTCGACAGTAATTTGTTCACCCACCATATTATTTTCCTTCATGAGAGAAGCCTCTAGTGAAACCTATGGCCCCCAGGTCTATTTTCCATATTATATTTTCAGATCTATAAACCAAAAATACCAAAAATACTTTGCTGCATTCTTTTTACTTTTGTTTTACTTTTCGTTTTAGCAATCTTTTATATCTATCTCTATCAGATCTCATCCTTGCAAATAACCGTGAAGGGATTGACAACCCCTTTTAGCGTTGGGTGCAAGAGTTTGATTGTTTGTGTAGGTGCAAAGATTGGGGACTTGCTTGTATCTGCTACTGGATTGATACCTTGGTTCTCAACAACTGAGGGAAATACTTATCTACTTTGCTGCATCACCCTTTCCTCTTCAAGGAAAAACCAACGCAAGCTCAAGAAGTAGCACCGTTTCGATCCGTCAGGGCGGCCATTCTAGCGAATAGGTTGACCGCGCCGCAGCGGAATAGACATTGAAAGAGGGAAAGGGACTGACCCTGACGAGGTCGATGCGGCGGGCGGAGGCGTGGAGGTCCTGCTCGAGCGCGAAGACGTGGTCCTAGTGGCGGCGGCGCAAGTCCTCGGTGGCGTGAGCTTGAGGCAGAGCGAGCGCTCCGGGACGGGGAGGCCGAGGGAGGCCTCCATGGAGTCGCGCATGTACTCCTCCGCGCCGCCGAGGAGCGCGAGCCTGGCAGACGGAGGTGGAGGACAGGGAGGAGGGGACGCGTCCTTGCCATCTGAGTGTGCCCAGACGTGGAGAGAGAGGCGGACGGCATAGGCAGGGAGGGAAGGTTGTCGATTCCCGCCTGAGGTCACGAGAGGAGGTGGCGGCGGCAAGGGAGGAGTGGAGCACTAGGGTTTGCGACAGAGAGAGAGAGAGAGAGAGAGAGGAGGGCACGAGGGGTCGGGTGGGGTTCGCGAGAGAGGGGCTTGCTGCGGTGGGTTGGATGAATGGATTGACGGCTGGATGATGTATGGGTGGACAGATGTTTGCCATGTCATCAATCCCTGCCACAACTGATTCCACCAATCAGAATTAAGTTTATGTAGTATTATTTTTTCCTTTTATTTTTCTTATATTTTTTTACCCTCTTATTCCGAATAAGCATTCAACATGTCACCCTTTTATATTTCGTTAAAATGAGCCAATATTGTACACATGTGTGTATCTTGGGATGACAAACAATGTTGATTTGGGGGGCTTTCATGTTCTTTGCACAAAAAAAACATTTTCTATTTTTGGAGTGGTAAAATTCATGAGATATTTTGTTCAAATGATATCATATTTTGCACAAAAGTCCATCTTGGAATGGCAAACAATGTTGCCTAAGGAATTTTTTATTTTCTTTCGACGAAAAATTCATTTTCCATTTTCTGAGTGCCAAAAATGAGTTTTTTTGTGAAGAACCTACCAAATATTTGTTACAAAATTGGACCAAATATTTTTTCTAAAATATTAGGCCATATTTAATGTACAATTGACCAAATGGGTTGGTGTCAAAAGTTTTTATCCACCTCTCGTGAAAAAGGCAAATTCCTGTCGATTCAGTAGGAAGCGAGTCAAGTTTGAACTACAGATGCCTCATAGTTTGCTCATGATTTTTTCAAAAAATAATTTATAGGTACAAAAGTATCTATTTAATAAGAGAAACACCAAAAGTTTTCCAAAATTCAAACACTAGCTAGGAACGGTCATGGCCGCCGTTTTGACCGCATTTTGAAATGGGCATGAAAAATTCAAAAAAATCAAAAAATTGGAAAACCTTCGCATTGTGTCATTATATGTGACCAAGTTACGAGGAAAAATAATAAACTTGTAATACGGCAATTATTTTACAAAAGTGTTCTCAGAAATGAGCTATCATGTGTGAAGATTCATGGCTTTCAAGCCAAATGATCAATCTTATGGCCACATTCATGGCATAGTTTGCTCAAATGATCTCATATTGTGCACAAAGGTTCATATTGGAATGACAAACAATGTTGCCTAAGAAAATTTTCAGAGATACATGGTTTGGTGGAGAGATGTTGAGGTTTGGATGGTGTCCGAGGGCCCCAACTCCAGAGCGCGTAAACCGGCATGCCAGCCGCGTGGTCACCGAGTGACCGTGGCGTTGCCACACGTTCTGGGCGGCCTAGGCATGTCTGGTGAGTTGGTCACTCCCCCGGTAGGTGTTAGGAAGAATAATACAACAGAAGAATCTCACGAGGAGACTGAACTAAGCTCAAACATGAATTAGCAGCAAAGTGTTTGATTAGCGGTGGGTGAAATTCACATGGCTAATGAGCCTGAGTTTTGGCTGAGGATGATCATCTACTAAGGAGACTGTCTTGGCAAATTTTCAGCTCAAATGAAGGATCCTAGGTGGCACTTGCTTTGCAAAGTACCACATTGTGCAGAAATATGGATGTTGAAGCTGGGCTCAAATGGATGAATGTATTGAGCTAAAATTTGGTGGAGCATGGTAATTTGGGCATAGAAAATTACTGTAAAAATTTGATACCATTTGGACATGCCAAAGTGGCACTTCCTTCACAATGCTCTTCTCTGGACAGAAACTTGGGAAAATTATTGAGAGGAATTGGCTAAATGAAATGAGCTCAAATTTGGTGGAGGTAAGTAATGCAGGTAGGAACATGCCCTGGTAAATTGTCAAAAATAATTAGGCAATATAAAATATATTTGCTTCACAAACTGAAAATATGACCAGAAATATGGATATTGAAGCTGGGTTCAAGAGAATACATGGATTGGGCTGAAATTTGATGGAGCATGGTAATTTGGGCATATAAAAGCACTGTCAAAATTTTATAACAGTTGGACATGCCAAAGTGGTACTTCCTTCACAATGCTCTTCTCTAGATAGAAACTTGGGAAAATTATTGAGAGAAATTGGCTCAATGAAATGAGCTAAAATTTTGTGGAGAGTTATGATTTGAGCATATGGAATATTTGATAAAATCTCAGATAATTTTGAGAATCCTAGATAGTACTTCCTTCACAAAGCTTCTCTCTGGATATAAACTTTGTAAATTTACTGAGGAAGATTTACTACGCAAATGGAGCTGAATATTGTCATGTGGCAATGATTTGAGTATGTAAGAGTGCCCAAAAAGTTTGAGGGAAATATGAGGGGTCTAGATAGCACTTGCTTGGCAATGTGCTAATCTGGCCAGAAAATAGAAATTGAATCTGGGCTCGCATAGATTATTGGATTGAGCTGTAATTTGGCGGAGGATGACAACTTGGTTATATGAAGGTACTGTACAAATTTCATACCATTTGAATAAATAAAATTGGTACTTCCTTCACAATGCTCTCCACTGAACAGAAAATTGGGGAAAATATTGAGAACATTGGCTACATTAAAATCAGATAAATTTGGTGTAGAGAGGTTCTATGGGCAGGGTCATCTCCTGGTAAATTTTCAGAAATTATAAAGCAATATAAAATATAGCTGCTTCACAAATTGAAAATATTACCAGAAACAAAGATTGGATGGTGAGCTCACATGGATTATTAGATGGGGATCAAATTTTGTGGAGAGCTATGATTTTGGCATATAGAATATGTGGCAAAAATTCAGATCATTAGGAGATGCCTATCTAGTACTTACTTCACAAAGTTTCTAGCTCAACAGATACTTTGAAAATTTGTTGAGGAAGATTTAATAGGAAAATGGATCTGAATTTTGTCATGAGGCAATGATTTGGATATAAAAGAGTGCCCAAAACTTCTGAGGGCACTCCAAAAAATATATATAACACTTCCTTCACAAAGTGTTGTTCTGAACAAAATAGGAAAATGAATATTCCTGAATTATTTTTGAACTAGGCAAGGAAGGATTTTGACATATTTGAGGAATATATGATCCAAAGAATTTATGAGGTGGCGCCTAGTCATAGCAATGCACCACAATTTACAAGGTTATGCCCATCTATATTGGTCATGATCAGCAAAACTGATGAGGTGGCGCCTAGTCATATGATAAACTTATGATACAGAAAGTTATGCTTACTAAATTCATCAACGACATGTCTTTCAAAAAGAATCCATTAATAAGGTTGATCAAGTCTTATTAATAACATTTTCCGATTGACATGAAACCGAAGAATTTTGTATAACACTAAGTTACCTCAATGGGGATTTGCATATCCCCAACAATAGGGGTATAATATTTCTTCTTGGCAGTAGGAAGAGTGATTTTAAAACCTCCAATGATGAGTGTGGCACTTGGCTCAATGACATTAATATTATTAACCAAAGTTTGCTTCTTCGGAAAATGAACGGTATGTTGTTTGCCATTGACGTGAAAAGTAACCTTGCTTTTGTTGCAATCAATAACAGCCCCTGCAGTATTTAAAAGGGATTTCTATTCTTGTGCCCCTGGTTCCTTAGTTGTACTCATTCATCCCCATGCTCTTAACTTGTGCTAACTTTTCCCCACTCCCTTGTCTGAAACTCTCAGAAATGGTCACGACGGAGGATGCCGTCAGGTCAATGGTTTGATCGTTAACTCTGACGAGTGGAGCCGCGCTGGACTGTGTCGCCCGTTGGACCTGCCAAGTGGGGCCGCGTTGGATGGTGGCGCTGGTTCGACCATTGGGCCGTGGTTTTGTTGGACAATTGGGTAGTTGCATGAAACGCCTGCATGCATGCGCTGATGCACGCCGCAACGATAAGCCTGCTATGCATGCACGACATGAGCCAGCTAGCCTGCCTGCATGCGCCGATGCGCGCCGCCACGATGCCCCACTGACGCATCCTTCCTGTGAGCCACCATGGACGCAGCGACGGCCGTTACCGCTGGTTCGTCTCTTCTCGCACGAGTCTCCTCGATCGATTCACAGTTCACATCGTTTCAGCCTTTGACCTTCACAACATCAAGTTAGGGTGGTTATTAAAGTCTAGGGCATACAGATCGGCGCGCGGCGTTTGAACGTAGCAACATGCGGCCGATGCCCTTATTTAAACCACCCACCCCTCCACCTATTCTCCACACATCCATTTGCGTCGCTCCCCTTCTCTTCTTCACCCAAATCCAGAGCACTCTCCAAGCTAGGTGAAGATGGACTACTACGGCCCCACCTTCCAGATGCCACCAGTTAGTCCGGAGAGGCGGTACCCTACCGGCGTCGTCGTGGAGAAAAGGCTTCGCGTGTGGACGATCTCATGCTGGAGGACTGGCTGGGATTTGGCCGAGTGGTTCCTCCGTGCGGGCTTCGCCCACCTCCCGGCGGACTCGTCGGTCATGTTCCGACTGGAGGAACTGCGTCCAAACTCCAGCTCTCCGCCATCAGGGCTCATCGCCACCTTCAGCAACAGGTTTGATGCGTTCCACCTACTCGGGAAGGTGTTTTGGTGTGGGTACGAGCTCATCGCATTCACAACCTACAACATCTTCACGGATGTCGATAGAATCTTCTCCAACCGGAACATCATCCACAGCCTCCCCTACCTCCTCGGTGAGAACGACAGGGAGGCGGAGGAGTGAAGAGGAGGCGCGGAGCAGTGAAGAGGAGGTGCGGAGAAGCTTGTATTGCCCTAGGGTGTTAGACCCTAGGGCTTTTTTATATATTTCTATGTTATATGTCGTTGGTTGTAACGTGAACTATCTATTTATGTATGTCGTGTTATATAGTGTTTTATGTAAGAACTATGTTATGCTTGCTACCCTATTTATATATCTATGTTATGCTTGCTACTTTTCTTTGTTATTTTGTAGCCCATTCGATGATATTTGTATTTTGGCCCTATATTTTATGGGTTCGAAAGTTTTGGGCCTTTTGGCACACGCGGCTAATGGGCTAGTTGAAGTGACAAAAAGGAGAAAAACGAGCCATGTCGATGTTGAAAAGAAGAAGAAAAAGAAGCTAAATTTTTTGAATTGTCGCCGACGGTCTAGGGTTTGTTGATCCTACCGAGGGTGGAGGGGACAGCTGCAGGCTTGGCTTTGGAAGGGTGGAAGCTACTCCCTCTGTCCAGTCGTTGCATGCAACCTGTGCATGCGAACGACAACGCTTAATTAACGCATGTGTATGCAAACAACAATGCTTGGTGGCTGGCTGTCTAGTGCATTGTCCCAAATAGTTCATTAAGTGCGCGTAAAAACACATGCTAATTAATGTTTTTAGTCCAATCCATACACGCCTAGGTCTTGATGCAGCTTCTTAGGCCCTTTCTAGTGCTCCACTGTGGACATGTGCTAAGCATGCCACATAAGCAAAAACATGACATGGCACAACAATTAAAGAGGAGAGAGAGCACTTTGGTGACCCCAGGAAGAACCAATGCCAAGCATGTGAACCTAGGCAAACCACTTAAATGAGATAAGTTGGCCAATGCATGAAAGAGTTTAGATGCTAAATCATTAAATAAGGTAAGCTTAGCAACAACAAACTAAGCACCTATGCATTGGGGAGTTGAGTTGCTAAGCTATTTAATGCACTTAGCACCTCATCTAAGCACCTTTGCATTGGAAGAGGCCTTAGACGCCCTACGCACCTGGACGGAGTATTGTTCATGGGTTTCCACTCAAAGAAGGACGACGACCCGAAAATGGGTGGCCGACTACCGAGGCCCGCCGCGCGTGCGAATTTACTTCTGGCTGTGGGGGTAGTTGGAAAGCCACCACGCGTCCACGAGGCGGACGAGGAGAAAGCGCGTGCACGTGCGAATCAAATCAATAAGCCAAAAAAAGCAGAACCAACGCGTGCACCATTTTGTAGGCCTCTTTTATCTTTGGGCCTTCGACGGCCAACGCCATGCGACGGCCCAACCAGAGCTGGAGACAGGGACATAGTTTAAGCAACCCAAAGAGCACATGATCTAGAAATTAAGCTTACACCATACTAATAACATCTCTAACGAGTGATGACCAGCAAGTAAGCAAATCCTAGGGCAACTATACAAAAATAAAATCCTAAAGCTATCAGATTTGCCTGCTTGTTCAATTGAATCATCTGCCTCAAGTTCTTGTTCATATTCTTTAATTCTCCCTTCAGGTCCGCATGCCCAACTGTCAGAGCAGCACTTTTATAGACCAAATTCCGCACGGCTGACGGCAGATTGAGCTCCTGTGTTGCGGCCTATTGAATTGAATCAAGCCCTCCCCTTGAAGCCTTAGAACGTACTCATCCAGCCATTCAAAATGTGTGCACTTCTTCACGATCTGAAACGAAATCATGAGCCCTAAATCCCAGATCCAACGAAAAAGAATTAAAAGGAAAGAGAAAAAGAATTAAAAGCAAAGAGAAATAGAAATGAGAGGAAAATCATGAGATCTAACCTGCCCCTATGGCTTGCTCTCGCATTTCACAAACTCGCGCCCAAAGTTTCCATTCTTATCCTCCTTCGAAGTTAACTGATTTAGTGGCGCGGTCCGTGGGCAGTCAAGACATGGCTGCATGGGCAGTGGACCATACTGGGTCCACGCGGGGCGGGAGGCTGAGGTGGAGCTCGACATATCTCGTCGCCGGGGAAGACGAAGCAGATGAGGGGCTCCTGTCATCGTTGCAACAGAAGAAGCAGAGGAAAGGGAAGGCAATGCCGCAATGGTGGGTGAGCAGAACCAACCTCTCGCCGTCTCGCGGATCGCCCAACGATCCAACGATGCGGAGCAGTCCATGTGACCCAACGGCACGCAGCTTGTCCTCGGAATTCCTTCTAGAAGACCATATTTGAGGGTTGTCGTTGGCGCTAGGGTATGATCAGACGGCTGCAGTTCAACGCTAGGGTTTGGAGAGATGCTGCGGGGTTTTGAGCCGGTCAGCGGGGTTAACTTAGGTTTGACCAACTTTCAAATGACCTTAATTAATTCAAAAAAATAAAAAAATATGAAACCTTCGCGGTTCGTCGTTTTATAAGACATAGTTACTATAAAAAAATATAAACTTTGTTTAGGGACATTTTTATGAAAAATCTTTTTTTAGGTGAGCTACCATTTCCAAGTTCAAATGAGCAGAACTAATTCAAAAAAAATCAAAAAAATGGAAGACCTACGCACAATGCCATTGTATGTGACATGGTTATGACAAAAAATAATAATCTGGTTTATGGACATTTTCATGAAAACTCCTTCACAAAAATGAGCTATCACGTAGGAGGTTATATAGAGTTCGAGAAGAGAGTGATAGTGGGTTTAGGTTTACGAATTTTAAAAAAAATCAATAAAATCACCAAAGCTTCGTTTTAGTGTCAATACGAAGGATCTGAACTTATTTTTTCATATTTCAAAATTTTCCACGTGTAATAACTCAAATTTTGCCAACATCATCATCATCATCAACAACAACAACAACAAAGCCTTTAGTCCCAAACAATAATTCAAATTTTGCAAACATCACATCACAGAGCAATGGACTTCAAATGTTGCCTCAATTTCGAATTATTACAAATCCTTAAAATTCAAAGGTTAGTTCAAATTCAAATTTCGCCTCCAATTTTGAATTATTACAAATCCTTAAAGTTCAAAGTTTACAACTTGCATTCAACGTTCAAAGTTCACATCTTTGCCTTGCTCCTTGTGTTCCTAGATGGTTTAACAGACTTGCTCCTGGTTTCCCTAGCTGGGATATCCACCTTTTTCTTCTTCCTTTTGATCTTCACTTTGGTTGGTGGTTGTCGAGGTGCTGGCGGAGAACTTCGACTAGCCAGTTGTTAGGGTTCAATAGCTTCAAAACCTTCATAAGCCATGGCTTCAAATTCTGCATCGGATGATGACTGAACCGAAGTTTCATTCTCTCCTGGACTTTTCTCTCATTTTCTTTTAATTTCCCTAGAGCTAGATCAAACAGAAAAAAGAGTATAAGTCATCGATAAAAAACAGAAGAAATGCACAAAAAGGGATGGTTGTTGCACACATACCAAGCTGCCGGCAGTGCTAATTCAGTTGCCTCATTCTCCTCTGCATTAGCTGCAATCTTCTCTAATGCTTCATCCTCCTCTGCATTAGCTGCAATCTGCTCTAATGTTTCATTCTCCCCTGCATTAGCTGCAATCTGCTCTAATGTTGCATTCCCCTCTGCATTTGTTGCTGCCCATTGTTCCTCTTCTCCAAGAAGCATCTACTGGATTGGTACATTTCCTAGCAATGTGCCTTAGGGTTCCATATGTTTTGCACTTACGTTGTCTTTTTACACGACCCTCTTCACCTCTTCTGTACCTGTTCTTCCTTGGTCTTCCTGGTGGTCTAGTCAGTACATGAGAATATAGTCTGAACCCTGGATCTACTATGTTCCATTGGTCTTTTCCCAAGAGTGCAGGCACATTGGAAGCATAAGCAGCCCTGAATTTGGCAACAGAAAAATATTCAGAGATGTATTGATCAACTTCACCATCTTCACCACCGATAACAGTCATCAGATGTAGGGCATGTATGCATGGCTTCCCACGGAGCTGCCATTGCCTACAACTGCATTCTCTAGTTGCTAGGTTAACTGGATATCTCCATTCCCTGTTTTTACTGTTAGTATATGTTACCTCAGCCTCGTGTCTCGCCGCTCGAATGCATTTCTTTCTGCTCAGTCCTCTTGCCTTGGCCTGCAATGCCTTAATAAGAGATGGGAGCATAAGATGGCCAATATATTTTGTTTCTGCAATTCTTTTGCGAAGAGCCATCCTTATCATGATCATCTGCCGAATCTTATCAAATATTTGCCATATCAGAATCCCTTTCAATGACTTGATCTTTGCATTGAAACACTCTGCCAGGTTACTGGTCACATAGTCTACTTTGCATATTGCATTGAATTTGCTTCTTGACCACAACTTTCCATGATGTGCATCTAGGTACTCCTTCACCAGAGGATTGTGAGCATACAACACTCTCAAATGATGCTCATGCTTCCTCTCACTGCATGTGTATGATGCTGACCATAAGTTCTCATCATAAACTTTACCTTTGAATTTGGTTCTGAAATTCTGCACTAGGTGTCGCATACATTCCCTATGCTCCACTCCAGGGAATACAATTTCCACTGCACTCTCAAAACCCTGGCAAGCATCTGTGTGTATAGCTAAACTTGGGGTTTGTACCTATAAGGTTGCGCAACTGCTAAAGAAACCAGACCCAACTTTCCTCGGACTCTGCCTCCACCACACCAAATGCAACCGGGAATAGCCAGTGGTGTCCATCAACTGCAGAAGCTGCCACTAGTTGTCCTCTCCACCTTCCATTCAAAGCAGTTGCATCAACAGCCAAATAGGGCCTGCAACCATCCAGAAACCACTGCCAGCAAGCCTTGAAACAAACCAAAGCCCTCCTGAAGCACTCCTTCTCAAATGACTTCCCTTTTATTTTGTATGGAACTGTATGCTTCTCAATCTCTACAACACTCCCTGGACTAGCAGCTTCCACTTTAGCTTTAAATGTGTAGAGCAACTGAAAGCTCTCATTCCAAGGACCATTAATCCTGTCAAGAGCTATTTCCTTAGCATAAAAAAAATCCTCATGTAAGGTATATCAATCTTGTACTTATCAAATAGCTTCCCATGTAGTGCTGTTGGACCAAGTGTTGGTTTTTCTCTCAACCAATCCAAAATTGCATTTGCCACCCACCTAGTCTTTGCTGGCTTTGTTTTCGCCTTCCCCCCTCCCCCTCCAGGTGGACAAGTGTGCTCGTGTGGGTTCCTTTTTATCTGAAAAAATATGATCTGAAAATAGAATCAGTATAAACTGAAATACACAAACCTGAATGAACTTTCTCCTCGACATACGTGATGCATGCAACCTCCATCTACACCTAACATATTGGCAATGAATAGTGAACCTTGATGGCTCACTCCTATCAATCACATATGTATTTTGTGTGAGAATGCAGTATGTAGTCACTGCATTACGACAGTCCACCATCGACTCGAATATGGTGCCGACAGCAAGCTGAAGATCTTCCCTAGTCCACTCAGTTGTTGGCATGTCCTCACCATCATATTCATCTAAAACTAAGCTGTCGATGTTCTCCTCCCTCTCTTCATCGTCAGTGCCATCAAATCTAGCACGACTGATAGGTTGCTCCAGAAATTCATCTTCCATTTCTTGTTTACTGGCAATATCTACAAGGTCAGGGAACATATTCTCATCCTCGTCATCATGTCGAGGCACCTCTTCGTCTGGCTCTCCATCCTGTACTACATCGGCTGCAACAGCGATAGGAGAAGTGGTAACAGATATATTGTGACTTTCAGAACCACTAGCTCTGCTTGGTTTCGACCTACAAGGAGTGCCGGGGCGCTCTCCGTTAGCAGAGGCAAAATATTCATGAACACCCTTCCCCTTCTCACGTTCATTGCATGGCTGAAGCACCTCGATATGGATTTTACTGAAGCGGCTTTCAGCATTCAAAGTAAAGAGCAATCCCAGATGCTCATTGCAAGTTAGTGGTATAATTTTTTTCTCGGTACTGCTGGAAAATTTCAGTTCAACAGCATTGGTAGGGCTCCATCCATATGGAGAATTTCAGAGCGCCGCGAGTGATACATCTCCGTCGTATCTATAATTTTTGATTGTTTCATGCCAATATTATACAACTTTCACATATTTTGGCAACATTTTATATGATTTATTGGACTAACATATTGATCCAGTGCCCAGTGCCAGTTCCTATTTGTTGCATATTTTTTGTTTCGCAGAATATCCATATCAAACGAAGTCCAAACGCGATGAAAATTTACGGAGATTTTTTTGGAATATTTGTGAATTTTGAGAAGTGGAATCAATGCAAACGGAGGCCCACAACCCCCAAGATACACCACGGCGCGCCCAGGGGGCCCAAACGCATGGTGGTGGGTTGTGCCCACCTCGTACGTCGGTTGGAGCTCTCCTTCGGGCGCAAGGAAGCTAATTTTTGGATAAAAATCCCCTCAAAATTTCAGCCCGATCGGAGTTACGGATCTCCGGGAATAAAAGAAACAGTTTTCGGCCAGAAAACAGGAACGCGAAACAGAAGAGAACAGAGAGGGAGATCCAATCTAGGAGGGGCTCCTGCCCCTCCGCCGCCATGGAGGCCATGGACCAAAGGGGGAACTCTCCTCCCATCTAGGGGGGATGCCAAGGAAGAAGAAGAAGGAGGGGGGCTCTCTCCCCCTCTCCCCCGGTGGCGCCGGAACGCCGCCAGGGCAATCATTGTGACGGCGATCTACACCAACAACTTCACCGCCGTCAACACCAACTCTCTCCCCCTCTATGCAGCGGTGTAACACCTCTCTTCCCCGCTATAATCTCTACTTAAACATGGTGCCCAACTCCATATATTATCTCCCAATGATATTTTGCTATCCTATGATGTTTGAGTAGATCTCTTTTGTCCTATGGATTAATTGTGGTATGATGTTATGGATGTGAGTTGTATGTTGATATGGTGCTGTCCTATGGTGCCCTCCGTGTCGCGCAAATGTGAGGGATCCCCGCTGTAGGGTGTTGCAATATGTTCATGATTTGCCTATGGTGGGTTGCGTGAGTGACAGAAGCACAAACCCGAGTAGGTGGGTTGTTGCGTATGGGAGTAAAGGGGACTTGATACTTAATGCTATGGTTGGGTTTTACCTTAATGAACTTTGGTAGTTGCGGATGCTTGCTAGAGTTCCAATCATAAGTGCATATGATCCAAGTACGAAAAGTGTGTTAGCGTATGCCGCTCCCTCATTGCATATAACAAGTATCTATCATATTATATTCAATTTCCTAGGGACAATCTTTCTCTTGCGTTACACAAAAAGCTTTCTACTAGTCTATTTACTTTTATTGTTCTTTTATTAAAACAACATCTAACTTTTATTTCCACGTTCTTTATTATCTTGCAAAGTACTTCTAGTTTTATTCCCGCAAAGTAGTTTCATACTTGTTCTAGGTAAAGCAAATATTAGCGTGCCTAGAGTTGTATCGGTGGTCGATAGAACTTGAGGGAATATTTGTTCTACCTTTAGCTCCTCGTTGGGTTCGACACTCTTACTTATCGAAAAACGCTACAAACGATCCCCTACACTTGTGGGTTATCAGCGAGCAAATCTTTGAATGACATACTGGTTTCTACCACCTTCGGATAGAAAAATCCAGTAAGCATATGCGGTTTTCTACCGCGCAGCACACTAACTTCCATCCTAACTGGCAGCCGGAATGAAAGCACAGAATCAATCCTATTCGATTCAAATAAGGGGTCCTGTTAGGCCGGGAACAATTCAGCAAAGTTTGAATGATTCAAGCGATTAGCGGTCAAATAGGGCCAAATTTACGAACCAGCAAATCAGTTAGAGGGGGAAAACGATGCTTACCCAGGTGTAATCCATGAATTATCCGCCGCCGATTCCACCCAATCCTCTCCACGGTCGACGGTCTTGAGAACATGCTCCCCCGACATCGCTTCTTAATCCAGATGGGGATGTGGGGGTATATCTGGCGGAGGGGGCGGAGTGGCGACGGCGGAGGGGGCAGAGCGGTGACGGTGGGGGGGGGGGGGGGGGGGGCGAAGCGGCGCGGTGCTGTAGGGCTCGAGCTTGAGGTTCAGACAAGCCCATCCGACGTGTCTCAATGCGGCCCCACGCGTCAGAATGGTCAACGGAGGAGTCGTTCTGACAAGTCCCCACTCGTCAAAGTTAACGGTCAAACCATTGACCCGTCGACATCCTCTGCGGTGACCATTTCTGAGGGTTTCGGACAAGGGAGGGGAAAAGTGAGCAAAAGTTAAGAGCGCGGGGATGAATGAGTACAGCTAAGGAACAAGGGACACAAATGTAAAAAAATCAATTTAAAAAGGGTCTACGAAGGATAATCGACATGTTGTCGTCCTCGGGCAGCTCAAGAATAACAAAGTCTGTTAGGATAGTAACACTTGCAACTACGACAGGAACATCTTCACAAATTCCAATAGGTATAGTAGTGGATTTATCAGCCATTTGCAAAGATATCTCAGTAGGTGTAAGCTTATTCAAATCAAGTCTTTTATATAGAGAGAAAGTCATAACACTAACACCGGCTCCTAAATCACATAAAGCAGTTTTAACATAGTTTCGTTTAATGGAGCAAGGTATTGTGGGTATACCGGGATCTCCCAACTTCTTACGAACTCCACCATCAAAAGAATAATTACCAAGCATAGTAGCAGTTTCAGTTCCAGGTAATTTTTTTTCTTTTCTTGGTAATAATATCCTTCATATATTTAGCATACGGAGGCATTTTCAAAATATCAGTCAAGCAAGTGCGCAAAAGGACAAGTCTAATCATTTCAGCAAAGCATTCAAAATCTTCCTCGTCCTTACTCTTAGAAGGCTTATGAAGGAATGGCATGGGTTTTTGAACCCATGGCTCTCTTTCCGTACCATGTTTTCTAGCAACAAAGTCTTTCTTCTTTAGGATGTGGGTTATCAAGAACTTCAGCAGGTTCTATTTCCACATCATTATCATGTTCCTTGTTATTATCTGGCTGACCATCTATGTGAATCTCATGATTATTATTACCATCATTGTCAGAAACATCATTATGTTTTTCAGCAGGTTTTTCTATAGCAGGTTCACTAGAAGCATGCAAAGCCCTATCCTTTTTCTTTTTCTTTTCTTATTAGATGGACTAGGTGTATTATCATTAGCTCCATGAGAATCTTGTTCAGTTCTTTTAGGATGACAATCAGGATAAACGGGTTGCTGAGTCATTCTTCCCCCTCTAGCAATTACTCTAACAGCATTATCACTCATATTCTCATTTTTTTAAGCAAGCAAATCATTTTGTGACTTAGCAACTTGATCTAGTTGAGTGTCAACCATAGAAGCATGTTTACCTAGACCTTTAACATCATTAGCAATTCTAAACATCAAGTCACCTAAGCGATCTATCATCATAGCATTACGTCTTAATTGATCCTTGACATAGTTATTAAAATATTCTTGCTTAACAATATAATTATCAAATCCATCCATGCACTCACTAGGGGTCTTAGTGTAAGGTATATCACTTTCATTAAAGGCACGGAGAGAATTTACCTCTATTACCTGTGTCGGGGTGTCAAGTCCTTGAATTTTCTTCGATAGGTGGCAACTTCTTAACATCTACAAATTTAATACCTTTCTCTTTAATAGTTTTTTAGCTTCTTGTATATCTTCAGGACTGAGGAATAGAATACCTCTCTTCTTTTGAATAGGTTCCGGCAGTGGTTCAGGTAGTGTCCAATTATCAGCATTTTGCAATATGTTATTCAATAATTCTTCAGCTTGCCCAACAGTTCTTTCCCTAAAAACACAACCAGCACAACTGTCTAGGTAGTCCCTAGAAGTATCAGTTAGTCCATTATAAAAGATATCAAGTATTTCATTTTTCTTAAGAGGGTGATTAGGTAAAGCTCTTAATAACCGGAGAAGCCTCCCCCAAGCTTGAGGGAGACTCTCTTCTTCACTTTGCACAAAGTTAAATATTTCCTGTAAAGCAGCTTGTTTCTTATGAAAAGGAAAATATTTTTCACAGAAGTAATAAATCATATCCTGGGGGCTACATACACAACTAGGAGCAAGAGTCAGGAACCACTCCTTGGCCTCACCTTTTAGTTAGAAAGGAAAAATCCTAAGGATATAATAGTAGCACATCTTTTTGTCATTAGTAAACAAAGCAGCAATATCATTTAGTTTAGTGAGATGCCCAACAACAGTTTCAGTTTCATAACCATGGAAAGGATGAGACTCTACTATAGGAATTAACTCAGGGTCTATAAAGAATTCATAATCCTTATGAGTAACAAATATAGGAGAACTAGCAAATTTAGGATCATGTTTCATTTTCTCCATCACAGATTTTTCTTTCAGTTTGTAGAGCAGTTTCTTCAAATCATCTCTATCATTACAGGCAAGAAAGTCCCTATCTACCTCTACATCCATAACATAACCCTCAGGTACATGAGGCAATTCATATCTATTAGGAGAGCGAGGTGTAATAGGTGACTCAAAATCTTCATCAGTTTCAGCATATTCAAGTTCTCTAGCTTTAGCGATATGAGCATCAAATAATTCATTCAGTGGCACAATTTCAATTTCATCAAGTTTAGCAGTAGTATCATCATTAATTTCAGAAGTACCTCATCAAGTTCATGCGATATATCAGAACGAGCGATAGGTAGTGGTGTCATAAGCTGATTCAAAACAGTAGGTGAATCAAAAGGAGCTAGATGGTAGTTCCTTACCTCTCCTCGTCTTAGAAGGAATGATCTTAGTTCGAGTATCTTTCAGATTCTTCATAGTACCAATTGCATATCCTCAAGTTAACACAATAAATATAGCTATGATCCCTGGCAACGGCGCTAGAAAAAGGTCTTGATAACTCACAAGTATGGGGGATGGCAACAATCTTCGCGGGTAGTATTTCACCCTGATTTATTGATTCAACACAAGGGGAGAAGCCAAAGAATATTTATCGGCCTTAGCAGTTGAGTTGTCAATTCAACCACACATGGGATATGTCTCTGCGGCAAAGATTTAGTAGCATGGCAAGTAATAGTAGTAACAGTAACAGTGATAGCAACAATTTGGTAGCATTTGTGACAGTAGCAATTTTGTAGCACTTGTGACAGTAGTAGCAGCAATAGTAACTTAGCAAGATTCAGTATGTGTAAAGCGTAGGCATGTGGATCAGTGACGGATAATGATTTAGATGACATCAATCATGCACTAGTGCAGCCGCGTGCTATACAAACGGTTTTTACCCCTTTTCCGCGACGCAGTTATAAACCGTCACCTTGCATGTATGGGTGGTAGGTGGCTATCCCACATGACACAGATAAATCATCGGTGATGCCTCCGTCCGGTCCCACACGCCACGCAAGAATAGAGCGTGTGCGATTGGGAGGCCCATCACAAACAGACATATTAAAGAAGTCGTGTGAGATGTGCTTCGCATCCCACACAGGGAATCCCAAAGATACGTATCTATTCGTATTGCACATCACGCACATTTTCTGCATCACATCGTTTGTGATAGGGCTGGCCATCACACACGATAGTCATAATTTTGTTGATTGTGTTATTCAATACATCACTCACGGTGCCTAGAAGAAATTGTTTGGCATTGGGTTGTCCATCACACACACTTGTTGTGTGAAAACATTTGTGATAGGGTGACCTAACGCACACAGTTGTCGACTGAAACTCGTGTGTGATTGTTCACTGATCCAACATGCTAACTTTCTAGAAACCGTGTGGGTTTGTTGAGGTCATCGCCCACAGTGTTGTCTTAGAAACCGCTGCAATACAAACCACAATTATCAGCCTAATTGCTCTATTATTTATAATCCATTTAGTAATCAAATTAACATTTCATATCAAGCAGACAGTATATTTCTTATTCCTATTACGGCAACTGTCATGGTTTTATCATGGTAGATGTCCTAGTGAAAGGACTTAGGGGTGAAGCCATCGCTATGGTGATTAACTCGAAGGGGTTGATCGGGACGAAAGACACGGGTTTACCCAAGTTCGGCCCCTCACGAAAGAGGTAAAAGCCTACGTCTTGCTTTGTGTTTGTATTGATTGGGTATTGATTACAAGGGAGCGGATTCGCTTGACCTAGCTCTCGATCAGTTGTATTTTGTACCCTAAGCCGCCGCAGGGACTCTCCTTTATATACACAGGTCGAGGCCCTGGGCGTTTCAAGAGTCCAGACCGGGTTAATCTGAATATCCGATCATGCCTCTAAGTCGCCTTGCCTTCTCTGGCAAGCCATCTCTGGGCGGCTTACAGCACGGGGTCACACACCGTCTGCCGGCTCTGGGCCTCCGCCCGGCCCATCTGGTAAATTACCTCCAGGCTTGTCCTGGTCTTCAGGCCTGTTTACGGCCTTATTGCTAAGTCACCAACTTCCTAACCCGGCCCCTTCTGGGCGGGTCATACCGTGGGGTCATATCTGTTGGAAATATGCCCTAGAGGCAATAATAAAGTGATTATTATTATATTTCCTTATTCATGATAATCGTTTATTATCCATGCTATAATTGTATTGATTGGAAACACAAATACATGTGTGGATACATAGACACCACTGTGTCCCTGGTATGCCTCTAGTAGACTAGCTCGTTGATCAAAGATGGTCATGGTTTCCTGGCCATAGACATGAGATGTGATAACGGGATCACATCATTAGGAGAATGATGTGATGGACAAGACCCAAACTTTGAACGTAGCATATGATCGTGTCAGTTTATTGCTATAGTTTTCTGCATGTCAAGTATCTATTCCTATGACCATGAGATCATGCAACTCACTGACACCGGAGGAATACCTTGTGTGTATCAAACATCGCAACGTAACTGGGTGACTATAAAGATGCTCTATAGGTATCTCCAAGGGTGTCTGTTGAGCTGGCATGGATCGAGACTGGGATTTGTTACTCCGTGTGATGGAGAGGTATCTCAGGGCCCACTCGGTAATACAACATCACAATAAGCCTTGCAAACAAAGTGACTAAAGAGTTAGCCACGAGATCTTGTATTATGGAACGAGTAAAGAGACTTGCCGGTAACGAGATTGAACTAGGTATAGAGATACGGACGATCGAATCTCGGGCAAGTAACATACCGAAGAACAAAGGGAACAGCATACGGGATTAACTGAATCCTTGACATAGAGGTTCAACCGATAAAGATCTTCGTAGAATATGTAGGAACCAATATGGGCATCCAGGTCCCGCTATTGGTTATTGACCGTAGAGGTGTCTCGGTCATGTCTACATAGTTCTCGAACCCGCAGGGTCTGCACACTTAACGTTCGGTGACGTTTCGGTAGTATTGAGTTATGTATGGTGGTGACCGAAGTTTGTTCGGAGTCCCGGATGAGATCCCGGACGTCAAGAGGAGCTTCAGAATGGTCCGGAGGTAAAGATTGATATATAGGAAGTCCCGTTTTGGTCTCCGGAAAAGTTTCGGGCACTTCCGGTAGTGTACCGAGAGTGACGAATGGGTTTCGGGGGGTCCACCCACCCCAAGGGTCACATGGGCCTAGGAGGTGGCGCACCAGCCCCTGGTGGGCTGGCCGGCCAGCCCCTAGGAGGCCGTTGCGCAAGGGATGGGGAGGAGGCCAAGTGGGGAGGAGTCCTACTAGGATTCCACCTCCCTTGTGGGAGGTGGACTCCTCCCCCTTGGTGGTGGTTCGGCCAAACCCCTAGGGAAACCCTAGGGCTGCCTCCACCTCCCTCCCTCCTATATATACTAGAGGTTTTTGAGGGCAGCCCCCAACCTGAAAAGCCACGCTGCCTCTCTCTCCCTCTAGATCTGTTCTCCACTAGATCGTCTCGGTTGCGCTTGGCGAAGCCCTGCCGGGACAGCACCACCACCACCACCGTCACCACGCCGTCGTGCTGCCGGGGAACTCATCTACCTCTCTGCTCCCTCTTGCTGGATCAAGAAGGCAGAGATCGTCATCGAGCTATACGTGTGCTGAACGCGGAGGTGCCGTCCGTTCGGCGCTAGATCGGGACGGATCATGATTGGATCGCGGGACGGCTTGCGATTTGGATCGCGAAGACGTTCGACTACATCAATCGCGTTTCTTAACGCTTCCCGCTTAGCGATCTACAAGGGTATGTAGATCCACTCTCCCTCGCGTAGATGCTCATCACCATGGATAGATCTTGCGTGTACGTAGGAAATTTTTTGTTTCCCATGCAATGTTCCCCAACAGTGGCATCATGAGCTAGGTCTATGCGTAGATGAGATCTCGAGTAGAACACAAATGAGTTTGTGGGCGTTGATATTCAGATTGCTTTCCTCCTTAGTCTTTTCTTGATTCAGCGGTATTGTGGGATGAAGCGGCTCGGACCAACCTTACTCGTCCACGTACGAGAGACCGGTTCCATCAAATAACATGTAACTTTGTTGCATAAGATGGCTGGCGGGTGTCTGTCTCTTTGAATCGGATTCGACAGAGGCGGTCCTTGTAGAAGGTGAAATAGCAACTTGCATATCACTGTTGTGGTTTTGCGTAGGTAAGAATCGTTCTTGCTAGATACCCATAGCAGCCACATAAAACATGCAACAACAAATTAGAGGACGTCTAACTTGTTTTTGCAGGGTATGATGTGATATGATATGGCCAGAAACATGATTAGATATATGTGATGTATGAGATGATCATGTTTTGTATAGATTATCATGACTTGCATGTCAATGAGTACGGCAACCGGCAGGAGCCATAGGGTTGTCTTTAATTTATTTTCGCCGTTTTTGCTTTACTTTATCGCTATGAGTTAGCAATAGTTGTAGAAGCAATAGTTGGTGCGACAACCTCATGGCGACACGTTGATGGAGATCAAGATGATGGAGATCATGGTGTCATGCCGATGATGATGGAGATCATGCCGGTGCTTTGGAGATGGAGATCAAAAGCACAAGATCATGGCCATATCATGTCACTTATGATTTGCATGTGATGTTAATCCTTTTATGCATCTTATTATGCTTAGGACGACGGTAGCATTATAAGGTGATCCCTCACTAAAATTTCAAGATAAAATTGTGTTCTCCCCGAGTGTGCACCGTTGCGAAAGTTCGTCGTTTCGAGACACCACGTGATGATCGGGTGTGATAGACTCTACGTTCACATACAACGGGTGCAAGCCAGTGTTGCACATGCGGAACACTCGGGTTAAACTTGACGAGCCTAGCATGTACAGACATGGCCTCGGAACACAAGAGACCGAAAGGTCGAACATGAGTCATATAGTAGATATGATCAACATGGAGATGTTCACCATTGAAACCACCTCATCTCACGTGATGATCGGACTTGGGTTGGTGAATTTGGATCATGTGACACTCGAATGACCCGAGGGATGTCAATTTGAGTGTGAGTTTTTAAGTAATATGATTAACTAAACTCATTATCTTGAATAATAGTCTAAGTTGTCTTTGCAAAATTTATGTTGTAGATCAATGTCTCGCGCAGTAGCACCCCTGAATTTCAATGTGTTCCTAGAGAAAGCTAAATTGAAAGATGATGGAAGTAACTTTGTAGACTGGGCCCGTAATCTGAGGATTATCCTCACGGCTTCCGAAAAGGCTTATGTCCTTGATGCACCGCTCGGTGAACTACCCGCTCCAGTAGAGTCTGCAAACGTTGCGAACGCCTGGCAGGCACATTCTGATGATTACTCAATAGTTCAATGTGCAATGTTGTATGGCTTAGAACCGGGACTTCAAAGACCTTTTGAACGTCATGGAGCATATGAGATGTTCTAGGAATTGAAGTTTATCTTTGAGAAGAATGCCCTGATCGAGAGGTATGAGACCTCCGATAAGTTCTATGCTTGCAAGATGGAGGAGAACGGGTCTGTTAGTGAACATGTGCTCAGAATGTCTGGGTATTCCAACCGTCTAGCAGAGTTGGGAATTGTTCTCCCGCCAGAGGCGATCACTGATAGAGTTCTTCAATCACTGCCACCTAGCCACAAAATCTTCGTGTAGAACTATAACATGCAAGGGATGAACAAGTCAGTCGCCGAACTGTTTGCGATGTTGAAAGTCGCTGAGTCTGAGATTCAGAAGGAACATCAAGTGTTGATGGTCAATAAAACCACAAGTTTCAAGAATAATGGCAAGGGCAAGAAGGGTAACTCCAAGAAGAGTGGCAAAGCAGTTGCCCCTCCTGTGAAGAAACCCAAGGCTGGACCAAAGCCCGAAACTGAGTGCTTTCATTGCAAGGGAACTGGTCACTGGAAGCGGAACTGCCCCAAGTATCTGGCTGACAAGAAGGCGGCCAACACCAAACAAGGTATATATGATATACATGTTATTGATGTGTACCTTACCAACTCTTGTTGTAGTGCCTGGGTATTTGATACCGGTTCAGTTGCTCACATTTGCAACTCAAAGTAGGAACTACGGAATAGACGGAGGCTGGCAAAGGACGAAGTGACGATGCGCGTGGGAAATGGTTCCAAGGTTGATGTGATCGCCTTCGGCACACTCGCTCTTCGATTACCATCGGGATTAGTGATGAACCTGAATAATTGTTATTTAGTGCCTGCGTTAAGCATGAACATTATATCTGGATCTTGTTTATTGCGAGACGGTTACTCATTTAAATCAGAGAATAATGGTTGTTCTATTTATATGAGTAATATCTTTTATGGTCATGCACCCATTGTGAGGGGTTTATTCTTATTGAATCTCGATAGTGATGATACACATGTTCATAACATTGATGCCAAAAGATGTAGAGTTGATAATGATAGCACCACTTTCTTGTGGCACTGCCGCTTAGGTCATATTGGTGTAAAACGCATGAAGAAACTCCATGCTAATGGACTTTTGGAGTCACTTGATTTTGAATCACTTGACACATGTGAACCACGCCTCATGTGCAAGATGACTAAGACCCCATTCTCTGGAACAATGGAACGGGCAAGTGACTTGTTGGAAATCATACATACTGATGTGTGCGGTCCGATAAGCATTGAGGCGCGCGGTGGATATCGTTATTTTCTCACCTTCACCGATGACTTAAGTAGATATGGGTATATTTACTTAATGAAACATAAGTCTGAAATGTTTGAAAAGTTCAAGCAATTTCAGAGTGAAGTTGAGAATCATCGTAACAAGAAGATTAAATTCCTACGATCTGATCGAGGAGGAGAATATCTGAGTTATGAGTTTGGCAATCACTTAAGACAATGTGGAATTGTTTCACAATTGACACCGCCTGGAGCACCACAACTCAATGGTGTGTCCGAACGTCGTAATCGAATCTTATTGGATATGGTGCGGTCTATGATGTCTCTTGCCGATTTGGCACTATTGTTTTGGGGTTATGCGTTAGAGACAGCTGCATTCACTTTAAATAGGGCACCATCAAAATCCGTTGAGACGACGCCATATGAACTGTGGTTTGGTAAGAAACCAAAGTTGTCGTTTCTTAAAGTTTGGGGATGTGATGCTTATGTCAAAAAGCTTCAGCCTGAAAAGCTGGAACCCAAAGCGGAGAAATGAGTGTTCATAGGATACCCAAAAGAGACGGTTGGGTATTCCTTCTATCTCAGATCCGAAGGCAAAGTGTTTGTCACAAAGAACGGGTCATTTCTCGAGAAAGAGTTTCTCTCGAAAGAATTGAGTGGGAGGAAAATAGAACTTGATGATGTTATTGAACCTTTACTTCAACCAGAGAGTAGCGCAGCGTAGAAAGATGTTTCTATAGAGCCTGCATCAGTTGAAGAGGAAGCTCATGATGGTGATCATGAGGCTTCGGATCAAGTTGATATCGAACCTCGTAGGTCGACAAGGGCACGTACTGCTCCTGAGTGGTACGGTAACCCTGTCTTAGAGGTCATGTTGTTGGACAACGATGAACCTACGTGCTATGGAGAAGCGATGATGGGCCCGGATTCTGAGAAATGGTTAGAGGCCATGAAATCCAAGATGGGATCCATGTATGAAAACAAAGTATGGACTTTGGAAGTATTACCTGAAGGGCGAAAGGCCATTCAGAATAAATGGATCTTTAAGAAGAAGACGGACGCGGACGGTAATATCACCGTCTATAAATCTCGACTTGTGGCAAAGGGTTTTTCACAAGTTCAAGGAGTTGACTACGATGAGACCTTCTCACCCGTAGCGATGCTTAAGTCCGTCAGAATCATGTTAGCAATAGCTGCATTTTTCGATTATGAAATTTGGCAGATGGATGTCAAAACAGCGTTCCTTAATGGTTTCCTTAAGGAAGAGTTGTATATGATGCAAACGGAAGGTTTTGTCGATCCAGAGAATGCTGACAAAGTTTGCAAACTCCAGCGGTCCATTTATGGACTGGTGCAAGCATCTCGGAGTTGGAATCTTCGCTTTAATGAGGTGATCAAAGCGTTCGGGTTTATAAAAGTTTACGAAGAAGCTTGTATTTACAAGAAAGTGAGTTGGAGCTCTATAGCATTTCTAATATTATATGTGGATGACATATTGCTGATTGGAAACAATATAGAAATGTTGGAAAGCGTGAAGGAATACTTGAACAAGAGTTTTTCAATGAAGGACCTAGGAGAAGCTGCTTTCATATTAGGCATCAAGATCTATAGAGATAGATCAAGACGCTTAATATGACTTTCACAGAGCACATACCTTGACTAAGTTTTGAAGAAGTTCAAAATGGATCAGTCCAAGAAGGGGTTCTTGCCTGTATTGCAAGGTGTGAAGTTGAGTAAGACTCAATGCCCAGTGACTGCAGAAGATAGAGAAAAGATGAGTGTCATCCCCTATGCTTCAGCCATAGGCTCTATCATGTATGCAATGCTGTGCACAAGACCTGATGTCAGCCTTGCCATAAGTATGGCCAGAAGGTTTCAAAGTGATCTAGGAGTGGAACACTGGAGGCAGTCAAGAATATCCTGAAGTACCTGAAAAGGACTAAGGACATGTTTCTCGTTTATGGAGGTGATCAAGAGCTCGTCGTAAAGGGTTACGTCGATGCAAGCTTTGACACTGATCCGGATAACTCTAAGTCTCAAACCGAATATGTATTTATTCTCAATGGGGTTGCAGTAAGCTGGTGCAGTTCCAAGCAGAGCGTGGTAGATGATTCTACATGCGAAGCGGAGTACATCGCTACCTCGGAGGCGGCGAAGGAAGGTGCCTGGATGAAGGAGTCCATGACAGATCTTGGAGTAGTGCCCAGTGCACTGAACCCAATGACCCTGTTCTGTGACAACACTTGTGCCATTGCTCTGGCCAAGGGACCAAGGTTTCACAAGAGGACCAGACACATAAAGCGACGCTTCAATTCCATCCGCGATTACATCAAGGAAGAGGACATAAATATTTGCAAAGTGCACACGGATCTGAATGTTGCAGACCCGTTGACTAAACTTCTTCCAAGGGCTAAACATGATCAACACCAGAACTGTATGGGTGTTAGATTCATTACAATGTAAATCACATAGTGATGTGAGCTAGATTATTGACTCTAGTGCAAGTGGGAGACTGTTGGAAATATGCCCTAGAGGAAATAATAAAGTGATTATTATTATATTTCCTTGTTCATGATAATCGTTTATTATCCATGCTATAATTGTATTGATTGGAAACACAAATACATGTGTGGATACATAGACTACACTGTGTCCCTGGTATGCCTCTAGTAGACTAGCTCGTTGATCAAAGATGGTCAAGGTTTCCTGGCCATAGACATGAGATGTCATTTGATAATGGGATCACATCATTAGGAGAATCATGTGATGGACAAGACCCAAACTATGAACGTAGCATACGATCGTGTCAGTTTATTGCTATAGTTTTCTGCATGTCAAGTATCTGTTCCTATGACCATGAGATCATGCAACTCACTGACACCGGAGGAATACCTTGTGTGTATCAAACGTCGCAACGTAACTGGGTGACTATAAAGTTGCTCTACAGGTATCTCCAAGGGTGTCTGTTGAGCTGGCATGGATCGAGACTGGGATTTGTTACTCTGTGTGACGGAGAGGTATCTCAGGGCCCACTCGGTAATACAACATCACAATAAGCCTTGCAAGCAAAGTGACTAAAGAGTTAGCCACGGGATCTTGTATTACAGAACGAGTAAAGAGACTTGCCAGTAACGAGATTGAACTAGGTATAGAGATACCGACGATCGAATCACGGGCAAGTAACATACCAAAGAACAAAGGGAACAGCATACGGGATTAACTGAATCCTTGACATAGAGGTTCAACCGATAAAGATCTTCGTAGAATATGTAGGAACCAATATGGGCATCTAGGTCCCGCTATTGGTTATTGACCGTAGAGGTGTCTCGGTCATGTCTACATAGTTCTCGAACCCGCAGGGTCTGCACACTTAACGTTCGGTGACGTTTCAGTAGTATTGAGTTATGTATGGTGGTGACCGAAGATTGTTCGGAGTCCCGGATGAGATCCCGAACGTCCCGAGGAGCTTCGGAATGGTCCGGAGGTAAAGATTGATATATAGGAAGTCCCGTTTTGGTCTCCGAAAAAGTTTCGGGCACTTCCGGTAGTGTACCGAGATTGACGAATGGGTTCCGGGGGGTCCACCAAGTGGGGCCCACCCACCCCAAGGGTCACATGGGCCTAGGAGCTGGCGCACCAGCCCCTGGTGGGCTTGCCGGCCAGCCCCTAGGAGGCCATTGCGCAAGGGGTGGGGAGGAGGCCAAGTGGGGAGGAGTCCTACTAGGATTCCACCTCCCTTGTGGGAGGTGGACTCCTCCCCCTTGGTGATGGTTCGGTCGAACCCCTAGGGAAACCCTAGGGCTGCCTCCACCTCCCTCCCTCCTATATATACTAGAGGTTTTTTAGGGAAGCCCCCAACCTGAAAAGCCAGGGCTGCCTCTCTCTCCCTCTAGATCTGTTCTCCACTAGATCGTCTCGGTTGCGCTTGGCAAAGCCCTGCCGGGACAGCACCACCACCACCGTCACCACGCCGTCGTGCTACCGGGGAACTCATCTACCTCTCCGCTCCCTCTTGCTGGATTAAGAAGGCGGAGATCGTCATCTAGCTGTACGTGTGCTGAACGCGGAGGTGCCGTCCGTTCGGCGCTAGATCGGGACGGATCGTGATTGGATCGCGGGACGGCTTGCGATTTGGATCGCGAAGACGTTCGACTACATCAACCGCATTTCTTAACGCTTCCCGCTTAGCAATCTACAAGGGTACATAGATCCACTCTCCCTCTCGTAGATGCTCATCACCATGGATAGATCTTGCGTGTGCGTAGGAAATTTTTTGATTCCCATGCAACGTTCCCCAACAATATGCCCAACATTAGGCCCCAGATTGATTTGAACCTGTTCATGTCAATCTTCAAGTCTTCTGGTTGGCGAGTCTTGTGTCTCTCTTAACTTAAAATAAATCTTCATGACCCGCCATATAAAATGGATGACATCATCTCTGATAAATCCAAACAAACCTTCATGACATCACAACGGATCTTTGCATTAACCGGTCAACCCGAAAATCGACGCGTCGTCCTGGTCAATCATTATCATGTCTCCTCGATTCTCGCGTTGGACTGTTGTTGTTCCACCTTTTCCTTATAAATAGGCACGGAGGGGGGGGTTCCATTCCTTTCACTCTCCCCCGCTGTCGTTCCCTCTTCTTCTTCTTCCTCCCAGCGCTCCGCTCGACCGAAGCTCCGCCGCACCTGCCGGACCGCGCCGTCCACCTCGACAAGGCCGCTGCATCAACCTGTTTCGACCATAGTTCATCGGCACGTGCCCGCATTCCTTGCATCATCTCATGTTCCATTCCTCAGCTTCCTCAGATCCGCATTAGGTCGCCGGAGTCCCTTAGAGTTCGTCGCCGTTCATCGGAGTTTCATACTAATGCCTGGAAAGGAATCATCTTTCGGCTCGGAAACGCTAGCAAAATCACTCGGTGTCTTATTTAGCATATACTTTGTACTCGGAGTAGATCGCTTCTTCACCGGAATCCGCATATTGACTGCCCGTTCTTCCACCACTGTTTTTAGGGTTAACAAATATTTCCCTTTTTATCTTCATCCGTAGATCTATAATTGTAGTTGTAGCTGGTAAAACTTGTTTGTCTACACTTAGCAGCATTTTCCGTATTCACTTTCTAATTGACCCACCATCACGCTGCCGGCTCACCCTGGCAAAGTATAATCCGCTTCATACCTGCAGTCGACGGCGGCTCATATTGTAACAATGACCCGCCAAATAGCGTCGCCGTCTTAGAACCATAGTTGTTCTTGTCATGTAGTACTCTTAACCCGCCATAATTCTATGTCTTTCCACAACTTTTAAACCGGTCCATCATGGCTAAAGCCCCTTCTTCTTGTGATTGGTAGCCTCCGGGGTTACCGAGCTTATACTCAATGAATCCGTAGCCATGGGGGTTTTGCCGGCTCAGGAAGTCATCCATTGGCGGGTTCTTGGTCCCGAGACTATTCCTGAACCCAAGGAGGGGGAAGTGGTTATCTTTACGGATCATCTTCTCTGTGGCTTTTCACCGCCCGGGTCAAATAAAATTCGGGACGCCTTGCACTTATACAAACTTCACCCTCAAGATATTGGCCCCAATTCTGTCACCAACCTGTGCCAATTTCAAGTTTTCTACGAGGTGTATCTGCAAGAGGAGCCCACTGTTGATCTCTTCAGGGACTTCTTTTATATCAACTGCCAGACTGAGATAGCAGACGGGCCAAGTATTGAACTCGGAGGTGTCTCCATCCATAGGCGGAGAGATGTATCTTTTCCCTCTGCTGTTTTGCCTAGTCAACCCAAAGATTGGAACCGCACTTGGTTCTATTGCAGAGACACTGCCCCGGCTGAAGAGAATCCATTGCCGGGTTATTGCCCCTACCAGGTCTGCACCACCATCGAGCTTCCAGACCGGCTGTCCGCCACAGAGCGCGCTCACTACGCTCATACCTTCTCAAAAATCCGGGCTTTATTAGCCAATGGGTTAACTGGCGTGGATTTGACCCGCTGCTAGGTTTCCTGGAGAATTTTGCCGCTGAGACGGCGCGGCGGCTTAATGTGTCAATACTCTGGCGGTGTGGACGACCCCCAACACTTCAACCAGACTCCTCTGATAGACAAAGACCTCAATCTGATTGTCAAGTCACTGCTTGGAGAACCTCAGGAGGTTTGCAACAAGACGGGGTTAAATCCCTTCTATGTTCTTAACCCGGCTCCCGCTGTAAGACCCTTTACTTTAATCTTCATTATTTCCCTTTAGATTTTGCACTTCCCACCTCTTTTAACTTTTCTGCAAATGTATGTATGTATGTAGGCCGACTCTTCCTTCTGGAAGAAGAGAATAACTACGACTTCCACTTCAAAGAAGAAAAACAAAGCAACTAAGACCCGGGCTCCGGCTCGTCAAAAGAAGCAGACAGCTCAAGAGCTGCTCGAACTGGATGACTCGGAGGTAGAACTTGACTCCCTTGGCCTTCTTTTCATGCAACTTATTAACGCTGACTCCTCTCAGGGTGAAGCGGAGACAAGCCAAGCCGGTGCAGCAGAGGTAACTATCATCTCCTCTGACTCAGAACCTTTGCCAAGAGAGAAAATACGGCGGGTCATCCGGAAAGTAAAGTTTTCTCACCCTCTTGCTCACTTGGATCCCAACTTTCTTTTGAAGAAGCAGCAACATGACTCCACGTGTCAGACCCGGAGCGACGGCTCTGAAGATCTAGTGGCTGGCTTATCCAACACACCAGCTCCTCGGAAACGCTGCAATGAGGTATTTCATAGCTTTGTTTTCATCTCTTCTGTGCATTAGCCTCATGCAACAACCTTCTTATATTGTTCAACTTCAATTTTTCAGGAAACACCTCCGTCCTCTGGCGACTCAATCGGCACACAGCTGCCTGTCTTTGTTGTCAACCCTGGGTAAAGAGTTTTCCTTTGTTGATATCCAAAGGTTTGCTTTCATGTGCTTATAAACTTGTCCACTTCTGGTTCAGGGCCAAGGCAAAAATAAGCAAGAAACAAAAAGTGGGCGACTCCTCCAAAACCTCAAAAGCCTCTGAGCCGGAAGAAGATATTCCGAAGCCCCTTGAAGCCCCAATCCAGAGTTCGGAAGACCCTGCTTCTCATCAAGATGACCCTCCTCCGTAGACAGAGGAAATCTTTTCTGAGGCCATGGACACTGATGTCGACCCGGCCAACATTGATGACCCGCCAAGCCCGATTCCTCTCCACCCAATTGAAGAAAACCCTTCTGAGAAGGATGACACTGACGTGGTCATCACCGGGGCTGGTTATAAACCACCACGAGCCTCAACCGTGCTGGCCAAGCATAAAGAAGAGACTCCTTTGCTGGAGAAGGGCAAGGCCAAATTGAACCTGCCGGATTACGCGGACTTCAATGTCAGCGAGCTGCACGCCGGTTATCTAAACTGCCTTCATACAAATCGTGATATGGAGGCCGGCTTAGTAAACTTAATGAAGCAGAAGTATGAGATACGAATTTCAGTCCCTTTCCACTTCACAGATATATACTTACGTAGCCCCCAAGGGCCGGCTTATCCTAAAAGGACAAGCTGGGTCTTGTAGGAGATATGCCCAAGAGGCAATAATAAATGTTATTATTTATCCCCATGTTCTTAATTAAGTTTATATTCCAGGCTATAACTGCAATGATTCTCGAGTCTGCAATATCCACGAGGCCCGGAGGGAATCTCATTTGCACGTGTGGTATAATAAACGGTAAAATGTATTCCTAGTCTTGCCTCTAAGACTGGCTCAAGTATTGCATGATGATCCTGTTTTCCTGATCATGGGCATGGCTATGCCGGCAATTTTGAGGGCGCAATGTTGGTAGAACACTGATGTCTACTACGCAACCTTCTTCTTGTAGACTCGTGTTGGGCCTCCAAGCGCAGAGTTTTGTAGGACAGTAGCAAATTTCCCTCAAGTGGATGACCTAAGGTTTATCAATCCGTGGGAGGCGTAGGATGAAGATGGTCTCTCTGAAACAACCCTGCAACCAAATAACAAAGAGTCTCTTGTGTCCCCAACACACCCAATACAATGGTAAATTGTATAGGTGCACTAGTTCGGCGAAGAGATGGTGATACAAGTGTAATATGGATGGTAGATATAGGTTTTTGTAATCTGAAAATATAAAAACAGCAAGGTAACTAATGATAAAAGTGAGCACAAACGGTATTGCAATGCTTGAAAACAAGGCCTAGGGTTCATACTTTCACTACTGCAAGTTCTCTCAACAATACTAACATAGTTGAATCATACGTAAATCCCTCACGTGCGACAAAGAGTTCACTCCAAAGTCACAAATAGCGGAGAACAAACGAAGAAATTATTGTAGGGTACGAAACCACCTCAAAGTTATATTTTCCGATCAATCTTATGAGTTATCCCTATAAGTGTCACGAACAGCCCTAGAGTTCGTACTAAAATAACACCTTAAGATACACATCAACCAAAACCCTAATGTCACCTAGATAATCCAATGTCACCACGAGTAACCATGGGCTTGATTATACGATATGCATCACACAATTTCAGATTCATCATGTTCAATCCAACATAAAGAACTTCAAAGAGTGCCCCAAAGTTTCTACCGGAGAGTCAAGACGAAAACGTGTGCCAACCCCTATGCATAGATTCCCAAGGTCACGGAACCCGCAAGTTGATCACCAAAGCATACATCAAGTGGGTCAATAGAACATCCCATTGTCACCACGGATATCCCATCGCAAGACATACATCAAGTGTTCTCAAATCCTTTAAAGACTCAATCCGATAAGAAAACTTCAAAGGGAAAACTCAATTCATCACAAGAAGATAGAGAGGGGAAAACTCCATATGATTCATCTATATTAATAAAGCTCGCGGTACATCAAGATCGTGCCATCTCAAAAACACGAGAGAGAGAGATCAAACAGATAGCTACTGGTACATACCCTCAGCCCCGAGGGTGAACTACTCCCTCCTCGTCATGGAAACAGCCGGGATGATGAAGATGGCCTCCCGTGATGGTTTCCCCCTCCGGCAGGGTGCCGGAACAGGCTCCCGATTGGTTTTTCGTTGCTACAGAGGCTTGCGGCGGCGGAACTCCCGATCTAGGTTTCTTTCTGGGGGTTTTGGTATTTATAGGAATTTTTGGCGTCGGTCTCACGTCAAGGGGGTTCCCGAGGGGCCCACAAGCCAGGGGGCGCGCCCTAGGGGGGAGCGAGCCCCCTAGGCTTGTGGCTGCCTCGGGACTCCTCTCCGGTATCTTTTTGCTCCAGTATTTTTTATATTTTCCAAAAATATTCTCCGTAAATTTTCAGCCCATTCCGAGAACTTTTATTTCTGCACAAAAAAACGACACCATGGTAGTTCTGCTGAAAACAGCGTCAGTCCGGGTTAGTTCTAATAAAATCATACCAAAATCATATAAAATTATTGTAAACATGGCATGAATACTTCATAAATTATAGATACGTTGGAGACGTATCAGCGTCCCCAAGCTTAATTCCTGCTCGTCCTCGAGTAGGTAAATGATAAAAGAAATAATTTATGAAGTGTGAATGCTAGCAAGTGCACAAGTTTGATCAATGATCATTCCAATCACTTTTTCTAGCATCAGTATAAACCATAAACAGTAGCTCATCTCATAAAACTTCTCATGATCAAGTAACAAGCTATTCACATGTTAAAGTATAGACCAGAAAGTTTCTTGAAAACTAACATACCATATTCCTAGTCATCGAACAATTGGAATTCATCTTATTTTCAAGAAGGGTCTATGTAAGAGCTTTGATTTAGCAAATTCCACATCCTCAACTATCATATAGTCTTCCATGATTAGTGTCACTCAAAGCATATTTTAAGAACAAATAGCATCCATCGAACACAGAGAAAGATAGGGGCTTAATGTTTTGCCTCCCAACTTATTTATCATATAGATAATTGTCAACAATAATAATTCATGATCAAATATATTTGTGTGGATATATATGTCTAGATCATTCCCCAACACATGACGCTTGCCAAAAGAAAAAGGCGAAATATAGGAAGTGGTGAAGATCACCATGACTCTTGCATAAAGGTAATTACTAGAAAGTAAAAGATAGGGCCTTCGTAGAGGGAAGCATTGATTTGCAAAGGTGCCAGAGCTCGAGCTTTTAAACAGAGTTGAATAATAATTTTGAGCGGTATGCTTTCATTGTCAACATAACAACCGAGAGATCTCGGTATCTTCCATGCTAGATACATTATAGGCGGTTCCCAAACGGAATGGTAAAGTTTTTACTCCCCCTCCACCAATCAATCACACTCCACGGCGAGCCAAATCCACGGGTACCGTCCATACAAACAACAATCTTGGGGGAGTTTTGTTTCATTATATTTTGATTTGATTTTTGAGCATGGAACTGGGCATCCCGAATACCAGCCACTTTCTCGTGAATGATAGTGAATCAACACATATCGTGAGAATAACCCACCTAGCATGGAAGATACTGACAGCCCCTAGTCACTATATGAGCGATTCGGGCATACAAAACAGAATATTATTTGAAGGTTTAGAGTTTGGCACATGCAAATTTACTTGGAACGGCAGGTAAATACCGCATATAGGTAGGTATGGTGGACTCATATGGAACAACTTTGGGTTTAAGGGTGTTTGGATGCACAAGTAGTATTTCTACTTGGTGCGGAAGTTTTGGCTAGTATGAGGTGGAAGCAAAAGCACCACATGTTGGAGGATCCATAACAATATAACTTCTATACAAATATACCCAAACATAACTCATTAAGTTGTCTTCCTTGTCCAATTTTAACTAATTTGCTCGAGTTTGAAAATAATTAATGAGCTCACAATCATAGAAGATGTCCAAGATAGTATATTTATATGTGGAATCTCTCTTCCTTCAATATTCTTTCATGAATTGTTCAAGCGACTAATGCGGTGTTTGCTAACTTTCAATAAATTTAACTACCTATACTTATTATGTGTGAAGTCATTACTCCCCATGGGATAAGTATATGAAGCATATTTAATTTCAGATTTATGATATTCAATTCATTCAACCATTTACTCATAGGATATAAGTGAAGCACGAGAGTGAATGACAAACTACTCCAAAAAGATATAAGTGAAGATCAATGACTAGCCAACAATTAAATAACTATGTGAAGACTCTCTCATCTAATAATTTCAGATCTTAAGTATTTTATTAAACAGCAAGCAAAATAAAAAATATCACTCCAAGAATAGCACGCATCATGTGAACGAATAAAAATTTAGGCTCAACATAGGCTAACCGATAATTGTTGATGAAGAGAGGTGGGATGCGTAGCATCCCCAAGCTTAGATGCTTGAGACTTCTTGAAATATTTACTTGGGGTGCCTTGGGAATCCCCAATCTTGAGCTTTTGTATCTCGTTCAATCCTCTCATATCATGGTTTCACCTATTCTCAAAAACATCTTCCACACAAAACTTGAAAAGAACTCGTGAGATAGGTTAGTACACATAAGAACAAATCAACACTTCATGTACTGCCAAGACATGTTGCACAATAATTTTCAAACATCATTTACTGTTTACTATCATTTCCACAATTTATATCTACCAATATAGGCTATGAAAACCATAGGATAACTAGATAACAAAACTATGACAGCAATCTGTCCAAACAGAACAGTCTGTAGCAATTTATTAAACCAGTGTACTTATGTAACTCAAATAATTATGAAAATTTAGGACATGCTATAAAATTTATATGAAAATACTTTGTAAAAGTTTCTGAAACTTTCCACGTTCCAGTAAAATATGAAAATTCAAACACTACAGCCAAAGTTTCTGTTTATACACAGCACACATCAAACATGCAATTCAAGCATCCTAAAAGGCAATTCTTGGAACTTTTTATTGAAAAACAAGATTATAAATAACACCTAACAGATAACAACAAAATAAAATGACGCTCCAAGAAAAACTCATATTGTGTGACGAATAAAAATATAGCTCCAAGTAAGATATACCGATAGTGTTGAAGACGAAAAAGGGGATGCCTTCCGGGGCATCCCCAAGCTTAGGCGCTTGAGTCTTCCATGGATATTAACTTGGGGGTGCCTTGGGCATCCCCAAGCTTAGGTTCTTGTCACTCCTTATTCTCCTCATATCGGTGTCTCACCCAAAACTTGAAAACTTCAATCACACAAAACTTAACGGAACTTCGTGAGAAAGGTTAGTGTAATAAATAAAGATCATTCACTTAGGTACTGTCAAGACAAGATTCATAATTGTTCCCACATAATACCTACTGTATTATATCATTCCCATAATTTATACCACTAAATATAAGCTATGAAAACACTAAAACAAGCAGACTATGCATGCAAAACAGAATCTGTCAAAAACAGAACAGTATGTGAAGATCTGTAGTGTATCCATACTTCCCTATCTCTGAAAATTCTGAAAAATTAGGAAAACCTGAAGAATTTGTATATAAATACTGTGTAAAAATTTAAGATCATTATCACGCTCCAGTAAAAAATTAAAATTCATGTACTGGAGACAAAAGTTTCTGTTTTGGTTCAGCATCAATTCTACTCATCTTGTGAGTCATCCCAAAGGCTTTACTTGGCACTTTATTGAAATAAAAGATACAAAACATGATTAATACAGTATCTTAATCATGTGATCACACAAAAACAGAAAGTAAAAGTGTTAGGTTGCCTCCCAACAAGCGCTTTTCTTTAATGCCTTTTAGCTAGGCATGATGATTTCAACGATGCTCACATAGGGATAATAATTGAAACATGCAAAAGAGCATCATGAATCTCATGACAAGCACATTTAAGTCTAACACACTTCCTATGCATAGGGATTTTGTGAGCAAACAATTTATGGGAGCAAGAATCAACTATCATAGGAAGGTAAAACAAGCATAACTTCAAAACTTTGAACACATAGAGAGGAAACTTGATATTATTGCAATATGTAGAAGCATAAGATCGTCTCTCATAATAATTTTCAGTAGCATCATGAAAGAATTCAACAATATAACCAGCACATATAGCATTCTTTTCATGATCTACAAGCATAGAAATTTTACTACTCTCCACAATAGAAGATTTCTTCTCATGACTAATAGTGGGAGCAAACTCAACAAAATAACTATCATGTGAAGCATAATCCAATTGAAAATTAAAATCATGATGACAAGTTTCATGGTTATCATTATTCTTTATATCATACATGTCATCACAATAATCATCATAAATAGGAGGCATGCTTTCATCATAATAAATTTGCTCATCAAAACATGGGGGACTAAACATATCATCTTCATCAAACATAGCATCCCCAAGCTTGTAGCTTTGCATATCATTAGCATCATGAATATTCAAGGAATTCATACTAACAACATTGCAATCATGCTCATCACTCAAAGATTTAGTGCCAAACATTTTAATAACTTCTTCTTCTAACACTTGAGCACAATTTTCCTTTCCATCATTTTCACGAAAGACATTAAAAAGATGAAGCATATGAGGCAACCTCAATTCCATTTTTTGTAGTCTTCTTTTATAGACTAAACTAGTGATAAAACAAAAAACTAAAAAATTCAATTGCAAGATCTAAAGATATACCTTCAAGCACTCACCTCCCCGGCAACGGCGCCAGAAAAGAGCTTGATGTCTACTATGCAACCTTCTTCTTGTAGAATCGTGTTGGGCCTCCAAGCGCAGAGTTTTGTAGGAAAGTACCAAATTTCCCTCAAGTGGATGACCTAAGGTTTATCAATCCGTGGGAGGCATAGGATGAAGATGGTCTCTCTCAAACAACCCTGCAACCAAATAACAAAGAGCCTCTTGTGTCCCCAACACACCCAATACAATGGTAAATTGTATAGGTGCACTAGTTCGGCGAAGAGATGGTGATACAAGTGTAATATGGATGGTAGATATAGGTTTTTGTAATCTGAAAATATAAAAACAGCAAGGTAACTAATGATAAAAGTGAGCACAAACGGTATTGCAATGCTTGAAAACAAGGCCTAGGGTTCATACTTTCACTACTGCAAGTTCTCTTAACAATACTAACATAGTTGAATCATATGTAAATCCCTCACATGCGACAAAGAGTTTACTCCAAAGTCACAAATAGCGGAGAACAAACGAAGAAATTATTGTAGGGTACGAAACCACCTCAAAGTTATCTTTTTCGATCAATCTTATGAGCTATCCCTATAAGTGTCACGAACAGCCCTGGAGTTCGTACTAAAATAACACCTTAAGATACACATCAATCAAAACCCTAATGTCACCTAGATACTCCAATGTCACCACGAGTACCCATGGGCTTGATTATACGATATGCATCACACAATTTCAGATTCATCATGTTCAATCCAACACAAAGAACTTCAAAGAGTGCCCCAAAGTTTCTACCAGAGAGTCAAGACGAAAATGTGTGCCAACCCCTATGCATAGATTCCCAAGGTCACGGAACCCGCAAGTTGATCACCAAAACATACATCAAGTGGATCAATAGAACATCCCATTGTCACCACGGATATCCCATCGCAGGACATACATCAAGTGTTCTCAAATCCTTTAAAGACTCAATCCGATAAGAAAACTTCAAAGGGAAAACTCAATTCATCACAAGAAGATAAAGAGGGGAAAACTCCATATGATTCATCTATATTAATAAAGCTCGCGGTACATCAAGATCGTGCCATCTCAAGAACACGAGAGAGAGAGAGAGATCAAACACATAGCTACTGGTACATACCCTCAGCCCCGAGGGTGAACTACTCCCTCCTCGTCATGGAGACCGCCGGGATGATGAAGATGGCCTCCGGTGATGGTTTCCCTCTCTGGCAGTGTGCCGGAACGGGCTCCCGATTGGTTTTTCGTGGCTACAGAGGCTTGCGGCGGCGGAACTCCCGATCTAGGTCTCTTTCTGGGGGTTTTGGTATTTATAGGAATTTTTGGCGTCGGTCTCACGTCAAGGGGGTTCCCGAGGGGCACACAAGCCAGGGGGCCCGCCCTAGGGGGGGCGCCCCCTAGGCTTGTGGCTGCCTCGGGACTCCTCTACGGTATCTTTTTGCTCCAGTATTTTTTATATTTTCCAAAAATATTCTTCGTAAATTTTCAGCCCATTCCGAGAACTTTTATTTCTGCACAAAAAACGACACCATGGTAGTTCTGCTGAAAACAGCGTCAGTCCGGGTTAGTTCTAATAAAATCATACCAAAATCATATAAAATTATTGTAAACATGGCATGAATACTTCATAAATTATAGATACGTTGGAGACGTATCAAACACTTGTGTTGAATCAACCTGAATTGATGTTATGCTATGAGATACATTCGTCACAAGTTAATGGTTAATAACACAGAGATAGTTAATGTTTGCATAATTCCTTAGACCATGAGAGTATCGAGTTCCTTCGTGCTTGCTTCGTGAACTTTGGGGTTTATTAAACGTCATCCGTTACTGGGTGGCTATTACGGCGGCTTACGGGTTCATGGAAAAGTATGGCAAGTAACAAGAGATAACTCAAGATTGGGATTTGCTCCTCCGACGATGGAGAGATATCTCTGGGCCCTCTCGGTGTTACGGTATCCATCATCGTCTGGCCAGACACTTTGTGATTTGATCACGGGGATGCCGGAACACGGAACGAGAAAAGAGAACAATACCGGTAACGAGGTAACTGGCATAGTGGACAAGGTGTTGATCCACAAGGATGCCAACATGTCTCACCTTGGGTATTTGTAACATATCGCGAAGCAACAGGAATAGCACACGGCAACTTGAGGTTCACTCGAATATTCATTCGTGTGGGTATAGGGGTTAATATGGGTGTCCACGGCTCCGATGTTGATCATTGATCGGAAGGGGTTCCGGGTCATGTCTATACTTCACCGAACCTATAGGGTCACACGCTTAAGGGTCATCTATCTGCTGAATACTAGACAGGGAGCCTGAGAGAAAATCACCAGAAAAGTTTCGGACACCGGAAAAGTTTCGGACAGCGGAAAAGTTCCGCAGAGAGAACACCGGAACAGTTTCGGTAAAACTGAAAAGTTGTTTCAGGGGATACCATTAAGTCAAATTGGTTTCGGCACATGCCTGATAATTCTTGGAGGGTGCCAGAATCATTCTGGAAACTTCTGGGAATTTTCCAGAAGAAAAACCAGAAATGTTCCGGAGCTGCCAGAACCGCTTCGGATGCTTTTCGCAGATGAAAATCACTAATCCAGAATTGTTCCGGAACTTATTGAAATTTATTTTAGTGGGGACTAGAAATGTTCTAAGCCCACATAAATATTTTCAGTTCGAACGGACGCTGAAAAATGTCGTCGTGAATAGTGAAAGTGCTTTTTGGATATTTTTGGAAAACCACCTTTTTGGATATTTCCCAAAAGGCTTCTAGAAGGCCTTGGGGGCCAAGGAAGCCCCTCATGGGGGCCCCCAAGGGGGTGGCCGGCCTAGGTGAATGGAGCTCCACATGGCATCCCTTTTCCCTCTTATGCCCTTTGTGTATGACATAAAGTGGGGGCATTTTTGGGTTTTTGGAATGGCAACTCTACCCCTTGGTTTTCCTATAAATAGGAGGTGAGGGGGCTGCCCAAACCTCATCCCTTCTCACATACACATGCCATTTGACTTGTCTGGCTTCTATCTCCCTCCCCGCGAAATAGTTTCGTAGAGCCGAAAGGCTGTCTGGGTTCCGACAGGAACTAGTTCTGGACGGCGAAGCCCTGCCGGATAGATGACACCGTATGTGTGCAACTCTGTAGAGAGATCGTAGTTTCGGTCTTAGTTCGAGAGTGCCTCCCGAAGGGCTGTCCGTGTGACCGTCCGAGTTTCGAAGGTCCTCCCGAAGGGTTGTCCGAGTGATCGTCCGAGTTTTGAAGGTCCTCCCGAAGGGCTGTCCGCGACACCGTCCGGGGGACTGTCTGACCACCTCCCGGAGGGCTGTCCGAGGGGAAGATGAGGGTATAGATCCTCGCGATTGGGAGGTTATAAATCCTAGCTGCGGGGATCTGCACCGCCGATCGTCATCGACTCTACTTCCGCAGCGCTACGAGTCGGTAACGAAAAAGATCAAACCTTGTATGCAGTCTCCATAGTGGTCCTGGGCTGGTGCGTAGGTCGGAAATTTTTGTTTTCTGCTGCGTTCCCCTATAGTGGCATCATGAGCCGTGCTATGCGTAGATGCAGGTTGCGATCTAGAATACATAGAGATGTATGGGTGTTGCACAATATAATTAGGTAGTAGATGAGTTCTATTACTAAAAATTATTTGTGCGGGTAGCAGATGAAATCTGTTACACGATGTTCTTGTTGCTTCCCTGGGATTGGCATATTTCTGATCTTGATAACAGCATGGTGGAGTTTCAATGTTCTGGCAATCCGCGATCCTGATTGATCAACAAAGTGCTAACAGTTCATTGAATTCCACTGTAGTTCAAAAGAAAGATGAAATTTCGCAGATGAAAGGGCAATGCAGATATGATCTGCACGGGGGTCATGCGTATGACGAAGTTCAGTATGGGGCTCGAGATTTTATTATCTCGTGTTTCATACACCTCGGAAAGTTAATCTAGCAACTTGAATTATCATACTTGATGATGGACGTTGGTAGCTTCGGTTTGTTTCGAAACCTTAGAAGCCACGAAAAACAAGTTCTTGCATAAACCGATTAGAGGCGTCTAACTTGGTTTTGCAGGAGGGTTTGCATGAGCATGTGATGTGGTATAGCAATGCTCATATTAATTTGATTATGTATGAGATGACTATATGATGTAAATTAACATGACCTGTGTGTCATGATTCGGCATGATGGCTGGAGCCATATGATTGTCACTTTAATGACCTACGTGTCAACCTTGTGTAATGCACTTATTTTATTAGCTATAGAGATAGCAATATTATCTGATGCATCAACAAGGTGGTGGCAATCTTCGCGAAGGTGAACACCGACGCAAATGCCGAAGACGAAGAAATGTTTGACTTCTCCGTCAGAAGGGGCTATACCATGTCATGCTAATTATGAATTGCCTGAGATGTTTATCCCTTATGATGCACCCTTCTTGATTGCGCGGTAGTCGCTTTTTATTAGGGTGATCTCTCACTTTAAAATATCCAAGTAGTTAGTGTTCACCCAAGTGTAGCACCGTCTGAAATTCGTATCTTTTCGGGGTGCGCCATGTCCACATGGGTACGAACGAATCGAGAGGAATGAGGCGGGTGAGGTCAGACCTCGCAGCAAGATCACTTGGTTGTCTTTGACGTTCAGGCAGGATAGTCCTGAGCTCGGAACACACCCATCGAAAGATGAACAAGAGTCACATAAAGATGTGATTGGCAAGTTTGCCTACCGATTAAAATTCCCGTCATCAGTGATGTCCACATCAATGGCGTTGAATTGAAATGCGGATCTTGAATCACTCACAATCAATTATGAGAGATATTGATTTGAGTGGGAGCGCACTTTAGAATTAATTCTTTTAATTTTTAGTGCAATTAATTTTGAACACCGTCTAAGTGTGATTTGCATAATAGTTGTAGAATAATGGCTCGCGTTTCCACCTTCCCAATTAAAATTGAATAGCTGTTATATATCTGGTTAAAACTTTACGGTTGATAACGTAATGTGAGGATTGTCCTTAAGAGTGCCGAGAAGGACTTTGTCCTATCGCATGCTTTCGGTATTCTCCCGCTAATGCTATGGATCATGTGACTCTCGTCCTTCGAACCAAAAGCTAGAATTCCGTTTCAGTCAAGTGCAATATGTTTGCTTCCATGAGACCCGAACTTCGAAAGTTTTGGGATAGTTATGTGATATTCATGGAACTGAAAATTATTTTTCAGATACAAACAAAAGCTGAAAGATATGAAATATCCAAAGCAATTTTTGTTTGCAAACTATTTGTAAAGGTGTTTACTATGCATTAGACTGATAAGAGAGGGATCCAGGAGAACGCCTGTCATGTAAATGAAGGTGAATAAAACAACAACTTAAAGAGAAAGGAAGTGTCCGAAGGGTGTTAGTGAAACTTTCACGCCTAGGAAGTCCGGGGCTAAACGCCACTCTTAAGTTGGGTGCTTCTTCTGAGAGTGGGAGAAATACTAAAAGTTAAACTATTAGAAGTATAAAGGCAGAAAGAAAGAAGACTGGAATATCCAGCTCATGTATGAATGTCATACAAGTTTTTGATGTATAGAAGGCTGGTCAAAGATATAGTTCTTGGGAATTATGGTTAAACATGTTAATCACTAATTCTTGGGTATTGTGAGTTAATCACAAAGATACCCGCTCGATTGCATTCTGTTGCGACTCGATGCAAGAACTACTATGGCCTGAAAGACTAGCCAGGAATGAGGTCTTGATACACGCTGGGAACATAGTAAAAGTTACTATACCTTCCATCGGTGTATTACCTATGTATTTTCTTTCATAATTCATTTTAGAGCTTTACACACTCTAGCCCTTTGCATATGGTATCTTGTAAGAAGGTTGTTCATAAGAGAACTTTTGATGTTCGGTGTTATGAATAAACATAAGGGCCATACTTTCATTATGAATGAGATGTATGTTATGAATATTGATAATAATACATTACCTCTATATTTACTTTCATAATTCATTTAGAGTTTCATATACTCTAGCCCTTTTGCATAAGGTATCTTGCAAGAAGGTTATTCATAAGAGAACTTTTGATGTTCGGTGTTATGAATAACATGAAGGGCCATGCTTCCATCCAGGATGGGATGTATGTTATGAATATTGATGGTAATATGATACATCCATAACACTGACGCTAAATGTCGCAAGACTAAAAGAATACCACATATGTGTGGCACTGCATTTGGTCACATTGGAGAAACCCACATGGAAAATTCCATTATGATGGATTTTGAAGTCGTTTGATTTTGAATCATCTGACACTTGCAACTTTCCTCCGAAAGGTGAAGTGACTGAAATACCGTTCACAGTCCATAAGGAACGAGCAACAAACTTATTGGTGATCATACATTTTTGATGTGTGTAGTTCAATAAATGTTATTGCAAGTAGTGGATTTATCTATCTTCAGAAATGACTCAAGTAGATATATGGATATTTACCTGATGAGACGTAAGTCTGGATCTTTTGAAATCATTCAAAAGGTTTTCAAAAATGAAGTAGAAGTTATTGTAAGAAGAAAATTATGTTTCTACAATTCGATTGCAGAAAGGAATATTTGAGTTACAAGTTTAGCGAATGTCTGATGAGTTATGAAAGGGGTTTCATAACTTGCACCTCCCGGAACACCACTGCAAGTGGAAAGTCCGTGAAGATGTAATCGAACCATTTATGACATGGTAAGATCAAAGATGACATAAATAAATTTGCCATTATCCCTTTTAAAAGTGATGCTTTAGAGACTGCGGCTTTTACACTAAAAAGAGCTCCATTAGGTCTGTTGAAATGACGCCATGGTATGGTACGCCCAACCACATGTTATATCTTTTCTTAACATTTGGAATATGGGGCTTGTGTAAAAGGTTACAAACCTATTCCAAATCAGACAAGTGCTATTTTGTAGGTTATCCCAAGTCATTGGGTATTTCCCCACCACTATACCAAGGCAAACGATTTTGCCACAAAATGGTATGCTTTTAATGAGAATAGTTCTTGCAAAAGATGAGTGGGAGGACAGTGCAACTCGACGAGATAACCAATATCTTCGTCATCAGATCAAAGGAAAGGAACCTTGGAAGTGATTCCAGGGTTTCCTACTGCGACTGATATGGAAGCCTCTACATGAGATGTATGGACTTTGGTCGAACTTGCAGCTGAACCACGTAGGAAAAACTCGTGCAAACCTCTGAGGTGCGCATACGAGATATTGTTGTTAGACAACAGTATACCTACGATACACAAGGAAGCGTTGATGGGTCCTGACTCCGGAATTGGCTAAATGCCAATACAATCCGAGATAGTTTCCATATAAGTGATTCAAGATTAAAATCTTGATACACCTTTCGGAAGACTTAGAGTCTAACGAATATTTATGGAACTAAAAACTGATATGGATAAAAATGTTTTATCCATAAAGCTCGACTTGTTGTAATAACAAGTTCAAGGAGTTGACTACGATGAGGTTGTTTCACCGTAGCGATGCTTAAAGTCGGTTCGGGTTGAACTAGCAATTAATACATATTTCAAACATGAGATATGAAACAAGGATGACGAAAGGATTTCCATCTGATGGAAATGAAACCAAGGACTTGCATGTGTTACAGTCCAAGGTATTTTTTCAGTCCAGAGGATGCTAGTAAGTATGCAAACTTCAGAGATCCAGCGATGGACAGAAGAGAGCAAAATGGAGTTGGAATCTTCGCGTTTTGATGAAATGGTCAAAAAGGGTTTTGACTTCATCAATGGGTAACGAAGATGCTTGTGATTCAAGAAAGTAAGTGGGAGCATAATAATATTTCTAAAAACCTTGTGTGCTTGACACATTGTTAACTGGAAATAAATTTCTTGACACGAATTAGGAATTCATTTGAAAATAGATTTTGATGAAGTGCTTGGGCTAAATAGCCTTGCTATTAGGCATAATGATCTATGAAGATAGATTTGCCTAATGGGGCTAAGCAAAAATACATATTGACAAGATGCTAAAACAATTTAGCACTAAAACTGCCAAGGAGTGATTCTTGCCGAAGTCACATGGAAAGAGTTTTGTAAGACTCGGTGTCCCAAAACACTCATGAGCAAAATACATGATGGAGATTCCACACACTCTTGTGTTTGGATTAATCATGTATTCCATGGTATGTAAAACAACCAGATATGTCCGATACTCCCAAACTGTTACGAGTATAGATACCAAAGTGATCAAAGTACTGATCAAAGGACAACAGTGAAATATGTCATTGAGTACTAAAGTAGCACTGATGACATGTTTTCTCGCAAGAGGAGATCATGAAGAGTTCGTTGTAAAAGGTTACATCGATACAGTCTTCATCTATGCTCCATGCTATTTTCGATTTAAATTAAGGGTTTTGTGTAATACACAATATGGTGGCACGGTAGTTGGAAAGTGTTCCAAACAGGTTACTGTGGCGAATTCTATAACAAAAGGTAAGTATGTTGACGCTTTGGAAGCGACAAAGAAGTTGTTGAATCATATAGTTCATTCCTGAACTTAGTATGGTTCCAAAAAGGCTTTGGTCAATGGGACACTATTGCAAATAGTTGCTCCATAGCTCAGTCTGAGGAATTAGGTTTCGACCTATGATTCACACATATACAAAGCCAAGTCCACACAAAATATGAATTTTGTGAAAGCGTGAAAACGCGAGGATATGCAAAGGTACACACGGAGCTGAAGTTGTCAGATCCGTTGAACATCGGGCTATACCACAAGCGAAGCATATTTTACACCAGTGTGCCATAGGTGTAAAGTGCATTAGCATTGACTAGATTATTGACTCTAGTGCAAGTGGGAGTCTGTAGGAGATATGCCCAAGAGGCAATAATAAATGTTATTATTTATCCCCATGTTCCTAATTAAGTTTATATTCCATGCTATAACTGCAATGATTCTCGAGTCTGCAATATCCACGAGGCCCGGAGGGAAACTCATTTGCACGTGTGTTATAATAAACGGTAAAATGTATTCCTAGTCTTGCCTCCAAGACTGGCTCAAGTATTGCATGATGATCTTGTTTTCCTGATCATGGGCATGGCTATGCCGGCAATTTTGAGGGCGCAATGTTGGTAGAACACTTGTGTTGAATCAACCCGAATTGATGTTATGCTATGAGATACATTCGTCACAAGTTAATGGTTAATAATACAGAGATAGTTAATGTTTCCATAATTCCTTAGACCATGAGAGTATCGAGTTCCTTCGTGCTTGCTTCGTGAACTTTGGGGTTTGTTAAACGTCATCCGTTACTGGGTGGCTATTACGGCGGCTTACGGGTTCACGGAAAAGTATGGCAAGTAACAAGATAGCTCAAGATTGGGATTTGCTCCTCCGACGATGGAGAGATATATCTGGGCCCTCTCGGTGTTACGGTATCCATCATCGTCTGGCCAGACACTTTGTGATTTGATCACGGGGATGCCGAAACACGGAACGAGAAAAGAGAACAATACCAGTAACGAGGTAACTGGCATAGTGGACAAGGTGTTGATCGACAGAGATGCCAACATGTCTCACCTTGGGTATTTGTAACATATCGCGAAGCAACAGGAATAGCACACGGCAACTGGAGGTTCACTCGAAAATTCATTCGTGTGGGTATAGGGGTCAATATGGGTGTCCACGGCTCCGATGTTGATCATTGATCGGAAGGGGTTCCGGGTCATGTCTATACTTCACCGAACCTATAGGGTCACACGCTTAAGGGTCATCTATCTGCTGAATACTAGACAGGGAGCCTGAGAGAAAATCACCAGAAAAGTTTCGGACACCGGAAAAGTTTCGGACAGCGGAAAAGTTCCGCAGAGAGAACACCGGAACAATTTCGGTAAAACTGAAAAGTTGTTTCAGGGGATACCATTAAGTCAAATTAGTTTCGGCACATGCGTGATAATTCTTGGAGGGTGCCAGAATCATTCTGGAAACTTCTGGGAATTATCCGGAAGAAAAACCGGAAATGTTCCGGAGCTGCCAGAACCGCTTCGGATGCTTTTCGCAGATGAAAATCACCAATCCGGAATTGTTCCAGAACGCATTGAAATTTATTTTAGTGGGTACTAGAAATGTTCTAAGCCCACATAAATATTTTCAGTTCGAACGGACGCTGAAAAATGTCGTCGTGAATAGTGAAAGTGCTTTTTGGATATTTTTGGAAAACCACCTTTTGGGATATTTCCCAAAAGGCTTATAGAAGGCCTTGGGGGCCAAGGAAGCCCCTCATGGGGGGCCCCCAAGGGGGTGGCCAGCCAAGGTGAGTGGAGCTCCACATGGTATCCCTTTTCCCTCTTATGCCCTTTGTGTATGACATAAAGTGGGGGCATTTTTGGGTTTTTCGAATGGCAACTCTACCCCTTGGTTTTCCTATAAATAGGAGGTGAGGGGGCTGCCCAAACCTCATCCCTTCTCACATACACATGCCATTTGACTTGTCTGGCTTCTCTCTCACTCCCCGCGAAATAGTTTCGTAGAGCCGAAAGGCTGTCTGGGTTCCGGCAGGAACTAGTTCTGGACGGCGAAGCCCTGCCGGATAGATGACACCGTACGTGTGCAACTCTGTAGAGAGATCGTAGTTTCGGTCTTAGTTCGAGAGTGCCTCCCGAAGGTCTGTCCGTGTGACCGTCCGAGTTTCGAAGGTCCTCCCGAAGGGCTGTCCGAGTGACCGTCCGAGTTTTGAAGGTCCTCCCGAAGGGCTGTCCGCGACACTGTCCGGGGGACTGTCTGACAGCCTCCCGGAGGGCTGTCCGAGGGGCAGATGAGGGTATACATCCTCGCGGTTGGGAGGTTATAAATCCTAGCTGCGGGGATCTGCACCGCCGATCGTCATCGAATCTACTTCCGCTGCGCTACGAGTCGGTAACGAAAAAGATCAAACCTTGTATGCAGTCTCCATAGTGGTCCTGGGCTAGTGCGTAGGTCAGAAATTTTTGTTTTCTGCTGCATTCCCCTACTGGTCTTCCAATAAATATTTAGGAGAAAATTCCACATGTATCCCCCAAGGGCCGGTTTATCTTGAAAAGATGAGCCGGGTCTTCCAATAAATATTTAGGAGAAAAATCCACCTGTAGCCCCCAAGGGCCGGCTTATCTTGAAAAGATGAACTGGGTCTTCCAATAATAGATTAGAAAGAATCCAAATGTAGCCCCCAAGGGCCAGCTTATCTTGAAAATATGAGCCAGGTCTTTCTTTGAAATGACCTACATTAGCCCCCAAGTGCCAAGTGTATTCCTTGCAATGTGCTTGGGACTTGAAAATTTTAATCATAGAAAACCTATTAAATAAGGATTTGCTAATACATCCTCAAATCCTTTATGCAGGAGGCATTAAGCCTGAATGAGTCACATCTTGGCGACTTAAACAAGAGAGTGGCGGCTCTGGTAACCAAGAACAGCGAGGCCGAGGCAAAGCTAAAACTTGCCTTGGAGGACTTAGAAAAACTGAAGTCTGACTTTACTGCTGAGCACGCCACCCTTGAAGAGGAGAAGACCGCCTTGCAAAAACGCGCAGAAGATGTTGAAACACAACTTAAGCCGGTTGCTGAAGAGCTTGCCGGCTTAAAGCAGCAGATATGTCGTATGACAGCCGCCATCTTCGGTAAGTACAAAAAACTTATACTCCGTTGAAGCACTTCATTATCTAGGGTAGTCACAAAATGCTCAACTGATTTTATACTCTTTACTATTTGACAGGCGCCAGGAGTGCCAGCCTTGGTCAGAACATTTTGCTGAAACTGAAGGCTGTCTACTCATTGGCAGAGCAATTGTACGCTGGGAGCCTGCGCACACTGGTAGCTGTATCGTCAGGAAAGAAGCTGCCAACACCCATTAGGGCAGTGCTAGATCAGCTATCCACTGTGCCGTCTCAAATTGAAGAGCTGAAGCTGTCAGCCGCCCGCGCAGGAGCTATCTCTGCTTTAAGCCATGCAAAAGCGTGGCAGTCAGATCTAGACCCGACGGAGATGGCTGGCTGGTATCCAAAATACAATGATGATGGAACTATCTTCAGCGAGTCATATTTCTCCAAATGCGTCAAAGAGATAAGGCCGCTCGCATACGAACTTGCACAAGGGCTAGACTTGGTGAAGTACCAGCCGGCTTACGACAACAGCAATACCCGCATCAAGGCGCCTACTTTCGCAGTTGTTGACTTAACACCTCAGCGTCATAAGCATATGTTTGCCCCTGACCTTGATCCTTCTCTAATTCTTAATGATGAGGCCACCTTTGAGGCGTTAACCAGCATCGACTGGACTTCGGGTAATCTCCAGATAGCCGACGACGAAGAGTCGGCACAGGGTGATCCGGAGCCTTCTACCTCCAAGCGCCAGGGCGACAATGATCCTGTGGATCGTAACCCGGCTGATACTGAAGCCGGTTTAGAATGATATAGCCCAAAAACACTTGGCTAAAAATTTGAAGGGCCCCACTACGGCTTTGTAATAGCGTAGTGAAAACAGTTGTGATTCTGCCATGCCTTCGTGCATGTTTTGCTAACTTTATATCCTGGCGGCTTAACTGTTGTAATCATTATCAACATATGTGTATGCCTGATGTGATATCTTTATTTCTACATGAAATTTTGATCAACTTCTGGACTGGTGACTTATAGCCATATCCTAGGGTGAGTTAATAACTCAATATTCCATAGTCTTGAAAATATGGAAACAAAAACCCGCTAGCGGGTCATAACAGCAACAAGCTTTGACCAATGAGTAATACTAAGCCGGATCAGTTGTCATCCAAAAACTTAGAATCTCCTTATGACAATTTCCTGTAAAAACAGCAAACAGAAAAAACATATATATATATACTATATAGGTAAATTATCTGGGACACCTAGGTGCCTGGGCACCTAGACCCGTTATGGCAAGTCATATTCGGTGATGCATGTGTACAATCCACCATATATGACTTTCCAAGTTTGTTTGCATGTATTTCAACCATTAACGGTCATTGATTCCTTTCCAAAAGAATAATATACTACTGCTTTCCTATAAAATTTCCTTCCAAACTAAAACCACATGGTATTTTTCTATAACAATGCACTGTATTATACGTCCATTTTAAAATATTTTGAACTCTCATACCTCCTTTTGACTTCTAGGAACAAATGTTGTGCGTACATATATCCATGATAATTTTGGTTATTCATATATCCTTTATATTTCTCACATTTCGACCATAGCTGCATTCCAAGATACCCAAGGGTATGTATATACCTAATGAAACAAGATGGTATGTATATACCACTACTGGAATCAGGGTCTTTGCCATCTGCCAGCTCTTTGCCGTCTGCCAGCTGATGGCAAAGAGGCTGTTTGCCGTCTGTCTTGCCAAAGCAGACGGCAAAGAACCAGCTGATGGCAAAGAGGGTCTTTGCCATCTGCCACTTCTTTGCCGTCTGCTGGCAGACGGCAAAGAACTCTTTGCCGTCTGCCAGCAGACGGCAAAGACCACAGTGGGCCCCACGGGGTACTGTACTGGCTAGGTCACACGGGCCACTTCTTTGCCGTCTGCTGGCAGACGGCAAAGATTTCTTTGCCATCTGCCAGCAGACGGCAAAGAGGTAAGGGGGCCCCTAGCCAGTACAGTACCCTCTTTGCCGTCTGCTGGCAGACGGCAAAGAATTCTTTGCCATCTGCCAGCATACGGCAGACGGCAAAGAATTTTCGCCCCCCCGCGCCTCTCTCTCTCCTAGCCGCAGCCACCCCCCACTTCCCCCATTCTCTCCCCGATCCAACCCCCCGGTCTGGATCAGATCGAGCCGGGGGGCCGACGCCTGGCGCCCGGCGATCGCGCCGACCGGCCGCCCCCGCCACCGCAGGCCGCCACCACGGCGCCACCCCCGCTGCCTCCCCTACTGCCCCGCCTCCCCGACCTCCCTGCCTCGCCGAACGCCGCCTCTTCCCGGCCCCCTCGGTGAGCCGCTCTGCCGCCGCCAGCTTACCCCCCCCCCCTCGCTCGCCCCCGTCCTCGTCGCGGTGACCGCGCGCCGAGCCGTGCCCCGGCCGCGCTCGCCCGACCCCGCGTCGCACCTGGCGCGCCCGTGCGCGCGTCCCGCGCCAGCGGTCGCGTCCCCGCTCGCCCGCGCCCTGGACCGCACGACCCCACCGCCCAGGCCACTGGCCGCCTCCGGCCGCCTCTACCTGGCCGCCGCCCGCCCCCTCCATTGGCCGCGCCGCCGGCCGCCCCGGCCGCCGGCCCTAGCGCCACGGCCAGCTCGGCCACGCGCGCGTCCAGTGCCCCTCTCTGGCCGGACAATATCCACCATCCCCCCCTTCTTTGTTTTTTTCTGTTTTTTTTCTGTTTTTATTATTACTGAACTATGTCAATCTGTTTTTTAGTGGGAACTGACGAATGGAACAAGGCGGAAGGACGACGTGTTTGTTCTTCAACCATTTCCCTCCGAAACCTAGGTTAGGATTGTCCCCTGTTAAGTATGTGGTTGTACCTTGTACCTGCTACTAAATTAGTCGTGCACACATGTTCGATCTTCGAATGTTTCTTGCCCCTAAAACCCAAGTTTGTATTGTCCTTTGTTAAGTGTGTGCTTGTACCTGCTGCTAAATTAATCATGCACTTTCATTTAGTTGCAGAAAATTGGGGGAAATAATGGCTGGAGCATATGTGAACTTGGCCTCTGCTCATTTAGTCAGTTTCTGGTTTTGCTTGGGAGAGTAGCATGTGTTTCCCATTTGTTTATTTAAATAATTTGTATCTAATTCTTGTGAACCAAAGCATGCTTGGGAGAGTAGCATGTGTTTCCCAGCAAGCATGTTGCTTGCTGGTTTTAGATTATGATTTAGTTACATACATAGACTTTTTGGACAGTTGGCTTGGCTGTTTGGGTCTGCTTTTACGCAGGGAGACCGTATTCCAATCATAAAACTGATACTACGGGCACGCTAATATGACTGCTGTACTTTGAGATTGACCATTTGATTATTGAGGAGATATGTATCATAAGAAGAAAAAATGGTGTGAACCATTTGATCGGTGGTAGATGTGTGCCAAGGGAATAAAACAGACAACATGTCTGTTCCTTTCGATGTATGCTGCCAAACAGAAAATGCTTTTAATTTGTTGGGGCAAAAGAAATTGTTGTTTGAGTTATAAGTCTTGGCTACCTCTGCTCGCTTTCGATGTTCAGTTCACTAATTCCCTGCTCTTTCCTTAATTTCTTAATTCTAGATTATGCTTCGCTGTCAATTACCGCTGTAGAAGAACCAGAGCTGTCCGGGATGAGGATGTGATCCTGGTAGCTTGCTGATGACGACAACAAAGAAGATAGGTTGGCCAAGCTGCTAGGATAAATATGAGGACTAACTGGTGAGTAGTGTAAGTGAACATCGTTTGCTGTTTTTCTTTCCGGCGTGGGTTTACTAAACTTTGTACATATGAATTTCACCTCATATTTTCTTCCTGGGTTGATAAGAACTGAACAATGTAATTTGATTTCTTGTGTCCAATATTTGCTTCAATCTAGGACGACTACATAGTCAAAGGATAGTTCTAACAACTGACTCCTATTTATCGAACTTTCTTTATGGTGACTGTGCTTGAATTTCAACAATGAAAACCTCTGTAGTTGAAGCATTCAAGAAAATGGGCACTGTTACCATGGTAGGTGCCAGTGGGAAATTCAAGGTCCACCATGCCCGAGCATAAGGCTTCCATGCCGAAGGTTGAGTCTTGAATGGACAAGTCTTGACTCCATGCTCGAGTTAGAGTCTGAGTCTTCAATGCCCGAGTTCGAGGTCTCCCTGCGCGAGTCTAAGTCCACCCTGCTTGAGTTCTGAGTCTGAGTCCTCTATGGCCAGGTATGATGTCTCCTCGCCTGGGTTTGGTCATACATACCAGCAGAAGATAAAAAACTAAACATCAGGCTGGAAGACCAGAGCTATCTATCTATATGATACATTATGGCTACCTATATATCTTGCTTTTCTATCATGAACTATGCTGGCAACTTTGTTTTACGCTATCATGCTACCATGCATTGTATCATGTTTATGGCTGACACGTCACAAATCTTACTTACATGGTTTGAATATTGTCCCTATATTGTGTTAAGGAGTCACCAGTATGGTACATAGGCATGTAGAACAAAGCCTTTGCTGCATCTAACCTAACTGCCATGCCTATCTGACCACTGAAGCAAACACCTTTTGTTTCATCTGCTGCGTATTAGCCAAATCATTACGTAATGTTCCTTTCAATTGTAACTAATATGACTGACTTCTTTGCTGTTTGTCAAATGTCAAGTACCACTTCAGATTTGATACTATCATACTAATACTAGACTGTTGTTTGATATATTTTGCAAGTTGCAATGACATGGATGTGGTCTGGATCAATCAAGCACTTGAAATATGAGGCAACATACAGTCTGACAACAAATGGGGCAGTATCTCTTTCTTTTTTCTGTCTTTAACTGTATATTACATGTCATATTTATTTGTATTTTTATATATACTTGCCGTGTCCCCGATGGGCTGTTTTTAGAAAATGCCGTATCCCGTGTCCCCGTATGCGTGTCGCCGTGTCCGTGTCCCCGTATCCATGCTTTTTAGCATATAACCATTCATGAAGAAGATAGGTATTGCCTTCTCAAAGTAAATTGAATAACAAGCTCTTGTTCTTTGCTTAATAATAATAACAACTTGTAAATAAAAAGTTCCAGTACAAAGATCTCAAAGTTTTGATATAAATTGTACAATAATTATAATCGTGGATTCTAGTTATAAGGCTAGCTAAGTCATGAGGCTAGTTGAGTACCTAGGTCTTTTCTCCTATATGTAATTCTTATGAACTGTTCTTTAATTTTCACTGGGTGCCTTTGATGAAATAAACTTTTTCGATTGTTTGTTCTGTGATCAGCGTGCATCTTCTGATAAGCATATCATGTTTATTCTGAAGCTTAGTCTTTTGTTATTGGGCAATACTTGACACAGAGTCGTTGGTCTGCCTGCCATAGAACCATTTATGAAGATGTCATGGTTTGCAAATAACAAGCTCATGTACAAAGATGTTAAGGTTTTGATATGAATTGTACTAATAATTGTGGATTCTAATTGTCGTGAACTCCATAGGCGCTCACATGCTAGTGGCCTTTGATGACATTTTAAGTTCTTGGCTGTTGTCTTTAATGCCAGTGTGTAGCAGCAAAAAAATTGTACTTGGAAGTGTCAAAATTTGTCATTTATAATCAGCCATAGTAATATTGCTATAGATATATACACACTGAAAGTCTGAAAATTTTCTAGTAAATATACATGTCAGCTGCCATATCCGTTGCTTTGTCCCTTATTCAGTGTTTTTATCTTTTCTTGTTTTGATGTTACAATTTTGTTAGTTCATAGATGTTGATTTTGTTTTCTCTGCAGTTGAAAAAGTTCTGTATCAAGCTTCTATGTTTTGTCACAAGGATGAGATTTTTAGAATGCTACAAAACTTCGTACCTTAGTAATGTTTTAGAATATTTAAAACAGAATACATTAGTTGACATCTATTTCGTTAGCTTTTATACTAATGTTTTACTTCTCCGAACTTAATTCTTGCAAATCAAAGTGATCTAATTACTTGGGGCCTGTTCGGCAACCCACCACAGCAACGACATCCTCAACTCATATTTAACTGTGTACAGAGAGCATACAGAGAACAAAAGCCTCACATTTAGCATAAGTTTGCAAATCAAAAAGGCACATACATGTCTCAGTGTGGGCAGCCATGCCTTGCCATCAGTGTGAGCATATTGCTTGCTATGATGATTTAGTGTAGCACATTTAGCAGATTTTTATTTATGCCGATGAGTTAAATTGCAACACGTCAAAACCTTTAATGTGTCGATTTAAAATCTGAAACAAGAGCTCCATTTTGAGTTTCCGCTCGGTTGATCTGTTGCAGGTTTCCCAAAGGTAAACAAGTTGATGGTGGTTTGGAAGATCTTCAAGCTGTTGAAGATTTGGAAGATCACTTCATGGAAGGGCAGAATGCTACTGTTTAGTTGTTAGATGTTTGATGTATTGGATGTTTGTGAAACTATTGGATGTTTGTGAAACTATGTATATATATATGAATTGAATGTATGATGTTTGATGTTTGATGATGATGGTGAAACTATGTTTGATGTTTGATGTTTGAAACTATGTGATTCTGAATATATATATATGTTTGAATTTCTGTGAAAATGAATTGATATAACAAAAAACAGAAAAAACATGGGCTATATAGCCACTTTGCCGTCTGCTAGCAGACGGCAAAGAGGTTTGCCATCTACCAGCAGACGGCAAAGAGGCTACGTGGCAGCAGCCTGTGCAAACTGGGCTGGCCTATTTGGCCTCTTTGCCGTCTGCTGGCAGATGGCAAACCTCTTTGCCGTCTGCTAGCAGATGGCAAAGAGCTTGCTTCTTTGCCGTCTGCCAACAGATGGCAAAGAGCTTGCTTCTTTGCCGTCTGACAGCAGACGGCAAAGATCTTGCTTCTTTGCCGTCTGCCAGCAGACGGCAAAGAACTTTCCTTCTTTGCCGTCCGCCAGCAGACGGCAAAGCAGCCTTTACCGGCAGCTTCTTTGCCGGAGTGTTTGCCGTCTGCTAGCGGACGGCAAAGGCTTTGCCGTCCGCCAAACATGCCTTTGCCGTCTGCTATGGCAGATGGCAAAGCAGCTGATTCCAGTAGTGTACCCTCTAATTTTTTTAAGGTATTAGATACGGCCAAATAATGTGAAACACCATCCCAAGGTTTCTATGTATAATTATGACATTCTTATGTATTTTCGTAATGTTTTACTTTTCATGGTATCTAGTATTTTTTTTAAATAATTCCAGGACACTTTTTGATGACTATTTTTTCTATAGAAACAAAGGTGCCAAATAATATAAAATATGATCCTAGTTACTTTTTACTTTTACAAATGTACGCATGCATGTTCATACCCACACACATTTTTTCACATTTTGACCATAGCCGCATATCAAGATACCTAAGGGTATATATACACCTAATATAATAAAAAGGGTATTCTTATGTATTTTCGTAATGTTTTACTTTTCAAGGTATCTAGTATTTTTTTTAAATAATTCTAGGACACTTTTTGATGACTATTTTTTCTATAGAAACAAAGGTGACCAAATAATATAAATATGATCCTAGTTACTTTTTACTTTTACAAATGTACGCATGCATGTTGATACCCACACACATTTTTTCACATTTTGACCATAGCCGCATATCAAGATACCCAAGGGTATATACACCTAATGAAATAAAAAGGGTATGTATATACTCTCTGATTTTTAAGGTATTAGATACGACCAAAATATAGGAAACATCGTCCAAATGTTTGTACGCTTAATTAGAACATTCTTTTGTATTTTTTAATATTTTATTTTTCAATGTATCTAGTATTTTTTTAAAATCAAGGCTGGCTCACACTTTTTAGCGACTACTTTTCCTAGAAAAATTAAGGTGGCCTAATACTAGTATACACGGCAACAGGTATAAATGTTTATTAATTATGACTCTCTCATGCAAGAGACGATTAAGGGCATGCATCAATTACTATATTTGACCCTATCCATAGCATCAGGCACGCACCAATCTTTAGAAGGTCAATAATTAACACACATCAATTTTTTTGGAATGTCATCAACACATGAACGTGGGTATACAGAAAGTTTCGTTGTTGCCCTTTGAGGTATGCATGCAACCATCACAACAACAAAATCAGGATACGATCCAACGGTATGTAGGCAAGGTGCCTGGGCACCTAGGTGTCCCGAACGGTCATCTTATATATATATATATATATATATATATATATATATATATATATATATATATTATATATATATAAACATTATTCTGATCACGGGATCAGAATATTATTCTGATCACGGAACTTCCTGAGTTACACAACCTGAACTTCCCTCTGTATGAACCCGACCTTCGGGCTATCTTCGCAACCGTGTCTCCCCACGCGAATTATTCTGGCCAGTCGTGTTCTATGTGATGTAAGTGTAATCTGGAAACGGTTTTTAGCAACTAAATGCCCGTTTTAAATAGGAATCTCGCTCGTTGTCGGATTTGCTCTCGGGACGTGATGAACTTGAGTCTGTTGCAATTTTACTGCCTGAGTTGTTCGACCTGAACTTCCCTCGGTGAGAGGTTGAACTTCCCGTAACATTGTCCAATATACCGTTGGAAAGCTGTGGACACGACGGTCACGGCCTAAGTTGAATTTTTGTCAAAATCTAAATGATTTAAGAGCAATTTTAAAAACCGTTTTTCTTCATACAAAAAAAACGTGAATCGTATTTTCTAGTCTATTTCTAAACCGTTTCTTGGAATGAGGCAAATGAGATGGCGTTGGATAGCTGCTGCAAATCCGCTTCTTTTTCGTACAGAAAGTTTTTTCCAATTTTAAACTATTTATACGTAATTTTGAAAATAGCCGAAGTCCCACCGAGTTCGTATTTTCGTGTTATTTTCTCAACGGTTTTACAAAATGCAGCAAACGATATGGCGTTGAAAAGCTTGAAGAAATGCGAAACTTTTTTATGTAGATTATTTTTTCCAATTCATTACGGTTTTAAGTCAATTTCGAAAATGGCGAAAAACGTTTTTTGGCCGTAATTTCTACAAACTTTATCGGAGTGGGGCAAATAATATACTGTTGAAAAGCTACGGAAAATGCGCAACTTTTTCATGTAGATGATTTTCTCTGATTCCTAGACATTTTCAAGCAATTTTGAAAATAGCGAGATCACGCGTTGTGCCTTTTATCGCGAAACAGAGTCTTCGAAAATGCCCCGCGTGAAGAACTTGAACTTCATCAGCATGTCTACCTGAACTTCACTCTGTTTCTTCACGTGCTATTTTTTGCTCGTAGCTCTCCATCCGCTCACCGGAATTGAGCAAGTGATATACCGATGGAAAGCTGCTGTAAACACACAACTTTTCCGTCTTGGTCATTTTTTTTCATACTCGCAACGGTTTAAAAGATTTTCATCTGAAACTCATTTAGCGTAGTAGTTGAACTTCCTGTTGTTTCCACGTTGAACTTTTGTCGCGTATTTTTGTTTGTAATTTCTCACCCATTCGTCGGTGTTACACAAATGATATTCCTTTTTGTACAAACCTCTCTCACAATATTTTTCTAACTTTCTCCAACCGAGAACTTGAACTTATTGCAAGTAAAAAAATATATTCATTTTTCTCACTCACAAGAATGGGTGAGAAATACATAGTGAACCACACTCACAAGAAGGTTTGAACCTTCCCGTGTCGAGCACCTGAACTTCTAGCAACAAATTTTGTATACTTTCACTTTTTATTCTTTTTTCTTATATGAAAACACACACCATGCAACACATGAACTTCTGGCTATTTTCACTTTGAACTTCTGTGTTATTTTAATTTGAACTTCACGTTTTCTATTTTTGAGTAAAGAATTCTAGTAACAAGAAAACAAATCTGAGTTTTTCATAAACTTCGAACTTCTCTTCTGTTTTAATTTGAACTTCTTCATTTTATTATTTAGTAACGAGAAAAAATGTAGAGAAGTTCAATTTTTTTGAAAGTACTTCGATGTTTACTTAAAAATCATTTATTTAAGAAATATTGGACCGTTCGTTATATAATTTGAGTTTTTTATACACATCAAACTTTCCCGGGCAGAGCACGTGAACTTCTTTCAACAAACCTTTTAAGCTTTTATTTTTCTATTTTTTTATTCTCATCTGAAACGCATTCCGTGTAGTAGTTGAACTTCTCGCCGTTTTCACATTGAACTTTGGTCACGTATTTTTATTCGTAATTCCTCACCCGTTCCTCGGAGTTGCACAAATGATGTACCATTAGAAACCTGTTGAAAAGACACAAGTTTTCCAAATATGGTTAAACTTTTCTTTTCGAAAAACATAGTGCAATTTATTTTTAACCGTTTATTTTAGAATAGAATATTGAGAGAATTATTTTAAAACAACATATTTTTGTGTGTTTATAAACATGTAAATACACGATGAACCTCTCTCACAAGAATTTATGAAATTACCCGGGCCAAACACTTAAACTTCTAGCAACCAATTTTTTGACTTTACCTTATTCTTTATTTCGGACATGAAACTCATATCATGCAGTACGTGAACTTCTGACTATTATCACTTTGAACTACTCTCCTTTTATTTACTTATGAAGGAACCCGAGTTTTGTAAAAAAACATTAAACCACTCTACTATTATAAATTGAACTTCTTTTGTTTTATTCTTTAGTAATGAAGAAAATTTAAGTTTTTTTATATACATTGAACTACTTTGTTATTTTAGTTTGAACTTTTCGGTTTTATTCTTTTAACAAGGAGGAAAATGTGAGTTTTAATATACATTGAACTATTCTATTTTTAAAAATTGAACTTCTTACTTTTTATTTTTGCTAGGAGTGGTTTAACAAACATCCAACTGCTCTGCAATTTAAACGTGAAATTTTTAATGTTGAACTTCTTGCGTGAATTTTTACATGGTTTTCCCCCATGTGTTTGGAAGTGAGAGACGCGTATTTTGAATAGGTTCTTTCTTTAAATTTGAACTTCTATGTTTTTCCTAGAAACGAACAAAATCTGTTCTTTATAAACTATTTGAACTGTTCTATTATTTTAATTTGACCTTCTTGGGGTTATCCGAAAATATGAAAAATGTGTTTGTTTTCTTACATATATTGTTTCAATTGTTTTGTGGCCTTCTTGGGGCCGAGGCGGTCCTTTTTTGATGATTTTCTTCATGGATGTGGTACATGTGAACTGATAAATTTTTGAAACATGAACTTCGCGTGCTATTGAAAATAAAAAAAATTACACACAACAACACACGTACGTAGTATACCACATCAATTCACAGTCAACACGCACCATGTGTTAGTGCACTTAAACACACGCGCTATGATTGATGGTTGCTTGCTTAATCCGTGTACAATTTTTGTAGACGGGAAAATCCAAGGTTTTATACACATGAGACTCTTTTGTTATTTTAAATTGAACTTCTTGAATTTTTTTGAAATGGAAAATTATGATTTTCTTATTCCTTTTTTTCTTGAGAAACAAGAAAAATCCAAAAAATAATGAGCTTATATTTATTTTATTGTAACATAGAATTGCTCATAATTTTTATTTGAACTTCTATAAAAGCTCAATTATTAATGGGCATCTCAACAAACAGTAGCAATATAATTTTTATACACGTTGCTCTCTTGTCCATTCAAGACCTCATATGCTCTTCTCTCTCCATTATATTTTTCCTATTTTTTCTACTGGATCCAATCTCCAAATCGAACACTCATGGGTGCTTCATCCAAGAGAGTGAGAATGGATTTGTTGGCAGCCGGGAGTTGCAGAGTAGATTGCGTCGACCATCCTCAAATTAAGCCTGAGTTGGTGATGGCTGCAACGAGCTCGCATACAGTAGAGACTTAGAAGTTCAAAGGGGCTGGAGCAAGAGGATGTAGCATCATTCGTTGTTCCCAAGCCGCAAGGGAGCGTCAAGATTCAGCCACAAACTCGCTAGCTCCTCCTCCTACTTGCGTAGTGCGCATGTGGAGTGTGAAGGCATGACGGAGACGGCGACCGACGTGGTGCACTTGGACTGCAACGAGCCAAAAGAAGGCGAATGAGGTACACGAGCCACACACCCACGCCCGGCTGCCTTCCAACCACCGGAGCGCCACAGCGAGGAAGAAGACCATACGCAACCATGCAGGAGGAAGAAGGCCACGGGCTAAGCAGGGTAAGTCCATCACCGTGTGGGAGGAAGAAGGTGGACACAGGTTTACATATGCGGCGGCGCTGCGTGCAGGAAAGCGACGATTGCATACGGTATTTGAGCAGGTGGCGGTGGCGCGCAGTTGGCCGGGCGGCGTTCGGGATCCAAGGCGTTGCAGCAGCGCACGGGGATTCATGGCCCAGCGAACAACACGCGGGTTTCCGGGGCCCTGCGGTGGCGGGAGGAGGCTCAAGGACGGCGGCGCAAGGGGATCCAAGGAAGGCGGCGACCGGCGGATCGCAGTGTGTGTGGGTGTGCGTGGCGGCTCCAGTGGCCGGCAGCGCAGGGGAGAGACGGATCCGATGACTGGCAGCGTAGGTGGGGCAGCGGACCCGGTGGCCGGCAGCGCTGCGGGGATGGTGGGGATCGGGTGGGGGATGGGCCGGTGGGGATCGTAGGGGAGTGCGAGAGTGGGTCAGGGCTTCCCGGCTTGGTGGAGATCGGTTTTTTTTCCTCCACTGTACCGGTTCCGGAGTTCGGGAGGATGTGGTCGCGTCCTTATAGGACGCATCGTGATCAGAATACGATTCTGATCCTGGGATCAGAATAGTGTTACTCTCTCTCTCTCTCTCTCTCTCTCTCTCTCTCTCTCTATATATATATATATATATATATATATATATATATATATATATATATGCGATTTTTGTTGGGCAGCTTTGAAGGCGCAACCCAAAGAGATCAACTCTTGTATATATTTTTGAGAAAACTCAAAGTTTTTTGCTTCAAAGAAGCTAGGCATTAATGCCTACAATCCCGTAAGCCGGCTCTCACGTGACATAAATTCGTCATTTTAACCTTAACGAGTTCAGGGTCTTAAAAAAGATTGACTGTTAAGAGTATGAACGGGCCACATAGCGGAGAGACTACAGCGGACAGGTGAGTTTATCCTAGCTCTCTGTAAGTCGGCTCTCTCGTGACATAAGACGCCGTTTTAACCTTGATAAGTTCAGGGTCTTAAAAAAGATTGACTGTCAAGCGTACGGCGGGTCACCTGGCGGAGTAGCAAGTTGCAAACAGACAGGTTTAACTCAAATATGGCTTTTAAGCCGGTCAAGAGAGTATGAAAGCTAAACTCGGTGAGTTGGAAGCCCCCAAGTGACCTTACTATTACCCAACATTTGCACAAGAGATCATTGGATGAAAACAGCAGAGGCTCCGAATTACAGGGATGCCAGCTTTATTATATTATAAAAAGGTATGTACAATGACAGAAATATGTACATTGATGAGAGCCAATGGCTTAAGTGTAGTAAGGCCAAAGATGAGCAATATTCCACGGCCTGCTAGTTTCCTCCCCAGAAGTGCGTGACTTGTCGCTCTCCCGCACATCAATGAGATAATATGACCCATTGTTGAGATTTCTGCTGGTCACAAAAGGTCCTTCCCAGGGGGGTGATAACTTATGCATATCTGTCTGATCTTGAATCAGACGGAGCACTAAGTCGCCTTCTTGGAACGTCCAGGTTTTGACTCTGCAGCTGTGATAGGGACGCAGATCTTGTTGGTAAATCGCCGATCGTGCTGCTGCAAGATACCGCTCTTCATCCAAAACGTCCAATGCGTCCTGTCGTGCCGCCTCAATATCAGTTTCAATGTAAGCCGCCACCCTGGGCGAGTCATGACGAATATCACTGGGGAGAACAGCTTCTGCGCCATAAACCATGAAGAAAGGCGTGTAGCCTGTTGATCTGTTGGGGTGGTTCTGATGCTCCAAAGAACTGAAGGTAACTCCTCAACCCAACAACCCAGCGTTCGTTCCAAAGGAACCATAAGCCGGGGTTTGATCCCTCTCAAAATTTCTTGGTTAGCACGTTCTGCCTGACCATTAAACTATGGATGAGCCACTGAGGAGACATCAAGGCGGATGTGTTCACTTTCACAAAACTCTTTCATAGCTCCCTTAGACAGATTTGCACCATGATTAGTGATAATACTGTGAGGGTAACCAAAACGAAAGATCAGCTTTTTGACAAACTGAACTGCACTTGCTACGTCGCATTTGCTGACTAGATCCGCCTCAATCCACTTGGTAAACTTGTCAACAGCCACCAAAAGATGCGTCTTCTTATCCTTAGACCTCTTAAACGGCCCGACCATATGAAGCCCCCAGACCGCAAACGGCCAGGTGATCGGAATCATCCACAACTCTTGAGCCGGCACATGGGCTCTTCATCCAAACTTCTGGCACCCATCGCACTTGCTAACGATGTTCTCTGCATCGACATGAGCTGTTAACCAGTAAAAACCGTGCCAAAAAGCCTTGGCTGCCAAAGATTTTGAACCGGCGTGATGACCGCAGTCGCCTGCATGTATCTCATGTAAGATTTCATGGCCCTCCTCAGGAGAAACACAGCGTTGAAAAACGCCAGTCATGCTGCACCTGTGCAACTCACCATTGACAATAGTCATAGACTTAGACCGCCTCATGATTTGCCGCGCCAAAGCCTCGTCCTTGGGTAACTCGCCATGAGTCAGATATGCCAAATAAGGCGGCGGCCAATCAGGAATAGCGCGGAGAGCCGCCACCAACTGTCCTTCCGGGTCAGGTATGGCAAGATCCTCCTCATACGGTAATTTGACCGACGGGTGATGCAATACATCCAGAAACACATTAGGCAGCACCGGCTTACGTTGAGACCCCAGTCGGGACAATGCATCAGCCGCCTCGTTCTTCCGACGATCAATGTGATCCACCTGATAACCCTTGAAGTGACCAGCAATGATATCAACCGCCTGGCGATAAGCCGCCATACGAGGGTCTTCAGAATCCCACGTGCCTGAGACTTGTTGAGCCACAAGGTCTGAGTCGCCTAGACACCTGACCCGGCTTAAGTTCATCTCTTTGGCCAAACGGAGCCCGTGGAGCAAAGCTGCATACTCAGCTGCATTATTAGTATAAGGAAACATTAACCTTAATACGTAACAAAATTTATCACCTCGTGGGAAGTTAAAACAACTCCAGCCCCTGAGCTTTCCAACTGTCTGGATCCATCAAAATGAATTGTCCAATGCGTATTGTCCGGCTTCTCCTCTGGTGTTTGACACTCCGTCCAGTCATTGATGAAATCCACCAGGGCTTGAGACTTGACAGCCGTGCGAGGCACGTACCTCAAATTAAGAGGTCCAAGTTCAATTGCCCACTTAACAATCCTGCCGGTGGCCTCTCTATTTTGAATAATATCTCCCAAAGGAGCAGAGCTAACCACCGTGATTGGATGCCCAAGGAAATAATGTTTCAACTTGCGATTCGCCATGAACACTCCAAACACCAGCTTTTGCCAATGCGAGTATCTTTGCTTGGACTCTGTCAGAACCTCACTGATGTAATAAACCGGCCGCTGGATGATACGTCTCCAACGTATCTATAATTTATGAAGTATTCATGCCATGTTTACAATAATTCTATATGATTTTGGTATGATTTTATTAGAACTAACCTGGACTGACGCTGTTTTCAGCAGAGCTACCATGGTGTTGTTTTTGTGCAGAAATAAAAGTTCTCGGAATGGGCTCAAAATTTACGGAGAATATTTTTGGAAAATATAAAAAATACTGGAGCAAAAAGATACCGGAGAGGAGTCCCGAGGAGGCCACAAGCCTAGGGGGCGCGCCCCCCTGGCTTGTGGGTCCCTCGAGCACCCTCCCCCCCCTGACGTGATTCCAACGCCAAATATTCCTATAAATACAGAAACCCACGAAAACAAACCTAGATCGGGAGTTCCGCTGCCGCAAGCCTCTGTAGCCATGAAAAACCAATCGGGAGCCCGTTCCGGCACCCTGCCGGAGTGGGAAACCATCACCGGAGGCCATCTTCATCATCCCGGCGGTCTCCATGACGAGGAGGGAGTAGTTCACCCTCGGGGCTGAGGGTATGTACCAGTAGCTATGTGTTTGATCTCTCTCTCTCGTGTTCTTGAGATGGCACGATCTTGATGTACCGCGAGCTTTATTAATATAGATGAATCATATGGAGTTTTCCCCTCTCTATCTTCTTGTGATGAATTGAGTTTCTCTTTGAAGTTTTCTTATCGGATTGAGTCTTTAAAGGATTTGAGGACACTTGATGTATGTCTTGCGATGGGATATCCGTGGTGACAATGGGATGTTCTATTGATCCACTGGATGTATGTTTTGGTGATCAACTTGCGGGTTCCGTGACCTTGGGAATCTATGCATACGGGTTGGCACATGTTTTCGTCTTGACTCTCTGGTAGAAACTTTGGGGCACTCTTTGAAGTTCTTTGTGTTGGATTGAACATGATGAATCTGAAATTGTGTGATGCATATCGTATAATCAAGCCCATGGGTACTTGTGGTGACATTAGGGTTTTGGTTGATGTGTATCTTAAGGTGTTATTTTAGTACGAACTCTAGGGCTGTTCGTGACACTTATAGGGATAGCTCATAAGATTGATCGGAAAAGATAACTTTGAGGTGGTTTGGTACCCTACAATAATTTCTTCGTTTGTTCTCCGCTATTTGTGACTTTGGAGTGAACTCTTTGTCGCACGTGAGGGATTTACATATGATATAACTATGTCAGAATTGTTGAGAGAATTTGCACTAGTGAAAGTATGAACCCTAGGCCTTGTTTCTAAGCATTGCAATACCGTTTGTGCTCACTTTTATCATTAGTTACCTTGCTGTTTTTATATTTTCAGATTACAAAAACCTATATCTACCATCCATATTGCACTTGTATCACCATCTCTTCACCGAACTAGTGCACCTATACAATTTACCATTGTATTGGGTGTGTTGGGGACACAAGAGACTCGTTGTTATTTGGTTGCAGGGTTGTTTGAGAGAGACCATCTTCATCCTATGCCTCCCACGGATTGATAAACCTTAGGTCATCCACTTGAGGGAAATTTGCTACTGTCCTACAAAACTCTGCGCTTGGAGGCCCAACACGAGTCTACAAGAAGAAGGTTGCGTAGTAGACATCACTGGACTGGGTACTCTTTGCCTGCCTACTTGCATGCGCTCCACAACAACTGCCGCGCTGACAACCTTGTTATTAGCCGCCACGTACATTAGCAAAGGCTCTTTTTCCACAGGAGCGGCCAAGACAGGTGGCTCAGCTAACTGTTTTTTGACTGCCTCAAACGCATCATTGGCAGCATCACTCCAGACAAAATCATCTGTCTTCTTCATCATCTGATATAAAGGGATGGCCTTCTCTCCCAGGCGACTTATGAATCGGCTTAAGGCGGCAATATGACCCGCCAAATGCCGAACATCATTAATACACGCCGACTTAGATAATGAGGTGATGGCCTTTATTTTATCCGGGTTAGCTTCAATGCCCCGCTCTGAGACCAAAAATCCCAGGAGCTTGCCTGCAGGCACACCAAAAACACACTTAGCCGGATTAAGCATCATCTTGTAAACCCGTAGGTTATCAAAAGTTTCCTTCAAATCGTGAAGCAGAGTCTCCTTCTTTCTTGACTTGACCACGATATCGTCCACATAAGCATGAACGTTGCGTCCGATCTGACCATGAAGACAATTCTGTACACAGCGCTGGTAAGTCGCCTGAGCACTTTTGAGTCCAAAAGGCATGGACACGTAGCAGAAAGCTCCAAAAGGTGTTATGAAAGATGTCTTCTCTTGGTCTTTAACTGCCATCTTGATCAGATGATAACCTGAATAAGCATCCACGAAACACAAGCTCTCGCAACCCGTCGTTGCGTCAATGATCTGGTCGATACCGGGGAGAGAAAATGGATCAACCGGACAAGCCTTGTTAAGGTCTGTGTAGTCCACACACATACGCCACGTGCCGTTCTTCTTAAGGACGAGCACCGGGTTAGCCAACCACTTCGGGTGAAAGACTTCCACAATAAATCCAGCTGCCAAGAGCCGGGCTACCTCTTCTCCAATGGCTTTACGCCGCTCTTCATTGAAACGACGGAGGAATTACTTGACTGGCTTAAACTTAGGATCCACATTAAGATGGTGCTCGGCGAATTCTCTCGGTACACCTGGCATGTCAGAAGGTTTCCATGCAAAGATGTCCTGATTCTCACGGATGAATTCGATGAGCGCGCTTTCCTATTTGGGGTCCATATTAGCCCCTATAGTGCACTGCTGCGATGAATCGCCAGGGACAAAGTCCACTAACTTGGTATCCTATGCCACAAATTTTAGGGGCGGGTCAGACTCAGTGCTGGGCTTTTTCAACGGGGACATATCCGTCGGGTCAACATTATCTTTGTAAAACTTGAGCTCCGCCTCAGCACAGCTTGACTCCGCATACGCAACATCACCTTCCTCACACTCAATAGCAATTTTTCGATCACCATGTACCGTAATCTTCCCCTTCAGACCCGGCATCTTGAGCTGCAAATAAACATAACATGGCCGAGCCATGAACTTGGCATAAACCGACCGTCCAAACAGAGCATTATAAGGACTCTTGATTTTGACCACTTCAAACCACAAGGTCTCTACCCTGTAGTTGTACTCATCACCAAAGCCACCTCAAGGGCAATCTTTCCTACTGGATAAGCCGACTTGCCTACCACTATGCCGTGAACCAAGATTACATAATTGAATTACATCAGGGTACAACATCATATAGGCATATACTACCTAGCTACACAACCGCATCAACAGGACAAAGTTTCAAATGCAACATCTAAAACCTTTGGAAATTAAGTATCATCATAGACGGTAAATAGATAGATGAGTCTCGTCTAGAAAATTGTTGAAGCGGAAGGCGTATATTGAGCCTTCAGTGATGTTTAAGGTCCTCGCAACTTTAGGCCAATGTCTGTGGATGATTGCACGCCCATCCTTCGTCCTCTTGAGTAAGACTTCAAGATTATACCGTGGGTGCTGCATGAATACCTTCCTCGCATCTTGACCATACAGGTGGTTTGAGACGTAATCATCGATGAACTGCCTTGAAAAGGACTGAAAACAAACATATGCATAAATATCTTTTCTAAAATTTGAAATGGCGCAGAGGAAAAAGGACAAGGTGAAAGAGATGGTACCATCCTATAGTTGAGTGATGTCTTCTTCTTTGTGCAAACAAACATCTTGTTGTTCTTCGTAGCTAGTTTCTTTATCTTAACAATCTTTCTGAGTTTCTTGATTTGACTGATATTCAAGGACACCTCATTTCCCCACATGCAAAAAGGGTCGAATAGTGGGTCTAAACCTCTTACAGCAGGACGTAGACGTGTAAGAACAAATTATTATAAAACTTAATATTAAAATGGTTCCTGTAATTGCACAATAATGTGCTATTAGCGAAAGGACCATGAATGTGCAAACCTCGATGATAAACTTCAGTGTCTCCCATTGTTTCCCCTGCAACATATTTAAGATAGATATTAATCAGGTTCTAAGTGATATTTGGCATACTATCAGTGAAATATGTTAATGAAAAATAAACACATTGCGGATCCAACAGATTAATTCTAGCCACATGGAAAAGCCAGTTATCTAAACCAAACGTGCTAAGAACTAGGAAATATAGCAATTTTATATGTTTTACATGTATTAGTACATCTAAATTCGATTTATTTCTCACATGCATAACAATACAAAATTGTACCAACAACAATCGAACATCACATTGCAGAATTCAACTAAATAGTTAAATGATCACCACAACAAATGAACAAAACAGTTAACAAAGCACCACATTGCACAATATATAGAACATATACTAGAAGGTCAGATTGCAAGTAGCATTACATTGGGCATTTCACTGGAATTTCTAAATGAAAGGCAGGAGCAGCACATGCAAGAGGTAAACTAAACATGCTTAACCGGCATAGCTAGCTGAACATGGGTCCTTAGTGATAAAGCTAAGAAAAACAAGCTATTCCTCATCGTCGGAGATATCGATGACGATGGGCTCCTTCAACTTGGAAGAGGGCAAGGCCTCCACACCGTGGGTGTACCCCTCGTAGTGGTGAGTGGCATGATCCTGCCCCGGCACCAACATGCCGGCTCTGCAGCTGAGGTAAGCACGGGCACGCTGAGAAAACACATCGTAGTCTTCGTCGAACGCACCAGCAGTGCCCTCGAGAAAAGACCACGAGTTGTCATTTATAGTAGCCAACCGCGTGGCGACGTCCGCGCGTGAGGCGTCAACGGTGGCCTCGGTGGCGATTTGCTCGTCCAAGATCTGGGGGCCGGCACGCATGGTTGCCATCACTTCCTCATCCGTGCGTGCAGCTGCGATTTGCTTCTCCGCTGCCAAATGCTCCTTGAGATCCTGGCTATACTGCGTGCACCATGGCTTTCGGCGGCGATTATTTGGAGGATGGGGCGGTGATTTGGGTGGAAGGTGTCGCGCTGGCGGTCGAGCCATGCCGGATGGAGGAGGAGGGGGTGGGAGAGAGGGGGTATTGGGGAGGTGCAGATTACCTGACTAGATGGAGGAGGCCGAGCAGTAGGAAGGAGCGTCGTCGGCGAGGAGGCGGCGCTGCAAGCAAGCAGTGAAGGTTTGAACTAGGAAAGGAACGAGGAAAAGGGGAAAATGTGGATTTTGATTGGTACCAGGGGGTGAAGGAGGTAGATATTTCCGCGGTAGCCTAAAATTTTCGTTCGGTGCAGGGAAAAACTGGCGTGGGAAGTATCATCAGACACAATTCCTTATTCAGAACTATGTGCGATATCTAAACATTGCAAACGAAGCATGTGCTTTACCCCGTGTGTGATGAGCTTGAACGTGCAAATTATTCAGAATAGTTTGCGATATCTATACATCACAAACGAAGCATGTGCTATACCCCGTGTGTGATGAGCTTGAAGGTGCAAATTATTTAGAATAGTCTGCGATATCTACACATCGCAAACGAAGCCTGAGCTATACCCCGTGTGTGATAAGCTTGAACGTGCAAATTTTTGTCTCCAAGCTTCCGACGTAAGATTGGATAGGAAAAAGGGTAAATGTGGCTTTTGATTGGTACCGCGGGTGAGCGAGGTAGATATTTCCGCGGTAGCCCGAAAATTTTGTTCGGTGCAGCGAAAAACTGCCACGGAAATGTGCAATTTTTTTCTCCAAGCTTCCGACATAAGATTGGATACTACATTGCACACGGTTAGTGCCAACAAATTGTGTGTGGTGAACTTGAATTTCATTTTCAATTGGAAGACGGAATGGGGATATGGCTGCAATTTTTGGTCTGAATTTCCCTTGTTACAATGGTCATCCACGTCGTCACATAATTTAACATCAATTGTTAATTTGGATACTACACAAAAGAGCCTACACCACAGCCTGCACTTACTTAATCAAGCAATTAAATAGAGCTGGTTGACCTTAACATTACTCTAGCAAAAGAACATCGCTCTAAACAAAGACTAGTTTTCCGCCTGACGCTTGGGGATACCGCTGCATCTGTCGGATTTCGGGCTCCGCAAAACCCAAAGAGGCTCGAACTCAGGGGCGTGTGCGAAGATCCCCACCAGCTTCGGCCTCAATCTCACAACTTCACAGCCTAGCCGAATCAAACTCACTCGATCACAGGGAAGAAGCCTAACACGCGGATATACCCAAAGAGGTTCGGGCCGGTGCGAAGCGTAAAACCCTACTCCTGCTTTTGTTGGATTTCCTCACGAGGAGGTTTGTGGATGAACTGGTACAGTGGTGAGCAACCTCGCGAGGGCGCTCGGGTGGTTTTTTTGGACCCCCCCCCCCTACGGCGTAGCCTTGCCTCTATTTATAATGGCCCGGGTCCTCTTCCCTTATCGCACTGGCGGGAAGGGATCCCACAACTGCCAAATTCGAAAGGGGACAGGAGGTACATCTTATCCGGACGAAAGGTGGTCTTCGCCAGCAAAGTAGCTGGCAGTGACGCGGAGGTGGGCTCGGCGGTGACGTCCGTCCTGCGGGACTCGCGGTCTTGGTCTCGTTGCGCTGGAATGGCTTCCTTTGGGGGGATGACTTGGGAACCTGCGTACGTCCTTGCCTCCTTTGCACCAAAGAGGAAACTGCTTCTTTTGTGCCCGCTGGCGCTCGCCTGGCCCGACTGGCGTCACCTCAGCCTCTCGAGGCCGAGCGTTGCATAGAGATCTCCCCCCCCCTCGGGAGGGGGGCTGGAGAGGCCTCCTCCCTTCGGGGGTCTTGGCGTCATCCCCCTTGTAAGGGTGGGACTCTCGCAAGGGCCTTGTCTTGAGTGAAGCCGCGCCGGGCCGTGCTAGTTGTCGAAGTGGGCCATGCCCTGGGCCACAGGCAGGCAAGTCTGGGTACCCCCGTTCCCAGGACGCCGACAGTAGCCCCCTGGCCCAAGGCGCGCTTGGGTTGGCTTCGGGGCGAAGCCGAGGGAGCTGACCCTAGCGCCGCGGGCCCCAATAGCCTGCGGGCTTAGCCTGACGCGTGGCGCGTAACGAGACGTGGTCGCCTCGACTTCCCGAAGGCTTCGGGAACCGCCCCAAGTCAAGCTGACACGAAGACTGTGCGCAGCGCCAGCCATCATTGCCCTTCCTTGAATGTAGCCGAGTCCTTGTGTCTTCTCTCCCCTCGACCCATGCGGATGTGATCCGACGAGGGTAGGCGAGGCGACGTGAAGCAGGGCCATCATTACTCGGAATGTGGAGTGATAACCCACAAGTATAGGGGATCGCAACAGTTTTCGAGGGTAGAGTATTCAACCCAAATTTATTGATTCGACACAAGGGGAGCCAAAGAATATTCTTGAGTATTAGCAGCTGAGTTGTCAATTCAACCACACCTGAAAGACTTAGTATCTGCAGCCAAGTATTCAGTAGCAAAGCCGTATGGAAGTAACGGTAACAATGGCAAAGTGACAGTAGCAGTTTTGTAGTGATTGTAACAGTAGCAACGGAAAAGTAACTTAGCAAAGATCAATATGTGAAAAGCTCGTAGGCAATGGATCGGTGATGGATAATTATGTCAGATGGCATTCATCATGCAACGGTTATAACATAGGGTGACACAGAACTAGCTCCAATTCATCAATGTAATGTAGGCATGTATTTCATATATAGTCATACGTGCTTGTGGAAAAGAACTTGCATGACATCTTTTGTCCTACCCTCCCGTGGCAGCGGGGTCGTAATGGAAACTTAGGGATATTAAGGCCTCCTTTTAATAGAGAACCGGACCAAAGCATTAGCACTTAGTGAATACATGAACTCCTCAAACTACGGTAATCACTGGAAAGAATCCCAATTATTGTCACCCTGGGGGATGCGGATCATAACTCGTAATAGGTGTCTACAACTTGCAAGATAGGATCAAGAACACATATATATTCATGAAAACATAATAGGTTCAGATCTGAAATCATGGCACTCGGGCCCTAGTGACAAGCATTAAGCATAGCAAAGTCATAGCAACATCAATCTCAGAACATAGTGGATACTAGGGATCAAACCCTAACAAAACTAACTCAATTACATAGTAAATCTCATCCAACCCATCACCGTCCAGCAAGCCTACGATGGGATTACTCACGAACGGCGGAGATCATCATGAAATTGGTGATGAAGGATGGTTGGTGAAGACGACAGTGTCGATTTCCCCTCTCCGGAGCCCAAAAGGACCCCAGATCTGCCCTCCCAAGGAAGAACAGGAGGTGGCGGCGGCTCCATATCGTAAAACGCGATGAACTCTTCTCCTTGATTTTTTTCTCCCCGAATAGGAATATATAGAGTTGGAGTTGAGGTCGGAGGAGCTCCAGGGGGCCCACAAGATAGGGGGGCGCGCCCTAGGGGGGGCGCGCCCCCCTGGCTTGTGACCAGGTGGTGGACCCCCTCCGGTTGATTCTTTCGCCAGTATTTTTTATTAATTCCAAAAATATTCTCCGTAAATTTTCAGGTCAATCCGAGAACTTTTATTTCTGCACAAAAATAACACCAAGGCAATTCTGCTGAAAACAGCGCCAGTCCGGGTTAGTTCCATTCAAATCATGCAAATTAGAGTCCAAAACAAGGGCAAAAGAGTTTGGAAAAGTAGATACGATGGAGACGTATCAACTCCCCCAAGCTTAACCAATTGCTTGTCCTCAAGCAATTCAGTTGACAAACTAAAAGTGATAAAAAAAACTTTTACAAACTCTGTTTGATCTTGTTGTTGTAAATACGTCTAACTGATGTTCAGATTTTCAGCAAAGATTATAAACTAACCACATTCACAATAACATTTAGGTCTCACATTTACTCATATCAATGGCATAATCAACTAGCGAGCAATAATAATGAATCTCGGATGAAAACAATTTTATCAAAACAGTCATGATACAATATGATATAATGGTATCTCGCTAGCCCTTTCTGAGACCGCAAAACATAAATGCAGAGCACCTCTGAAGAACAAGGACTGACTAGACATTGTAATTCATGGTAAAAGAGATCCAGTCATAATCATACTCAATATCAATTAAATAACAAAGCATACAAATGACGGTGGTGCTCTCTAACTGGTGCTTTTTATAAGAGGAGGATGAATCAATAGTAAAGTAACATAGATAGGCCCTTCGCAGAGGGAAGCAGGGATTTGCAGAGGTGCCAGAGCTTGAGCTTTTAAAAGATAGATAAATATAATTTTGAGCGATATGCTTTCATTGTCAACATAACAACTAAGAGATCTCAGTATCTTCCATGCTAAATACATTATAGGCGGTTCCCAAATAGAATAGTAAAGTTTTTACTCCCCCTCCACCGATCAATCACACTCCACGGCGAGCCGAATCCACGGGTACCGTCCATACAAACAACAATCCTGGGGGAGTTTTGTTTCATTATATTTGATTTGATTTTTTGAGCATGGAACTGGGCATCCCGAATACCAGCCACTTTCTCGTGAATGATAGTGAATCAACACGTATCGTGAGAATAACCCACCTAGCATGGAAGATACTGACAACCCCTAGTCACTACATGAGCGATTCGGGCATACAAAATAGAGTATTATTTGATGGTTTCGAGTTTGGCACATGCAAATTTACTTGGAATGGCAGGTAAATACCGCGTATAGGTAGGTATGGTGGACTCATATGGAACAACTTTGGGTTCATGGAAATGGACGCACAAGCAGTATTCCCGCTTAGTACAAGTGAAGGCTAGCAAAAGACTGGGAAGCGACCAACTAGAGAGCGACAATAGTCATAAACATGCTTTGAGATTAACCAACATTGAATGCAAGCATGAGTAGGATATAAATCACCATGAACATAAACATCGTGGAGGCTATGTTGATTCTGTTTCAACTACATGCGTGAACATGTGCCAAGTCAAGCCACTTGAATCACTCAGAGGAGGATACCATCCTATCATACTACATCACAACCATTTTAAAATGCATGTTGGCACTCAAGACAAACCATTATACACTCTTAGCTAATTAAGCATGGCATGAGTAACCATAATCTCTAATTGTCATTGCAAACATGTTCCATCCATAATGAGCTGAATCCAGAACGATGAGCTAATCATATTTACAAAAACAAAATAGGTCGAGTTCATACCAGCTTTTCTCCATCTCAATCACTTCATCATATATCGTCATTATTGCCTTTCACTTGCACGACCGAACGGTGTGAATAATAATAAGAGTGCATGTGCATTGGACTAAGCTGGAATCTGCAAACAATAACTCAAAGGAGAAGGCAAGGTAATATGGGCTCTGTGTAAGATAAACAGTAATGCATATGAGAGCCACTCAACATTTTCATTGTGGTCTTCTCCTTACGACCCAAAGAAGAAACGAAAACTATTTACACGGGAAAACTCCCAACAAGCAAAAGAAGAACGAGAAATCTTTTTGGGTTTTCTTTTAATGGAACAACTAAACAAACTAGAAGATAAAGCTAGAACTATTTTTTTTTGAATTTTCTCAAGGTTAATTAAACACACAAGAAGAAAGCGAAAAGAAGAAATAAACTACCATGGATTGATACAATGAAAAAGTATAAGCACCGACAACTGGGATGAATGTGTGAACATGAATGTAATGTCGGCGAGAAATACGTACTCCCACAAGCTTAGGCTTTTAGCCTAAGTTGGTCTAGGGCCATGGCTGGCCCGGATAATATCCAAAGTCATAGTTGGGGTTGTACTGGGCTGCAGCAGCTACTGCCTAAGCGGCTGCAGCGTGGAGGCGAGCGGCTTCCGCCTCTCTCTCGTACTCGTTTGCCTCCTCTCTGGTTATAAAGTGTCTCCATTTTTCCTGAAAGTTAAAGAAGGCAGGAGCAGGAAGGGTAATATGGACAGCACGCTGTCTGTCAAAAATTAGTCGGTACAGGAGGGGTTGTTCGTTTCTCTCAAGAAACTGGTAGCGCACCATAGCCTCATAATCAAGAAAAGCAGGTGGTAACTCAATATCATTTCCCCTTATGGGTACCCTAAGATAATTAGCTACACGGGTGGCGTAAATCCCGCCAAAGAAATCTCCATCCTTAGCATTTTTATGTAGCCTCCTAGCAATAATAGCTCCCAAGTTATATCGTCTATCACCCATGACCGCACTCTTAAGAATACTAATATCAGGTACGCAAAGGTGGCTATGATCATGTTTACCGTTAATACATCTACCTATGAAGAGAGCAAAATAATGTATGGTAGGAAAATGAATGCTCCCCAAGGTAGCCTGTGTAATGTTTCTAGTTTCTCCCACAGTGATGCTAGCAAGGAAATCATTATATTCAGTTTTGTGAGGATCACTATGGCTGCCCCATTGCGGAATTTTGCATGCATCATTAAAATCTTCCAGGTCCATGGTATATGATTCATCATAAAGATTAAATAGAACAGAATGATTATTACGCCTGGATGAAAATTCAAACCTCCGCACGAAGGAATCAGTGAGTTGATAATATTGCTTGCATTGGTCTGAAACAAAACCTTCAAGGCCAGCATTTTGTATGTACGCGTAGAATTCTTCCTTGAAACCGGCTTGAGCCATGAATTGATTCGACGGCCATTCACAAGGCCGCACTTGAGCTTCCCTCGGTGGTTCAAAGTCAGGCTCACGTATCGCGAGTCTCGGGGCCTTCTTGCTCGAGGAACCACCTTGGTAAATTCTCCTCAACATTTTTCTTTCTCTGAAAAATTTCTGAATTTTTTTAGTGACTCACAATAAAGGTGAACAAAACTCAATAAAACTTATAGCAACTACTCCCACAAGTGCCTGGAGGCTATATCATGCATCAAAACTACTTGGGACCATATAAATTTGACATGCCAGCTCAAGAACAAGGTCACCACAGCAGCAAAAATTTGCAATATATAAAGCACTAGAACAAAAACTAATTGGACCATTGGAGGAGTCACATACCGAAGAACAATCCCCCAAAACAGTTTTGCAAATGGAGCTTTGAGCAAGGAGATCGAAATGGCAGCAAGATGAGCTAGAACACGGGTTTGAGCAATGGTGGGATTTTTTCTGGAGGAGGACGAAGTGGATGGGTGCTGCAATAAGTGAGGGGGCCCCACGTGGGACCCACAAGCCAGGGGGCGCGCCCAGGGGGTGGGCGCGCCCTGTAGGCTTGTGGCCCACTGGTGCAGCCCCCTGATGTGTTCTCAGTGTCAAAAATTCTAAAATATTCCATAAAAAATCATACTACATTTTCAGGGCATTCTGAGAACTTTTATTTTCAGGTCATGTTTCTATTGCACGGGTAAATCAGAAAACAGAAAAATAATAGCATTTTTACTAAATTAAATCTAAAGAACAGAAAATAAAAGTTGGGTGCAGAAGGTTGTGCCTTCTAAATTCATCCATCTTATGCTCATCAAAAAGAATCCATCAATAAGGTTGATCAAGTCTTATTGACAAACTTTTTTCCAATGACACGGAACCGGAGAATTTTCGCATAACACCAGGTTACCTCAATGGGGATATGCATGTCCCCAACAATAAGTATATCATATTTCTTTTTGGCAGTAGGGAGAGGGAATTCAAAGTCTCCAATAATAATCGTTGAAATTTTTTCAATGGAGTTGATACTATGAACTTGAGGTTGTTTCTTCGGAAAGTGTACCGTACGCTCATTACCATTAACATGAAAAGTGACATTGCCCTTATTGCAATCAATAACAGCCCCTACAGTATTCAAAAAGGGTCTACCAAGGATGATCGACATACTGTCGTCCTCGGGAATATCAAGAATAACAAAGTCTGTTAGGATAGGAACATTTGCAACTACGACAGGCACATCCTCACAAATACCGATGGGTAAAGCAGTTGATTTATCAGCCATTTGCAAAGAGATTTCAGTAGGTGTCAACTTATTCAAATCAAGTCTACGATACAAAGAGAAAGGCATAACACTAACACCAGCTCCAAGGTCACATAAAGGAGTTTTAACATAATTTCCTTTAATAGAGCATGGTATAGTAGGTACTCCAGGATCTCCTAGTTTCTTTGGTATTCCACCCTTAAAGGTATAATTAGCAAGCATGGTGGAAATCTCAGCTTCCAGTATCTTTCTTTTATTTGTCACAATATCTTTCATATACTTAGCATAAGGAGACATTTTCAGAATATCAGTCAAGCGCATACGCAAAAAGACAGGTCTAAGCATTTCAACAAAGCGCTCAAAATCCTCATCATCCTTTTTCTTGGATGGCTTAGGAGGAAAAGGCATGGGTTTCTGAACCCAAGGTTCTCTTTCTCTACCATGCTTCCTAGCAACGAAGTCTCTTTTATCATATCTTTTATTCTTAGGTTGTGGGTTATCAAGATCAACAACAGGTTCAATCTCCACATCATTATCATTACTAGGTTGAGCATCAACATGATCATCATCATTAATATTATCACTAGGCTCATGATCATTACCAGATTGTGTCTCAGCATCTGAAATAGAAATATCATTTGGGTTTTCATGTGTATCTATAACAGGTTCACTAGCAGCATGCAAAGCCCTGTCATCATTCTTTTTCCTTTTATTACTAGAATGACTGGGTGCATCAGTATTAACTCTCTGAGAATCTTGCTCAATTCTCTTAGGATGGCCCTCAGGATACAAAGGTTCCTGAGTCATTTTACCACCTCTAGTCACAACTCTAACATAATGATAATTGTTCTTACCAATCATCTCATTAAGCAAATCATTTTGTGCCTTAAGTACTTGTTCTACTTGAGTAGTTACCATGGAAGCATGTTTACTAATAAGCTTAAGATCATTAACAGTTCTACTCATATAATCACCTAAGCGATCAAGCATATAAGCATTATGTTTCAATTGTCTACTAACATAAGCATTGAAATTTTCTTGCTTAACAATAAAGTTATCAAACTCATCCAAGCATTGGCTAGCAGACTTATTATAAGGAATATCACCTTCATCAAATCTACGAAGGGAATTTACCTCTACTACCTGTGTCGGGTTATCAAGACCATGTATTTCTTCAATAGGTGGTAGATTCTTAACATCTTCAGCTTTAATACCTTTTTCTTTCATAGATTTCTTTGCCTCTTGCATATCTTCAGAACTGAGAAATAGAATACCTCTTTTCTTCGGAGTTGGCTTTGGAGGTGGTTCGGGAATAGACCAATCATTATCATTGCTCAATATATTATTCAATAGTAGTTCAGCTTGTTCAACAGTTCGTTCCCTGAAAACACAATCAGCACAACTATCTAGGTGGTCCCTAGAAGCATCGGTTAGTCCATTATAAAAGATATCGAGTATTTCGTTTTTCTTGAGAGGATGATCGGGCAAAGCATTAAGCAATTGGAGAAGCCTCCCCCAAGCTTGTGGGAGACTCTCTTCTTCAATTTGCACAAAGTTAAATATTTCTTGCAAGGCAGCTTGTTTCTTATGGGTAGGAAAATATTTTTCAGAGAAGTAATATATCATATCCTGGGGACTACGCACACAACCAGGAGCAAGAGAATTAAACCATATCTTAGCATCACCCTTTAATGAGAAAGGAAACAACTTAAGAATATAGTAATAACGAATTTTTTCCTCATGAGTGAATAGGGTGGCTATTTCATTCAATTTAGTAAGGTGTGCCACAACAGTTTCAGATTCATACCCATGGAAAGGATCAGATTCAACCAAAGTAATCAACTCAGGATCGACAGAGAATTCATAATCCTTATCAGTAACAAAGATAGGCGAAGTAGCAAACTTAGGATCAGATTGCATTCTAGCATTCAAAGATTTTTCCTTCCACTTGCATAGTAATTTCTTAAGATCATCTCTATCTTTACAAGCAAGAAAGTCCCTAGCTACCTCTCCCTCCATAACATAACCCTTGGGTATATTAGGCAATTCATATCTAGGAGAGCTAGGTATAGCAGGTGTCTCATAGTGTTCAGTTTTAATAATTTCATCAGTTTCAGAAATATCATCAATTGCAGCATTGACTCTAGCAATTTGTTCATCAAGAAATTCACCCAGTGGCACAGTAGTATCAAGCAAAGTATCATCATAAGCATCATGCATAGCAGAAGTGGCATCATCAATTACTTGCGACATATCAGAATCAATAGCAGGTGGTGGTGTCGAAAGTTTACTGAAAACAGAAGGTGAATCAAGTGCAGAGCTAGATGGCAGTTCCTTACCTCTCCTCGTAGTAGAGGGGTAGATCTTGGTTTTGCATCTTTCAAATTCTTCATAGTGATCAACAGATATAATTCCCAAGTAACTCAGAGAATAGAGCTATGCTCCCCGGCAACGGCGCCAGAAAAAGGTCTTGATAACCCACAAGTATAGGGGATCACAACAGTTTTCGAGGGTAGAGTATTCAACCCAAATTTATTGATTCGACACAAGCGGAGCCAAAGAATATTATCGAGTATTAGCAGCTGAGTTGTCAATTAAACCACACCTGAAAGACTTAGTATCTGCAGCAAAGTATTCAGTAGCAAAGCAGTATGGAAGTAACGGTAACAATGGCAAAGTGACAGTAGCAGTTTTGTAGTGATTGTAACAGTAGCAACGGAAAAGTAACTTAGCAAAGATCAATATGTGAAAAGCTCGTCGGCAATGGATCGGTGATGGATAATTATGTCGGATGGCATTCATCATGCAACGGTTATAACATAGGGTGACACGGAACTAGCTCCAATTCATCAATGTAATGTAGGCATGTATTCCATATATAGTCATACGTGCTTATGGAAAAGAACTTGCATGATATCTTTTGTCCTACCCTCCCGTGGCAGCGGGGTCCTAATGGAAACTAAGGGATATTAAGGCCTCCTTTTAATAGAGAATCGGACTAAAGCATTAGCACTTAGTGAATACATGAACTCCTCAAACTACGGTAATCACCGGAAAGAATCCCAGTTATTGTCACCCTGGGGGATGCGGATCATAACTCGTAATAGGTGTCTACAACTTGCAAGATAGGATCAAGAACACATATATATTCATGAAAACATAATAGGTTCAGATCTGAAATCATGGCACTCGGGCCCTAGTGACAAGCATTAAGCATAGCAAAGTCATAGCAACATCAATCTCAGAACATAGTGGATACTAGGGATCAAACCCTAAGAAAACTAACTCGATTACATAGTAAATCTCATCCAACCCATCACCGTCCAGCAAGCCTACGATGGGATTACTCACGAACGGTGGAGAGCATCATGAAATTGGTGATGAAGGATGGTTGGTGATGACGACGGCGTCGATTTCCCCTCTTCGGAGCCCAAAACGGACCCCAGATCTGCCCTCTTGAGGAAGAACAGGAGGTGACGGCGGCTCCGTATCGTAAAACGCGATGAACTCTTCACCTTGATTTTTTTCTCCCTGAATAGGAATATATAGAGTTGGAGTTGAGGTCGGAGGAGCTCCAGGGGGCCCACAAGACAGGGGGGCGCGCCCTTGGGGGGGCGCGCCCCCCTGGCTTGTGACCAGGTGGTGGACCCCCTCCGGTTGATTCTTTCGCCAGTATTTTTTATTAATTCCAAAAATATTCTCCGTAAATTTTCAGGTCAATCCGAGAACTTTTATTTCTGCACAAAAATAACACCAAGGCAATTCTGCTGAAAACAGCGTCAGTCCGGGTTAGTTCCATTCAAATCATGCAAATTAGAGTCCAAAACAAGGGCAAAAGAGTTTGGAAAAGTAGATACGATGGAGACGTATCATGGAGGGACGCCGGTTGGCCTCCACCCGGCTATAATTAAGCGGAGGGGGAAGAGCCCCCAGTCCATCTCCATTTCTCGCTTCTCCGCTCAAGGCCTCCACCCCCTCAACCATGACGCCGATGAGGAGGTTTTCTGCCGCCGAGAAGGGGAAGGCCCGCCAGGAGGGGCTGGACCAACAGCCACCTAAGAGGGGCCGGGGCCATCCCCGTAAGTATGCCACGGTGTCAGTGGCCGCACCCTCGTGAGGGCATGCGCCTCCTCCGGCGCAGGCGGAGACGGCGGGCGTGGCGACCGTGGCCAAGGAGGGAGGTCCGCAGTGGGTGCCCGGCCACCGCGCCCGTGGTCCCACACAGCCGATGTGGGCCAGGAATTCTTAGCGTGGGTGGAGAGACCGGCGATCACCTAGTTGCAGCTCCCATGCTTCTTCGCGGAGACATTGTGGGCCAGCGAGCCCGCGGGCCTATGGCTGCAAGCCGATGGTTGTTGTAGCGGCGCGTCGTGGGTGGAGGTCGAGATTACTCCTGCAGGCTACGCCTTTTTGAGCCGCGGGTGGCAGACCTTCGCCCGCGCCCACGGCCTGGAAGGAAAGCTCACGCTCCACTTCAAGCATGACGGCGCGGCAATGCTCTTCGTCAGGATCTTCGAGGAAGATGGCAGGCGCCTAGGGTGCTGCCCGGCGGGTGATGGCGGTGGCGGCGGTCACCCTCCCGCAACTGACAGCCTTCGCGGCAGCGGCGCCCTTGGAGGTGAGCTTGCCCTTGGCGACGGCCGTTATGCTTCCAGCCACAAGACGCAGCCACACCGGCGCGCCGCTATTGGCCCGAGTGATGATACCTACGACGCGCCGCCGCGTCGGCGTGCTCGGACCTCAGGGGGTAGCCGACCGCGACGGCGCCGTACTTTGGCCCAAGACGCAGCCACACCGGCGCGCCGCTACGGGCCCGTCAAGGAGGAGGATGACTCCGGCTGAGCGTGGTTGTGCCGGAGCCAGGGCCTCAGGAGTGGCTGCCCTCGAGGGGGCCATCTTTCGCCTTCTTCTTCTTTTCCTTTCCCTGCAATCAAGAATCATGGAGGCCCCTACGGGGCATGTAATGAATTATGGTGCTTGCGCCTTTACTTTAGCCTTTTCGTCGCACATCCTGATTCCCGTGAGGCTCCTGAAGTCACGTTGCCCAGAAGTCCCCCTTGATGCTCGAGCGGCTCCCATACCTTTCCTTGCCAGCTCCTGCTTCGAGAAGTGCCCGAGCCCCCGAGTGAGGGTCGACCGTCAGGAGATGGATACCTCCGAGGCAACATGCGCCTGCTGGCCTACCCGAGGGCGTCGTGCGAGGACCAGGATGCCAAGGTCTTGGCGAGGTGTGCACACCGTGCCCAGCCCCCGCTCGCGGGGCGCGTGAGGGTGAGACCGACAGGTGTCGATTCAGAAAACACAACTTCAAGACAGAGAAAACTGCAAGGAGAAAGATTCCCAAGCCCTTTTTTTGCAATAAAGTTGCGAAACTTCGGGTTTCATTCCAGAAAATGGCAAATTCGAATACAAAAATAAGCAAAGAACTGCCGCGTCCGGCCCCTAGGCTAGTCTTCGTCTTCCCCCAGCGCGGAGCATAGGGCCTCCAGTAGGCGTGGGCATAGTCATTGGAGGACAGTGTTGTCCGCCAGCGCGGAGCATGGGGCTTCCACTTGGACGTGGGTGGGAACGCCTCCACGTCCTCGGGGGGCTCCGGGCGTATACAGCCCACTCATTATTATGTGAGAGCGTCACGGGTTGAGCCCGGGGGCGCGCAGGGAGCTCCATGCCTCCTGGACACAGAGCCCTCTTCCTGCCCCCAAGCACGATGCGGCGAAGCGGGGTCGGCTCCGAACGGGCCCTCGAGCGCGGGGGGAGCCCCCAACACTCTCCGCAAGGAGGACCCGGCTCGGAACGGGGCCTCGGGCCCCCCAAAGCCTGGGGGCAAATGTCGTCGCTGTAGTGGCGCCGTAGCCCCCCGCGCTGGGGGCGAGGCTCGGTACGGGATCCTTCCATCAAGCGCGAGGCTGGCGCCCGAGGCAGTGCCCAAGTGCGCCTCACTGGGGTGCCCGGGAGCCTCGCACGGGTACTCAACCCCCTGCCCCCAGGCGGGCCGGGCCGGACCTGGAGACATGGGCGAGTACCTGGTCTTCTGCCGCCAGACGGGAGAGGCCCGGCCCAGAGACATGGGCGTGTATTCCACCCTCCGTCTCTGGGCAGGCGACGCCCGTCCCAGAGACATGGGTGTGTGTTCCACCCTCCGTCTCCAGGCGGGGAGCGCCTGGCCTGGGGACTTGGGCGTGTGTTCCACCCTCCGTCTCCAGGCAGGGAGCGCCTGGCCTGGGGACATGGGCGTGTGTTCCACCCTCCGTCTCCAGGCAGGTGACGCCCGGTCTGGGGACACAGGCACCTGCTCAGGGTAGCTCCTCGCCAGCGGGCGTGCCTCGCGAAGCTGCCAATGCCAGGCACCTTCGCAAGACCGAGCCCGCCAGCTGCCCTCGCGAGGCTGCCCCTGCAAGCCCCGACGAAAGCCGCTCGCGAGGTCGCGTATGCTCCTCGTATCGTCGTAGTGGTTGACGTTGCACCCTTAGCCGCTTGGGCGCCCGTCAGCATGGTCGTCGTGGAGGCGCTCGAGCCTCTGGGTGCGGGCGTAGACGAGTCGCCGGCTGCTCACTACGGAGGCGGCGGGCGCGCTGGGAGGTGCGAGGCGGCGCCCCCCCCCCCCCCGCACGGCCAGTGCCTCCCACAGATCTTCGTCCGCACCGGGGGTGAACTCCTGTGTGCCTGACGCCCTGGGCCGCACTCCTTGCTGGCGGGGGCGCGTGTCGTAACGCGCTTCCCAGGGGCATCCGCGTGTCCCCAGCGCCGCACCGGTTGGTTGAGGGGTTCCACAGACGCGAGCCCCCAGGCCTGTCCCGTAGGGGAGCGCAAGCGCCACGCCGGCCGTGCTGGCGTGCCTAGCCATGCGACACAGCCAGTCGTCATAGTGGTTGCGAGCGGTGCGGTAGCGCTGCAGTTCGCGAGCCACGAGGAGCGCGACTCGCCCGCTCGTCAGGTCATGGCAAGCTCGGGAGGACGACGCAGCGACGTGGACGTGGGAGGGAGTCGGGGCGACGATGCCACGCTGCGCGGTGGATGAGGGCGGCAGGCCCCGGTGTCCGTCGAAGGCCGGGCTGGCGATGGCGTCTGCCAACGGGGGGGCAAGGCGGCCCGGGGTGCTGTCGCCCGCAGGCGTCGCCCGAGCGACGCGAGCAGCCCGGCACTCGGCGCGGGCTCGGTGCCCTTTAGCCATGGGAGCGGCGAGCGGAGGCGAGGTGAAGCTTGCGGAAGGATTCTAACATGCCCCCTACCTGGCGCGCCAAATGTCAGATTTCGGGCTCCGCAAAACCCAAAGAGGTTCGAACTCTGGGGCATGTGCGAAGATCCCCACCAGCTTCGGCCTCAAGCTCACAGCTTCACAGCCTAGCCGAATCAAACTCACTCGATCGCAGGGAAGAAGCCTAACACGCGGATTTACCCAGGTTCGGGCCGCTGCGAAGCGTAAAACCCTACTCCTGCTTTTGGTGGATTGCCTCACGAGGAGGTTTGTGGATGAACTGGTACAGTGGTGAGCAACCTCGCGAGGGCGCTCGGGTGGTTTTTTTGGATCCCCCCCTACGGCGCAGCCTTGCCTCTATTTATAATGGCCCGAGTCCTCTTCCCTTATCGCACTGGCGGGAAGGGATCCCACAACCGCCAAATTCGAAAGGGAACATGAGGTACATCTTATCCAGACGAAAGGTGGTCTTCGCCTGCAAAGTAGCTGGCAGTGACGCGGAGGTGGGCTCGGCGGTGACGTCCATCCTGCGGGACTTGCGGTCTTGGTCTCGTTGCGCCGGAATGGAAACCTTTGGGGGGATGCCTTGGGAACCTGCGTACGTCCTTGCCTCCTTTGCACCAAAGAGGAAACTGCTTCTTCTGTGCCCGCTGGCGCCCGCCTGGCGCGGCTGGCGTCACCTCAGCCTCTCGAGGCCGAGCGTTGCATAGAGATCTCCCCCCTCCCCTCGGGAGGGGGCCTGGAGAGGCCTCCTCCCTTAGGGGGTCCTGGCGTCGTGCCCCTCGCGAGGGCCTTGTCTTGAGTGAAGCCGCGCCGGGCCGTGCTGGCTGTCGAAGTGGGCCACGCCCTGGGCCGCAGGCAGGCAAGTCTGGGTACCCCCGTTCCCAGGACGCCGACAGCATCCTCCATGGTGGCCTCGCGCTCGACGACCTCCAGGGGAAGGGGCTCCGTGGCATCCATCGCCACATACTTTGCAAGAATCTCGCAGTCCGCGTCCGCCATCTCTTTGGAAAAGGCCGCGGTCTGGGCGTTGACGACCTCCATCTCGGCTAGGGAGGCTGCCGACAAATGGACGGCTGCCCGAGCGCTCTCGGCGATTGCCAACTCTTCAGACGTAGGTTGCCGACCGGTGTCGGAGAAGGCCACTGCTATTTGTGCGGTGACCGACACGAGCTTGGCATGGGCGGCCTCGGCATAGGCGTGGGCAGCCTCCATCAGGGCTATGACGGCTGCCGATGAACGGACAGCTGCTGTGTCGTTCTCGCCATTTGCTATCCCGGCCGCAGATGTTGTTGCCGCCATCTCACCTGCAGCAGCTGCCCTTTCGGCGGCTGCAGCCGCCTTGTCGGAGATTGCGACCGCGCTCATGGCTGATGCGGCCGCGCTCGGGCCGGAGTGGGTCGCCGAAGTTGCCTTCATGACGCGGATCCACGTCCCCATCTTTCACCGGCGACGTTTGAAGAGTACAGTGGTCTTGGGGAGCAAGTGTGACTGTATGGTTGACGCGCTGTTGGTAGACTGTAGCCGATAAAGCTTCCGGCGTAAGCCATATATATGAGGATTGGGCCAAGATATTTTATACCACATCACACATGTTTCATGATCAAGAACTGTTTGCGATGTACTTGATTTTCATATTGTTTTGAAATGAAAAATGTGATTTACATTGGCAATTGAAGGTGTTTGGATTGCAGTTACATTTATCTGCAGTGAACGTGCAACTATAGGAGTGTCTGTTAAATATGGAATTATTCAGGGTTGTTTCGGCCTTTTTAAACATTTAAAGAGTTTTTTTAGACATTTCATGTGCATAGTTCAAATATGAATTGTAGTTAAGCACATGCTAGCTAGAGGCACCTGGATGGGTTGAAAATCATATATGTGTCACTAGGTACATGTTTTGGTCACATGGAAGAAATGGAAATAAATTTCAAACCTCTCGGTATTTTGGCTCGGCCATAGACAGTGAGAATCCGTGTGTTTCAAACTCCATTAAATCCAAATATCGTTAAAAATTCATGAAACTTTGCATGGTGTCATGTCATGGCTCATGTGTGTTGTGGTAAAAAAATGTCAATTTGGGACAAGTTTTGGCACAAACCTCTTACAAACCGAAGAGTCTCACAAGAAGCCATGTGGTTCCGATAGTGAATGTTCACCATTTATGTGTGAAACAACATCCTCTGTCTCTTCTCGCCTTGAATTTATTTCTAGAGTCATCATAAAGCAACATGACTGTCGTGCTAAACTATGGAATTTTCCAGGGTTCGTTTGGCCTTTTTAATACACTAATTGAGTTTTCTAGGCACTAAATCTCTTATTTACTAATTGGATGCATCATACGAGCTTCCACGTTAATCCACATCATTAAAAATATCGTAACCGTCTGATCTATGTAATTGATCTTCCTTAGCCCTAGGATTAACGTTACTTTTCTAGGCAAAATAAAACACCCAAACTGGTCCAATCTACGCGCAAACCTAACCACGTTAATTCCTACCACATGCGACACCAAAAAAGCCTCCATGTTGATTCTCCTTTAGAGTCCTAGAGGCTCACGTTTAGTTCTCAAACAGAAATTCACTAGGTAAAAAAAGTTAATTACCATCACATACGCAACCCATCCTGCTTACTTACATGCCCAAGCTGGTGAAGACCTTCACCCATGGACGGAGCCATCATCACGTAAGTCCTCCTTCACGCCTTCAGCCTGATTCGGCGACCAAACTTCTCCTCTGTCTCTCTCTCTCGCTCAGATACAATTCAATCCGTTTTGTCTTAAAATTTCGTACAGCTCATGAAGTCGCGGGCTGACGGCGGCCACGTCGCCCATAGCCAAGACGTGTACGCAGTGTTTAGAACTGCATATGTACGTCCACTTGCGCGTCAGCAGTAAGCACATGATTAATCTCATAAAAGCTAGAACTTCTGCTTTGGTGGATGCATGCGTAGACGTGAATACAACGGATCCATGAGCATGTCCGCTCAGGTCTGATGGCACTACAAGATACTAAGACATGTGAACGTAAAAATTGTTTCGTTACTTTATAACCCTTTTTTACACACTGCATCATTTGTAATACATTGGCTAGACTAGAGGTGAATCAAGTAACGACGAGCAGGCCCTTCATCGTAGAGTCATCCTTTGTTGTCTCTGCCTATAGAAGTTCAAATTGTTCCCCACTCCTATTAAAATTGATATGTTTCATTCTTTCTATATTTTTGTATTTTCCAACGATATTAAGTTGGATCTGCTTCTAAATTCCTTATAATGATTGGTTGGTAATGGTTCAGTATAGTTTCAGCAAGAATGCATGTATATATGACAATTTTTAATTGCAAAAACTAGAATTTGCACCAACTGATTTACAACAATTGTTAATATAAAATATAATTCCGTACATATTTACATGTAAAGATAACTCTCAAATTTTCATCTTTTCCATTTAAAATATCATGTATTTTTGGAGGAGACGGTAATATATTTCGTTTTTATTTCTTCGAAATACATCAAGATTGATGCTCCGCCAATTCATTGTTTTCCTAATTATTTTAAAGTAATAATCTCATATGAACATATTGTATTACCGATTTCACTCTTTAGATGTGATATCAACCTTTCAAGAGAACCCACGGTGTACTTGCAGAAATTTCTACACCATCAACATATTCTTGCATCTGGATGCTCTGTATTTTTTAAGTGCATAATATTGTATGTTTTTTAACCGAGATATCTTATGCTAATAAATCATATGTTCCTAACATTGGTCATAGTAATGATTAATATACACCGCCAAAAAATGATTAATACAACTTCTTCGGATATTAGTTTTCAGACTCCCCAGTAAAGCCGATCATATTTCCCAACTAAAATAATTCGTACCACGCGGCAAGCATTGTAAAAGCAATCTCAAATTGACAAAAAAAACTAAAATAATTCGTGGTATGAGGAGGGTTTGCTTAGCACAAATATAGTGGCCAAAGTACACGCCGTAGGTTAAAAAAAGATAACAAATTAGGAACTAATCTCCTGGATTCTCCAAGTACCCACATAATTTCCAATATGTTTAGACTTATATAAAATAATTATTTAATTGTTAGTATGTCCTACGCGAGACTTATATTTGTAACTGGAACTTAATTACGCAAGACCCATTAGTATGTAATTCTTAAATCAATGCCATCACATCTCATTGGACATATAACCTGGAGAAGTGAAAACTAAATTATATGTTATAAATTTGGATGATTACTAGCCCGTGCTGCTGCACGGGTTGATGATTAGTGTGCATAATTCAAATTTGAACTACAATCACAAGGTCCAGCGCAAGAAAATAGGTTGAAAAATCATATACGTTTCCCTGGATGCATGTTTTGGTCCCACGCAAGAAATGGGAATGAATTTCAAACATCTCAGCGTCTTGGAACGACCGCAAACATTGGGAAACTTAGTTTTCAAATTCATGCAAATCCAAACCTCGTGACAAATTCATGAAACTTGAGCATGGTGTCATGACCTTGCCCTGTTGTGTGTTGTGGTAAAAAAAATTGCCCAATTTGGGACAAATTTTGGCACAAGCCTCTTACAAACCGGAGATTCTCACAAGAAAGCCATGTGGTTCCGATAGGGAATGTTCACCTTTATGTGCGAAACAGCATCCAATGTCTCTTCTCGCCTTGAATTTATTTCTAGAGTCACCATAGAGCAACATGACTGTCGTGCTAAACAATGGAATTTTCCAGGGTTCGTTTGGCCTATTTAATACATTAATTGTGTTTTCTAGCCATTTAATGTGCATAATTCAAATTTGACTATAATCACAAGGTTTGATGCACAAAAATTGGTTGAAAAATCATATATGAGTCCTTGTATGCATGTTTAGGTCTCATGCAAGAAATGAGGATGAATTTCAAACATCTCAATGTCTTGGCTCGGCCGCAAACATTAAGAAACTTGGTTTTTCAATTCATGTAAATCCAAAACTCGCAAAAATTCATGAAACTTGGCCTGGTCTCAAGAAAAGGGCCCACATATGCCGTGGTAAAAAATTGTCCAACTTGGACATGTTCTCGCACAAAGCCTCTTACAAACCAGAGCTTCTCACAAGAAGCTTTGTGATTTCGATAGGGAACATTATGAATGTCACATCCGCGGGTGAAAAGACACCGATGCCTCTTCTCTCCTCGATTTTTTTTATAGAAACAACATAGAAAAATAGATGCAAAGTGCAAAAATATGAATAAATTAAGGGATCATCTCGCTTTTAATTATATTAATTGGGTTTTCTATGCATTTAATGTGCATAATTCAAAGTTGATCTACAATCACAGGGCCAGTGCATCAAAATGGGTTCAAAAATCATATATGTGTCCCTGGATGCATGTGTTAGGTCCCATGCAAGAAATTGGAATGAATTTCAAACATCTCAGCGTCTTGGCTAGACCGTAAACATCGAGAAACTTGGTTTTTAAATTCCCGTAAATCCAAAACTCGTCAGAAATTCATGAAATTTGGGATGGTGTCATGACAAGGCACACATATGTCGCGGTAAAAAAATACCAACCGGGACATGTTTTGGCACAAGCCTCTTACAAACCGGAGCTCTCACAATAAGCAACGTTGTTCTGATAGGGAACATGCATGTCACATCTGGTGAAACGACATCCCATGCCTCTTCTCTCCTTGATTTTTTTTCTAGAAACAACATAGACCAATAGGTATGTACTGCAAAAATATGAAATTATTAAGGGTTTTTCTGGCTTTTTATACACTAATTGAGTTTTATGTGCATTTAATGTACATAATTCAAATTTGAACTACAGTCACAAGGTCTATGTTGGGCAGGGCCTCGTCATATAATACAAATATGTTGTGGTATTTTTCATGTCCACTTTGAGAGAAGGCGCAAACATTATTAATAGCCAACAAAGGCATTTTGGAACAAAAAGCTTTCACGTTATCATCGCAAACGGGCGTATTATTTATAAATCATGGACGTTCTACTGACCATTTACGTGCTGCCACGCGTCGCACTTTGTATTGGCTAGGAGGTAGCGTGCGAAGAGGTGTTTGAGTACACGGGAGGCGTGCGACCAGTCCTCCACACGCTCATCGGGGAGGAGAGTCCTTTCACCGTCATCGCAAACGTTTCAGATTGAATACTTGTATGCAGACCGAGGGCAATGGTTCCTTCGCTACTAAGCCAAGCCAAAATTTGGCACGAAGGATTTTTTCATTGCGTCATCGCAAACAGTTGTGTATGATGACCCGTGTGCTTAGTACATACAATGAGTTTAGATTTGCATCTGTCGTATTGGGTAAATTGTCATTTGTCAAATTGGAGACATTGGCATTTGTCGATCTAGTAAAATTGACATTTAACATCATTATAACACTGTGTCAAATTTCACATGAACAAAATCACTATTACAGTGCAATTTTGCAACTGAAATTCAGTACACATAGATTTATTCATAGATTAAGCTATGGTCTTTGTACTAAACAGTTCAGCTCGGCGGCTGAACCGAACAAACTTTTCCCCAATTATTGCCAACCACGTACTGAAATAGATAATTCAACTATATATACTAGCTAATTTAAAGTACGTGGTACAGTTCAACCATATCTATAGTTAGATGAACTGTACAAAATAGCCCCTAAATACTAGTACTATGGAGGGGCTTTGTACTACTTCCAGCAACCTCTCCTCTGCCGAGCGCGTTCAGTAAGAGGCAGAGGAGGAGGAGGAGCCTACCGACGAGCTGGAGGAGTCGAATCCGTTGCCTGCCGCTCCTGACGCGCCTCCTCGAAGCGGTGGGACTCGGTGTAGATCTCATCATTCCGCGCCACCGCTGCGACGTCTGCTGCGGCCACGGCGGCGGTGAGTCTCTTTGCGTGCTCGACCTGGCGCTCCTCCTCCTCATGTATGAAGTTGATGTAGCGCGCAAGGCCGCTAACGCAAAAGTCCAGCGGCTGGGCATTGCCGGCGGCCTCCTCCTCCCGCCTTCGGGCGATGATGGCAGAGCGGGTGATGGCCCCGGCGGCTGACGGTGGGGTTGCCGCCAAGGCGGACGTAAGTGCGGTGGCGGCCAAGGCGGCCGCTGGTGGGGTGGCGACAACGCCGGCCGGCGATGGGGTGGCGGCCACGATGGTCGCCGCCGGCAACTGCCTTCGGGAAACGGTGGCGGAGCGTGTGGTGGGTGGCGTGCGCACACCCAACAAGGACGGCACACGCACTACACGCTTCCGGGGACTCTGCCGCCGACGCGGTGCAACCTCCCAACTGGAGATGTCCTCTGGCGGAGTGGCGGAGCGACGACAACGAACGGTGCCATTGGCGATTGGGGGAGAAGCAAATTAGAGAAGATACGGGGAGAGAGGAGATGAATGTGGTGTGTAGACGTCAGCCATGAGGGTTTATAAAGCAGGCGGCCAAGCATTGGGGGTTTGTGGGATTTCGGCGAGCCGGACGGGAAGCTTGCACGGGAACCTGTGCGGTTGTGCGGGAACGGGAAGGCCAAAAGAAACGCATGCACGCTCCCGAAGCGTGCAATGAAATCCTCGGGTGGCAACGCGGTGACAAGACGGGACGGAGGAGGGAGCAATGACAAGTACACAAATGGTTAATAATAAAAAAACGTCTGCGTTTTATTACATAGAAAACGGCCATTCTGTACGCACCGTCGCGTACTACTCTACGCATGAGGCGGCCGGTTGAGGCGGCTGCGGCGCGCTCTGCTCGCATCCGTGCGCGCGCACCCGGCGCCACCATGCAGTTAAGCGTTGCAAAAACTGCCATGCAGACGTGCCCAAATTCCAGGCCATCCGGCGCCCACCCATTTATTCCCACGGCCATTTACCTTCATATCTTCCACCTTTCGATTGCGCCACACAACACAAGAAGCACACCCACGATGACAAATAATAGAGAGAGGATGCACATGTATTCATCATTTCAACCTTCCCGCGCGGATCCAATGTCGGCTGCAGGCGCCAAGCGGCAGTTCGCCATTATTGTCAAAATGGACACCCACATCAGGAAGACGGACCTCTCGGTGGCATGCACTAATGACCCGATCGTTGTGGAGAACTACATCAACCAGGGCAGGGCCCATAGTGGTGCCAAAAGTGAGGCCCGCATAGGGCCCCAAATTTTTTAAATAGGCCTAGTATTAAGAAAAAAAATTAGGCGCAACTAGGGCTGGTGTCGCTGGAGTTGGGCTAGACACCTGGAGTTGAGGTGACTAGGCCATCAATCGAGCATACAGGGATCAGCCGATCGGGATTCCCTTAAAAAATAGCTACAGGGATCGGGATCGGCAACTCTCGAATCGATTGGGTATACAGGAAACGAATCGTGGCCTCGTCAATCCGCCGCCGCGGATACACGGGCTGCCCGGCAGGCCGCCCGTCATGGCGCCCAGGGTCAGGCTCAGCGACGGCCACCACCTCGCCTACGTCGAGTCTGGGGCGCGCAAGGAGGACGCGTGCTACATGGTCGTCTTCTCCCACGGCTTCACCCGTTCCTGCCACGACACCATCCGCCGATCGCCGGTCAGTCCACCTGCATCCTAGCTAGTAGCCTAGTAGGACATCGGTTTCAGCTTCAGGCGCTGCAGCAATGGTGAGCATGGAAGCAGGCATAGGCTTGCAAAGTAGGACATTTTGTTTTTAGTGGATTGGATTGGTTTGCCAAATTGGGGATCATCCAACGAAGAAGATCGCGCTAGCTTTTTTGGATGTTTCAAAGAATATTTGTCCTGTTACTACTCCAGGAAGCATGAATGTGCAATTTGGTTGGTCATGGAAGTAGAGGATTCAGAGCAAGCATTTATGCTTCGTTGACTGCATTAGTGCATTACGATGCTTGAATTTCAGATTAGTACTACTTTACTTTGCTGGAGAACTCAATGCAATTAGTAGTATTTCAACAACACCATTTTAAACTCTGATTAGCTGGTGTCATGACTAACCGTTGCAATGACTAATATAGGTTCCTTAATTGGTTTAGCTTGACAAATGTGTACCATGTAGCCACCGTTGCCTTTCTCGCCTCCTCTCTCAAATTTCAGACTCGTCGCCTCGTTGGATTGATCGATGACCAACTCCTCCAGCCTCCAGGTGCTTATCGAGTCCTTTTTTTATTAACTTTGGTTCCTACTCGTTAGTTCATTTTTTGTGAGATAGGGCCCCATTTTTTAGTCTCGCACAGGGCCCCGGATTTTGCCAGCCCGTGCCCTGCCATCAACATGTTGGAGCAGCTGTTTGTTAAGGACGACAAATACAAAGTGGTCGGCTTCGACCTCGAGTACACTGGTGGTCGTGCCGGGCATGATCAGATGGTTTCCGTCACCCAGTTGTGCATGCGCCATCATGTGCTCGTCTACCACTATTGACTGGCCACAAGGCCTTGCGAGCGTTTCGCCAGGTTTGTCAACAGTCCCGACTACAGGTTTGCAACGGTGGGCACCACCAATGATCTCAAGGTGCTCAAGACTTCGGGCTTGTCCTGCCAGAAGCTTGTCAACATCCAAGGTCAGTACAGGGTCTGGGGCGGCGAGAAGAAGAAGCAGAAGGAATCCCTGGTTGACCTCGTTGCGCCATCATCGACCCCTACTATAGAGACATGAAGCCTGAGTGCGACAAGGACAAGTATGTCTGGCACCAGGCCTGGGTGAACGAACTGGATGAAGAACTCATCAAGTACGCGGCCAAGGATGCGAGGATTGTTGACATGAGGAAGTGCCTCCTTCCTACAGACGGCGAGGGATAGCCACAATCAGAGCAGTGGTGGCAACCGTCGTCAGAAGAACAATATGATTTGGTGATCGTCTACTTCTTGTAAATTTATATTGAGGAATGTACATGTGTTGTGCAGTCACTTATGTAATTGGTGTTAAAGTTGGTTATGCAACAATAATGTTGGGGTGTTTTGTAGTGAGAGCGTAGATGTTGTGCAAACAGAGCAAATCACATCTCATACAATTCTTTAGCAGCAACCGTCTCCCACAACACACACAGCTTGTCTGTATGAATCGTTTGGGTTATTATTGGTCTTCCCACAGAATTCTGATGAATGAACTGTTTGCCTGGTATTACACACACCTTGTTATGGTAACTTGTTTGTGTTCTAGATGGACCAACGCAAACAGTTTATCCGAATGAACTGTATGACGTACTACACGCACATACGTATTTTGTGAACCGTTTGTGTTATCTTGTCTAATCGCAAACAGTTCATAAGCACCAACTCTATGCCCTACATCACACACGCTAGTCTCATCTCAAACGTGCCTGATGGACCAGTCAATGCACACAGCTTTCTTTGTTGGCGACGGAGCTATAACTACACCGTTTGCGATGGCTCGATAGCACATAGTTTGGTTGATGGGTCTCTGATTGATGTGTCATCTTTGGACCTTCCCACAGTAGTGATGTAACAGTTACATACTAGAGCGACACAGAACTAGCTCCAATTCATCAATGTAATGTAGGCATGTATTCCGTATATAGTCATACATGCTTGCGATAAGAACTTGTATAACATCTTTTGTCCTACCCTCCCATGGCAGCGGGGTCCTATTGGAAACTAAGGGATATTAAAGCCTCCTTTTAATAGAGAACCAGAACAAAGCATTAACACTTAGTGAATACATGAACTCCTCAAACTACGGCAATCACCGAAAAGAATCCCAATTATTGTCACCTTTGGGGTATGTGGATCAAGACACGTAATAGGTGCATACAACTTGCAAGATAGGAACCAAATCAGTCTTATATTCATAAAAACATAATAGGTTCAGATCTGAAATCATGGTACTCGGGACCTAGTGACAAGCATTAAGCATAGCAAAGTCATAGCAACATCAATCTCAGAACATAGTGGATACTAGGGATCAAGCCCTATCAAATTAACTCAATTACATGATCAATCTCATCCAATCCCATCACCGTCCAGCAAGCCTGCAAAGGAATTACTCACTCATGATGGTGAGCATCATGGAATGGTCGATGGAGAAGGGTTGGTGATGACGATGACGACGAATCCCCCTCTCCGGAGCCCCAAACAGACTCCAGATCAGCCACCCCGAGGAAGAACAGGAGGTGGTGGAGGCTCCATCTCGTAAAACGCGATGAAATCTTCTCTTTGATTTTTTTCTCCAAAGATGTGAATGTATAGGAGTGGAATTAGGGATGGGGGATCCACATGGCCCCCACAAGCTAACAGGGCGCGCCTAGGGGGGATAAGAACGCCCTGTTGCCTTGTGGCTCACAGGCAGCCCCCCTCCGATGGTTTTTCTCCCTAATTCATTATTTATTCCAAAAATAATTCACAAAAAGTTTCGTCCAATTCCAAGAACTTTTATTTCTGCACAAAAATAACACCATGGTCGTTCTGCTGAAAATAGCGTCAGTCCGGGTTAGTTCCATTCAAATCATGCGAATTAGAGTCCAAAACCACAGCAAAAGTGTTTGGAAAAGTATATAAGTTTGAGACGTATCAAGGGCCTCTACATCAACCTTGCTGCTTCCATGGTGATGTGTGAGTAGTTCACCACATACCTATTAGTCTGTAGTTAGTACCTAGATGGCTATCTCTCTCTCTCTATGTTCTTTGTTGCCATGATCACCGCGATTCCCGCGGTGATCTATCTTATGTAATCACTCTTGTGCGGTGCGTTTGTTGGGATCCGATGAATTGTGGGTTTATGTTCAGATTATTCATGAGATTATATTGAGTTCCTTGCTGGTGTTTCATATATATATGCATGATTTATGATAGCTTCGTAATTCTCTCCAGTCTATTGATTTGGTTTGGCCAACTAGATTGATTTATCTTCAGCGGGAGAGGTGCATTGTAGTGGGTTCAATCTTGCAGTGCTCAATCCTAGTGACAGAAAGGGACATAACACGTATTGTATTGCTGCCACTAAGGGTAAAACGATGGGGTCATTCATATTAATTGGATTTACTTTGTCTACATCATGTCATCATGCTCCAAACATTACTTTGTTTTTACTTAATACTCTAGATGCATGCTGGATAGCGGTCGATGGTGGAGTAATAGTACTAGATGCAGGCAGGAGTCGGTCTACTTGCTTACGGACGTGATGCCTATATGTAATGATCATTTCCATGAATAAATATTGCATAACTATGTGCTTTTCTATCAATTGCCCAACAGTAATTTGTTTACCCACCGTATGCTTTCTATGAGAGACAAGCCTCTAGCGAAAACTATGGCCCTTGGTTCTATTCACAATTATAATTACAAAAACTCAAAATACCTTGCAGCCATTATTTATTATTTATTTATTTTCTATTTATTCATCAAACTATCCATCTACACCACTTATCGCTTGCAAGTAACGAATTCAAAGGGATTGACAACCCTCTTGCCCGCGTTGGGTGCAAGTGTGTGCTCTTTTGTGTGTATATGCTGAAGATGGGAAATTGAGGGGTTCTCCTATTGGTTCGATAACCTTGGTTCTCACTGAGGGAAATACTCACCTCTACTGTGCTGCATCATCCCCTCCTCTTCGGGGAAAAACCCAACGCAGATCACAAGTATCAGGAAGGATTTCTAGCGCCGTTGCCGGGGAGTATCACCAATTTCCTATCAAGTACCTTATCACAAATTATCATTCACTTGTTCTAATTTTTTGGTTATATTTTGCTTGCTATAAAAATAAAAAATACAAAAATATTTATCTTTGCTAGTTTACTTGTTTGCTTGTTTCGCTTGTTCCGCTTGCTTGAAGTTGCTACCATGTCTGAGTTTGAAATTCATGGTGCTTCTGCCACTAGTGTGGAAGCTTTAGATTATCCAACTTCACCTTTTAATGAGAATGCTAAAAGAAATTTTGATGAAGTTGCCAAGGAAAAACTTGATAATCTTGCGGATGATGATCCTTCTAAAGGAGAACCTATTATGCAAACAAAGAAATTCCGCATAGGTAGTGATAATATTATTTGGAAAAGTGTAATTCAAGACTTTTTCACTTGTGCTGGCTCATTACCCTTGATAGGAGGATCTGTTCTTGCTAGAACTACTAGTTATGTGGATGCCATATATTTGCTCATAGTTGAACTGGAAAGACAATTCGTTCATATGCATCCCTCCATACAATGGTTGTTTCTAGAATTCTCTAATATTCAGGATGCTTCTACTAAATGTTTAGCAACAATATTTCTCGTTCATGAATTTAATCATATTATGCAAGAGAAAGAGAAATATTTTCTCATTATAGGGTTAGTGGCAAGTGCCCATCAATAGAAGGAATTCTTTATGATATGGAAGAAATAAGGAAATTAAGATCAATGGATTATGTCACTTATAATGAAAACCTTAGAAAAAAGGTTCCACCTAATGTCTTAATTGATAAAAATTTCTGAACACAATGATCAATTTGTCATACAAAATCTTGGATTGGGTCATGTGCTTGAGAGAGAATTAAGGAAATACCTTTATCGAAACTTATACTATGAAGAGTTGACTATTACTTATCAAAAGCCTAAGGAGGAGCCTCCTCTTCCTCCCTAGATAGATCTCGGACCCTTGTGTTGTGAAGTTTAGCGCCTTCAATTAATTTTGCTTACCTATTAGAAAACTTGCTGCTGAGAGAAGGGAATATGATTATAGCACGATCAATTTTTCTCATGACTATTACAACACTTGAAACTATGCATTACACCTAGCTAGGGGCGTTGCACGTGAAACAATAACTATGGGTTAAACTATAAATGAAAAGTACATGTTGTGCCTAATTTAAAATTTTACTTCTCACAACATACATCAATGTTAATCTGATGTAAGTAATCTAATGCAAAAAAAATAGATATATGATTGGAACTCTATAGAAAATTATAGCTAATGACAATATTCCTCTTAATGTCTTATGCTACATAGACAACTAGTGCTATTGACAATGCGCACATATCCTTAAGGGCAACAAATAAAAGAAAACAGTCGAGAAGTGATTGTGCACCAACATGGACAAAGATGGAGGAGTAATAAATAAGTGATGACTACTGGAATCGAAAGCTTGAGGGCATGCATGATATTTAGTGTTTTTTTACAAATATGGATCCAAATTTATATTCAAGCAAGAACCATGAAAGGAGGCCGGATAGAAAGAAAATCGAATTCCTTATAAAGCCAGCCACAAAATGTTTAACATGCGTACAATGCAGTTGACCTCCACTAAAGAGGGTACGACAATGAATATAACACACATATTGTTTGCGGGCTAATTTGGTTGGTACCCTCGCTTCTGAAAGCCTACATGTTGTTTCTTTGTATAAGGGTTAAAATCAATTATAATTTGCCAAAGCAGCATTAGCATGCTTCCATTACCACCGAAGAATAGATCGGCATGCTTGGCTTTGAGTTTTCCCTAACATTACATTGGATCTCTAGGCAAGGTTATCCATGGAAGAGTCGGTGGAAGAATGGTAGGTGCCCTAGGGTTTTCTATGCCTCGATCCTTCCGTCTAACCGAGCAATTCATTTCTTTCAATGAAAGAAAGATTAATAGATAATCGTCAAGGTAAAGTTGGCCTTATTGCTATAAGTTTCCGCTTCCAACGCGGGATATTATCGAGTGTTTTTGGAGGTTGATTAACATGATTTTTTTTCTAAAAACTAAATTTATTAGCATTTAGCGGGGGCAAGGGTGACTTGTGACACAATTAAATTGACGATGAAAGTTGACCTTTAAAAATCACTTGCAATTTGCATGTTGACAAAACAACAAAAGAACACATTGGGCCTTGGCCCATGTCAATATTCATCTAGAGACAATCATGTGGGTATCTAAAAAAGGAGACCTCAATAGCCGGTGAACGTTTTTCATGGGATGATGGCATTTATGAACGGTTTTGATGGCAACTTTAGTTGTAGAGTCAATTTCGTCCTATGCGTCTTTGTAATGTTCTCTATAAAATTGCCTCCAAGATGGTAGCTTCACGTTTGAAAAATATCCTGCCAGAGATTATTTCACCCACACAAAGTGCCTTTGTACCTGGAAGGATGATTACAAATAACATCCTAATAGCTTATGAGTGTATTCATAAGATTACAAATAAGAGAGCTGGTCAAACTGGGCTTGGTGATGTTAAATTGGACATGCAGAAAGCATACGACAGGGTGGAATGGTCCTTTCTGCGTAACATGATGACCACCCTGGGATTCCATGAACATTCGATTGAGATGATGATGTCATGTGTGAGCTCGGTCAGATATAAAGTGAGGTTTAATTCCCAGGAGACAGATTCGTTTATTCCTACTAGAGGTATAAGGCAGGGGGATCCCCTTTCCCTTACCTTTTCCAGCTTTGTGTAGCGGGTCTTTCTAGTTTATTACAGTATGAAGAAGAAGCTAGTGGCTTAGAGGGGATTAGAGTGTGCAGGAATGCACCGTCGGTATCACAACTTTTATTCGTTGGCGACTCTCTGATTCTTATGAAAGCAGATGTTTTAAATGCAGCTTCCTTACAACATGTTTTGGAGACCTATTGTCAAAGCTCGGGATAATTGGTGAGCCTGTCAAAGTCAAGTGTTTTCTTCAGTCCTAATACCCCAGCTGCTTCCAGGGCTGAAATTTGCCAGGAGTTACACATTGATACTGAAGCATTATCAAATAGATAATTGGGACTACCAACACTAGTTGGTGCAGACATAAGTGATTGCTTCAGACATTTTTATGAGAGAATCAAGGAAAGATTAAGGGACTGGATGGAGAAGCAATTATCTACTGGTGGGAAGGAGATACTTCTTAAGTTCGTGGCTCAGGCCATCCCGGTCTTCGCCATGTGAGTGTTCTGCCTACAGAAAGGTGTATGTAAAGATATCGCTGACTTGATTGCACAGTTTTGGTGGGGAGATGACGAGGATCATAAGAGGATACATTGGTATACTTGGTGGAAATTGTGTTACCCAAAGAGTGAAGGAGGGATGGGTTTCAGAGATCTTCATTCCTTTAACTTGGCAATGCTCTCAAAACAGTGTTGAAGGCAAATTACTTCCCCAACACACACTTACTCCAAGCTACCCAAAAAATGGTGGTTCTTTCACTTGGCAAAGCATCATGAAAGGATTGGAAACTTCCAAGGTGGGATATATTTGGCGCATTGGAACGTGAGAAAGTGTTAATATTTGGACAGATCCTTGGGTGCCTGCAAGCTCAGATAAGAGAATTATTACAGCCCGAGGACACACGATCCTCACGCAGGTAAGCGAATTGATAGATCCTAATACAAAGAGATGGGAAGAAGAGTTGATTCGTTCAATCTTCAACCCAGTTGATGTCAGGAGAATACTATAAATCCTGATCAACATTCAAGCGTTTGATGTCTTTATTGCTTGGCATTCTGATCGCAAGGGTATATTCTCAGTGTGGACTGCGTATAAAATCCAATGGTTTCAAACTTTCCAGGCGCATGCAAATCAACTAGCAAGACCAGGGGGTTCAAATTCACCGGAAATATGGTCTAGGCTTTGGAAACTTCACATCCCACGTAAAGTTTTGATTTTGTGCTGGCGAGCTCTTCATGGAATAATCCCCTGAAAATGTATACTTACTAACAAACATCTTGGCTCGAATAGTGCTTGATCGATCTGCCACTAAGCAGCGGAGGATGTACGCCATCTTCTATTCGACCATGTCCATGCGAAGGAGCTCTGGTCCAAGCTAGGGGTATTGCAACAGGTTGAGGAGGCCAAACTTATTAACCGATGTGGTTCAATCGTTCTCGAACACCTACTCCTAGCTGATGATAGTCCAGTACCACTAAAACCCAACTTGGATGTCAAACAAATTATTGCAGTAGGGGGCTGGTACTTGTGGTAGCTCCAAAGACAGTTCACTCATGATGGGAGGCCACCATCCCCTTGTAGATGGCCTATGTTTGTTTTGGCTATAGCTAACAATTTCATGAAGACAACGCCAAGAAGCAAGACAACAACGAACATAGATGGGGTAAGCCTGATCCTAAATTCATGAAATTAAATGTTGATGTTGCTTTGTTTGTTGATGAGGGAGCTGGAGCGACAACAGCTGTAATAAGAGATAATAGAGGGAACTTCGTGGCAGCTCAAAGCAGATACATTCCTCACGCAGCAGATATAGTAACATCTGAGGCATTGGCAATGCGCGATGGTCTGAAATTTGCAAATTCTTTGGTTCTTTAGAGTGGAAGCAGAATCAGATTCTCAGGTAGTGATCGATTACTACACGGGACAAGCGAGATGGTGGGACTCGGCGGCAGCAATTTTTGCGGAATGTATGGATGTGGCTTCACATACAGGGAAGGTCAACTTTAAACATTGTGTCCGGTCGTGTAATAACGCAGCGCATGTGCTAGCTAGTTATAGTTATTGTAATAAGATTTCGAGTAGTTGGATGGATGAGGCTTCTGCCTGTCTTGTCCCGAAACTTGTGAACGATGTAATTTCTATTTAGTTTCAATAAAGCTTGTCATGATGGCCTTCCCTCAAAGAAAAAAGAAAGAAAGAGTGGTGACAATTGTAGTTGCAAGGGTTGGCACTTTTCATCGTTTTTAAGGCATTCGCGAAAATTGCCATCATTGGATCACGATCAGACGGCTGTGTGGAAGTTCGCTGGTGCCTACCTCCCAGCTGACGTTCGTTAGATATATAACACTAAAAGAAAATCCTGTGCAGGGCGTTCGGCCAGCTCTAACACGCCGCCACCTAGGGTTAGAGAGAGATCGGAGGTGGGAGATGTGCTGGCTGCCGCCCCGCCGGTAGAGTGTGGAGGCTCCCTCTTCACGCCGTCGCCATCCGGGTCTCTAGACGAGGAGATTGAAGTTGTTTCGTGTTCAGTCTAGGAGGCGTAGTCGGAGGCGCAAACAAAGCCGGAAGCCAACAGATCTCAGACGAGACCAGGTTCACGGACGCATCCCTTCTCCGGCGATCGGCAGCCACCCATACTTCCCGGACCCCGGCAGATCTACCCGTAGCCATGGGGGTGAGTTCCTTTCCTTCTCCTTTTCTTCTTCTGGTGAGAAAGAACGCACTCGAACTAGGGGTCAAAATTGGAGAATTTTTTTCATTGAAGATGCCAACAATTAACACGTACTAGGCTCAATCAGAACTATATTTTTAAGACCATCAAAATATCTCTTCTAGTGGGAATATATCATGTTACACAGCTTTGTGACTAAATCCAATTTTGTATTTGCACCTTAGCGACTGTAGTATGGGAGAACTGCATCTTTGGGACTATATCAATTCTGATTTGTTTCATGCCACAAATGCAGAAAGGAAATCGAGGTGATAGGCTCAGCAACTTGCCTGACGACATTTTGGTCAATGTTCTTGACCGACTCAATGTCCGCGACGCTGCCAGAACCAGCATCCTCTCTAGACGGTGGAGTCGGCTTTCGACCAAGCTTTCTCGACTGACAATAAGTGTTTTGGACTTCCTGCCTCACAAAGGGCCTATATTCGAAATTGATGAATTGGTTCGGAGCAACGCAGCTGTGGTTGAAGCAACCACGAGCATCCTGGCACGCAGGGATTCGGCCCGAAAAACCATCCACCTGCTGTCGATGACTTTCTTCTTAAAAGATGGTGACCCCGTATCCATTGGACATGCTGTTGCCAAGACTATGACGACTCACAAGGTTGAGATGGCTGAATTCAATATTATGACAGAGAGGGATGCCAGTCAGTGCCACGATGATAATCTAGCCAGCTATGCGACAGAATTCATCCTGTTCTTTGACGCTTGCCCAGATGCGTTTGGTGGTCTCACACGCCTGCACCTTGAAAATTTGAGATTTGGTGAATCAGACATCACTAACATCCTCATCGTTTGTAAGCGATTAAAGGATCTACGTCTGTTCAACTGTCACTCTGGGGATATGACCACGCTGCAAGTAGATCACTCCCAGCTCAGTGACCTCAGTGTCGTTGATTTCCTTTTTGGAGAACTTCTGCTGAAGTCTGTCCCAAAACTCACAAGGATGACCTTTGAGGGTTGGATCTCTTTCCATTATCCACTTTCTGTTGGCGATGCCCCATTGCTTGAGGCCGTCAACCTCACTAATGCTGGTCTCAGTTGGCACAAGATGGTCGAGTTAAGTAAGTTCCTTTCTGGTACCTCTGTACGTGATCTGAAGTTGGGATTTAAATGTGAAAAGGTAAGTCAAGTTGGTCGTTTTGCTAGCTGTGGCTTTATTTATTTTCTGCTCTTCTCATGACTTGCTTTTTTTTTCCTGAAGGCTATGATCTGACTTGGACACTGTTCATCCTTAAAGCTGCACCCCTCCTGAAGGAGCTATACATGACGGTATATTCTCACCTAAAACTCGCTCTCTTCTTTCAACGGCATGCAACGTATCAGTGCTTTGTAGTCATGCAGCGCCACATAAGCAAAAAGATGATGTGGCACTATAACTATGATGAAAGATGTGATAGTAGTATCATAGCGCACAAAGCAACACAATTTAATGCCAAATAAATCTTGCACACAACTTCACATTGAGATTCTAAAAATTAATAAACTAGGTTTTTACTGTTATACTAGGCTATGATACTATGCAACGAGAATCACTCTGATACTACCCACTACCACTGTCAGAGAATGTGAAGCGTTATATGTGGATCACAAAGGGTATGCAAAATTAATACTCCCTGTTTCAATTTAACCTTTTGTCCTATGATGTGCAGGTGTGGGATCATCTTTGTCAAATGGAGACAGACGAGGAGAAGAGGAAGGAACTCTCATATAGCGAGAAGGGTGTGGAGTGGGAATCATCATCTGCAGCTGATTTCCATCATAAGAATCTGGTCACGCTCGTCATATTTGGCTTCCGATCTGAAGAGTACATGGTGAGCTATGTCAGGCGTGTAATGGAAGCAGCGGTGAAACTGGAGGATGTGTTCTTGTATCATAAGCTGGCTTGTAGGAAGTGTGTTGCCTACACTCGAGAGCAGCCATTCAAGTTCCCGTGGACCAAGAGGCAGAGGTCCTCAGTGAAGAAGAGAATCACTGAAGGGATCGACTCGCCTGCCATAATTCACTTCCCAACTGCAGCTGGAATAAGGGCTGATCATCTGGCAAAAAGAAGGTATCCCTAGCGTTTGCAGTTTGTGCATCATTCTGTAGTAGTAGTAGCAGCAGCAGTAAGCTGTTTGGTACCTGTCAGTACTTGTAGCGTTCTGTTCCGCGGAGCTGCACTCATCGCCCTCAGGGTCAGCGGCGGCGATGCGCTCGTCCTGGCCATTGTGGGTGGTGTAAGGGCATTCTCTTGCCTTAGTGTATTGGTGATGATGACACCTCACTATGTTATCTAACCGGGTGTCAAGTTGTTCAGGTACTATGTGTGAGACACAAGACGCTTAAATATTCCCTCCAAACGGAAAAGATCGAAGACGGTGTTCTCTACGTATTTATTCTCTTTGGTCGTAGGGATCCCATACTATTAAGAGGGAATCCACATTGGAAGGTCTTGGGTGAATCAGTTCTCTCTCACATCCTTATGCACCCAACTCATTCCTTCACATCATAGAGAGAGAGGCCCCTCTTTCCCTCTTGGCTTACCGGTCGCATCGCTGTCCCGACCGATTGCATCGAGTGCTCTAGACATCCGGCTTGACCGCCACTCCAGGGGTGATACCCTGGGGGTGCTGCCACTGAGAGGTCCCGAGCGGTTGTACTGCTGCCTTCGGGTGGTTGTACCGCCCACAGCTGGGTGACCCAGGGTGGCAGCCCTGGGCGGTTGAACCGGCCTGGCACCGGACTCCAATCGGACACGGTTCTATTGGGGACCGGTTGTTGGGCGGACCTGGCCCGGTTGTACCGCTATATTATTATAGCCGGTACAACCGGTGTCCCAAGCGGTTGTACCGCTATGGACTTTGCTTGGTCCAACGCTGGTGCATCGGGGAGGAACCACCGGCCAAGTTTCTGTTGTGGTCCGGTGGTTGGACGGTGGTAGGGCGGTTGTACCGGTTATACCGATTGTACCGCCCTCAATACCGGTTGAACCGCTGCCGTGTAAAAACGGCTGTAACGGTTGGAAAGTGGGGGACCTATATAAAGGGGTGGTTCTTCCACCTCTATCTTATCTCTTACCTCTCTCTCTCCACCATTGATGCACTCCAAGCTTTCTTGCCCGATCTCTCACTCTAGCCACCCAAACTTGTTGTGTTGCTAGGGATTGAAGGAGGAGATCTAGATCTACACTTCCACCAAAGGAAAATTGATTCCCCCATACTTTCTTGTGTGGATTTTGTTACTCTTGGGTGTTTGAGCACCCTAGACGGAAGAGATCACCTCGAAGCCATATTCCATTGTGGTGAAGCTTCGTGGTTTTGTTGGGAGCCTCCAATTAAGTTGTGGAGAGGGCCCCAACCTTGTTTGTAAAGGTCCGGTTGTCGCCCAAGGGCACCACTAGTGGAATCATGGCATCTCGCATTGTGTGAGGGCGTGAGGAGAATACGGTGGCCCTAGTTGCTTCTTGGGGAGCATTGTGCCTCCACACCGCTCTAACGGAGACGTACTTCCCCTCACCGGGAAGGAACTTCGGTAACACATCCTCGTCTCCATTTGTTCCACTTGTGGTTACTTCTTACCTTTACTTTGTGCAAGCTATTCATATTGTTATTGTTGTTAGCATCATATAGGTTGCTCACCTAGTTGCATATCTAGCCAACCTATTTGTTGCTAAGCCTTATTTGTAAAACAAAAGTTAAAAAGTGGTAGTTGCCTATTCACCCCCCCCCCCTCTAGTCAACCATATCGATCCTTTAAATTGGTATCAGAGCTACGTCTCTTTATTGAGGGTTTCACCACCCGAAGAGTATGGTTAACGACGGGGATAGGGTTATTGAACTTCTCGAGGCCTCGGGTGTTGACACGGTCTCTCGTGGGGATTTGAATGAGGCTTTATCCTCATTTAAATCCTCCATGACTACCGAGGTCAAATCCATGTTTAAAGAATTCCTTGAGACTCTTAAACTTTCCACCGATGCGCTGCAAGTGGCTAATCCCACAAACTCGACATCGGATGTCAACTCCGACAAGGAGGGGGCTACTGCTGATAAGGACACTCGTTCTCAAGGAATTAATGGGTCGGGGACCTTTGCCTCAGTTCCCCCTCCCTTGGTCTATGGAGGACCGGTGCACCCACCCCATATAGTTAATCTCGGTCCTCCTCCTAAACTTGTTAAGAATGATTTTGCTAATTGGGTTTTTCGTATCAAGTCTCATTTGGATCACAGCTCAATTCAACTCATGCGAGTCATTGAAGAAGGATACTATCCTCGGGATCCACGCAACCTCACCCCAAGAGAAGAGGCTGATAAACAACTAAATTCCTCTGCCTTGTTCATTCTCCAAGCTGTTGTTCCTACCGAAGATCTTGCTCACTTGCGTCCCTTCACTGTTGCTAAAGAATGTTGGGAACACATTGTCTTCATGTACAAGGGTAGCTCAAGCATTCAACGGTCGAACTATGAGGTAGTGCTTGATCAGTCAGATGAGTTTGTAATGATAGAAGATGAGGAACCTCGTGAGCTTTACAGGAGGGTGACTACTCTTGTCGTTGCCCTCCGAGATCATGGTAGCAAGGATGTGGATGACACATGGGTCAAGCGTAAGTTTTTGAAAGCCATCATGCCCTTCAACAAGGCCATGTCCGCAGTCATCCGCCAAAGACCGGATTTTCACACCTTGTCCTCTGGCGATGTGTTGGATGAATTTATTGCAATGAACATCTTGAACACAACCGCAGACAATGCTCTTGCTCGTGTGCAATGGTCAAAGAAATCTACTCGCAACCTTGCTTTGAAGGCCAAGGTCGGTCAAGAGGAAGAAGAAGAAGAAGAGGAGGAGGGTTGCCCCGAGGACACCAAATATGCTTACCATGGGCATATGGCTCTAGCGTCTAGGCAATTTTGGGGCAAGAAGAGAAACACAAGGCCCAACTTCTCCAAGAACAACTCAAGCGGGTCAAAGGGCAAGCAACGTGTGAGGACCTGCTACAACTGTGGTAATGTGAGTCACTTTGTGGTGGATTGTCCATATGAGAAGAGGGAAGACAATGGTGGCAAGCTCATCCGCAAAGATAAGGCCAAGTCTTTTCCCAACAAGACCAACTTCACCAAGAAGGCTCCTCACAAAGTGTTGGTGGCTCAAGAAGATTATGTTTCTGATGATGATGGAGATGACGAAGACACAAGTGGTGAACGAATGGCAATGGCATCTGTGGCGATTGCATCTTCTACCCCAACAAAGGTGTCACTCGTCGATGCCCCCAACGAGAACCACATTGCTCGGTGCCTCATGGCAAAAGGTATGACCAAGGTAACCTCCAATGCCAAAACCTCAAACATTAATACATCTATTTCTTCCACTCCGTCTTTGTTAGATTATGTGGATGAACATGAGGAGGCAAAAGAGGGTGAGAATGAGTTTGACAAGTTCTTATGTAAACTCAAGGGAGAATCCAAGAAGCACTTCGTTGCTCTCTTGGAACAACTTGGTGAGGCCAATGACACTATTGAACCTCAAGAAGAATACCTTGAGGAGTTGAGAGGGCATAGTCGTGATTATGCCGACGAGATAGCAGATCTTTCTATTGCTCTTGAGGAAGAGCGAGGTCTTCGTTTGACTCTTGAGGAGTCACAAAATGATGACCTTGTTAAATTACGTAAAGATTATGATCATGCTATCGTTCTTAACCGTGTGCTCAAATCTGAAAAAGTTGCACTTGGGATTGGGCATGATCGTCTCAAGGATGAGTTTGACACACTTGACAATGCTCACAAGAAATTGAAGAGTGTTCATGCTTCTCTTAAGGAGTCGCATGATCAACTCCAAGTAAAACTCACTAAGGAAATTGCTACGTGTCCTCCTTTTATTTTAATTGATAATGCCTCTGCTACTAACCCATGTTCTGAGCATGCACATCTTGTGGAGGAAAATGCCAAGCTGAAAGAGCAGCTTGAGAAAGGCATTGTGACATGTATCCAAGGTGAGAAGAATCTCAATGACCTTTTGAGCAATCAAAAGGAAGTGGTTGCAAAGGAAGGAGTTGGGTTTGCACCCAAGTCCAAAAAGAAGAAGGTAAAGACCACGCAGGTTCCTCCGCTCAAGGAAACATTTGTCAAAGCAGGGAACATTACTCATGAGAAGAAGAAGGACAAGGTTGTGAGTGGTAGTGCCAAGAAGGGCAAGATCACTCCCTCCAACAGGGCCGGCGATTTTCACCCCTCCTATGTTTTGTGCCGTGCTAGTGATGGGCATGTTTATGCCAAATATGTTGGTTCTTCTTATGAGTACATTGAGTGGTCTATTTGGGTTCCTAATGTCGGATTTCGGGCTCCGCAAAACCCAAAGAGGTTCGAACACAGGGGCGTGTGCGAAGATCCCCACCAGCTTCGACCTCAAGCTCACAGCTCGACAGCCTAGCTCGACGAACTCACTCAATCGCGGGGAAGAAGATCAGCACACAAGGATTTACCCAGGTTCGGGCCGCTGCGAAGCGTAAAACCCTACTCCTGCTTTTTGGTGGATTGCATCACGCGGAGGTTTGTGGGTGAACTAGTACAGTGGTGATTAGCCTCGCGAGGGTGCTTGGGTGGTGTTTTCGTCCTCCGTTCTATGGAGCAGCCTAGCCTCTATTTATAGCGGCCCGGGTCCTCTTCCCTTATCGCGATGGCGGGAAGGGATCCCACAACGGCCAAATTTGAAGGGGGGCAAGGAGTACATCTTATCCTGACGAAAGGTGGTCTTCGCCTGCAAAGCAGCCGGTGGTGATGCAGAGGTGGGCTCGGCGATGACGTCCGTCCTGCTGGGCTCGTGGTCTTGGTCTCGTTGCGCCGGAATGGAAACCTTTGGGGGGTGCTTTGGGAACCTGCGTACGCCCTTGCCTCCTTTGCACCAAAGAGGAAACTGTATCTGCTGTGCGCGCTGGTGCCCGCCTGGCCCGGCTTGCGTCATCCTTGACCTCCCGAGGATGATCGTTGCATAGGGATCTCCGCCCCTCGGGAGGCGACCTGGGGAGGCCTCTTCCCTCTGAGGGTCTTGGCGCTGTCCCCCTCGCGAGCGCCTTGTCTTGAGTGAGGCCACGCTGGGTCGTTCTTGGCTATCGAAGTGGGCCATGCCCTGGGCCGCAGGCTGGCAGGTCTGGGTACCCCCGTTCCCAGAACGCCGACAGCAGCCGCGGGCCCGAGCAGGCTTCGGGGCGAAGCCGAAGAAGATGGCCTGAAGCGTCGCGGGCCCCAATCGTCTGCGAGCCCAGCCTGTCATACGGCAAAAAACGAGGCGCAAACGCCTCCACTTCCCCATGGCACCTCGACAACTGCCCCGGCTGACCAGCAACTGGCGCACGTCGCAGGGCCATCATTGCCCGGGACGAGGAGGGGTGCCGGTTAGCCTCCACCTGGCTATAAATGGGCGGAGGGGACAGAGCCCCCAACCCATTCCTACTTCTCGCTCCCCCGCCTTCGTCCTCCGTCTCCTCGATCATGACGCCGGTGAGGAGGTTTTCTACCGCCGAGAAGGGGAAAGCCTGCCAGGAGGGGCCGGACCAACAACCTCCCAAGAGGAGCCGGGGTCGTCCTCGCAAGTATACCGAGGCGTCGGCGGCGGCGCCCCGCGGGAGCAGTCGTGCTTCCGCGAGGGCTGGTGCCTCCACTGGCGCAGGCAGAGGCAGCGGCCGCGGCGGCCGCGGTCGAGGAGGGAGACCCGTAGTAGGTGCCCGGCCATCACGCCCGCGGGGTCACACGGCTGATACAAGCCAGGAGTTCCTGGTGCTGGTGGAGAGGCCGGCGATCACCTGGCTGCAGCTCCCGCGCTTCTTCACGGAGACGCTGTGGGTCGACGAACCCGCAAGTCTGTGGCTGCAAGCCGACGGTTGTTGTGGCGGCGCGCTGTGGGTGGAGGTCGAGGTTACCCCCGCAGGCTACGCCTTCCTAAGCCACGGGTGGAAGACCTTCGCCCGCTGTCGGGGGGATTACCCCCGGGTAGGCTCAAGGAGAGGACTCAACATTTTAAAACATAGGGGGAGTCACTCCCGGTATGCCAAGCCCCACGAATCAACAAGACAATCGAAGAAGCGAAAACAGAAGACAAAGTTGCGACCCGGCCGGCTGGCTGCTCCTGGCCGGTTGCAGGCTGCAGGCTACTCCTGGCTGGCTGCGGGCTGCTGGCTGCACCTGGCTGGCTGGAGGCTGCCGGCTGGAGGTTGCTGGCTGCGCCTGGCAGGCTGCTGGCTACCGGCTGGAGGCTGCTGGCTGCACCTGGCTGGCTGGAGGCTGGAGGCTGCTAGCTGCACCTGGCTGGCTGGAGGCTGCCGGCTGGAGGCTGGAGGCTGCTGGTTGCCGGCTACCGGCCGGAGGCTGCCGACTGCGGTCCGACACTGTTGGCGAACAGTGCCCCACTGTGGACCCGTCATGCGTCACTTCACTACGCTCCAATAGTGATGCATTGTAGCCTGCATCATGGGTCACTTCACAGGTCACCTCCAACAGTGTAGTTAGGCCATGTGGGCCACCCCTTGTCCCCTGGGCCTCCCTATATAAGAGGCACCAGGGGAGCTCACCAGGGGGGGCTCCTCTCATTCTCTCATCCCTCTCCCATTCTCATTCTCACACACGTGAGACCACGGAAAGGAGCAGCCAGCTCCCTCTTCCTCCTCAAACACAGCTCCAGGAGCAACCCTGTACTGCGAATACACATCATATACAGACATGCAGGAGTAGGGGTTATTATCTCTCCGGAGAGCCCCGAACCTGGGTAAACCACCGTGTGCTGTTGCCCTATCCCGTCCCGGATCTCCACGGCAGCCTTGCTCTCACCTCTTAAGCCATCCCATGGCATCTGCCGTCCCGGGGCACCCCCCATGAGAAAACGACGACAGTTGGCACTCACCGTGGGGCTAGCTGCTGCTGGAACCGCGTTCCGGGTGGGACCCTCTTCGTCATCGCCCCCGCGACGTTGTCGCCGTCTCTCCGGCGGCGCTCGGGGGCTCGACATCAACACGCCCCCGGGGCGAATGCATGCGACGCCGCGTCCTTGCTGCCGGCCTCGTCACCACCGCGGCGCTGCCGCCGTCTCTCCGGCGACGCTCGGGGGCTCGACACCAACACGCCCCCGGGGCGGCCGCCCGGGACGGCACGTCCCCGCCGTCGGACTCGTCCGGCTCCGCCCTGCTCCGGCCGTTGCTCCGTCTGCACGGCCTTGGCTCCCGTCGGCTTCTGCTTCGCCGTCCCGCCGGCTCCACCTTGCCCGCTGCGGACGCGTGCTCCTCCCTCGCGCACACCTGGTCCGGTGTGACCCGTGTGGCGTGGCCGGCTGCTCCGTCCGTGTGCCTGTTGTGCCGCGCCCGGTTCCGCGCGCCCATCCACTCCGGCCAGCTGCACGCCCGAGCTCCCGGCGACCTCCTCTGCTCCACCCACGCGCGGGCATCTCCAACTCGGGCGCCTGCAGCGCCACGCCCGTCTACACCTGCATCGCCACCGACCGCGCCGCGGGCGCCCTCAGCTGTGACGGACTCAGGGCCTTGGTCGAGACCCTGCCGAGTCGTCTCGCCTACACAAAGCACTCCCTTGCGCACCCGCCTCCTGCCATACTGCCCAGCATCCCTGCCCCGTTGCTGCTCCTCCGTGCCCGCGGGTGGGGTCCCTCACCGCTCCTACCGCGGGTCGCCTCGTCCTGCGCGTCCGCGCGCGCGTCGCTCCATGCGTGCCGGCTCCACCCCCGGCCTCAGCACCGGCTCCTCCCCGCGCTCTGGCTGAGCTCGCCGTACACCGCCCCGCCCCCCTGCGCGTTCGTGACCCGCGCGCGGTCGTGCCCACGGCGACGGTCGGCCCCGCCTCGACCTCCTCCGCGAGGCTCGGCCGCGCCGGCGCCGGCGCCCTGCGTCGGCCTGGCCGTCCTCACCCCGGCACCTAGGTCCCGGCCTCTGCGCCGCTCCGCCGCAACGTGCCGGTCTGCCGGCTACGCCCACGCCCGTGTCCGACCAGCTACGACCCGGCGACCCGCCTCGCACCGCTGGCCGACTGTCTCCAATTCCGAGCGGAGCCCAGGCTGCCGCTGCTCGCTGACGGCCCCGTTCGCGGTCCCGCGCGTCGGTCGCCCCGATTTCCTCTGCGCTGCGCCCGCGCTCGCAGCACCGTTGCGCCCCTGCCGGCTCGCCACTCCAGCCGGCCGCTCCGGCCCGGCCTCCCCTTCGGCTCGGTCGGCCTCGCCTCCGTGCGCCCGCCGGCTACCGCTCCGGCCGGCCCGCGCCTCCCGCAGCTCTGTGCGCCGGCTCCGACCTCGCGCTCCCGCAGTCGCACCCCCGCGTCGATGGCTGGGTCGCCCCGACTGCGCCTCCCTGCTCCCGGGTGCCGCCGTAGGGCGCCGTGCCGCCTCCGGCTCACCACCGAGCGCTGGCCGCCTCCCCGCGCCTCGGCGCCTCAAGCCCCGCCGCGCCAGCAAGGCAACCGCGCTGGCTCGCCCCTCCGGCTCCCACGCGCCCCCGCGGCGGGCTCCGCCTCCCGACGCCTCCGCCGGCTCCCAGCAGCTCCGCCTCCTGATGCCCCGCGCCGGCTCGCCCCCGCACGGCGCTGCTGACCCCGCCTCCCCGCGCCCGGCTCCGCCTACTGACGCCCCGGCCAGCTCCCGCCGCTCCGCCTCTGGCCCTCGCCCTCGCGGGCTGGCTGCCTAGCCTGGAGGAGGAAAAGAGGAGGAGGGGTCGGCTAGAAACAAAGACACGGGGGCCGGCTGCCCGAATAAAAAAAGGGGAGTCCCACGTCCGCTCGGACAGTTGCCCGCTTGTCTGTGTGGCCGCCTGGCCGCCTGGCCTGCCCGCCTGCCTCGACACCAGCCTGGCCGCCCGTCCTCTCCAACGCCCGGCCCTGTCGCCCGGCCGCTCTGAAGCCTAGTAAGTCGGGCCCGGCCAGCTGGCACACCCATCGATCGCCGAAGGATCGACGGCCACACCCAGCGGGTGCGCCGACACGCCGGCGCGCTCCGCTGGCAAAAAGCCACGCCGGCTGTCATCGACAACAACCACCTCGCCGGCACCAAAAACTAATGAACCCCCTCGCTCGGAGGCATGGAAGCCACTCCCGGCAGAGCTCCGTGCTCAACAGCCGGCGGACCCCGCGTCCGCCCTCGGCAGCGCCTCGTGCTCAACAGCCGGCGGATCCCGCGTCCGCCCTCGGCAGCGCCTCGCACGCAACACCCGGCGGATCCCGCGTCCGCCCTCGGCAGCGCCTCGTGCGCAACAGCCGGCGGATCCCGCGTCCACCCTTGGCAGCGCCTCGCGCGCAACAGCCGGCGGACCCCGCGTCCGCCCTCGGCAGCGCCTCGTGCGCAACAGCCGGCGGACCCCGCGTCCGCCCTCGGCAGCGCCTCGTGCTCAACAGCCGGCAGGACCCCGCGTCCGCCCTCGGCAGCGCCTCGCGCGCAACAGCCGGCGGACCCCGCGTCCGCCCTCGGCAGCGCCTCGTGCTCAATAGCCGGCGGACCCCGCGTCCGCCCTCGGCAGCGCCTCGCGCTCAATAGCCGGCGGACCCCTCGTCCGCCCTCGGCAGCGCCTCGCACGCAACACCCGACGGATCCCGCGTCCGCCCTCGGCAGCGCCTCCCGCTCAACAGCTGGCGGACCCCGCGTCCGCCCTCAGCAGCGCCTCGCGCGCAACAGCCGGCGGACCCCGCGTCCGCCCTCGGCAGCGCCTCACGCCCACTAGCCGGCGAACCCCGCGTCCGCCCTCGATAGGGCCCCGCGCCCATCGGTCGGCAGACCTCGTGTCCGCACCCGGCGTCCTCAGCGCCACTGTCTGCTTCAGCAATAGCAAAGACCCTCCGCCCGACTCTTCGAGTCGCCCGGAGGCTCGGAGGCTACACCTAGCAGGTGCGCTGGCGTGCCCCCGCTGGAAACAGCCAGCCGGGGACTCCGCGTCCACACCTGGCAGGGCTCCGCGCCCATCAGTCGGCGGACTCCGCGCCCGCGCCCGACGTCCTCGACGCCACCGTCTGCTTCAACACTGACTCCGCATCCGCATCCGGCAGTGGCTCGCGACCATCAGCCGACGGACTCCGCGTCCTCGAGCAGCAGTGCCTCGCGCCCATGAGCCGGCGGACTCCAAGTCCGCGCCCGGCAGCGCCTTGCGCGCATCAGCCGGACCACGTCGGCTGCAAGCCGCGCTGGCCGACATCGACAAAAACCGCCTCGCCCGCATAAAAAAGCAATGTGAGATCTCCACCCGCATATCCTTGCAGCATACACGCAAACGGATACCCCGAGCGATCCTCGGGGGCAATCTCCGCATTTATTTCAGCCACTTTACTGTTCACCCCGGCGCCAGCTAGTCTCGGTCCGGGGCTGGCCGTATGGCCCAATACGTTCATACCCATAGATGGCTTAGTAGCGTGCACGGTACCGAAAGCCCACTCTTTGTCTCAGCTACAATCCGCACTGCGGCTGTCCGGCTAGCGAGAGCAAAAGCTGGAGGTCACTTCACGCGAAAAACGTCCGGGGAGAGAATGGCCCGGGCAACACGTTCGTTTCATTTGTGAGTATCTGCTCGGTCGAGTCTGCTCCCAGAGTCCGAGTACTGTGCGCTCCACTCCGTGGTCCACTCTTTGCCTCAGCCACAGACCGGCTCCCGGCTGTCCGGCTGGCAAGAGTAAAAGCCAAAGAGCGGAGAGCACATGAAAAAGATTGAAGGGGGTTCGGACGAAACCGAGTCGGCACCCTCTGCATAAACTTGCATCGCCAGAACCAAACATTTGATACATCTGCATCAACTAAAACTGTCTTTCGCACGATCATTTCCATGATGAGCCCCCTCGCTCGGAGGTTTGGCAGTCGGCGGACCCCGCGTCCGCCCTCGGCAGCGCCTCGCGCTCAACAGCCGGCGGACCTCGCATCCGCCCTCGGCTGGGCTCCGCGCCCATCAGACGGCGAACTTGACGTCCGCCCTCGGCTGGGCTCCGCGCCCATCGGCCGGCGGACTCCGCGTCCGCCCCCGGCAGGGCTCGGCGCCCACCAGCCGGTGGACCCTGCGTCCGCCCCCGGCAGGGCTCGGCGTCCACCAGCCGGCGGATCTCGCATCCGCCCTCGGTTGGGCTCCGCGCCCATCAGCCGGCGAACTTCGCGTCCGCCCTCGGCTGGGCTCCGCGCCCATCGGCCGGCGGACTCCGCGTCCGCCCCCGGCAGGGCTCGGCGCCCACCAGCCGGCGGACCCCGCGTCCGCCCTCGGCAGCGCCTCGCGCTCAGCAGCCGGTGGACCCTGCGCCCGCGCCCGGCAGCGCCTCGCCCTCATCAGCCGGCGGACCCCACATCTGCGCCCGACATCCTCTACACCGCCGTCCGCTCCAACAACAGCAAAGACCCTCCGCCCGACTCTTCGAGTCGCCCAGAGGCTACACCCAGCGGGTGCGCTGGCGCGCCCCCGCTGGAAACAGCCAGCCGGTGGACTACACGACCATGCCCGGCAGGACCCCGGACTCATCAGCCGGAGGACCCCACGTATGCGCCCGACATCCTCGACGCCACCGTCTGCTTCGGCAACAGCAATGACCCTCTGCCCGACTCTTCGAGTCGCCCGGAGGCTACACCCAGCGGGTGCGCTGGCGTGCCCCCGCTGGAAACAAGCTGCGCCGTCCCCGGCCCGCAATCCACCGTCATCGGCAACTTCTGCAACAACAACAACAACGGCGAAAACCCTCCGCCCGACTCTCCAAGTCACCCGGAGGCTCGGAGGCTACTGTCGGGGGGATTACCCCCGGGTTGGCTCAAGGAGACGACTCAACATTTTAAAACATAGGAGGAGTCAGTCCCGGTACGCCAAGCCCCACGAATCAACAAGACAATCGAAGAAGCGAAAACAGAAGACAAAGTTGCGACCCGGCCGGCTGGCTGCTCCTAGCCGGTTGCAGGCTGCAGGCTACTCCTGGCTGGCTGCACCTGGCTGGCTGCCAGCTGGAGGCTGCTAGCTGCGCCTGGCTGGCTGCTGGCTGCCGACTGGAGGCTGCCGGCTGGAGGCTGCTGGCTGCACCTTGGCTGGAGGCTGCCGGCTGGAGGCTGCCGGCTGCTGGCTGCCCGCTGGAGGCTGGAGGCTGCCGGCCGGAGGTTGCCGACTGCGGCCCGACGAAGTCAGCTCCGGGCGTCCCATCGGACACGAGCAGAGGACACTGTAGCTGACAGACTGCAGAGTCAGCCACCCCGCTACAGTCCGGCACTGTTGGCGAACAGTGCCCCACTGTGCACCCATCATGCGTCACTTCACTGCGCTCCAGTAGTGATGCACTGTAGCCTGCATCATGGGTCACTTCACAGGTCACCTCCAACAGTGTAGTTAGGCCATGTGGGCCACCCCTTGTCCCCTGGGCCTCCCTATATAAGAGGCACCAGGGGAGCTCACCAGGGGGGCTCCTCTCATTCTCTCATCCCTCTCCCATTCTCTCATTCTCACACACGTGAGACCACGAAAAGGAGCAACCAGCTCCCTCTTCCTCCTCAAACACAGCTCCAGGAGCAACCATGTACTGCCAATACACATCATATATAGACATGCAGGAGTAGGGGTATTATCTCTCCGGAGAGCCCCGAACCTGGGTAAACCACCGTGTGCTGTTGCCCTATCCCGTCCTGGATCTCCACGGCAGCCTTGCTCTCACCTCTTAAGCCATCCCATGGCATCTGCCGTCCCGGGGCACCCCCCCCCCCCCCCCCCGTGAGAAAACGACGACACCGGCGCCCACGGCCTGGAGGGGAGGCTCACTCTCCACTTCAAGCACGACGGCGCCGTGGCGCTTTTCGTCAAGATCTTCGGGGAGGACGGCAGGCGCTTGGGGTGCTGCCCGGAGGGCGCCGGCGGCGGCGATCTTGGAGGTGAGCTTGCCCTTGGTGACGGCCGCCATGCTTCCAGCAGCAGCGACACCTCCTCCGAGGAGAGTCCGAGTGACGACAGCTACGACGCACCACCGCGTCGGCGCGCCTGGACTTCAGAGGGTAGCCAGCCGCGACGGCGCCGCTCCCCCGCCCAGGAAGCGGCTTCTCCGGCGTGCCACCATGGGCCCGTCAAGGAGGAGGAGGGCCCCGACTGAGCGCTGGCGCGCCGGAGCCAGGGCGTCAAGGTTGGCAGGCCCCGAGGGGGGCTCCTTCGCCTTCCTCTTCCCTTCCTTTCCCTGTAATCAAAAAATCACGGAGGGCCCCTCTGGGCGTGCGTAATGAATTTCTGGCGCTCACGCCTTTACTTTAGCACTCTCATCATGCATCCCGATCCCTGTGTTACTGTTAATTGAGACTTCCTGCTGGTCATGATTAGAGTACTTAGCTTGATGTGTCCGCGGCGGGCCTCTGCGTCGTGAGGTCTGGCAGTGATGCCTGAGGAGCTTGGGGGTCTTGGGGGGTCCCTCTTTCCTGCGAGTGAGGTGGTTTGGGAGCCTTTTTGGCACTCTGTGTCGGCGGGGCCCAATCCCGCGCATACCTCGACCGCCGTTGGGGCGTTCGGATCACCAGGACGAGACCAAGGGGCGAGGAGCTATGCGATCAGTGAGGCTCCTGAGGCGCGTTGCTCAGGAGTCCCCCTTGATGCTCAAGCGGCGCTCTACGTCGGCGGGGCCCAATCCCGCGCATACCTCGACCGCCGTTGGGGCGTCTGGATCATCAGGACGAGACCAAGGGGCGAGGGGCTACGTGACCAGTGAGGCCCCTGAGTCGCGTTGCTCAGGAGTCCCCCTTGACGCTCAAGCGGATCCCATACCTTTTTGCTGGTTCTTGCCCCGAGAGGTGTGAGCCTCCAGAGGCTCCAAGGTAGCGCGTCGGGCCGCGGCGGAGTCCCCAAGCGAGGGTGAGGTGGCACACGCCTGCTAGCTCACTCAAGAGCGCCACGCGAGGACCAGGACGCCAAGGCCTTGGCGAGGTGTGCGCACCGTGCCCGTAGCCCCCGCTCGCGGGGCGCGAGAGGGGGAGGCTGGCAGGTGTTAACCCGAAGAAAGAAACTTCAAGATAGAAAACTGCAAGGAAAAAACAAAAAATATCCCCGCCCCTTTTTTCTTTAAATATAGTTGAAAAGCCTCGAGTTTCATTCCAGAAAAATGGCAAATTCGAATATAAGAAAAGCAAAGAACAGCCGCGTCCGGCACATAGGCTAGTCTTCGTCTTCCCCCAGCGCGGAGCATAGGGCATCCACATTCTGTGGGCATAGTCATTGGAGGACAGTGTTGTCCGCCAGCGCGGAGCATGGGGCTTCCACTTGGGCGTGGGTGGGAACCCCTCCGCGGGGGCTCCGGGCGTATACAGCCCACTCATTATTACGTGAGAGTGTCACGGGTAGAACTTGCGGAGGTGCTAGATGTTCCAGGCATTCTGGATGGGGACCCCGTCCTAAGTCTCCAGGAGCATGGCGCCAGGCCTGGAGACGCGGGCGACCCTGAACGGGCCCTCCTACACGGGCAAGAGCTTGTGCAAGCCCTCCCTGGAGAGGACCCGCCTCAAGATGAGGTCTCCGACTTCGAGGGTCCTGGAGCGGACGTTACGACAATGGTAACGCCGCAACGCCTGTTGGTACCTCGCAGCTCGGAGCGAGGCTTGGTGACGAGCCTCCTCCCCAAGCACGAGGTCTGTCCCCCGCGAGGCATCCTGACGCTCCTCGTCGAATGCCAAGACCTGCGGGGATCGATGCTTGACCTCGTGTGGGAGGACGGCTTCAGCTCCGTAGACGAGGAAGAATGGGGTCTCGCCAGTGGGCTTAGTCGCAGTGGTGCGGATGGACCAAAACACGGACTGAAGCTCATCGAGCCAATCTCTGCCGCAGGCCTCGAGCTTCTTCTTGAAGCTCCTTGCCTTGAGGCCCCGCAGGACCTCCGCGTTGGCACGCTCTGCCTGACCGTTGCCTCATGGGTGCGCCACCGAACCGTAGCATATCTGCGTTCCAAGGTTAGTACAATAGGTCCTGAAAAGGTTGCTTGTGAACTGCGAACCGTTGTCGGTGATGATGCGGTTGGGGACGCCGAAGCGGCTCATGAGGCCCTTAGTGAACTTGATGGCCGAACCGGCAGGGATGGTGTGGACGGGCTCCACCTCCGCCCACTTGGTGAACTTGTCGATGGCGACGTAGAGGTAGCGGTATCCGCCGGCCGCTCTCGGAAAGGGCCCCAATATATCCAGCCCCAGACCGTGAAGGGCCAGGAGAGTCGAATAGTCTGGAGGCCCTGCGCGGGCTGATGAATCTTCTTGGCATGGAACTGGCAAGCCTCACAGGACCGGACCAGCTCGGTGGCGTCGTTGAGCGCCGTAGGCCAGTAGAAGCCACTGCGGAACGCCTTCCCTACAAGGGTGCGTGACGAGGAGTGATGCCCGCAGTCTCCTCCATGGATGTCGGCCAGCAGCTCGCGCCCCTGTTCTCCAGACACGCATCGCAACGCGACGTCGTTCGGACGCCTGCGGTATAGCTCGCCGTCCTGCAAACAATAAGCTGTGGCCTAACGTACCACACGCTCTGCGTCTTCCTCCTTCCCCGGTAGCGTGCAGTGGAGCAGGTACATCTTGAACTCCTGTGTCCAGTCATCGGCCTGGGGCTCCAGCGCCAGGAGCAGTCGGGCTCCTAAGGCCGGGCCACAAGTTGGAGCCCCCGAGGGTGGTGCTGGGGGCAGCTCTTCACCCTGCGGCGCCTGGTCCGCAGTTGGAGGTGCCGCGGATGGCTTGAAGAGCCTTTCCTCAAAGATGCCTGGCTCCTGAGGCTCGCGGCGCGACGCCCTCTTGGCGATGTCATCGGCCTCCTTGTTCGCACCGCGCGGAATGTGTTGTAACTCCAAGCCCTGAAAACGCTTTTCAATCCTACGTACCTCTTCCAAGTATGCCTCCATGTGCTCGTCCTTCGGCATGTACTCCTTGTTGGAGAAGTTCACGAGGAGCTTGGAGTCGCCCTTGATGGTGAGGTGCTTAACCCCCAAGGCCGCCGCGGCCTTGAGGCCAGCGATCAAGCCTTCATACTCCGCGATGTTGTTGGAGACCTTCTCGCCGTGCTGGAAGCAAAGCTGTACGGTGTAGTAGAGTTTGTCCCCGGTTGGGCAGATGAGCACAACTCCGCCCCCCGCTCCCCTGCGCGCGAAGGCCCCGTCGAAGTGCATGATCCAACCATCAGGTGCCTCGTCGCCGGGGGTGAGGGACTGGCCCTTGTCCTGCCCTCGGTCGGGAGCGTCCGTCCACTCGGCCACAAAGTCCGCCAGGGCTGCCCCCTTGATGACCCTGGTCGTGCTGGACTCTAACTCGAAGGCCTGCAGCTCGATTATCCACTCTGCGACCCTCCCTGCGACGTTGGGGGTTGCGTAGCACTTTCTCCAAGGGATACGCAGAGACGACCTTGATGGGGTGGCCCTGAAAATAATGGCGCAGTTTCCTTGAAGCGACGAGAAACGCGAGCAGGAGCTTCTACTGCATAGGGTAACGCAAACGCGCGTCCCGTAGTACGGTACTGACGTAGTACACCGGGTGCTCGACGAGCGATAAGCCTTCCGCGCCGCCCCGCTCCGCAGCGGGCTCATGAGATCCTGGTGCCTCGGGGCTCGCCAGGGTGGCCGAGGCCTCAGGAGCGTCGTCTTGAAGAGGTGAGGGCTTCGGGGCATCCTGTGAGTCACCTTGCTTCGTGCCCGGGGACCCGCCTGCGCCTGAGGGTGTTGCGCGCGCGCCGGCACGTTCCTCCCTGACCGCCACGAGCGCAGCACTGGCGGAGTGCGGGGTGGCAGCCAGGTATAGCAACAGGGGCTCCCAAAGGCGAGGCGCCACCATTACTAGTGGGCTCGTGAGGTACCTCTTGAGGTCCTCGAATGCCGCATCTGCCTCCGAAGTCCATTCGAAGGGGCCCTTCCTCTTCATGAGCATGAAGAATGGCAGGGTGCGCTCGCCAAGCTTGGAGATGAAACGCCCCAAGGAGGTCACGCAGCCCGCCAGCTTCTGCATTTCCTTGAGGGTCTGAGGCGGACTCATCTTGCCTATAGCCTTGATCTTCTCCGTTTTTGCCTCGATCCCCCGGTGCGACACCAGGAAACCGAGTAGTTTACCCGACGGGACCCCGAAGACACACTTCTCAGGGTTCAGCCTCAGGCTCACTCGCTGCAGGCTGGCGAATGTCTCCTCCAGGTCCTCGATCAGGGTCTTGGCTTCTCGCGACTTGACCACGATGTCGTCGACGTAGGCCTCCGCGTTCCTTCCGAGCTGCTGCCCCAGGGCGATGTGCATCAACCGCTGGAAGGTTGCACCAGCGTTCCTCAACCCAAAGGGCATGCACGTGTAGCAGAACACACCGCACGTGGTGAGGAAGGCCGTCTTCTCGATGTCCTTCACCGCCATCTTGATCTGATGGTAGCCAGAGAAGGCGTCCAGGAAGCATAGGAGGTCGCACTCGGCGGTGGAGTCCACGATCTGGTCGATGCGCGGCAGCGGGAACGGGTCTTGGGGGCAAGCCTTGTTGAGGTTCATGAAGTCGACGCACATGCGCTCCTTCCCACACTTCTTCGGGACGACCACTGGGTTGGCCAGCCACTCCGGGTATCGCACCTCTCGGATAACCCCGGCTTCCTTCAGCTTGCCGACCTCCTGGGCGATGAATGCTTGCTTCTCTTGGGTCTGTCTCCTCGCCTTTTGCTTTACCGGACGTGCGTTAGGGCACAGCATGAGGTAGTGCTCAATCACATCCCTCGGGACACCAGATCACCATGGGAAATCGTAAATTGAAGCATTACTTCCTGGGACACCAGATCACCGTGGTCAGTTCTGCCCCGTTGGGGGACATAATTCAAAACAGAGAAGCCACTGGCAGAATTGCAAAGTGGGCATTGGAGCTTGGGCCTCTTAATCTAAAATATGTGCCTCGCACGGCTGTAAAGTCTCAGGCCCTGGTAGACTTTATAAACGACTGGACAGAGTGTCAGTCGCCTGAGGAGAAGCCGGATAACACTTACTGGACAATTCACTTTGATGAATCCAGGCAGCTGGAAGGGTCAGGGGCTGGAGTTGTCTTAACTTCCCCTAGGGGTGACAAGTTCTGTTATGTGCTAAGGCTGGTGTTTCCTTGTACTAACAATGCAGCTGAGTATGAGGCTTTACTTCATGGCCTTTGTGTGGCTAAGGAGATGAACCTGAGCCGGGTTAAATGCCTCGGTGATTCAGACCTCGTGGCTCAGCAAGTTTCAGGCACGTGGGATTCCAAAGACCCACGGATGACGGCTTATCGTCAGGCTATGGATATCATTGCTGGTTACTTCAAGGGCTATCAGGTGGATCATATTGACCGTCGCAAGAACGAGGCGGCTGACGCATTGTCAAGGCTGGGCTCTCAGCGTAAGCCGGTGCCGCCTAACATTTTCTTGGATGTGTTATATCACCTGTCTGTTAAGCTACCTTCGGAGGAGGATCTGGCTATACCTGACCCGGAGGGACAGCTGGTGGCGGCTCTGCATATTATCCCTGATTGGACGTTGCCTTACTTACCGTACTTGACTCGCGGCGAGTTGCCTGAAGACGAGAGTTTGGCGAGACAAATCGTAAGGCGATCTAAATCCATGACTATCATCAATGGCGAGTTACATAAGCACAGCGTCACTGGCATTTTTCAGTGTTGCATTTCTCATGAAGAGGGTAAGGAGATCTTAAACGAAATTCACGCCGGCGATTGCGGTCATCACGCCGGCTCAAAATCTTTGGTGGCCAAGGCTTTCCGGCATGGTTTCTTCTAGTTGATGGCTCATAAGGATGCAGAAGACCTGGTCACCAAGTGCGATGGATGTCAGAAGTTCGGGCGACGTGTTCACGTGCCGGCTCAGGAATTGCGGATGATTCCAATTACCTGGCCGTTTGCGGTCTGGGGGCTTGATATGGTCGGGCCCTTCAAGAGATCTAAAGACAAGAAGACCCACCTTTTGGTGGCGGTGGATAAGTTTACCAAGTGGGTTGAGGCTGAGCCGGTCAGCAAGTGTGATGCGGCTACGGCGGTTCAGTTTGTCAAAAAATTGATCTACCGTTTTGGTTACCCTCATAGTATCATCACGGACAATGGCACAAACCTATCCAAGGGGGCTATGCAGGCATTCTGTGAAAGTGAGCACATCCGGCTTGACGTCTCTGCTGTTGCCCATCCACAATCCAATGGTCAGGCAGAGCGTGCTAACCAGGAGATCTTGAAAGGCATCAAGCCCCGGCTTATGGTTCCTCTACAGCGAACACCGGGTTGTTGGGTGGAGGAGTTACCATCAGTCCTCTGGAGCATCAGAACTACCCCCAACAGGTCAACAGGCTATACGCCTTTCTTTATGGTTTATGGTGCGGAAGCCGTGTTACCAAGTGATATACGTCATGACTCGCCGCGGGTGGCAGCTTAGGTTGAAACAGATAATGAGACAGCGCGTCAGGACGCGTTAGATGCTTTGGATGAAGAGCGTGATCTTGCAGCAGCTCGATCGGCGATTTATCAACAAGACCTGCGTTGCTATCATAGCCGTAGAGTTAAGACCCGGACGTTTCAGGAAGGCGACTTCGTGTTGCGTTTGATTCAAGATCAGACGGATGCGCACAAGCTATATCCTCCATGGGAAGGGCCTTTTGTAGTCAGCAGAAATCTCAACAATGGGTCATATTATCTCGTTGACGTACGAGACGAGTCACGTACTTCTGGACAGGAGACCCACCGGCCGTGGAACATCGCTCATCTGCGACCTTACTATACTTGAGTCATCGACTCCCATCATTGTACATCAATCATTGTACATACCATTCTTATATATATATATAATAAAGTTGGCATACCTGCAACACGGGGTTTCTGCCTTTTATATATCTCAGATTGTGCAAACAGGGACACCACCACAAGGTCATTTGGGGGCTTCCAACCCGCCAGGGTTTAGCTTACACACCCTCTTGATCGGCTCTTCAGCCACTGTAAGGCCGGGTTATACACCCAAAAAGTTGACTCCGTCAACAAGGTCATTTGGGGGCTTCCAACCCGCCGGGTTTAGCTTACACACCCTCTTGATCGGCTCTTCAACCACCGCAAGTTTGAGTTAAACCTGCCTGTATGCTGCTGCTGCTCCGCTAGGTGACCCGCCGAACTCTTACCAGTTAATCTCGACTAGAGACCCTGAGCTGTTCAAAATATTTGACAGTCACTCTCACTAGAGACCCTGTACTGGTCAAGGTTAAACCGGCGGCTCTTGTCACGAGAGGGCCGGCTTACGGAAAGCGAGGATAAACTCACCCATCTGCTGCATACTCTCCGCTATGTGGCCCGTTCGTACTCTTAAACAGTTACTCTTTCAAAGACCCTGCACTGTTTAAGGTTCAAACGACGGATTTATGTCACGTGAGAAGTAGCTTATGGGCCCTGAGGGTACTCATGCCCTGCTGCGCCTCTTTATGGTTTGTGGTTGCTCTTACTAGTTAATCTCGCCTAGAGACCCTGAACCGTTCAAAGGAGTTGACGGTCACTCTCACTAGAGACCCTGCGCTGCTAAGAGTTCAAACAACAAATTCATGCCATAAGAGCCGGCATATGAGTCTTTGAAAGATTTCGCAAGCAAGGTCATAAAAGATTTAACATCTCCGGGTTGTGCTTTTCAAGCCACCCTCACAGCAATACAGAACATACTATGTCTTGTTTATTCTTTGCAGGGTTTGTCTCCTAAGACGAGTTGCCATTAAGGTGAGATGAAAAGTATTTTGGGCAGACTACAAGGCAGATAAAAGTGCATCCAGTTGTGCAAAGTTCCATACGTGCACGATGGCACGGCTCAGGCAATCAAGTTTTTCTACGCCTATTACAAAACTCTCCAGAGAGTCCAAAATGCAACGGACTTAAAGTTTTTTATACACTTCTAGTTTCGGCGGCTCAGCAAGCCGGGTTATCTTTACTCAGGAGCAACATGTTCAGCTTGACGGCGGGTCATCCTGCGTCGGGTCTTCGACCTCTTCGATCTGAAGATTGTCCACATCCCAGTTGCAGTTTGTTAAAGCTTCAAACTGGGCCTCGTCAAAGAGAGGAGATGGGTCAATTTCAAGAGCAAAGAGTGGCTTACGGCGTGCAGGAGTTAAGTCCCTGGCTTCAAAAGTTGGGCAGCGCACTCGTTTGTTGTCTTCGCTGTAAGCCGCCTGGTATGAACTCGGATCAATTTCATTGACAAGTGTTGATGCCAGTACTCGGGAGGCCTTCATACATTTGGCATAGTCAGCTTCGGTAAAGTCTGAGCCGTCATCTTTTTTGGATGGAAAGCCATCCATCATCTCTTCTGCGGTCAGTTCAGGGGCAAAGGCCAGGGACCGGCTTAGCGCGGCTATTGCTCCCTTTCTGGCGGCTGATCGTTTGAGTTCATCAATCTGCTTGGGCAGAGTCGACAAGAGCTCTATTACTCCCTTCATGAATTTGGGGATGCTTTTTCAGTCAACATCGCTTTGATGGTGCAAAGGGTCCCGCAATATAGCTGTTCTGTCAAGGTATATACTGCTTTCAGCTTCAACAAGCTGTCAGAAGATAGTTGGCGGCTTCTTTGACCTGCAAGGAAAGATTAGGTGTTATAAGCCGCCCGCACAGTTTTTCAACAAGGCAAGGAAATTTTCTAAGTATTCAGTACTTACCAAAGATAGCAGAAGTCATCCTGGATATATGACGCTTGAGGGTTTGTAGCTCTTCTGACACAAGCTTTAGCCACTGGTCAGCATCGTCTGCGCGCTTGGTCAGGGCGGCTTGTTTAGACTCAGCAGTCTTTTTGAAGGCAGTAAAATCAGCTTGAACCTTCTCAAGCTCTTTAACGGCAACCCGCCATTTTTCTTCCGCTTCAGAACGGGCGGTTTGTTGCGAAGCAACATTTTCCTTTAGCCTGGTCAGATCAGACTCGGTCGCATCCAAAGCTTCCTGCATTATACAAAAACAAACAATTCAGGAGGTCTAAGTCGCCAAGATGAGACATTAGTGGATGATTGATGAAGCTGTTATGATGCAAGTCTCAAGCAGATTACAAGCAATATACTTGACACTTGGGGGCTAATGTCTGTGTTTTCTCTCATAATTTGTCAACCAGTTCCGGCTCATCTTCATAAAAGTTAAGCCGGCACTTGGGGGCTACACACGACGCTTTTCAAACAATGAAGTTTTCTCCGGCTGATTTTAGCAGTAAAGCTCCGGCTCATCATTACTATAATTACCCGGACTTGGGGGCTACATTCGGATCTAATTTTCAAGTAAGTACCGGCTTATTATCTATATTAACCCGATACTTGGGGGCTACAAGCTAAGCTATCTGGAGAATAACAAAGATTGGAAGACCCGGTCTACTATTCGCAATACTAAACCAGCTCTTGGGGGCTACATAAGGGTATAAGGAAAAAACAAGAGAAGAGAAGTACCTCATATTTTTTTCTTCATTAGTCCAACAAGCTTGGACTCCATGTTGCGGCTGGTAGAGAGGCGATTCAGATAACCAGCATGTAACTCGTCCGCAGTCAGTTTTTCCAACACGGGGAATTCAAAATCAAGTTTTTCAGGTGAGAATGCTTCGGCCTTGCTGGTGTGCTTTGTTAGTACATGAGGCTCAGGAGAGTGATAACCCGTCCCAGTAACGATAACTTCTGGATGAGCTGTGTCTTCGGCGGCTCTTGAAGGACTGGGCGGTTTAGGATCAGACTTTGGAGGACTCTTAGGAGTGGCCATGTTATCGTCAGCCGGCTCAGAGTGCTGAGGAGCATCTTCAGGCGCATCTTTCCTAACCTCAGTAGGCTCAGCATAAGTTGCAGGGGAGTCCGGCTTAGCAGTCTCCGACTCTTGGGCAGCAGGAGCAGCGGTAGACCCGCCTGTTTTCCTTTGTTTGGCTTGAGCCCTGGAAACAAAAAGATTGTCACATAGAGGACAAGGATGGTAAAAAGGTATGGTGCAAATACAAAGGTATGCACTCTGGGTTGATCTTCAGAGGAGGCAGCTTGGATGCAGTGGAATCACCAGACGAAGGGGGCGTCTCCTGAAAAAGTTAAGACGATAAAAAAACAGAGTAAGGTTACAATGCAAGACTGTTAAAAATTGGACTTGGTTAGAAGAATACCTCAGCAGGCCGTTTCCGAGGAGCCGGAGAGTTTGGTAAGCCGGTCAAAAGCTCTTCAGAGCCGGTGCTCCGGGTCTGACGTCTGGAGTTGTGCTGTTGCTTTTTCAAAAGAAAGTTGGGGTCTAAATAAGCAAGAGGATGAGAAAATGGGACTTTCCGGATGACCCGCCGTATTTTCTCTGGTGGAAAGTTTTCTGAGTCAGAGGAAATGTAAGTTACCTCAGGGGCGTCTGCATGGCTTGTCTCCGTTTCCTCTTGTGAATAATTGTTGTCAATAAGTTGCATAAAGAGACGGCCAAGGGAGTCAAGTTCTACCTCCGAGTCGTCAGGCTCAGGCAGTTCCTGAGCAGAAGTTTTCTTCTTATGGGCGCGGGTTTTACCCGCCTTAGGCTTCCTCACAGGAGGATTATATTTCTTCTTCCAGAAAGTAGAGCCGGCCTTTGCATAAGCCGCCAAAAAGGGTTAAAAGGAGCAAGGCAAAAGGTCAAGACAAGAATGACCAGTTTTGTGGAAAAGGGTTTCTTATAGCTGGAGCCGGGTTCTTGACGCAAAAAGGTTTCAGCCCAATTTTGTTGCAAGTCTCTTGTTTTTCGCCAAGAAGTGATTTGACGGAAGAATTGATGTCTTGTTCTGTCAGAGGGGTGGCGTTGAAACAGAGAGGGTCATTTCGTTCATCCGTAAATTCGCACACGAGTCGGTCACGCCGGCTCAATGGCAAGATTTTCCAAGTAACCCAGCAACGGGTTAAGTCGACGCCAGTCAAGCAGTTCGCCATTAAAGCTCTGATCTTCGCAAAGGACGGAGCATATTTTGCTCGCTCTGCGGCAGACATCCGGTCTGGGAGTTCTCCGGAGGTGCAAAGCCGGGTAGGACGGTAACCCGGCAGCGGTTTTTCTTCGTTGGGAGAAGTATCCTTGCAGTAAAACCAGGTCTTGTTCCAATCTTTGGGGTGACTTGGTAAGACAGCTGCTGGGTACGGTAAATCTCTCCGTCTCTGGATAGATACACCGCCAAGCTCCAAACTTGGTCCAGCCGCCACTTCAGTTTGGCGGTTGACATAAAAGTAGTCACGGAAGAGGTCAACAGACGGCTCTTCTTGCAGGTAAACTTCGCATAAGACTTGAAACTGACACATATTGGTGACAGAGTTTGGGCCTATATCTTGAGAGTGAAGCTTGAAGGAGTGAAGAACGTCCCGGAAATTTTTTGACCCGGGCGGGCTAAAACCACGGAGGAGGTGATCCGTGAATACGACAACCTCTCCTTCCAGAGGAGTGGGTCTTATCTCTGGCCCTGGAACCCGCCAATGTATAACGTTCTGAGCCGGCTGTTGGGGATACACATAACAGGTAGGCCCACGAAGGGTCAAAGTATCGTAAAGCATGGGGTCCACACACATCATGTGGACCCAGATAAATCTCATAGAGACGTACTATCCACTCGGACATATCATGGTACCGTCCACTCGGAAGACAATCAATCACTCGGTCGTATGGCTCACTCGGAAGACAGTCAACCACTCTGTCGTGTGGCTCACTCGGATATGCGAAGACCGACAGTCGACAAGGCAGTCGAAGCACCATCTGGCGTTACGGCATCAATGCCCCACTTTGTAACATAGGAGGTGAAGGGGTGGCGCACTCTATATAAGCCACACCCCACCACGTAGCTAAGGGGGCTGTTTCTTCTCCTCGCTCTCATCTCTCTCATCTCTCTCTCTACTAGTTTCCGGACTTAGCTCAGGCAGAGGATCCGTTCTCCGCTCTCTCCCACACACATTGTAATCTCCGGATATATACTCAGATAAAACAAAGCCTCTCCGGAGCACGAGACGTAGGGTTGTTATCTTCACCGTGAGAGGCCCGAACTCGCTAAAATACCGTGTCACCCATATGCATCTCGGTAGATCATGCTCCTTTACCCTACCCCCTTCGTACTGTCGGAATCGTTCCCACGACATTTGGCGCCCACCTTGGGGCATGGCGTCTATCGAGCCATGATGCATATGGTTATTTCTTTGACCACCGGCAGCAGATCGATTCTCGCTGGTGCCCTCTGTTCGGTTTCATCTTCATGATCTAATTCATTTGTTTGTACTGTTCGTCTTCACGATGACCAAAGTATCGCAAATAGAAGCAACGGCAGCGTGAGACCAGGAAACCAATCGCACCTCCTCGCTCGGCACCTGGCGCCGTCCGCCTCGTCGTGGTCACGCACGGCCACCGGCGCCGTCCGCCTCGTACGCACGGCACCCGGCGCCGTCCGCCTCTTCGTCGTCACGCACGGCACCCGGCGCCATTCGCCTCGTCGTCGACTCCGGTATCGTGTTCTCGGTCGCTCCGCAGCGGCCTCCGCGGTGGAGGCGCAGGCCCGACTCAGCGCGACCATGCAACGCTCCCTGCGCACGACGAGTCGTCTTACAGGCGTCAGCAGCCCGACCGCTGTCTCTGCGGTGATGGCGCAGGCCCGACGCTGCGCAGGTATCGGGGCTGGCCGCACCCCCGTGCGCGACGACCCCTCCTGCTGGCGTCCGTCATCCTGCTGCAGCTTCCGCGATGAAGGCACAAACACGCGGCGTGGCAATCAATTGCATGCCAAAAACAGTCCACGAAAGATGGAAACTTCCATCACATGCAGAAACGGTTTGAGCTATTGCTTAATTATCGCTAATTAAGGCCTCTTGCATGCAGGTGGTCGTGCGTTCAGGTTTTGGACGTGAGCATCTCCATCAATGCATCATGAGGGCACTTGTAACAGCAGCCGTTGACGAATCCTCGCCACTGATGGCTTCCGGCATCCGAGGCCAAGCGCTCGCGGACAATGGGTGCACGCGGCGGCTCCTCCCTCAGGCTCGGTTGCGGGCTGGCGGCGCTCTCGTTGGTGCAACTACCTTTCGGGATCGAGGGAATCAAACAGGTCGAGCTGGCCAACCGCCCGTCCCGCTCGCTTGTGCATCCTCTAATCGTGCGACGTGGGTGGGCCACCTACCCGTTGATTAAGTGCATGCGCGAGAAGGAAACTGAAGGGAGTAACTCTCATAACTCTACGAGGAGTTATTTGGCTGCCTCGTTAAACGCCTCATCAGGTGAGCAAAATACGCCAGGTAATCCTGCATGCATGCATAACCATCTGTGGTTTTTAATCATTGAAAAATAGCATCCGTGCTCGGACACTTAGTCCATCAAAATATATTCGTAGCTATGCTTGCTACTAACTTGCAGGTGACTCGTCCGACATCGTCTTCGGATAACGGTTCACTCGGACGGACATTCCGTTCCAGCAACTAAAACGTCCAGACTTATTCGGATATCATTTCCATCCAGATAACTAACATGCAGGCACTCGACCGATCCGTGCATCGCCACTCAGCCGGACGCTCCATCGTCACTCGGCAGCCCCGTGCGCCGTCACTCGGCAGGACGCGTCGTCAACACTCGGCAGCTCCGTGCCGTCACTCGGCGGGACGCGTCGTCATCACTCGGCAGCTTCGCGCATCGTCACTCGGCGAGACGCGTCGTCATCACTCGGGAGCTCCGCGCATCGCCACTCAGCCAGACGCTCTATCGTCACTCGGCAGCCTCGCGCATCGCCACTCGGCGAGACCCGTCTTCGTCACTTGGCAGCTCCGCGCATCGCCACTCAGCCAGACGCTCTATCGTCACTCGGCAGCCCCGCGCGCCGTCACTCGGCGGGACGCGTCGTCATCACTCGGCAGCTCTGCGCATCGTCACTCGGCGAGACGCGTTGTCACCACTTGGCAGCCCCGCGCATCGTCACTCAGCCGGACACTCCATCGTCACTCGGCAGCTCCGCGCATCGCCACTCGGCGAGACCCGTCTTCGTCACTTGGCAGCTCCGCGCATCGCCACTCAGCCGGACGCTCTATCGTCACTCGGCATCCCCGCGCGCCGTCACTCGGCGGGACGCGTCGTCATCACTTGGCAGCTCTGCGCATCGTCACTCGGCGAGACGCGTCGTCACCACTTAGTAGCCCCGCGCATCGCCACTCAGCCGGACGCTCCATCGTCACTCGGCAGCCCCGCGCGCCGTCACTCGGCAGGACGCGTCGTCATCAATCGGCAGCTCCGCGCCGTCACTCGGCGGGACGCGTCGTCATCACTCGGCAGCTCCGCGCATCGTTACTCGGCGAGACGCGTCGTCATCACTCGGCAGCTCCGCGCATCGTCACTCGGCGAGACGCGTCGTCATCACTCGGCAGCTCCGCGCATCGCCACTCAGCCGGACGCTCTATCGTCACTCGGCAGCCCCGCGCATCGCCACTCGGCGAGACCCGTCTTCGTCACTTGGCAGCTCCGCGCATCGCCACTCAGCCGGACGCTCTATCGTCACTCGGCAGCCCCGCGCGCCATCACTCGGCGGGACGCGTCGTCATCACTCGGCAGCTCTGCGCATCGTCACTCGGCGAGATGCGTCGTCACCACTTGGCAGCCCCGCGCATCGTCACTCGGCGGGACGCGTCGTCATCACTCGGCAGCTCCGCGCATCACCACTCGACGAGACACGTCTTCGTCACTCGGCGGCTCCGCGCATCGCCACTCAGCCGGACGCTCTAGCGTCACTCGGCCGCCCCGCGCGCCGTCACTCTACTGGACACGTCGTCATCACTTGGCAGCTCCGCGCATCGCCACTCGGCGAGACACGTCTTCATCACTTGGACACCCCGTACATCGCCACTCAGCCGGACGTGTCTACTTCGCTCGACCGCCCCGCGCGTCGTCAGACAGCTAAGTCATTCTTCACAGACTGTATTCAATTAAATAGTTATTTCCGCATTATCGAGTGGCACGTAAGTCGCGCATGACGTCCACTCGGAGGCCACGCCACCGAGTGTACTTCTGCGCTCGGTTGTTTATTTTCATGTCGGAACACTACACTTCCGCTTCATTTGGGTCCAATACTCAAAACGAGTTCAGTCGGATCCTTCACTTTCACAAGTTCAGTCGGATCCTTCACTCTTTTAGACTCTTGCTGGTTCCGGACCAGCAAGAACCTGGCACACCCAGTGGGTGTCTAGGGGTGTAATTTACACAAATCATTTCAGCAAACTCAGATTACTTCAAGAACTTTTTATGTTGGCTTGTGCCATTTTTCGCACACAGGTTACAGAATCACTCGGCGCTTCTGGTGCGCCATCTTCGTCGCTACTTAGGCTCAGTCGCCACATCGGTCTCGACGCACGGAAACTGGCATCATCATCGTCTCCGACCTCGTCCGCGACTCAGTCGACCACACCCCCGCGCATCGCCACTCCACTGGATGCGTCTACAGCACTTGGCCGCCCCGCGCGTCGCCACTCCGCTGGATTCGTCTTCATCACTCGGCCTCACCACACGTCGCCACTCCGACGGAGGCGTCTTCATCACTCGGTCGATCCGCGCATCGCTACTCCGCGCGGCACGTCTTCATCACTTGGCCGCCCCACGCGCCATCGCCCAGCTGCACACGTCTACACCACAACCCTCAGTGGGCGAACGACTTAGCTGTGATTCCGTATCACCTAAGTTAAAAACCATTCCGAGTGAGGACATCATCCACACTCGGGGGCTTAGCTGTGATTCCGTATCGCCTAAGTTAAAAACCATTCCGAGTGAGGACATCATCCACACTCGGGGGCTTAGCTGTGATTCCGTATCGCCTAAGTTAAAAACCATTCCGAGTGAGGACATCATCCACACTCGAGGGCTTAGCTGCGATTCCGTATCGCCTAAGTTAAAAACCATTCCGAGTGAGGACATCATCCACACTCAGAGGCTTAGCTGTGATTCCGTATCACCTAAGTTAAAAACCATTCCGAGTGAGGACATCATCCACATTCGAGGGCTTAGCTGCGATTCCGTATCGCCTAAGTTAAAAACCATTCCGAGTGAGGACATCATCCACACTCGGAGGCTTAGCTGTGATTCCGTATCACCTAAGTTAAAAACCATTCCGAGTGAGGACATCATCCACACTCGGAGGCTTAGCTGCGATTCCGTGTCGCCTAAGTTAAAAACCATTCCGAGTGAGGACATCATCCACACTCGGGGGCTTAGCTGCGATTCCGTATCACCTAAGTTAAAAACCATTCCGAGTGAGGACATCATCCACACTCGGGGGCTTAGTTGCGATTCCGTATCGCCTAAGTTGAAAACTCTTCTGAGTGACGAGCGCTTCTCTCACTCGGGGGCTTAGCCGCGAACAAGTTTTCGCCTAAGTTAAAAAATCCTGCAGAGTGCATAGCATCCCATTCACTTGGAAGCTTAGCTGCGAACCAGTCTTCGTCTAAGTTGAAAACTCTTCCGAGTGAATAGCATCCCATTCACTCGGAAACTTAGCAGCGAACCAGTCTTCGTCTAAGTTAAAAACTCTCCCGAGTGACGAGAACTCCTCTCACTCGGGGACTTAGCCGCGAGTCAGACCTCGCTTAAGTTAAAGGTTGTTCCGAGTGACAGGCAACACCTTCACTCGGAAACTTAGTTGCGAACAAGTTTTCGCCTAAGTTCAATATTATTCCGAGTAATGAGCATCCATCTCACTAGGAAACCAAACAAACTTAGCCAAGCAAAGGAATGGAAAGCAAACCTAAGGACCTCCGCCGATGCAAGCACTCGACGGCGGTCTCGGGGACTACACCCAGTGGGTGCACTCAGCGTGCCCCCACTGGACCTACTATCACTCGACCAGGTCTGGCCTGTCGAGTGACAAGCGACTATCAAAGCAAATCTAAGACCCTTGCCGATGTCACCGCCATTCGACAGCGGTCTCGGGGACTACACCCAGTGGGTGCACTCAGCGTGCCCCCACTGGACCAGAAACCACTCGACTAAGACCTTCTCTACTCGAGGGGAAAACAAGCAAGTACGCACCAAAAGAAAACCACTTGGTTGTGCACGTCTTCACCACTCGGCCGCCCCGTGCGTCGCCACTCGGTTGTGCATGTCTTCACCACTCGACCGCCCCGCGCGTTGCCACTCGGTTGTGCACGTCTTCACCACTCGGTCGCCCCGCGCGTCGCCACTCGGTTGTGCACGTCTTCACCACTCGGCCGCCCCGCGCGTCGCCACTCGGTTGTGCACGTCTTCACCATTCGGCCGCCCCGCGCGTCACCATTCGGTTGTACACATCCTCGCCCCTCGGCCGCCCCGCGCGTCGCCATCAGTTGGACATGTCTTCACCACTACACCCCCAACACGGGAACGATTAAGTCACTCATATGATCAAAACTTCATATCACACGTTGTAGCAAGCTTACCTCTTTCGAGTTTCAAGGCAGAATTCATTCATCGTGCCGAGTGCACGAAGATTCGCTTGATTGATCCAGTTCCTGGTTGAATTTATTTACCGTGCTAAGTGCACGAAGATCAGTCCGACTGACTCAGCTCCAGGCTAAGCTTATTTACCATGCCAAGCGCCTGAAGATCCATCCGATTGACTCAATTTCAGACCAATACCAGATCCTCAAGTACTACTCGACCTCCGAGTCGGAGAGGAACAAGTTCGATCAGTGCCAGCTAAGCAGATTTTTAGTTCTCTCAGACCCCCGCCGACTGCCCGCAGTCGACGGCGGTCTCGGGGACTACACCTAGTGGGTGCACTCAGCGTGCCCCCACTGGAGTAATCTCCACTCGGTATGGCCTGACCAGTCCGAGTGACGAACAATAAACAAACAAGTTCTAAGGCTCCCGTCGGCTACCCAAAAAAATTGCTATAAGGTGAGTTTAACGCTCCTCCGTGGACCTGTTTTGAGCCTCCTTCTAGGACTCAAAGCGTGAAACTCATAAGTTCTGATCTAGAACCGACTCGTATTGACGTTCCTACGGGATAAGAATGGCATCTCTCCGAGAGAACAGTCCATGCGTCAATCTTGTTGCCCAGATTTAATGACACACCCATACTCTGATCACGAGTTAACCTCTTCTGAGAAATGAACGAATCACACCAAGTTGCTCCTCGTGAGCACTTACCACAGATCAGTCGAAAAGCGCAGTGCCAGAATCCATTGAGATTTTGTTCAAACCTTGGTTGTCTGAAAGCACGATGACGGGTACCGAGTATTTCCGTAATCACTCGGGCCAAATTGTGTCTTTCACAAACTCGTTCTGCAAAATCTCAATCGATTCGGGGGCTAATGTTGGGGATACACATAACAGGTAGGCCCACGAAGGGTCAAAGTATCGTAAAGCATGGGGTCCACACACATCATGTGGACCCAGATAAATCTCATACAGACATACTATCCACTCGGACATATCATGGTACCGTCCACTCGGAAGACAATCAATCACTCGGTCGTATGGCTCACTCGGAAGACAGTCAACCACTCGGCCATGTGGCTCACTCGGATATGCGAAGACCGACAGTCGACAAGGCAGTCGAAGCACCATCTGGCGTTACGGCATCAATGCCCCACTTTGTAACATAGGAGGTGAAGGGGTGGCGCACTCTATATAAGCCACCCCCCACCACGTAGCTAAGGGGGCTGATTCTTCTCTCATTTCTTCTCCTCGCTCTCATCTCTCTCATCTCTCTCTACTAGTTTCCGGACTTAGCTCAGGCAGGGGATCCGTTCTCCGCTCTCTCCCACACACATTGTAATCTCCGGATATATACTCAGATAAAACAAAGCCTCTCCGGAGCACGAGATGTAGGGTTGTTATCTCCACCGTGAGAGGCCCGAACTCGCTAAAATACTGTGTCACCCATATGCATCTCGGTAGATCATGCTCCTTTACCCTACCCCCTTCGTACTGTCAGAATCGTTCCCACGACACCGGCTAGATACCCGATTCTACGAAGTCAAGCAGAAGCTGCTCGGTGACTCCAGAGCCAACCCAATCGCAAGACGCGGGTGCTCTTGACATGGTGGCGGGTTAAACTGTGAGAAGGTGCAAAATATGGCGGGTTAGAGAAGCGTCAAATAACTAAGGCAGTTATGGTCAACATGATGATGAGGCGTTAAGTCGCCAACGTATTTATCAGAGAGGCGGCTATGTAATGGCGGGTTAAGTGGACAAAGCGATGTTAAGAATATTGTTAAGTGCGGATAAACAGGTTTCACACATTGCAGCCATGGCTGTAAGATCTACAGGCAAAGGTAAAATGAAATATATTCAAAACCTAGAAAAGCAGTGGAAGAACAGGCGGACAGTGCGCTAAAAAGAGTGAGGTACAGATCTATAGTAGGCGGATATTGACATCGAGCGGACGACCGCGGTGGTTAAGCAGCAGTATGAGATTCAAGGGGATACTTGGCAGTCTACATTACGAAGAACGATCTGACGAGCAGCGAAGAACACAAAGAAATCCGATGAACTCGGGGATATCTTAATCTAGACGGCTACGGATTCAACAACGACTGGGAATGGTACCTCGCGGATGCGGACGCGCTGGCAAGATTTCTGGACCGAGTCAGGTTGATGCAGCGGCCGGCGTTGAGGGCGACGGCGAGGTCCGGTCGGTGCGGCGGAGCTCTGGAGGCGCGGGTCTGAAGGAGGAAGAAGAAGACAGCGGCGGCAGAGAAAGGAAAGGGGGCACCTTGAATCCCTATTTATGAGATGGGATGGCAACAGTGCGCGCGAAAATCGAAGAGGCGCAGTGGTGATTGACCGGAGGGGGCGCCTCGATTTTCGGGCCGACCGTTTAATGAGAGGATCTGTTGCGAACGTCATAGGATCTTTTTAGCATATTTGACGTGACGTCACGGCGGGTTATGAGTTTTCTTTTTCAGGTAATAAAATGTGAGACTCGCCGCCAAGTGAGTTTGAAGATTGGCATGAGCAGGCTCAAATCAATCTGGGGCCTAATGTTGGGGATATAACCCCGTGGTAAGACCCGCCCTGGAGGGGCCGGGTCATACCAGGCGGCTCATAGCCAAGACCCTTAAGGTGGGCCGGAAGATGAAGGCCAGGCCGCATGGCGGCTTACCAGACGGGCCAAGACGAAGGCCTAGAGATAGAAGATGGTGAGAGACCCGGGTGGTTAAGCCGCCCGGAGATGGCTTGCCCCCAGGCGGCAAGGCGGCCTAGAGGCAGGGTCGATTACGTTGTATGAGTCGGTTTGGAACTCGTGTAACCCAGGGCCTCAGCCTCCTATATAAAGGTGAGACCCTGGGGCGGCTTAGACAGAAACCAATCAATCGAGAACTTGGTCAAGCGAATCCGCTCCCTTGTAATCGATTCACCAATCAATACAATACAAGCAGGACGTAGGCTTTTACCTCTTCTTGAGGGGCTGAACCTGGGTAAACTCGTGTCCCTCATCTCGACCAGCCCCTTTGAGTCCACCGCCTTAGCGATGGCCTCGAACCTAAGTCTTCGGATATCTGCCGTGACAAAACCACGACACATTCCATGCAAACGCATCCTTGTTTGCGCGGAGAAAGGCCACCAACACCTTCTCCTGCTCCGGAGGGAGGCCGGCGCCGATGGTGAAGGTGTGGCCAGGGCTCTTGTCGTCTACAGGCACCTGCTTCGTCTCAGCCCGGTTCTGAGAGAACATTTGTTTCTTCTTCACCGACGCGGCGCCGACGGCGTCCTCCGGAGTCTGCGCTGCGTTCCCAGCGCCAGGGTGTGCCGTGGCCGCGGCCTTGTAGGCGAGCTTGAGCGCCTGGACCGCGTCCCTGGCATCCCTGGCGACGGAGCTGATGCTGTTGCTCCCAGGCATCTTGATGACATTGTAGCCTGGGTGCGTCGCCGCCATGAACTTGGCGAGGGCGGGGTAGCCGAGGATCGCGTTGTAAGGGCAGTGGATGTGGGAGACGTCGAAGTTGATCTGCTCGGTGTGATAGTTGTAGCGGGTGCCGAAGGTCACGGGTAGGCGCACCCGCCCCAAGGGGGCGACGGAGCCCTTGGCCACCCCAGAGAAGGGCCTTGAGGGTGCGAGCTGGTCGTAGGGCACTTGAAGCATGTTGAAGGTCTCCACGGAGAGGACATTGAGGCCGGCCCCGCCGTCTATGAGGGTCTTGGTGACGGCCACGTTGCTTATGGTCGGTGTGCACAGCATGGGGAGCGTACCGGCAGCAGCCGTTGTCCTGGGATGGTCGTCGGGGCCGAAGGTAATGTCAACCTCCGGCCACGTTCGAAGCTGCGGCCCAGAGCGTGGCTGAACCGCGTTGCCTGGCGGAGAAACTGCTTGACCTGGCAACCGTAGGCGGGCGCCTGCGATCCGCCGAGGATGCATGCGACCGCGGGGTTGGCCAGGCGAGCCGTGGCGCCACCGCACGCCAAGGGCTGCCTCGCCTTGGAGGCGACGTCGACCATGGGGCTGATGAATCGAGGCCTGACTGCAGCCGCGGGTGGAGAGGCTTTGACACGCCCCCTACCTGGCGCGCCAAATGTCGGATTTCGGGCTCCGCAAAACCCAAAGAGGTTCGAACACAGGGGCGTGTGCGAAGATCCCCACCAGCTTCGACCTCAGGCTCACAGCTCGACAGCCTAGCTCGACGAACTCACTCAATCGCGGGGAAGAAGATCAGCACACGAGGATTTACCCAGGTTCGGGCCGCTGCGAAGCATAAAACCCTACTCCTGCTTTTTGGTGGATTGCATCACGAGGAGGTTTGTGGGTGAACTAGTACAGTGGTGATTAGCCTCGCGAGGGTGCTCGGGTGGTGTTTTCGTCCTCCGTTCTATGGAGCAGCCTAGCCTCTATTTATAGCGGCCCGGGTCCTCTTCCCTTATCGCTATGGCGGGAAGGGATCCCACAACGGCCAAATTCGAAGGGGGACAAGGAGTACATCTTATCCTGACGAAAGGTGGTCTTCGCCTGCAAAGCAGCCGGTGGTGATGCAGAGGTGGGCTTGGCGATGACGTCCGTTCTGCTGGGCTCGTGGTCTTGGTCTCGTTGCGCCGGAATGGAAACCTTTGGGGGGTGCTTTGGTAACCTGCGTACGCCCTTGCCTCCTTTGCACCGAAGAGGAAACTGTCTCTGCTGTGCGCGCTGGTGCCCGCCTGGCCCGGCTTGCGTCATCCTCGACCTCCCGAGGCTGATCGTTGCATAGGGATCTCCGCGCCTCGGGAGGCAACCTGGGGAGGCCTCTTCCCTCTGAGGGTCTTGGCGTTGTCCCCCTCGCGAGCGTGGGGCTCTCGCGATGGCCTTGTCTTGAGTGAGGCCGCGCTGGGCCGTGCTTGGCTGTCGAAGTGGGCCACGCCCTGGGCCGCAGGCTGGCAGGTCTGGGTACCCCCGTTCCCAGAACGCCGACACCTAAGACCCTTGTCACTAACATGAAAGGACCCATTCAAGAATGCGTACCTAAATCCAAGCATTGTTCCATTGTAGGATTTTGCTTCCAGGGGAGTCTCATGGTTGCTCGATAGCGGAGCAACAAATCATATGACCGGAAGCAAGGACTTGGTGGTGGACGTTCGACCCGATGCATCCGTGGCCACCCAAGTCTCCTTTGGCGATGACTCAATCTCAAAGGTATTGGGTCTTGGCAAGGTGGTTATCTCTCCGACCTTAACCATTGAGAAAGTCATGCTTGTTGAGACCCTTGCATACAATTTACTTTCCGTTCGTCAACTTGCACTCATGGGTTTTAGTACCTTCTTTGGCATTGATACCGTGACCCTTTTGTGGAGCAAGACTCTTAAAGTAGCTTTTGTTGGGCATGTCGAAGACGGTCTCTATGTGATTAACTTCTCGGAGCGACCCACTAAGACTGCGACATGCCTAATGGCGAAAGTTGATGTGGGATGGCTTTGGCATCGCCGACTAGCCCATGTCAATATGAGATCTTTGCAAAGTCTCCTCAAAGGGGATCACATTCTTGGACTAACAAATGTGAGTTTTGCCAAAGATCGTGCTTGCAGTGCTTGTATCGAAGGAAAGCTACATGAAAAGGCTCATCGTCCAACTACTACAATCTACTCAAAGAGGACCTTAGAGCTCCTTAACATGGATCTCTTCGGGCCTCCATCCTTTGACAGCCTTGGAGGAAGAAGGTACTGCTTGGTGATTGTGGATGATTACTCAAGATACACATGGATATATTTCTTCAAGAGGAAGAGTGAGACCCAATAGACCGTCATCAACTTTGCAAATGAAGTCCAACATCAACATGAAGCAAAGATTTTGATGATTAGAAGTGACAACGGCACTGAGTTCAAGAACTACACCCTAGATGAGTTTCTCAGTGATGAGGGGATAAAACACCAATATTCCACACCTTACACCCCTCAAAAAACGGTGTTGCGGAGAGGAAGAACCGGACGTTGATGTATGCGGCAAGAACCATGATGGCAGAGTTTAAATCTCCGTACAACTTTTGGGCCGAAGCCATCAACACCGCGTGTCATGCATCAAATCGGCTCTATCTCCGTAAAGGCTTGAACAAGACTCCTTATGAGATTCTTACCGGGAACAAGCCCAACCTCAAGTACTTTCGGGTGTTCGGTTGTAAGTGTTTCATTCTCAAGAAAGGTGTTCGTTTGTCTAAATTTGAATCTAGATCCCATGAGGGCATATTTGTTGGTTATGCTGCAAACTCTCATGCTTACCGTGTCCTCAACAAGTCCACGGGACTCATTGAGGAGACGAGTAACGTAGAGTTTGATGAAAATAATGGCTCCCAAGTGGAGCAAAGTGGTCTTTGTGATGTAGGTGATGAAATTCCTCCCCAAGCCATAAGAAGAATGGGCGTGGGATACTTCCTACTCGTTGAGGAACCCCGTGTGGCTGAAGGAGAAGGACAATGTTCCACTCAAGTGGAACCATCACCGACGCAAGACCCACACGCTTCCGAAGAACAAAGTGAAGGCCCTCAACCCCGTGAACAAGATCAAGGGCAAGATCAACTTAATGATGATGATTCTACATCACATGATGCTCAAGATCAAGTTCACACCCCCGTGCAAGCTCAAGATCAAGATCAAGCTCAAGACCAAGATCAAGCTCAAGATCAAGCTCAAGATCAAGGTCATGCTAAAGAACAAGATCATGAGCAAGATCAAGAGCAAGCCGGTTCTAGCACCAAAGTTCGTCAAGATACTGGGCCTCAACTTTCCATGGAGGAGATTCTTGAAAGACGAGCTGCAAAGATCGCTTCCAAACTCAGAGTCAAGCAACACCTATTAAAGAACGTTTATGGAAGTTTGAAGAGAGGGGTAACTACTCGTCGTCAATTAACAAACTTTTGTGCACATCATGCGTTTGTTTCTTGCTTTGAACCCCTCAAGGTACAAGATGTGCTCGAAGACGAGGAATGGCTTGAAGCCATGCATGATGAAATCAACAACTTCGAGGGTATCGACTACGGTGAAACCTTTGCTCTTGTTGCTCGTCTTGAATCTATTCGCATGTTGCTTGCTTATGCTTCTCATCATGATTTCATATTATACTAAATGGATGTGAATAGTGCTTTTCTTAATAGTCCACTTAAGGAGTTGGTATATGTCAAGCAACCCCCGGGGTTTGAGGATCCCAAGTTCCCAAATCATGTATACGTTCTCGATAAGGCACTCTATGGCCTTAAACAAGCCCCACGTGCGTGGTATGAGCACCTTACTGAGATGTTGCAAGATCGTGGGTTTGAAATTGGGAAAATCGACCCCACTCTTTTTACTAAGAGGGTTAAAGGGAACTTGTTCATATGCCAACTATATGAAGATGATATTATCTTTGGTTCTTCTAACAAAGCTTTCAATGATGAGTTCGCCGCACTAATGACCAAAGAGTTTGAGATGTCTATGATGGGAGAATTGAAGTTCTTCCTTGGGTTCGAAGTCAAGCAACGAAGCCAAGGAACCTTCATCAACCAAGCCAAATATACTGAAGACATGCTCAAGAGGTTCAAAATGGATGAGCTCAATCCTCCCAAGGCCAACACTCCTATGCAGCTCAAATGCCAACTTGACAGTGATCTCAATGGTAAAGCTGTGGATCAAAAGGTATATCGCTCCATGATTGGATCTCTGCTTTACCTTTGTGCATCTAGGCCGGATATCATGTTGAGTGTGAGAATTTGTGCACGATTTCAATCCGCACCTAAGGAGAGTCACTATGTGGCTGTCAAGCGAATCTTTCGATATTTGGCTCATACCCCAAACTTTGGCTTATGGTACCCCAAAGGTGCTTCATTTGATCTCATTGGATATACTGACTCGGATTGGGCGGGAGACCGTGTGGAAAGGAAGTCCACTTCCGGAGGTTGCCAATTTCTTGGTCGCTCTCTGGTAAGTTGGTCTTCCAAGAAACAAAACTGTGTTTCTCTCTCATCCACCGAGGCCGAGTATGTAGCCACCGCAAGCTGCTGTGCTCAGATTCTTTGGATGAGGCAAACCTTAAAGGATTATGGTGTCAACTGTGACAAAGTGCCTCTTTACTGCGACAATGAAAGCACGATCAAGATCTCCAACAACCCGGTTCAACACTGCAAGACGAAGCATATTGAGATTCGTCATCACTTCATCCGGGATCACATCAAGCGTGGAGAAATTGATCTTATTCATCTTTATACTAAGGAACAGCTTGCAGATATTTTCACGAAGCCATTGGATGAAGCAAGATTTCGCGTGTTAAGGCATGAGCTAAATATCATAGATTCGAGCAATGTGGCTTGACTTAGTGCACACCCCACCACACTCTTCAGCATGTCTTGTCTAGGTGTAGGCATGGACATAGGGGGGGTCTAGTTCTCTCAATGAACTATCCCTCCCCCTATTATGCATAAAACGATCAAATATTTCACATTCGCCTTGTTCATGGTATTTGTGCCTCAAAGACGAGTTTTGGCCATGGACCCAAGGTTAAAATCTTCGCGGTAACATACCAACTGACTCAAACATAGGTGGCCTCGGCCACCGCCCCCCCCTCCTAGTGAGGTATTTGCCTTTGATGTTCCTCAAATGTGTCTTTTGGTCCTTCCTTGCCTTTCTAGTTTGCTTAAGACCTAGGTCTGGGTATCCTTCATGGTGTGTCTTTTTGCATTTTTTTTCTTTTTCACCATGGATCTTACCCCACCATACCCTTGTGCCTTGTTTCTATCCCAAGCTCTCCCCATCTGAAACCCCTTTCTTTTCAAATTGTACGCATTGAAACCTTGGTAGTGGTGGCTGTGGCCGGGCGGTACAACCGGTGCTAAAAGCGGTTCAACCGCTAATCACCCTGTTGTCCCGCCCCAGCGGTACAACCGGGGGGTGTTGAGCGGTTCAACCGCTAATTCCCCAGGCTCTGTCCCGGACTGGTACAACCGCTCTTCGGAGCAGTACAACCGGTCGCGTCGCCCGGTACCTGAAAAGGGAGGGCCGGGCCGAAGGGGTATTCAGTTTTCCCCTTCATGCCCGACTCCTCCCTGGTGCCCTAGCCACCGGCCGCCGTCTCCACCGCCCCGGAGTGCCTCCGGCGCCCCAGATCCACGGCCTCCTCTCGGATCTGCTCCGTGGAGGCCCTTCCCTTCCCCGGTCTCCTCCCATGGATGCCGGTAATGCCTAGTTTCTTCTTGCTCTTGGTTGTTCCTTGAAATCCTCCATTGATAGGGCATTACTTGGTTCCCGCGTTTTCTAGTCAAAACTATTGGAGGGATGAGATCCTATATTCTATTTAAATTAGTTGTGATGCTTAGAAACTTAGACTAGTTGTGCATTTCTCACATCCGGTTGCACCGGGCTCCCAGCAGCAGTACAACCGCTTTCAACTGCGGTACAACCGCTTTAGTGACCGGTTCAACCGGCATGTCTGAATCCTGCCCCACTGTTTCTTGTTTCTCCTCTTCACACCTAATTTATTTCCGCTTTTGCGTACAATCCTCTCATCTTTTCTGGGTTTCTCTTGTGGGCTCCTCTTGTGTGTGTCTACAGGTGGCTCTAGCTCTCGGTCTGCTCCTCGGAAGAAGTCCAAGAAACGTGCTCGCAGGTGTAGGCTCATTGATGACTCTGAACAAGAGGAAGTTGTGATCCCTACCGATCCCACTCGCCGTGAGAAGTCCTTGGCCGCCAAGCAAAAAACTACGAAGGTTGTGCATTCCTGGAAGTAAGTTGATTGGGAGCGGGTCCATCTTCAAAATCCGTATGAGGTTCCCGTTGCTCCCAGGTGGACCACCCCTCAGTACATGAATGACTTGCAAATGCGGATCGTGCACGAGCTCTATGACCATCACAAGAACAAGTTTGCCAAGCAATGGACAATTGACATTGAGCACTTGAGTAACAACATGGATTACTTTGGAGAGGCTTTGGCACTGTGCGAAGAATTTGACTTGATCAAGCTAATGACTTTCAACTGTGCCTTTGATGTGCAGCTCATTCACCAGTTCTATGCCACGGTCCACTTTGGCACTGATGAAGATCGTCATGTTTCATTCATGTGTCGTGATGAATTCTTCCATGTTCCGTGGCGCGCTTTCTGCAATGCCCTTGGCTATGATGATACTGGGCTCACTGGGAATGGCGGCATCCGTCCTCATGATCGGGCTACTCCTATGGATAAGAAGAGGTTAGCCCCCTTATACATTCCCAGGAGTGGGATTCTGGAAGCCTCTAAGGACCTGCAGCAGGTCTATGATATTCTGCACCGTGTGTTCTGGAATGTTCTTTTGCCCAAGGTTGAAAATCAAGATGAGATTCATGGGTACTTTGTTGATCTGCTTGTTGCCATGAAGACTAAAGCTGGCTCTGGGGCTACGTTTGATGTTTCCAAATGGATGTGGGAGGATATGTACTCCATGGTCTGCTACCGGAAGGTACCCACCTATGCTCCTTAGATCATGTGTTTCCTCAACTCTGCGTGGGTAGTTCGTAGGCCTGGCGAGCCTCTCACTTCTCCAGACAACCTCATTGAGAATGAGGTCAAGCAACTCCGGAAGAAGAAGCATCTTGCACCGCGCTTCCCTACTGACGACCTTGAGGATGTCTTTGTTACTTCCAGTGACAGTGATTTTGAGCTCCCTGCAGGAGCCAAGCCATCTTGGGTCTCCAAGCTTTCCGACAAATTAAAGAAGACCTTCTGCCTCCAGACTCATGTTCAGAAGAAGCTCTATGAAGCCCATGTCAACGAGAAGCTTACCCGACGCAGACAGATTCAGATTATGCGGGCTCTCCATCTTGAGGCCGCCAGTGGTTCTGAGAAGACCATCACTCCTGAGGAACAGTGGATCTATGCACATAGCACTTGGACTGATGATGAGATCACGAGTCAGCCTGCTGCCTCATCCTCTGCTGCTGTTGCTACTGCTACTACTAATGTTGCTGATGTTGCTAATAATGATGATGATGATGATGATGATGATGGGGATGGATCTGAAGATGATGATTCCGAAGAGTATGACGAGTATGAGGAGGTCTACTGAGTTCTGGGGGAGTTAGCATCACTCTTTTCCTTTTTGGTGTCCTGATGCCAAAGGGGGAGAGAGTTATATTATGACGGGATTTGCATGGGGGGTCTTGGTGGCCTTGCTGTTTGTGTCTTTCGTGTTGCTTTCCAGTTGAACTCTTATTTGCTTTTTAGCTCTTGTGTGAAGACTATTTACGTTGCAGTAGAGACTGAGTTTACTATTACCCTTGTCTTTAAGCTCTACTTATTATCTCGTACAATTGCTCCTTAATGTTATTCCCACTATTGTACTCATTGGCTGGTCTATGAAATCAAGGGGGAGCTCCAATTCCTGCTCTTGTCTAAACTAGGGCACACAGTAAGAGGGAGCTCCGCTTTTATTTCTTAGACCATCAATACAAATCGTGTTGTTGTCATCATCCACCAAAAAGGAGGAGATTGTAAGGGCATTCTCTTGCCTTGGTGTTTTGGTGATGATGACACCTCACTATGTTATCTAATCGGGTGTCAAGTTGTTCAGGTACTATGTGTGAGACACAAGACGGTTAGATATTCCCTCCAAACGGAAAAGATCGAAGACGGTGTTCTCTACGTGTTTATTCTCTTTGGTCGTAGGGATACCGTACTATTAAGAGGGAATCCACATTGGAAGGTCTTGGGTGAATCAGTTCTCTCTCACATCCTTATGCACCCAACTCATTCCTTCGCATCATAGAGAGAGAGGCCCCTCTTTCCCTCCTGGCTTACCGGTCACATCGCTGTCCCGACCGATTGCATCGAGTGCTCTAGACATCCGGCTTGAGCACCACTCCAGGGGTGATACCCTAGGGGTGCTACCACTGAGAGGTCCCCAGCGGTTGTACCGCTGCCTCCGGGTGGTTGTACCGCCCACAGCTGGGTGACCCAGGGTGGCAGCCCTGGGCGGTTGAACCAAACTGGCACCAGACTCCAACCGGACACGGTTCTGTTGGGGACCGGTTGTTGGGCGGACCTGGCCCGGTTGTACCGCTATATTATTATAGCCGGTACAACCGGTGTCCCAAGAGGTTGTACCGCTATGGACTTTGCCTGGTCCAGCGCTGGTGCATCGGGGAGGAACCACCGGCCAAGTTTCTGTTGTGGTCCGGTGGTTGGGCGGTGGTAGGGCGGTTGTACCGGTTATACCGGTTGTACCGCCCTCAATACCGGTTGAACCGCTGTCGTGTAAAAACGGCTGTAACAGTTGGAAAGTGGGGGACCTATATAAAGGGGTGGTTCTTCCACCTCTATCTTATCTCTTACCTCTCTCTCTCCACCATTGATGCACTCCAAGCTTTTTTGCCCGATCTCTCTCTCTAGCCACCCAAACTTGTTGTGTTGCTAGGGATTGAAGGAGGAGATCTAGATCTACACTTCCACCAAAGGAAAATTGATTCCCCCATACTTTCTTGTGTGGATTTTGTTACTCTTGGGTGTTTGAGCACCCTAGACGGAAGAGGTCACCTCGTTGCCATATTCCATTGTGGTGAAGCTTCGTGGTTTCGTTGGGAGCCTCCAATTAAGTTGTGGAGAGGGCCCCAACCTTGTTTGTAAAGGTCCGATTGCCGCCTTCAAGGGCACCACTAGTGGAATCACGGCATCTCGCATTGTGCGAGGGCGTGAGGAGAATACCGTGGCCCTAGTGGCTTCTTGGGGAGCATTGTGCCTCCACACCGCTCTAACGGAGACGTACTTCCCCTCATTAGGAAGGAACTTCGGTAACACATCCTCGTCTCCATTGGTTCCACTTGTGGTTACTTCTTACCTTTACTTTGTGCAAGCTATTCATATTGTTATTATTGTTAGCATCATATAGGTTGCTCACCTAGTTACATATCTAGCCAACCTATTTGTTGCTAAGCCTTATTTGTAAAATAAAAGTTAAAAAGTGGTAGTTGCCTATTCACCCCCCTCCCTCTAGTCAACCATATCGATCCTTTCAGGTGGGGTGGTCGTGGGCGCCGTCCGGCGGTTCCTCAACAGGAGGGACGTGACTCATGTAATCACATCCGACCCGTGTAATATAGTGAGATCATTATCTTTTTTGTCATTGCTAATTTCGGAGGCTTTGAAGAGCACATATTTTATAATGAACTAGATGAGATACCCTTGTTGCAGAAGTATTAGCAAGCAATTTTGAGGAGATGTGTCTTTATTAGCAAACATGAAGGGACGAACCTGACCAAATAGAAACATATCTCTCAATAAAGATAATCATGTGTTATATGGAACATATCTCAACGAATAATTTCTTGGAAAAGAGCAACAATCCCTGATGTGCGGAAAAGAATACAATTATTTAAATTGCAAGAACATGATTACTGTGGGTATGGTTGGTTGTTTGATGAAAATAACTAAGAGCAAGTACACTAGAGCTGAGTTAGCGGGCTATAAGAAATAAACTAGTATATTTTTGCTTAGTTGGAGGAAAGAGAAGAGGAGAGAGAAGGTAAGCGGGTTCTTAGTTAAGAGCCAGCTCTAGCACGTGCTCCTAGGCACTTTGTCAGAATGAAAGGTGGGTCATATAATAAAAAAGTAGTACACTCTTTTAATTAACTATTGTACATGTTGGCTATAAGATGGGCTATAGATGATATAGCAATGACTTATAGCCAGCAGCTGGCTATACTATTAACCATGCTCTAAGGAAGCTTGTAGTTTGAGGTCGCCCTGGCCTCACCTCAAAAAGGTAGCCATACGGAAAAAAGGGGGTAGGAATTGCCTGCTCCAAGCATCACTAAATCAATCAAAAATATATATAAAACGGCACATATAAGAGAATAGCTCCCCTAAGTACCTGTCCTTAAAAATAGAGAATAGCAAACAGTGTGCAAATCTAATGCACATGGTTCAATATATTAAAAAATATAAAAAAGGCACATATAAGAGAATAGCTCCCCTAAGTATTTGTCCTTAAAAAGAGAGAATAGCAAACAGTGTGCAAATCTAATGCACATGGTTCAATATATAGATCATTTTGAAGCACAATCATAGTTTACCGTCAAATCTGAGTGTACATCCATGTGGCAAAGCCAGCTTATCAAAAGTCCATATAGTAACATGTAACATGTTGAAGAGAGGTGAAAAGAGAGGCTTGAGACTCGCATAATAGAAAGTTGAAGCGGAGCGCACCATATATTCACCAACAAAGATACAAATGACAAATCAAATGATTTCTTTTTAGGGCCATTTTTCGTGGCCTATTTTTTCTGTGTCGTAGTTGAAGAGAAGAGTTGTCTGTATAAGTTGAAGAGACAACTTGACCGCTGGCTCATCAGTTCTGTTCTTCGCCCTCTCTCTCTCTCTCTCTCAATCCCATTGCTCTTTGTCTTTGTAGTAGAGGCGACCCGACCAAGTTTCCACACAGTACAATCAAGGGAAACACCCCATTTCTTGTTTTTATTTTTGTTTACAAGTATATTCCTAATATGTAAGAAGCTCGTCTCCTTTTAATTTTCTTGTTCTAGTTGCAAGTCAATCACCGACATGCATCTGGGTCCAAACCGTTTTGATCTTTCCTGCAAGTGTACTCTTAACTAGGTTCTCCATTTTTATTTTTTATCTTAGTTGCAAATCGACCGTCGACATGCAAACTGGAGCCTGTCTCTTTTATTTTTATTATCACAATTGCAAGTAAACCACCGACATGCAACTCGCCCCGACATATTTTGGTCTCGGTTGCAAGTCCAGCCTCGACTCGCAACTGTGGCCCAACATTTTGTTGTCCTAGTTGCATGTCCACCTTCGACTTGCGACTCAGACCGGCCTTTTTTCGTCCCAGTTGCAAGTCCATACTTGACTCGCAAATGGGGTTTGACTTTTTTTTGTCCCAGTTACAAGTCCACCCTCAAGTCACATCTAGGGCGCCGACCTTTTTTTAGTTGCAAGTCCATACTCGACTCGTAACTAGAGCCTGATTTTTTCCCAAGCTGCAATCCCACCCTCGACTCGTAACTAGGGCCCGATCAATTTTTTCCCACTTGCGAGTCCACCCTCCCCTCACAACTGGGAGCCGACCTTTTTTTGTCCCGGTTTCAAGTCCACCATTGACTCGCAATTGGAACTGTAATTTATTTCATCCCAGTTGCAAGTCGACCCTTGACTCACAACTGGGCTCATAGTTTCGTAGTTGTCCGAGTTGCAAGTTCACTTCGCAATTGCGCTGATAGTTCTGCCAGTTGCATGCCCACCATCGACTCGCAACTAGGCATGTGTTTTATTTTTCATCCCAGTCGCAAATCCAACTTTGATTCGCAACTGGGACCATAGTTTGTTTCATCCCAGTTGCAAGCTACCCTTGACTCGCAACTGGGTCATTCTTCCATAGTTGTCTTAATTGCTAGTTCATCCTTGACTCACAATTGGTATCATAGTTTGTTGATGTTCCAGTTGCAAGTCCACCCTCGACTCGCAACTGGGCCCATTGTTTGTTGTTGTCCCTGTATCAATTCCACCCACAACTCGCAACTGGGCTCATTGTTTGTTGTTGTCCCAGTTGCGAGTCCACCCTCGACTCGCAACTGGACCCATAGTTTGTTGTTGTCCTAGTTGCAAGTCCGCCCTCGACTCGTGACTGGGATGTGTTTTGTTTTTCATCTCAGTTGCAAGTCCACCCTCAACTCGCAACTCGTATCATAGTTTTATATACTTGTCTCAGTTACAAGTTCACCATCAACTCACAACTCGTCCCTAACTCGGTACACCTATATAGTTGTATTGTTTTTTTTTTCAAATACATGCCCTCTTTGGTAATACACACTGCATATTTTTCTGTATGCACAGGGAACATTTTTTAACACACATTGAACATTTTTTAAAATATATGATGAATATTTTTTCAAATACAGACCCGGGTTTTAGAATACATGGTAAAGATTTTTCAAATTCGTACTGTTCATTTTTCTAAATGGCATGGAACTTTTTATAAAACTTATGCGAACATTTTATTTACATTGCATAAATTTTTTATAGAAAATGTCGTGTTTTTTTAAACGCGTGAAATTTCTTTTAAACATTGTCACGAACATTCTTTGAAATTTCCATTGTATATAATATATTTTTAAACATCACACAACATTCTTTTGAAATGTATGAACATTTTAAAATTTCAACAATATTTAAACAGTGCAAACAATTTTTTTATTGAAAGTTTATTATCAAAATAAAGATAGAATAAATTTATTTTTGTTCTTCAAAAATGTTTGGAATCTTCAAAAGTGTCCACACTCTATAAACTGTTCGAAGATTTTCAAAAATTATCCATGTCTTCAAAATTTGTTTGAGAAGAAATTGTTCGGAATGCCAAATTTTATTCTTACTTTTCAAAAATAAAATCAGTATTATAATGGTTATTCAAATTCGAAAAAAAATCCACAATTTAAAATTGTTTGTGTTTTATAAAAATACACATTTTAAAGAAATCACAACATGCAAAAAAGGTTTCAAAAAATTTCAAACATGTCCACTAATCTGGACGTTGTGCTATGTTCTTTATAGAGTTCCCCGTTTGATTTATGTGAGTAGCATACATTGGTTGGATTGGTAGGAGCTCTCATTGCCCTGCACGAGGTCCCGAGTTCAATTCCTACTTAGTGCATTGTTCACTTCGCAGTCCGGTCGGGAAAAACATTAAAAACAAATAAGATGTCACAACTTAGATGTGAGATAGATGTTATATAGACAGACCCTAGAAATTAACGCATGGTAGCCACAAAGCCCGCAGCAATACTTGATGTAGGTTATTTCGTTGCTCACTGGTCGCACGCTTATTATCACTCCTTCCCTAATTCTATCCTAAATGATAACGTCCACACGTGTGGCATGAAGCAACATGGTCCAGACGTCAAACGTTTTATCTCTTAAATAAAGAATCCAATTAAAAATCCATTGTCACCAATAAATCCTTCTCGACGAGATCTTTAAAACTAGACCCCATATTGATATGTTTCGACGAACTTTTTTTTACGCCAAAAGTTGCCATGATGTTTACACTATAGTTGCCATAGAGTTTACACCAAAGTTGCCATGATATATTTTATTTATTTATTTTCTTCTAAATTTAAAGCTACCATTGTATTTTTAACTATTTTTCATGGTAAATTTTATTAATTAACCATGGAAAATTTAATTCATCGATCATGGCAATTTTTAGAATTCATCATGGCAAATTTAGTTTATAGATTATGGCAAATTTAGTTTATAGATCATCGCAATTCTAGTATTTTGAACATGCAAAATATTTTTTGTATGAATCATGACAAATTTTAGTGCATGTATCATGGAAAATTTAAGTAATTCACCATGACAATTTTAGTTTATGGTTCATGGCAAATTTGAGCCATTGACCATGCATTTTTAAAGTAATTGACGACATATTTTTTTTATTTATGAACCATGTCAAAATTATTTCATGGATCATGTCAAATTTTAGTAATACATCATGACAAGTTTAGTTTCTTAATTTTCTTTTTATAACATGTCAAAATTTACTTCAAATGTAGAGGAAAAAGTAGTTGAAATATATCATGAAAACTTCGGTGTAATCATGATGGCAATTTATGTGCAATAGACATGTCAACTTTTAACGGAAAAAAAGTCGTCGAAACATATCGATATGGGACCTTGTTTCGAAGATCTCATCGCGACGGATTTAATGATGAAAACGGTTTTTCAACCGGATTTTTTTATTTAAGAGATAAAACATTTTAAAAACTGAAAGACAAAAGATTCCTATTGACATCATCAATTTTGTCACTTGTGCATACATGCGGTGACGTGGCGTACTCTGTGATCATTGGGCGTGTGGTCTGTTGTTGCTCCTACCACACGTGTGGTGGTTATCGCGCCCCAATTCTTTATATTTACCAACATACTACCACACTTCTGTTTACCACTAGCTTACTATTGTTGAAATCTTTCCGAGTCACTTTTTTTTCTTTTTGAACACATCTTCTTTCTTTTCTTTTGCCTTTTTGGAAGAATTGTCATCTTTGATTCTTCGGATAATAAGTAGTGAAAAAGTAATATGAGGATACTAATAATCATGCGAGCCAATCTCGGCAAATGATGTACACCACGTGTCTCGCTCCTGGGCTTCCAAGTTCGCCGAATCCCCCTGCAAGTCTCTCGGCAAAATGATCTGCCACGTGGTAGCCACCGTCTCCGTCCGGCCCGTGAAGTGCCTATTTTTTTGCCGAGTCCCCCATTTATTGCTCAGCAAAGCCTTGTTTGAGTCCCGGATGAACGGCCCTTGGCAAAGTCAGCTTTGCCGGAAGGTTTCACGCCGAGTACCATTCAAGCCATACGCCTTGCACGGTGGGAGAGAAAACAACACATATTTGATTTCATCCTTGAGAACTACTCATCCTCAGAAGAAAAGTCAATTCGGGGGATATCTACAAAGTCATTATTCAAAGAATTTCTTCTTGTGCCGGCAATGCCAATTGTTGGAGTAAATAACATGAAACTAACTCGGCGGTCGCGACGGCAGCTCCTCATCGTCGCAGAGCATCGTCATGGCGGAGAAGAGGACATCCAGGTAGACGTAGTGGCAGGAGCGACGCAATGTAGTACGCCGCTTGCCGTTCGTGAAATCCGACATGACACCGGCATGGGTCCTCAGGGATGCTTGGACCAGCGACCGGTCGATGACCACCGTGGAGATGTCCGCGTGTCGGCTGTGCCACCTAGACGAGGAGCTCTCCAAGATCGACAAGTAGTTGTCGCCCACGGCTACCGACAGGGCCAATACTAGGGCACCTCCGCCAAGGTTTCCATTGGTAGAGGCGGCCCTTTATAAGACGCAAGAGGAAGTGGAGCAGCTACTGCACGAGCGACTGCCAGGCGGCGGCTAGACAGTTTCAACGCGCCCTGTGCCCTTCTGCCACTGGAGTCTGGAGGGACCACTCCAACAACAACGAGAACGATAGCACATACGACGATGAAGGTGATGCCAGCCAGCCCAACCGGCCATACAATGTCATCGTCCGCTACAAGGTAGTGTAGATTTTTTCGGCTTTAGTTGAACGGACAAAATATACCCAGTTTATGTAAAATATATCGTACTAATGTATGTTTCCTATAATTCTGCCATGTTTGCATGAATTACACTTGAATTTGTTTATATTGCCAACATACGTTTACGGCGACCGTTGTATGGCCAGATTCCCTTATCACTATCCACGGATAAGTCCAAACTCGTCCACAGACAAATACTATGTCCGTCGGGGGAGGGATGACGCCTAGTTATACTACTTCCTCTCTTCCGACATAAAGGGCTTAAATATGAAATCTCATCAACCAATGTAAATTATGAGTGGATGACACAAGTTTTGTGGATACAAAATTGTCTAATGAAATAATCCCCATTTATTCAACCCCCGAAGCAATAAATATAGCACTCTCCCTTTTAGGGCATCTCCAATAGTTGTAAGATGGATGTTGTTAAACTTTGCCACCTAGGATATATGATGATGTGGCAACAAATAAATGAGGAGAGAGAGAAAAGATGTATGTAAATTAACCAACAACTCTTTCACAAGCTCCAAGGTTCAATAGAAAGCAATCACATTTATTATCTCTTCTCCTATTGGATAATTTAGATCCAACCATTGAAGTAGTTGTATGATCCCTTGTTAGTTGATGACATGGATAATTTTACCAACAATACTACATACAAACTATTGGAGATGCCCTTAGTTGATGACATGGACACTTTTATCAACAATACTACATAGAAACTATTGGAGATGCCCTTATTGGACTTGCATGGTGCATGTAGAATAGTATGCATGCATTGTTGGAAATATGCCCTAGAGGCAATTAATAAAGTGTTTATTATCATATTTCTCCGTTCATGATAATGGTTTATTATTCATGCTAGAATTGTATTGACCGGAAACTTAATACATGTGTGGATAATAGACAAATACTGAGTCCCTAGTAAGCCTCTACTAGACTAGCTCGTTGATCAAAAGATGGTCAAGATTTCCTGACCATGGACATGAGTTGTCATTTGATAACGGGATCACATCATTAGGAGAATGATGTAATGGACATGACCCAACCGTTAGCATAGCAAATGATCGTTCAGTTTATTGCTATTGCTTTCACTATGTCAAATACACGTTCCTCTGACCATGAGATCATGCAACTCCCGGTTACCGTAGGAATACTTTGGGTGTATCAAACGTCACAACGTTACTGGGTGATTATAAAGGTGCACTACAGGTATCTCCGAAAGTGTTTGTTGAGTTGGCATGGATCAAGATTGGGATTTGTCACTCCGACTATCGGAGAGGTATCTCTGGGCCCTCTCGGTAATACAGCATCACAGAAGCCTTGCAAGCACCGTGACTAAAAAGTTAGTTGCAAGATGATGTATTGCGGAACGAGTAAAGAGACTTGCCGGTAACGAGATTGAACTAGGTATTGGATACCGACGATCGAATCTCGGGCAAGTAACATACCGCCGGACAAAGGGAACAATGTATGTTGACATATGAGGTTCACCGATAAAGATCTTCGTGGAATGTGTAGGAACCAATATGAGCATCCAGGTCCCACTGTTGGTTATTGACCGGAGAGTCGTCTCGGTCATGTCTACATCATGCTCGAACCCGTAGGGTCCGCACACTTAAGGTTCGATGACGATTTAGTATTATATGAGTTATGTGATTGGTGGCCGAAGTTTGTTCGGAGTCCCGAATGAGATCACGGACATGACGAGGAGTCTCGAAATGGTCGAGAGGTAAAGATTCATATATTGGAAGGCTATATTCGGACGTCGGAAAGGTTCCGAGTGATTCGGGTATTTTTCGGAGTACCGGGGAGTTACGGGAATTCACCGGGAGAAGTAATGGGCCTTATTGGGCCATACGGGAAAAGGAGAGGCAGGCCACGTGAGGAGGCGCGCGCCCCCCCTTGCCCAAACCGAATTGGACTAGGGGAGGGGGCGCAGCCCCCTCTTTTCTTTCCCTCTCCCTTCCCCCTTTCCTACTCCGTATGGGAGGTGGAATCCTACTAGGACTAAGGAGTCCTAGTAGGACTCCCCACTTTGGTGCGCCCCTAGGGCCAGCCTCCTCCTCCCTCCCTCCTTTATATACGGAGGGGGGCGCCCCTTGGAGACACAACAATTGTTCCAAGCCGTGTGCGGCGCCCCCCTCCACCGTTTACACCCTCGGTCATATTTTCAGAGAGCTTAGGCGAAGCCCTGCCGGAATCACTTCACCGTCACCGTCGCCACGCCGTCGTGCTGACGGAACTCATCTACTACCTCGACGTCTTGCTGGATCAAGAAGGCGAGGAACGTCACCGAGCTGCACGTGTGTAGAACTCGGAGGTGCTGTACGTTCGGTACTCGATCGGTGAAGCTCGAAGGATTGTTCGACTACATCAACCGCGTTGTGAGACGCTTCCGCTAACGGTCTACGAGGGTACGTAGACACACTCTCCCCTCTCGTAGCGATGCATCTCCATGGATTGATCTTGCGTGAGCGTGGGAAATTTTTTGAAATTCATGCTCCGTTCCCCAACAGTGGCATCCGAGCCAGGTCTATGCGTAGATGTGATTTGCACGAGTAGAACACAAGTGAGTTGTGGGCGGGGGTGTATATATATTGCTTGCCGTTACTAGTTGTTACTTGATTCGGCGGTATTGTGAGATGAAGCGGCCCGGACCGACATTACGCGTACGCTTACGCGAGACAGGTTTCACCGCTACGTGCACTCGTTGCATAAAGGTGACTGGCGGGTGTCTGTCTCTCTCACTTTAGTTGAATCGGTTTCAATGAAGAGGGTTCTTTTAGAAGATCAAAAAGCAATCACTACACCACGTTGTGGTTTTTGCGTAGGTAAGAACGGTTCTTGCAAACCCGTAGCAGCCACGTAAAACTTGCAACAACAAAGTAGAGGACGTCTAACTTGTTTTTGCAGGGTATGCTGGTGATGTGATATGGCCAAGACATGATGTGATATAAGTTGTTGTATGAGATGATCATGTTTTGTAAGTTATCAGGCAACCAGCAGGAGCCTTATGGTTGTCTCTTTATTGTATGCAATGCCAACGCTATGTAATTGCTTTACTTTACCGCTATAAGTTAGCAGTAGTAGTAGTAGCAATAGCCGGCGAGCCGACCACGACGCTACGATGGAGATCAAGGTGTCACGACGCTACGATGGAGATCAAGGTGTCAACCCGGTGACGATGGAGATCATGACGGTGCTTTGCTGATGGAGATCAAAAGCACAAGACGATGATGGCCATATCATGTCACATATATTGAATTGCATGTGATGTTAATCATTTTATGCATCTTATTATTTTGCTTAGGACGACGGTAGCATTATAAGATGATCCCTTCACTAAATTTCAAGATAAGTGTTCTCCCCTAGTATGCACCGTTGCGAAGGTTCGACGCTTCTAAGCACCACGTGATGATCGGGTGTGATGGATTCTTTCGTTCGCATACAACGGGTGTAAGCCAGTTTTACACACGCAGAATACTTGGGTTAAACTTGACGAGCCTAGCATGTACAGACATGGCCTCGGAACACAAGAGACCGAAAGGTCGAACATGAGTCATATAGTAGATATGATCAACATGAAAGATGTTCACCATTGATAACTAATCCACCTCACGTGATGATCGGACGTGGTTTAGTTGATGTGGATCATGTTACACTTAGACAACTTGAGGGATGTTAATCTAAGTGGGAGTTCTTAAGTAATTTGATTAATTGAACTTCAATTGTCATGAACATAGTCTTACTTGTCTTAGCAAAATTTATGTTGTAGATCCATAGACCGCGCTGTAGTTCCCCTGTTTTTATTATGTTCCTAGAGAAAACGAAGTTGAAAGTTGATGGAAGCAACTATGCGGACTAGGTTCGTGATCTGAGGATTGTCCTCACTGCTGCACAGAAGGCTTATGTCCTTAATGCACCGCTCAGTGAAATGCCCCTACGGCTTCGTCTGAGGACGTTATGAACGTCTGGCAGACAAGAAAAGATGACTACTCGATAGTTCAGTGCGCCATACTTTACGGCTTAGAACCGGAGCTCCAAATATGTTTTGAGCAACACGGAGCATATGAGATGTTCCAAGAGCTGGAATTTTTTTTTTCAAGCTCACACCCGGGTCGAGAGGTATGACACCTTCGGCAAGTTCTATAGCTACAAGATGGAGGAGAACAGCTCCGTTAGTGAGCATGTACTCAGAATGTCTGAGTACTTCAAACACTTGAATCAAGTGGGAGTTAGACTTCCGAATAAAGTGGTGATTGATAGAGTTCTCTAGTCACTATCACTAAGCTACTGGATCTTCGTGATGAACTATAAACATGCAAGGGATAGAAGATCCTTAAGCTATTCGCGATGCTACAATCTGCGGATGTAGAAATCAAAAAAAAGGAGCATCAAGTGTTGATGGTTAATAAGACCACTAGTTTCAAGAAGGGCAAGGGAAAGAAAAGGGAACTTCAAGAAGAACGGTAAAACAGTTGCCACTCACGCGAAGAAACCCAAGGCTGAACCAAACCCGAGACTTAGTGCTCCCATTGCAAAGGGAAATGTCACAGGGAGCGGAACTTCCCCAAAGTAACTGGCAGATAATAAGACTGGCAATGTCAACAAAGATATTTGATATACATGTTATTGATATGTACCTTACTAGTACTCGTAGGAGCACCTGGGTATTTGATACTTGTTCAGTTGCTTACAACTAGAAACATGGAGCTTCGGAATAAACGAGGGCTAGCTAAGAACGAGGTGACGATGTGCATTGGAAGTGTCTCCAAGGTTGATGTGATCACCATCGCCACGCTCTCTCTACCTTCAGGATTAGTGATGAACCTAAATAATTGTCATTTGGTGCTTGCGTTAAGCATGAACATTATATCTGATAGTGTTTATTGCAAGACGGTTATTCAATTTCAGAGAATAATTGCTATTCTATTTATTTGGATAATATCATTGATGATCATGCACTTAAAATGAAAGGTTTATTGAATCTTGATCGTAGTAATACATATGTTCATAACACGAATGCCAAAAGATAATGATAGTACCACATATTTGTGGCACTGCCGCTTAGGTCATATCAGTGTTAAACACATGAGAAACTCCATGCAGATGGGTTTTTCTCTTGATTATGAATCATTTGAGACATGTGAACCGTGCCTTATTGGCAAGATGACTAAAACTCCGTTCTCCGGAACAATGGAGCGAGCAACCAACTTATTGGAAATAATACATACCGATGTATGCGGTCCGATGAGTGTTGAGGCGCGCGGTGGATATTGTTATGTTCTCACGTTCACTGATGATTTGAGTAGATATGGTTATGTCTACTTGATGAAGCATAAATCTGAAACATTTAAAAAGTTCAATTTCAGAGTGAAGTAGAGAACCATCGTAACAAGAAAATAAAGTTCTTACGATCTGATCGTGTAGGAGAATATTTGAGTTACGAGTTTGGCAATCACTTAAGACAATGTGGAATTGTTTCACAGCTCACGCCACATGGAACACCACAGCGTAATGGTGTGTCCGAACGTCGTAATCGTACCCTATTGGATATGGTGCGTTCTATGATGTCTCTTACCGATTTGCCACTATCATTTTTGGGGTTATGCATTAGAGACAGCTGCATTCACTTTAAACAAGGGCACCGTCTAAATCCGTTGAGATGACACCGTATGAACTGTGGTTTGCAAGAAACCTAAGATGTCATTTATGAAAGTTTGGGGATGCGATGCTTATGTCAAAAGGCTTCAGCCAGATAAGCTCGAACCCAAAGCGGATAAGTGTGTCTTCATAGGATACCCAAAAGAGACCGTTGGGTACACCTTCTACCACAGATCCGAAGGAAAAGTTTTCGTTGCTAAAGAATGGATCCTTTCTAGAGAAGGAGTTTCTCTCGAAAGAAGTGAGTGGGAGGAAAGTAGAACTTGATGAGGTAATTGTACCTCCTCTGGATAATAGTACGCCACAGAAAGAAATTTCTGTGACATCGACACAGACCAGAGAAGAAGTTAATGATGATGATCATGAAACTTCGGATCAAGTTGTTACTGAACTTCGAAGGTCAACCAGGACACATTCCGCACCAGAGTGGTACGGAAATCCAGTCTTGGAGGACATGTTGCTAGACAACGATGAACCTTCGAACTATGAAGAAGCGATGGCAAGCCCGTATTCCGACAAATGGCTTGAGGCCATGAAATCCGAGATTAGATCCATGTATGAGAACAAAGTGTGGACTTTGGTAGACTTGCCCGATGAACGGCGAGCTATTAAAAATAAATGGATCTTTAAGAAGAAGACGGACGCTGATGGTAATTTCACCGTCTATAAAGCACGACTTGTTGCTAAAGGTTATCGACAAGTTCAAGGAGTTGACTACGATGAGACTTTCTCACCCGTAGCGATGCTAAAGTCTGTCAGAATTATGTTAGCAATTGTCGCGTTTTATGATTATGAAATCTGGCAAATGGACGTCAAAACGGCATTCCTTAAATGGATTCCTTAAGGAAGAATTGTATATGATACAACCGGAAGGTTTTTGTCGATCCTAAAGGTGCTAACAAAGTATGCAAGCTCCAGCGATCCATCTATAGACTGGTGCGAGCATCTCGGAGCTGGAATACTCGCTTTGATGAAGTGATCAAAGCGTTTGGGTTTATGCAAGTTTATGGAGAAACTTGTATTTACAACAAAGTGAGTGGGAGCTCTATAACATTTCTAATAAGTATATGTGATTGGAAATGATGTAGAATTTCTGGAAAGCATAAAGAATTAATTGAAAGGAGTTTTTCAATAAAAACCTGTTTTTTGAGTTATCCACGGTTTGGGCATCGAGATCTATAGAGATAGATCAAGACACCTGATAAAAGATTTTTCACACACCTTGATGAGATTTTGAAGAAGTTCAAAATGGATCAAGTCAAAAGAAATAAGTTCTTGGCTGGTGAGAAGTGGAGTAAGACTTGAAGATCTAGGTAAAGGTTGTTTACATGTTAGGCATCAAAATCTATAGAGATAGATTGAGACGCCTCATATGACTTTCACAAAACATATACCTTGACAAGATTTTGAAGAAGTTCAAATTGGATCAGTCAAAGAAGGAGTTCTTGACTATGGTGAAAGGTGTGAAATTGAGTAAGACTCAAAACTCGACCACGGCAAAATAAATAGAATGGATGAAGGTTATCCCCTATGCCTTGGCCATAGGTTCTATAAAGTATGCCAAGCTGTGTGCCTTGCCATGTGTCTGGCAAAAGAGGTACCAAAGTGATCCAGGAGTAGATCACTAGACAGCGGTCAAATTATCCTTAAGTTGACTAAGGAAGAATTTCTCGGGAATAGAGATGATAAAGAGTTCGTCGTAAGAGGTTACGTCGATGCAAGCTTTAAACACTGATCCGAAAGACTCTGAGTCTCAGACCGGATAAGTATAGTGGGGAAATCTTTTGGAGTAGCTCCAAACAGAGTGTGGTAGCAGCATCTACATATAACATAGAGATTTGCCAAGAACACACGGATCTGAATATTGCAGACCCGTTGACTAAAACCTCTCTCACAAGCAAAACATGATCAGCTTTAGAACTGATTAAGTGTTAATTACATGGAGAAGTAATCTAGATTATTGACTCTAGTGCAAGTGGGAGACTGTTGGAAATATGCCCTAGAGGCAATTAATAAAGTGTTTATTATCATATTTCTCCGTTCATGATAATGGTTTATTATTCATGCTAGAATTGTATTGACCGGAAACTTAATACATGTGTGGATAATAGACAAATATTGAGTCCCTGGTAAGCCTCTACTAGACTAGCTCGTTGATCAAAAGATGGTCAAGATTTCCTGACCATGGACATGAGTTGTCATTTGATAACGGGATCACATCATTAGGAGAATGATGTGATGGACATGACCCAACCGTTAGCATAGCAAATGATCGTTCAGTTTATTGCTATTGCTTTCACTATGTCAAATACACGTTCCTCTGACCATGAGATCATGCAACTCCCGGATACCGTAGGAATACTTTGGGTGTATCAAACGTCACAACGTTACTGGGTGATTATAAAGGTGCACTACAGGTATCGCCGAAAGTGTTTGTTGAGTTGGCATGGATCAAGATTGGGATTCGTCACTCCGACTATCGGAGAGGTGTCTCTGGGCCCTCTCGGTAATACAGCATCACAGAAGCCTTGCAAGCACCATGACTAAAAATTTAGTTGCAAGATGATGTATTGCGGAATGAGTAAAGAGACTTTCCGGTAACGAGATTGAACTAGGTATTGGATACCGACGATCGAATCTCGGGCAAGTAACATACCGCCGGACAAAGGGAACAATGTATGTTGACATATGAGGTTCACCGATAAAGATCTTCGTGGAATGTGTAGGAACCAATATGAGCATCCAGGTCCCGCTGTTGGTTATTGACCGGAGAGTCGTCTCGGTCATGTCTACATCATTCTCGAACCCGTAGGGTCCGCACACTTAAGGTTCGATGACGATTTAGTATTATATGAGTTATGTGATTGGTGGCCGAAGTTTGTTCGGAGTCCCGAATGAGATCACGGACATGACGAGGAGTCTCGAAATGGTCGAGAGGTAAAGATTCATATATTGGAAGGCTATATTCGGACGTCGGAAAGGTTCCGAGTGATTCGGGTATTTTTCGGAGTACCGGGGAGTTACGGGAATTCACCGGGAGAAGTAATGGGCCTTATTGGGCCATACGGGAAAAGGAGAGGCAGGCCACGTGAGGAGGGGGCGCAGCCCCCCCCCCCCCCTTGCCCAAACCGAATTGGACTAGGGGAGGGGGCGCAGCCCCCTCTTTCCTTTCCCTCTCCCTTCCCCCTTTCCCACTCCGTATGGGAGGTGGAATCCTACTAGGACTAAGGAGTCCTAGTAGGACTCCCCACTTTGGTGCGCCCCTAGGGCCAGCCTCCTCCTCCCTCCCTCCTTTATATACGGAGGGGGGGCGCCCCTTGGAGACACAACAATTGTTCCAAGCCGTGTGCGGCGCCCCCCTCCACCGTTTACACCCTCGGTCATATTTTCGGAGAGCTTAGGCGAAGCCCTGCCAGAATCACTTCACCGTCACCGTCGCCACACCGTCGTGCTGACGGAACTCATCTACTACCTCGACGTCTTGCTGGATCAAGAAGGCGAGGAACGTCACCGAGCTGCACGTGTGTAGAACTCGGAGGTGCCGTACGTTCGGTACTCGATCGGTGGAGCTCGAAGGATTGTTCGACTACATCAACCGCGTTGTGAGACGCTTCCGCTAACGGTCTACGAGGGTACGTAGACACACTCTCCCCTCTCGTAGCGATGCATCTCCATGGATAGATGTTGCGTGAGCGTAGGAAATTTTTTGAAATTCATGCTCCGTTCCCCAACATGCATGACCACTAATTCCCTCTCTCTCATTAAATGTGACGTCGGTTTCAAAGCTCTTTAACTTAATTGGACTCAAAGTATGCTTGATATAATGGAAATCTCAAAAATTTAAGATGGACCATTTAAACCGGAAAGGAGAAAGTATGTGTGATGATGTGATGTTTGGCCCATGAGGCCCATTTACGATATGTACAAAGGTGGGCGGTGAGGATAGTGAAGTGAGTGAACTCCAGAAACTTCTTCCAAAAGAGCACGACTATGCTCATGACACATTACGTATGGTGTTTTTTCTCTCTCGAAAAGGAAGATATTCCCAGCCTATGCATCAGGAAGATGCATGTTGCCCTATATTGTTTATAGTGCAAAATCCAGCAGGCAAACAATATCGATTCGGAAATAAAGCAAACAACCCTTAGGCCGCATCCATCGTGACAGTAAGTCCACAAGATAGCCACTAACCCTATGCTATAAGACGATATCAGAAACGAAAAATACAACTCATAGGCTACACCTTGAAGAAGGAATCGTCGCACATGCGCCGATGATGGCGAATCCAACACAAGGTTGAACTACAAATTCTCACCCCGAAGTCAAGCTTCAACCCATCACCTTTAGTAAGGTCAAGACGCAGACATGTGTCGACATAGCCCTATAAGACATCTTGTGTTTCCACCGGAGAGCATAAACTCATCATTAAAGTTGTATGTGCGTCCTTCCTTATCTGGCTACCAATGCCTTGCTAGCCGGATACCTTTGGAGCAGACAACGGAAGACAAAGACGTCCCATACCACTTCCCTCCCGCTACTATCGCCCCACCTTCGATCCAGCAGCAACAGGCTAAACATGCCACCTCCGCAAGACCCACCATGCATCACTTGCCTATAGCATGCATGACTTGACGTCTCCGCATAAGACGTCGTGTGTAGCATCTGTCAGTGGCGCATCCGCCGGAGGCTTCACCTGTTGGCGACAGGCACCGCCCGGTGACTCCGAAAAAGATGCATGTGGCACCTGCCGAGCTGCATCGAACCTGATCTGTTGATGGAGGGGCGTCCCATATCACCGCCAACCTCAGAAAGGTCGTCACCACCTCGAGGTCCAGTCTTCGAGTCACCCACACGACCACGGAGTTCGCCACCGTCGAAGAAGAGGGGCCGCCACCCCGATTCTGGGCACTGCATAGAGCACCCACCGTTTTCGTCGCCCATACAACGGCAACTGCCACCGCAACCGTCAGATCAGGGCACTAGGTCATGAATCCCTTGTGTGCCACCCCATGGTCAACCGTGCCTGACCTGCTTTCGTGCTGACGAGAAGACCACCGCCAGATCTACCGCCGAGGACGATGCCCCAGAATCCGCCGCCTCGACTAGTCACTGGCTCGCAAGCATGCCTGTGGGCTAACTTTCCCCTGCTACAGTGCCCGGAGTGGCGATTTGGGCGAAATGCCATTTCTTCCTTCCTCTTGATTTCTTCTGCTTCCTCCCTCCTCTATCTTTCTCCTTTCCTATATTGTTTTCCGAGTCAATCTTTCCTTATCCTCTCTCATCTCAGAAATTTCTTATCGGCGAGGGGAGGTGCGAGCCTCTCGTGTGTGTGTCCATGGTGTGTGTTGCTCGGCGGCGATGGACCTGGACCAGGTGCAGCGGAAGAGCAGCCTGAGGTCCTTCGGCTCGGCCAGGTCGCTGTTGAGGTCGGATGAGCAGCCCATGGCATCTGGCCTCGGTGAGCAGCGGGAGGTGGTTCTCAACATCGACGGCAACGGGAACGGCCCCGTGGCTTTCTCCGTCCACGGTGCGGATGTCGGCGGGGTGGCGGGGAATGCCAGTTCCAACGCAGCGGAAGAGGAGATCGACCGGCGAGGCGACATGATGGCAGTGGCTCAGGTGGAGAGGAAGGGGGCGGCGCTGGATATCGGGGACCTATGGTCCAGCCGGGCAGAGCAAGCTCTCATGGATAGCCAGTCTCTTTTTGACTGGCAAGCCATCAAGCAGAGGGGAGCGGACGTCCTAAGGCGGGCTCGTGATCCAGAAGCGTGCCTGAGGAAGATGAAGCAGAGGACTGCTCAATTCTTTGTTCGGAAGGTGGATGCACCAAATCTGGAGGTGTGCAGGGAAGGAACTACAGAGATAGACTCGGTTCTGATATTGAACGATACTGGAAGGAAATCATCCCAGGAGGAAGGGAACCAGCAGAATTATCCCGCGGAAGATATTGGTGCGAGTAGGAATCAGCAGCAATTGGTGATAGGTGAGGCGCAGGTTCTAGTGCATGTTCAGAATGTTGTTTCTGATGACATGAATGCACGGCTAACAGCAGTTTTTCCTGATGATGAGATCGAACGGGCGTTGTTCCAAATGGGGCCAACAAAGGCTCCTGGGCCAGACGGGCTGCCTGCGTTGTTTTACCAAAAACACTGGTTTTTGGTTAAACATGCGGTTTGCAAGGTGGTGAGGGATTTTAGTGAGGGTAAAGAGGTGCCACCGGACTTTAATAATACCGTGCTGGTTCTTATACCAAAGGTCAATGCTCCATATTTGCTTTCACAATTCCGTCCAATCAGTTTATGTAATGTTCTCTATAAGATTGCAGCTAAGGTATTAGCTAACTGGCTCAAGGCTGTTCTACCGATCCTCATCTCTGAAGAGCAAAGTGCATTTGTTCCTGGGCGGTTAATTATGGATAATGTTTTCATTGCTTACGAGTGTATTCATTCTATCCGGAAGAGGAAAAGAAAGAAGAGTCTGTGTGCTGTCAAGTTAGATATGATGAAGGCATATGACCGGGTTGAGTGGAGGTTTTTGGATGCAATGATGGCAAAGATGGGTTTCTCAAGGAGATGGATTGATATGATTCTTCATTGTATCACCTCAGTCAAGTTCTCTGTTCGTCTTAACAATGGAGTTTCTGGAGTTTTTTCACCATCTCGGGGCCTCCGACAGGGTGACCCATATTTATTTCTGTTTTGTGTTGAAGGTTTTTCTGCTCTTCTCAACAGGGCCCAGCAGGAGAAGCGGATTTGTGGTGTGGAGTTTGGGAGGGATGGACCTCACATAACTCACTTATTGTTTGCCAATGACGGTATTGTGTTCTTAGAAGCCGATGAGAATAGTTTGATGGAATTGACTCACATTCTTCGAGTCTATGAGGAAGCTTCTGGTCAAAAGGTCAATCTACAGAAGTCTTCTATCTTTTTTGGCAAAGGCTGTGACGATGATGCAAAGGCGAACATGAAGCAAATTGTGAACATAAGCTCTGAAGCGCTCAGTGAGAAGTATCTCGGCTTACCAACAGTGGTAGGGAGATCAAAGGAAGGGTCTTTTAAGTATGTAAAGGAAAGAGCTAGTGAAAAAGTGATGGGATGCAAGGGACAAGGAATGTCTAAGAAGGGAAGGGAGGTGCTGGTTAAGTCCGTACTCCAAGCTATCCCGACGTTTGCCATGAGTTGTTTCCAGTTCACCAAGAAATTGTGCGGGAATCTGACATCTATTTCGTCAAACTTTTGGTGGGGAGCAGAAAATGGTAAGCGTAAGGTGCATTGGATTGCTTGGGAAAAGATGTGCAGGAGCACGCGCGCGGGAGGTATGGGGTTTCGGGATTTTGAAGCTTTCAACAAAGCCTTGCTTGCTAAACAGGCATGGCGGATTAGTACAGTCCCGGACTCTCTGTGTGCAAAAGTTCTAAAGGCGAGGTACTTCCCAAGAGGAGAGTTTATGGAGGCCTCGGCTCCTCGAAGTGCCTCAACAACTTGGAAGAGTATCATTCACGGGCGATCACTTCTCAAAGAAGGTTTGATATGGCGCATAGGAGACGGAACCTGAGTCAAGGTGTGGTCTGATAATTGGATACCGAGGGAAGGAGCCATGAAACCAGTGGGGGCGAGGGACATGCAGAATATTCGAACAGTCCACGAGCTCCTAGATTATTCTGGGAATGATTGGGATATGGCTAAGCTGCAACGGATGTTTAATGAGCAGGATATTAATGATATTATTCAGACCGTGGTGGGAGGGCCAGGCAGGGAAGATGTGCTAGCCTGGAACTACACTAAGAATGGCATTTTCACAGTCCGGTCAGCCTACCATTTAGAGATGAAACTTAAAGAGACAAAAGTTTGTCTGCCGGAGAACTCGTCCTCGGCGGCGAGGTTTGCAGGGTGGAATGAACTCTGGAGCATGGAGGTCCCGGGCAAGGCGAAGGTACATGTTTGGAGGGCAATAAAAAATGGCCTTGCTGTGGGCACAGAACTGCACCGTCGACGGATAAAGCCTGGAGTTTTCTGCCTAGCTTGTGGTCGCGAGGAATCTGTTCTTCATCGTTTCTGGCGCTGCCCGTATGCCCAGCTCTACTGGGACTGTGTGAAGAATATCAGAGGTGATGCTGGTGCTTTCAGGCCGCCAGAATGGGTTGATACACAACAGCAGCTGGCTGGGTGGCTCTTGGATTGGATGGGTAAAAGTAGGGAGACAGAAAGAGCTATCATGATTATGAGTCTATACCATTTGTGGCTTGTACGTAACAATGCAAGAGACTCCCAGATTTTTGAGCAAGCTTCTGTTGTGGCGCAAAGGGTCTTCAGGCTAATTGATGAATGGGTGGATATTCATGCTCCAAAGGGGACAGCCCCGCATGTGCTTAATGACGTTCATTGGACTCCACCAGATGAGCACTGGCTAAAGCTTAATGTGGACAGATCTTTAAAGAAGAATAGTAATGGTGGTGGAGGCGGTGCAGTAATCCAAGATCATCGAGGCTCTTTCCGGGCTGGAGCTTGTCATGTGTTTAGTAATGTTTCAGTCCCGGAGCATGTGGAGCTGCTTGCCTGCCGCCGGGGACTGCAGTTAGCGCATGAAGTTGGCGCCACAAAGCTGGTTTTAGAAACTGATAATTTAGCTGTGGCGCAGGTCCTCAACTCAGGTGATCTCGATCGATCAAGGTTTGGCCAACTCATTCAGGAGATTAAGGAGTTGCTCGCAGGCGTCACCGAGTCTCGTGTTGTTTGGGCCAGACGAGCGGCGAATAAAGTTGCTCATAATTTAGCTAGGGAGGGCTGCCTTTTTAGTTTATGTAAAACTTGGTTTTCTGTTTTCCCGTCTTGTATTCGTGATGCTATCGTGGCCGATGGTGCAGCAGACTAAGTAATGATAAGGCAGCTATGTTTCCCCTCAAAAAAAAAATCTGCCGCCTCGCATCGAGCCGGGCACACCAGCCGGTCAGATGTGACCAGAGGCCACACCTAGCCGGCCGTCCACGACGCTGCTACCAAGCCGGAACAAAATGCTCCAGTAGCGGCCCAACACTGCGCCCAAAGTCGGCCGCCCTGGCCCCAATCTCGGCTGACCAAAGTGACACCATGGCTCCGATCTCGATCGCGCCTCCACGCGCAATGGGATCCCGCACAACCCCAACTGACGCGAGAAGGGAAGGAGGAACTCCGTCACCGCCTTCGGCCCCCGGGAGTCCTTCGTTGTAGCAAAGCAAGATGCATCACACCACCTGATCAACTGTCGTACCAAAATCGGAGCACCCGTCGCATGCAGTAGTTTCATTTCCAAGAACCATAGTCGTCGATATACTAGTAGCACGCAAAAAAACATATTAAGGGGATGCCATGCAATTGTTAACTTTTTTTAGGGGTATGGCCTCATAAGTTCTGATTGTTCAACTTTGGAGCTAGTATATCCGAATCAATAGGGGAAACATTACCTTTCGACCCACGGATGACTTCCGCGTATCCGTCACCTCCGTGGCTGTTTGATTAGATTTTAATTATATAGCACGTAACGCTACGCGTGACGGTTCAAGAAGTCTGCAATATTGGGCATGTTGCAAACACAGCTTGTAAAACAGGCTATGTTACTAACATACAAAGCCCCAACAAATAGCCAGCACATACATTTCATTGATTTTTTTTTGCAACATCATTCTTGTTGAAATATTCTTCCGCGACATCGCTATGTTACAAGAATGTGAAGACAAAAAGAATCTATAACACAAATTTTGCTACAAATATTTTTCTGCAACATGATCTTTATTACAAAAATAACACTTAAGATTATAACGTGTCACGTTAAAGGAACACTTTGGGTGGTTTTGCAACAAAGCCGTTGTTGCGGAGTGAACACTGTAACAACCAGCTTGTTGCAGTTTACGACGCACACATTTGGGTGATCCGCTATTGCAACATCAACTCTGTTGCAAAAAAATATAACAAAATCTTTGTTGCAAAAAAAATTAAGATTAGAACTCTGTTGGAAAAAAAATCCCGCAACACAACCTATGTTACAAAAAATATATTTTACAACTTAATTTTTGTTACAAATGTTGCTGCAACAAGGCTTTTTTGTGAATTAGAGGGAGACATTGAGGCACTGGATTGTGCCGCATCCAATGACTCACGAGGCGGCGGATGTTTTTAATAGGCCTCGTAATTTTTTACCGTTCAACTTCGGGTCACTCGCTAGGCCCTAGCTGCCCCCAATTAATAGGCCTCATAATTTTTTTGAGGGGTAATTGCAACTTTATTTAACTAAGCATAGTCTGGGATCTCATCCACTACAATTTGCAAAATACACTCGGGTGGCATCTGATGCCACATAAAATTACACTCGTTGCTAACTTCCTCTCTAGCTAGGATATGAGCTGCTGCATTGGCTATTCGCCGAGCCCAGGTGACCTTTTACTCCTAGCGCATACGGAGCATCTCCTTGATGTCTTCAACATAGGGTCCGCATGCTGACAGGTCCCTTCCCCGCCAGTTCAGCATGGAGACCACGCCCTTGTTATCTAGCTCCACATGCACTCTCTGAACATCCAATTCCAACGCCATTTGCACTGCTCGTCTTGTCGCTAGAATCTCCGAAAGTTCCGGGTTGGTGATGCTTGGGAAGAACATCGCAATCCCTGCTCTGAAAGCACCATCGTGGTCCCGAAGTATAACTCCACCGCCCCCCTTGTGTTGTGCCCTCGACGTAGCCCCATCGGTATTAAACTCGATCCATCTCGGCTCTGGTGGTTTCCACTTTTCCACATGTTTTTGCGCCAATGGCACTGAGGGCTTCTCATGCACCGAGCGCCACTCCAGCATGTGGTTGTGAACTCTATCCGCTACCACCCTAGAATCCGGGATGCGCTTGCCATCTCTCGCCTCATTTCATGCACACCATAGTCCGTATAGCCCCTGGATCATCATCTCTTTCTCCGTGTCCCCTGCATCCGAAAACCAGCCCTTCAGCCATGGCGAGACCGCACACGTAGATCCATCCATGGGTGGCGGGAGAATAACAGGTGCTCCCTTCTCCTCACACATGCATTTCCAAAATAAGACAGAGTGCGGGCAGGCCCAGAATCTGTGATGGGAGGTTTCTTCCCATCCACAAGCAGCGCAAAACACTCCAGGTTTGATCCTTCGACGGTGTAGCTCCGTGCCCATGGCCAGCCCATTCCGTATCAGCCTCCAGACATGAATCTTTGCTTTATTTTGTGCATTGGTTGCCCACAGCGCTAGCCATGCCTTGTGATGTTCGATCGGCGCTGAATTTTCCGGCAGTCCGGTTTGCAGGCTATTCAGACTCATCCGGAGGTGGTATGCTGATTTAACCGTGAACTCCCGTTTTTTGTAAAGTTCCATGCTAAAGAATCACTCATACCCGAGCCTCCAATACCTATCTGCTTGATATCAATTATGTCGTCAGGGGTAAACATCATCTCTAGCTTATTGGAGTCCCACTCCTGCCCTTGCTCAGTGAGCAGATCACTCACATGTGTAATGCCATGCACGTATTGTTGCCCAAGTGGCTTGAGACTCCCCTGTCTAGGTATCCAGTTATCATGATGTACGTTGATACTGGTGCCATCCCCTATTCGCCAGACCACCCCTTCTCGTAGCAGCTCTCGGCCGTGTATAATACTTCGGAAGGTGAAGGATCCCCCACTTGGGCAGGTGGCGTTCCTGATGGACCCTTCTGGAAAATATCGTGCTTTGAGAACCCTAGCACACAACAAGGTTGGGTACAGTAACAACCGCCAGGCTTGTTTAGCCAACAAAGCTTGGTTAAAAGCCCCTGGATCTCTGAACCCCATCCCTCCTTCCTTCTTCATTGTACACATCTTGTGCCAAGCAAACCAGTGCACCTTTTTCTCTCCATTTGCTGCACCCCACCAGAAGTTTGACGAGATTGGATTCAGGTTCCAGCACATTTTCTTTGGAAGTTGAAAATAGCTCATGGTTAGAGTTGGTGTGGCTTGAAGACCCGACTTAATGAGTACTTCTCTAGCCGCCTTGGGACAGTCCTTGCCCTTTCCATCCCGAGATCTTCTTTACTGAACTTTCTTTTACATATTTGAAGGTGCCCTCCTTTGATCTACCAACCAGTGTTGGCAGTCGAAGGTACCTTTCGCTAAGAGCTTCTGAATTGATTCCAATTGTCTGCATAAGTTCAGCATTGCTCCCTTCTTTGCATCCTTTACCAAAGAAGACCGAGGATTTTTGGAGGTTTACCTTTTGTCCCGAAGCTTCCTCATATATAGTCAAGATATGTTTAAGAGCCTCAAAATTGCTACATCTTCCCTCCAAGAAGACAATACTGTCATCAGCAAAAAGAAGGTGAGTGACATGGGGGGCAGTGCTCCCGAAAGACACTCCTTCGAGATTATTTTCCTGTTGTGCAACCCTCAATAATGCTAAGAAACCTTCCACACAGAAAAGGAATAAATATGGGGATAGAGGATCTCCCTGCCGGAGTCCCCTAGACGGTAGAAAGCTTCTTGAAAAAAAACCATTCAGCTTGACAGAGAATCTTGCAGATGTTACACACCTCATAATCATTTGGATCCATACCTGATGAAAACAAAATCTAGCCAGCATTTGCTCCAGAAAAATCCACTCTACTCGGTCATAAGCTTTCATCATGTCAAGTTTAACCGCACATAAAGGCGTCTTCCTCTTCCTTGTTCTGATAGCATGGGTGCATTCATACGTAACAAGCACATTATCTGTAATGAGTCGCCCCGGGACAAAGGCGCTTTGCTCGTCTGAGATCAGTATAGGAAGAATCACCTTAAGCCCGTTCGCAAGAACTTTTGCCACAATTTTATATAACACATTACATAAACTAATTGGGCAAAATTGTGTTAGCAACTCCGGTGAGTTTACCTTTGGTATCATCACAATTACCGTGTCATTAAAAGAATTTGGAACCGATGCACCGGATAAGAAGTCGTGAATCGCTGCACATCCATCCTCTTTTACCAACGACCAGTGTTGTTGATAGAAAAGAGTTGGCAGCCCATCTGGTTCTGGCGCCTTTGTAGGGCCCATCTGAAACAAGGCTCGCTCAATCTCATCATCAGTAATAGGAGATATGAGTCCGTCATTCATGTCATCTGATATAATACTCTCAAAAAGACACAAGAGCCTCTCCGCTTGGTTTGACCCCTCCGATGCAAACAACTGTTCATAAAATATCGTGGCCATATCTCTCATGCCAGCATCTCTGCTGCACTTCGAGCCATCCTCTCTAATTAGAGCCGTAACTGTATTTTTTCTTTTCTGATCAGACGCATGGTTTTGGAAGTACCGCGTTTTCTGGTCCCCCGCTTTGAGCCAATCTACCCTTGATCTCTGCTTTTGCATTATTTCTTCCCGCTCATACACTTTCTTGAGTTGTCGTTCAATGTCCCGAACTTCAGCCGTTAAACCAGTGTTTAACGTTGTCTCTTTGGCCTCCACAAGCTGCTTCTTTAGTTTAGAAATTTGGCGCCAGACTGATCCAAATGTCACCTTACCCCACCGCTGCAGTTCTCTTGTGACGCCTTGCAATCTGGTGCAGACCGCAGGAAGTGAACGATCAGGTCCTTGTACACGTCCCCACACCTGTTGCATCTTGTCTTCATACCCCTAATGCCTCAACCACATCTCCTCAAACCAAAAGGGGTGGTCCCCTCTGGTCGTCATTGTTGGCATAACCTCCCGAACACGCACCAATAATGCCATATGATCGGATTCCTCGGTTACTACATGCTCCACCACTGTTTCCGGGAACATGCCCATAAAACTACCATTACAAGTTGCTCTGTCCAGCCTCACCTGAATGTTATCATCGTTCTCTTGTTTATTATCCCATGTAAACTGATACCCCGAGAAGCCCAAATCATCTAAACCGCAGTCAGTCAAGCACTCATTAAAGGCTTGCATTTGCATGAAATTCCTCGGGTTCCCCCCAACTTGTTCTGACCGTACTAGGATCTCATTGTAGTCCCCCGCACATAACTAGGGTAACTCATCTTGGGATCGGAGATAACGAATGGTGTCCCAAGACTTTTTCCTTAGTTCCGTTTTAGGCTCTTCGTAGAAACTAGTGAATCTCCAGGTATGCCCATCCAGATTGATCTCTGCATCAATGAAATATTGGCACCATGGCCTTACCGTAACATGCACATGTTCCCTCCATCAAAGCGCAAGTCCTCCACTTCTTGCATTGCAGTCCATGACAACACCGCTCTTGAAGCCTAAACTCCACTTCACCCTCTCCATAGCCCTAGCACTGTTCTTTGTCTCTGACAAGAACACCACCGCGGGTTGTATAACCGTATCAGGTCCCGTAGTTCGCTGACGTGGCTTGAGACTGCGTCGGTATTTCCCCAAAGAGGAAGGGATGATACAGCACAGCAACGGTAAGTATTTCCCTCAGTTATGAAACCAAGGTTATCGATCCAGTAGGAGGATCAACACCACCCAATAAGCAGCACCTGCACACAAACAACAAATACTTGCAACCCAACGCGAAAGAGAGGTTGTCAATCTCTCTACGGTAATAGGATAGATTAGGTAGTGATAGATAGGAGAGATAGATCTCTCAAGAACACAAATAAAAAGAGTAAATATGCAGCAATATGTTTTTGGGGTTTTGGTTTTGTAGATCTGAAAACAAAGATTGCAAAAAGATAGATCGGAAAGCAATATGTTGGAAAAGTAGACCCGGGGGCCGTAGGGTTCACTAGTGGCTTCTCTCATGAGTATAGCGCATGGTGGGTGAACAAATTACTGTTGGGCAATTGATAGAAAATCGAATAGTCATGACGATATCCAAGGCGATGATCATTATATAGGCATCACGTCCAAGATAGATAGACCGACTCCTGCCTGCATCTACCTCTATTACTCCACACATCGACCGCTATCCAGCATGCATCTAGTGTATTAAGTTCATGGAAAAACGGAGTAATGCAATAAGAACGATGACATGATGTAGACAAGATCTATTCATGTAGGAACAGACCCCATCTTGTTATCCTTAATAGCAACGATACATGCGTGTCTTGCTGCCCCTTATGTCACTAGGAAAGAACACCGGAAGATCGAACCCGTCACAAAGCACCTCTTCCCATGGCAAGAAAAATCGATCTAGTTGGCCTAACTAAACCAAAGATTTGAAGAAGAAATACGAGGCTATAAGAAATCATGCATATAAGAGATCAAAGAAGACTCAAATAATATTCATGGATAGAAACTGATCATGAACTCAAAATTCATCGGATCCCAACAAACACACCGCAAAAGTTTACATCAAATATATCTCCAAAAGACCATTGTATTGAGAATCATAAGAGAGAGAGAGAGAAGAAGAAGCCATCTAGCTACTGCCTACGGACCCGTAGGTCTATGGTGAACTACTCACGCATCATCGGAGAGGCACCAATGAGGAAGATGAACCCCTCCGTGATGGTGTTTAGATTGGATCTCGAGGTCCTAGAACTTGCGGCGGCTGGAATTGTGTTTCGTCGACTCCCCTAGGATTTTTGGAATATTTGAGAATTTATAGGCATGAGAGGCGGTGGAGAGGGGCCCCGAGGAGGGCACAACCCATTAGGGCGCGCCGGGGACCCCCTGGCGCGCCCTGGTGGGTTGTGGTCTCCTCGGCCCACTCCCCCGGCACTTCTTTGGCCCACTGGGTGTCTTCTGGTCCAGAAAAAATCTCTAAAAAGTTTCGTCGCGATTGGACTCCGTTTGGTATTGATTTTCTGCGAAGTAAAAAACAAGCAAAAATAGTAACTGACACTTTGGCACTATGTCAATAGGTTAGTCCCAAAAAATGACATAAAGTTGTTATAAAATGATTGTAAAACATCTAAGAATGATAATATAACAGCACGGAACAAGCGAAAATTATAGATACGTTGGAGACGTATCAGCATCCCCAAGCTTAATTCCTACTCGTCCTCGAGTAGGTAAATGATAAAAACAGAATTTTTTGATGTGGAATGATGCCTAACATGTTCATCATATTCTTTTATTTTGTATAGCATGGACATTTGGACTTGTAAATGATTCAAAGCAATACTCTAGTTTTAACATAATGACTTCAATACTCAAGCATGTCAATAAGCAACCATGTCTTTCAAAATATCAACAGTAAAGAAAGTTATCCCTAGCCCATCATGCTCAATAATTGATCCATTCATGAAACACACTCAAATATTAACTATGCCCAATGTTCAAGTACGATCATAGTGCCCCCTAGTTGGTGCTTAAAAGAGAAGATGGAGACTCAAAGAAAAAATAAAAAATGCATAAAGTAAATAGATAGGCCCTTCGCAGAGGGAAGTAGGGATTTGTAGAGGTGCCAGAGCTCAAAGTTTTAAATTGAGAGAGAAAAATATTTTGGGTGGCATGCTTTTCCTATCAACGAAAATGACAAAGTAGTTCACAATACTTTCCATGCTAGATATATCATAGGCGGTTCCCAAACAAAAAATAAAGTTTATTCCTTTTTCCACCAAACTTTCACTTTCCATGGCGGGCCGTATCCACGGTTGCCTTCCATACCAACACTTTCCAAGGAATTTATTATTTGACAACATAAAGTAAATATTTTTTTTCTTTTTCATTTAGGGAGAATAACACATCTAGCATGGAAAAATATTGGACACTCCCCACCGTTTCATGAGCAGTACGGGCACACAAAAGAGAAAATTTATTTTGAAAATTTAGAGATGGCACATACAAATTTGCTTGGAACGGCATGGAAATGCCGTATATAGGTAGGTATGGTGGACTCATAAGGCAAAACTTGGTTTAAGGATTTTGGATGCACAAGTAGTATTTCTACTTAGTACAAATGGAGGCTAGCAAATAGATTGGGAAGCAACCAAACCAAGAAATGAAAATTCACATAAGTGAGCATTGAACATAACTAACACCGAATAATGCACCACAAGTAGGATGTAACTTCATTGTATAACTATTGACTTTCGTGCATGCATAGGGAATCACAAACCTTAACACCAATATTCCTACTAAGCATAATTACTCACTAACATAACTCACATATTACTATCATCATGTTTCAAAACTATTACAAAGAATCAAGTTTAATTTGTCCAATGATCTTCATGAAAGTTTTTATTATATCCTCCTTGGATATCTATCACTTTAGGACTAGTTTCATATATTGCCATTGCTTTTTGGAAAGCTCAAACAAATTTAAGTGAAGCACATGAGCATAAAGATTTCATCTCTCAAAAAGTTATATGTGAAGCATGAGAGGATTTCTACAAAGTTTACCTACTCTCAAATTAATCTAAGTGAAGCATGAGAGTATTTATACAAAATTTAACTACTCTCAAATTAATCTAAGTGAAGCATGAGAGTATTTCTACAAAAATTTCCAAGCACACCGTGCTCAAAAAGATATAAGTGAAGCACTAGAGCAATTCTATAGCTCAAAAAAGTTAAAGTGAAGCACATAGAGCAATTCTAACTAATCATAGCATGATTTTGGCTTTCTCAAATAGGTGTGTCCAGCAAGGATACAAAGGAAAAACTAACAAACAAAGCAAGCAAAGATACAAGATGCTCCAAGCAAAACTCATGATATGTGACGAATAAAAATATAGCTCCAAGTAAAATACCGATGGTCGTTAGAAGAAAGAGGGGATGCCACTTGGGGGCATCCCCAAGCTTAGTTGCTTGTTTCTCTTTCGATATATCTTGGGGGTGCGGTAGCATCCCCAAGCTTAGGCTTTTCCTAGTCCTTATTCCTTCATTCATCATGATCTCACCCAAAACTTGAAAACTTCAATCACACAAAACTCAACAAAATCTTCGTGAGATCCGTTAGTATGATAAAGCAAATCACTACTTTAGGTGCTGTTGCAAACCCATTCATATTTTATTATTGCATTATACCTACTGTATTTTAATTTTACCATGGCTCATACCCTTCATAATAAACCAAAGATTCATCAAAACAAGCACACAATACAACGAAAACAGAATATGTCTTAAACAGAACAGTCTATAGTAATCTGTACTCTAACCATACTTATGTAACTCTACAAATTCTGAAAAATTAGGACAACGTAAGGAATTTCTATAGAAACACTGTGTTAAAATTTCAGCTCAAGATCATGTTCCAGAAAAAAATGAAAATTCATATACTGTACGCAAAGTTTCTGTTTTAGATTCAGCATCACTTCTACTCATCCTATGAATCATCATAAAGGCTTTACTTGGCACAAACACTAAATAAACCATAAAAACACAATCATAACAGAGTAATAATTGTGTCAACACTCAAAAACAGAAAGGAAAAAAGCAAAAATTTATTTATTCATTGGGTTGCCTCCCAACAAGCGCTATCGTTTTACGCCCCTAGCTAGGCATAATGGATAGATTCAAGTATTGTCATCTTTGGTTTTGGATCCATAGGATGCCCTCATGATTGATTCATATGGTGGCTTAATTCTTGTTCTAGGGAAGTGTTCCATACCCTTTCTAAAGGGAAACTGAAAATGAATATTGCCTTCTTTTATATCAATCACGACACCTATAGTGCGTAAAAACGGTCTACCAAGTATAATGGGACAAGACGGATTACAATCAATATCAAGCACAATAAAATCAATGGGCACATAGTTCCTATTTACAAGAATAAGAACATCATTAATTCTTCCCAACGGCTTTTTAATAGTAGAATCCGCCAAGTGCAAATTAAGAGAGCATTCTTCAATATTGGTAAGACCAAGCACATCACATAGAGACTTCGGAATCGTGGAAACACTAGCACTCAAATCACACAAAGCAAAGCATTCATAATTCTTAATCTTGACCTTAATGGTAGGTTCCCACTCATCATGTAATTTTCTAGGAATAGAAATCTCCAACTCAACTTTTCTTCAAAAGATTTCATCATGGCATCAACGATATCACTCAAAGTGCTAATTTCCTCTACCGAATTAACTTTTTTACTAGTAGGTGTTCTTTCGGTATGCCATTGAGAATAATTAGCCATGATATTATCTAGCAATTTAGTAGCTTCACCCAAAGTAATCTCCATAAAAGTACCACCCGCGGCGGAATCTAAAATATTTCTAGAGACAAAATTCAATCCCACATAAAAATTTTGTATGATCATCCAAAGATTCAAACCATGTGTAGGACACTTTCTTATCATCAACTTCATTCTTTCCCAAGATTGCGCAACATGTTCATGCTCAAGTTGCTTAAAATTCATGATTTGCGTCCTAAGGGAAATAATTTTCGCGGGCGGAAAATACTTAGTGATAAAAGCATCTTTGCACTTATTCCAAGAATCGATACTATTGCGAGGCAAAGAGGAAAACCAAATTTTTGCACGATCCTGCAAGGAAAAAGGAAATAGTTTCAACTTCACAATATCATTGTCTACAACTTTTTTCTTTTGCATATCATACAATTCAACGAACGTGTTTATATTAGATGGGACGCGGCATCCTCATAAGGAGTACCAACAAATTGATCTTTCATGACAAGATTCAACAAAGCGGCATTAATATCACAAGACTCCTCACTAGTGGCGGGAGGAGCAATAGGCGTACTAATAAAATCATTGTTATGAGTATTGGAAAAATCACACAACTTGGTGTTTTCTTGAGTCATCGTGACTACGCAAACAAGATTGCAAGCAAGGAAGAGATCCGGCAAGAAAAAGGGCAAACGAAAAAGAGGGCAAATAAAACGGCAAATTGGTGAAGTAGGGGAGAGGAAAACGAGAGGCAAATGGCAAATAATGTAATTGCAAGGAGATGAGATTTGTGATTAGGAACCTGGTAGATGATGATGGAGTCTCCTCGGCGCCTACGATAGGCACGTAGAAGAGACCGCTTCCTCCCCGGCAACGGCGCCAGAACTTCCTTTGACGTGGCTTGAGACTGTGTCGGTAGTTCACCAAAGAGGAAGGGATGATGCAGCACAGCGACGGTAAGTATTTCCCTCAGTTATTAAACCAAGGTTATCGAACCAGTAGGAGGATCACCACCACCCAATAAGCAGCACCTGCACACAAACAACAAATACTTGCAACCCGACGTGAAAGAGAGGTTGTCAATCTCTCTACGGTAATAAGATAGATTAGGTAGTGATAGATAGGAGAGATAGATCTCTCAAGAACACAAATAAAAAGAGTAAATATGCAGCAATATGTTTTTGGGTTTTTGGTTTTGTAGATCTGAAAACAAAGATTGCAAAAAGATAGATCGGAAAGCAATATGTTGGAAAAGTAGACCCGGGGGCCGTAGGGTTCACTAGTGGCTTCTCTCATGAGTATAGCGCACGATGGGTGAACAAATTACTGTTGGGCAATTGATAAAAAATCGAATAGTCATGACGATATCCAAGGTGATGATCATTATATAGGCATCACGTCCAAGATAGATAGACCAACTCATGCCTGCATCTACCTCTATTACTCCACACATCGACCGCTATCCAGCATGCATCTAGTGTATTAAGTTCATGGAAAAACGGAGTAATGCAATAAGAACGATGACATGATGTAGACAAGATCTATTCATGTAGGAATAGACCCCATCTTGTTATCCTTAATAGCAACGATACATGCGTGTCTTGCTGCCCCTTCTGTCACTGGGAAAGAACACCGCAAGATCGAACCCATCACAAAGCACCTTTTCCCATGGCAAGAAAAATCGATCTAGTCAGCCTAACTAAACCAAAGATTCGAAGAAGAAATACGAGGCTATAAGTAATCATGCATATAAGAGATCAAAGAAGACTGAAATAATATTCATGGATAGAAACTGATCATGAACTCAAAATTCATCGGATCCCAACAAACACACCGCAAAAGTTTACATCAAATAGATCTCCAAGAGGCCATTGTATTGAGAATCATAAGAGAGAGAGAAGAAGCCATCTAGCTACTGCCTACGGACCCGTAGGTCTATGGTGGACTACTCACGCATCATCGGAGAGGCACCTATGAGGAAGACGAACCCCTCTGTGATGGTGTTTGGATTGGATCTCGAGGTTCTGGAACTTGCGGCGGCTGGAATTGTGTTTCGTCGAGTCCCCTAGGGTTTTTGGAATATTTGGGAATTTATAGGCATCAGAGGCGGTGGAAAGGGCCCCCGAGGAGGGCACAACCCATCAGGGTGTGCCGGGGCCCCCCTGGCGTGCCCTGGTGGGTTGTGGTCTCCTCGGCCCACTCCCCCGGCACTTCTTTGGCCCACTGGGTGTCTTCTGGTCCCGAAAAAATCGCCAAAAAGTTTCATCGCGATTGGACTCCGTTTGGTATTGATTTTCTACGAAGTAAAAAACAAGCAAAATCATCAACTGGCACTTTGGCACTATGTCAATAGGTTAGTCCCAAAAAATGGTATAAAGTTGTTATAAAATGATTGTAAAACATCCAAGAATGATAATATAACAGCATGGAACAAGCAAAAATTATAGATACGTTGGAGACGTATCATTCGCCAACTGTCGAGTCCAACCCCAACCCTCGACAGTTCCAGGCCAAGCAATTCATTGATCTCGATGGCCCTACTCATCAGGGTCCGCCGATGTATCTCCTTCTTTGATACGATCAAACACTGAGGACGTCTTCTATCTCGTGTCGTGAATGAACGTATCATGATGAATTTGTCTGTGTGGGTCTCCCTTAGCCACCCAAATTTGCTTCGGCCTTCTCTTTTTCCCTGTTCTTTCTCCTTGTACATGTGTGTATTTGGACTGTCCCTTGTATCCTGAGACCTGGGTTTTCTCACGTATCTACCTTTTGTCCGCACTACATGTCTTGATTCGACGTTTCCATTCATGTCCCTCCTCCCTCCATGTTCTACCCGTTCCTCAGAATAATCACTCTGGCACCTCTCTTCATACCGATAGTCTGCATGGCGCTCCCCTTCGCGCTGGGAACCTGCATGGCGCCCGTTCTTTTGTCTGTAGTCCGCATGGTGTGCCTCCCCATGATGCGTGCCTGCATGGCGTTGTTCCTGGCGTTGGGCCCCCCATGGCGTTATTGCATCTCAGCTCGCAGATCGTTTCCACGTTTGTGTTCCACTTTCTCACGAAGGTCATTTCCTCTCATATCCTCCACTCTGGCTCCTCCTTTATTTGGGCTACTCACTTCTCCATGCTCTGTCTTCCGACCCCCGCCAGTGCGTGAGTCCCCAGACGGTGTGAACTCTCTTTTTCCGTTTCTCTTGACAGGATATCCTCTAACATAAGACCGACCATACTTTCATGCATCTCCATCATTCTCGCGAGAGCTGCCCCCACTAACCGAACTAGAAGCAGCCATATGAGAGGTATCTTTCTGCCCCGAGGAACTCCGGCCCGGTGAAGCTCGTAACCACAGTCCCCATTGACTTGATGAATCAATCGGAGGGTCACACACTCCATTGACATGGGCCAGCCTTCCACAATCAAAGCAGAAGTGCGGAATTTTTTCATATGTGAAATCATACCACGTCCCCTCCAAGTCCTCCAGTGAGGTCCTTAGACGAGCTCTACGGATCAGAGGTTCAAAAATAGATATCTTTGCTCTCACCCGAAGATATTTCCCTCTCACAAAATCATCCTTCTCCACGTCCACTTTAACACCCTCTCCCAACCAGTCCCCTAGTGCCATTCCGAAAGCTTCAGTCCGTTTCTCAAGAGGGAGATCTGTGACTCTGGCCCACATCTCCATCGTATCGAAGATCATCTCAGACGGACGAACACCTCCTTCATAATCCTTTAGCACCATGATACGTCTCCAACGTATCTATAATTTTTGCTTGTTCCATGCTATTATATTATCATTCTTGGATGTTTTACAATCATTTTCTAACAATTTTATATCATTTTTTTGGGACTAACCTATTGACATAGTGCCAAAGTGCCAGTTGCTGTTTTTGCTTGTTTTTTACTTCGCAGAAAATCAGTACCAAACGGAGTCCAATCGCGAGGAAACTTTTTGGAGATTTTTTCTGGACCAGAAGACACCCAATGGGACAAAGAAGAGTCTGGAAGGTGGGCTGTGGGGAGCACAACCCACCAAGGCGCGCCAGGGGGCCCCCGGCGTGCCCTGATGGGTTGTGCCCTCCACAGGGCCCCTCTGCACCGCCTCTGATGCCTATAAATTCCCAAATATTCGGAAAACCCTAGAGGATTCGACGAAACACAATTCCAGCCACCGCAAGTTCCAGAACCTCGAGATCCAATCTAAACACCATCACGGAGGGGTTCATCATCCTCATAGGTGCTTCTCCGATGATGCGTGAGTAGTCCACCATAGACCTACGGGTCCGTAGGCAGTAGCTAGATGGCTTCTTCTCTCTCTCTTATGATTCTCAATACAATGGTCTCTTGGAGATCTATTTGATGTAAACTTTTGCGGTGTGTTTGTTGGGATCCGGTGAATTTTGAGTTCATGATCAGTTTCTATCCATGAATATTATTTGAGTCTTCTTTGATCTCTTATATGCATGATTGCTTATAGCATCGTATTTCTTCTTCGAATCTTTGGTTTAGTTAGGCCGACTAGATCGATTTTTATTGCCATGGGAAGAGGTGCTTTGTGATGGGTTCTCTCTTGCGGTGTTCTTTCCCAGTGACAGAAGGGGCAGCAAGACACGCATGTATCGTTTCTATTAAGGATAACAAGATGGGGTCTATTCCTACATGAATAGATCTTGTCTACATCATGTCATAGTTCAAATTGCATTACTCCATTTTTCCATGACCTTAATACACTAGATGCATGCTGGATAGCGATCGATGTGTGGAGTAATAGAGGTAGATGCGGGCAGGAGTCGGTCTATCTATCTTGGATGTGATGCCTATATAATGATCATCGCCTTGGATATCGTCATGACTATTCGATTTTCTATCAATTGCCCAACAGTAATTTGTTCACCCACCATGCGCTATACTCATGAGAGAAGCCACTACTGAACCCTATGGCCCCCGGGTCTACTTTTCCAACATATTGCTTTCCGATCTATCTTTTTGCAATCTTTGTTTTCAGATCTACAAAACCAAAACCCAAAAACATATTGTTGCATATTTACTCTTTTTATTTGTGCTCTTGAGAGATCTATCTCTCCTATCTATCACTACCTAATCTATCTTATTACCGTAGAGAGATTGATAACCTCTCTTTCGCATCGGGTTACAAGTATTTGTTGCTTGTGTGCAGGTGCTGCTTATTGGGTGGTGGTGATCCTCCTACTGGTTCGATAACCTTGGTTTCATAACTGAGGGAAATACTTACTATCATTGTGCTGCATCATCCCTTCCTCTTTGGGGAAATACCGACGCAGTCTCAAGCCACGTCAAAGGAATTTCTGGCGTCGTTGCCGGGGAGGAAGCGATCTCTTCTACGTGCCTATCGTAGGCGCCGAGGGGACTCCATCATCATCTACCAGGTTCCTAATAACAAATCTCATCTCCTTGCAATTACATTATTTGCCATTTGCCTCTCGTTTTCCTCTCCCCCACTTCACCAATTTGCCGTTTTATTCGCCCTCTTTTTCGTTTGCCCGTTTTCTTGCCGGATATCTTCCTTGCTTGCAATCTTGTTTGCGTAGTCACGATGACTCAAGAGAACACCAAGTTGTGTTATTTTTCCAATACTAATAACAATGATTTTATTAGTATGCCTATTGCTCCTCCCGCCACTAGTCCGGAGTCTTGTGATATTAATGCCGCTTTGTTGAATCTTGTCATGAAAGATCGATTTGCCGGTAATCCTAATAAGGATGCCGCGTCCCATCTAAACACGTTCGTTGAATTGTGTGATTTGCAAAAGAAAAAAGATGTGGACAATGATATTGTCAAGTTGAAATTATTTCCTTTTTCCTTGCGGGATCGTGCAAAAATTTGGTTTTCCTCTTTACCTTGCAATAGTATCGATTCTTGGAATAAGTGCAAGGATGCTTTTATCACTAAGTATTTCCCGCCCGCGAAATATATTTCCCTTAGGACGCAAATCATGAATTTTAAGCAACTTGAGCATGAACATGTTGCACAATCTTGGGAAAGAATGAAGTTGATGATAAGAAATTGTCCTACACATGGTTTGAATCTTTGGATGATCATACAAAAATTTTATGCGGGATTGAATTTTGTCTCTAGAAATCTTTTAGATTCCGCCGCGGGTGGTAATTTTATGGAGATTACTTTGGGTGAAGCTACTAAATTGCTAGATAATATCATGGCTAATTATTCTCAATGGCATATCGAAAGAGCACCTACTTGTAAAAAACTTAATTCGGTAGAGGAAATTAATACTTTGAGTGATAAGGTTGATGCTTTGATGAAATTGGTTGCTAGTAAAAATGCTCCTATTGATCTTAATGATGTGCCTTTGTCTACCTTGATTGAGCAAACTAGTGAATCCGTAGATGTGAATTTTGTCTCGCGCAACAATTTGAATAACAATGCTTATAGAGTTAATTTTAATCCTAGGCCTTTTCCCGAAAATTCCTCTAATAATTATGGTAATTCTTCTTACAATAATAATAGGAACACCTCTGATCTTGAGAGTAATATTAAAGAATTTATCAATGCGCAAAAGGCTTTCAATACTACGATAGAAGAAAAGTTGAATAAGATTGATGATATGTCTAGAAGCATTGATAGAATTTCTCATGATGTTGAAAATCTCAAGTTGAAAGCTTTTGTGCCTAAGATTGGTGAATCTATTAAATCTTTATATGTCTCTATGGATGAAAGTAAGAAAAGAACCGCTATGCTTAGAGCTAAAAGAGAAATCTTAGAAAAATCATTTTCTAGTGATTGCCTTTATAAAAAAGATGAAGATCTTAAAGTGATTGGTGTTTGTTCTATTGATTCCTTGTTTAGTAATATTAAAATTGGTAATGAAGGGACTGAAGTAGAGTTAACTTTAGCTAGAAGGCGTCCCAATAATTTGGAGGGTGAAAATCTTGATGAAAATTTTGATAAAAGTGGGTTTGAAGAGGTCAAAACTTTAACTAGTGATCTGCCCACTATCTTGGATTGCAAATATTTTAACTATGATAGCTGCTCTTTGATTGAATGTATTTCTTTGTTGCAATCTATGTTGAATTCACCCCATGCTTATGAGCAAAATAAAGCTTTTACTAAACATATCGTTGATGCCATGATGAAATCTTTTGAAGAAAAGTTGGAGTTGGAGATTTCTATTCCTAGAAAATTACATGATGAGTGGGAACCTACCATTAAGGTCAAGATTAAAAATTATGAATGCTTTGCTTTGTGTGATTTGGGTGCTAGTGTTTCCACGATTCCGAAATCTCTATGTGATGTGCTTGGTCTTACCAATATTGAAGAATGTTCTCTTAATTTGCACTTGGCGGATTCTACTATTAAAAAGCCTTTGGGACGAATTAATGATGTTATTATTCTTGAAAATATGAACTATGTGCCTATTGATTTTGTTGTGCTTGATATTGATTGCAATCCGTCTTGTCCCATTATACTTGGTAGACGGTTTTTACGCACTATAGGTGCCGTGATTGATATGAAAGAAGGCAATATTCGTTTTCAATTTTCCTTGAGAAAGGGTATGGAACACTTACCTAGAACAAGAATTAAGACACCATATGAATCAATCATGAGGGCATCCTATGGATCCAAAACTAAAGATGACAATACTTGAATCTATCCATTATGCCTAGCTAGGGGTGTAAAACGATAGCGCTTGTTGGGAGGCAACCCAATGGATAACTAAATTTTTGCTTTTTCCTTTCTGTTTTTGAGTGTTGACACAATTATGCCTCTGTTATGATTGTGTTTTTATGGTTTATTTAGTGTTTGTGCCAAGTAGAACCGTTAGGATGATTCATAGGATGAGTAGAAGTGATGCTGAATCTAAAACAGAAATTTTGCATCCAGTATTTGAATTTTCATTTTTTTCTGGAACGTGATCTTGAGCTGAAATTTTAACACGGTGTTTCTATACAAATTCCTTACATTGTCCTAATTTTTCAGAATTTGTAGAGTTACATAAGTACGGTTAGAGTACAGATTACTACAGACTGTTCTGTTTAAGACAGATTCTGTTTTCGTTGCATTGTGTGCTTGTTTTGATGAATCTTTGGTTTATTATGAAGGGTATGAGCCATGGTAAAATTAAAATACAGTAGGTATAATGCAATTATAAAATATGAATGGGTTTGCAACATCACCTAAAGTAGTGATTTGCTTTATCATACTAACGGATCTCACGAAGATTTTGTTGAGTTTTGTGTGATTGAAGTTTTCAAGTTTTGGGTGAGATCACGATGGATGAAGGAATAAGGAGTAGGAAAAGCCTAAGCTTGGGGATGCTACCGCACCCCAAAGATATATCGAAAGAGAAACAAGCAACTAAGCTTGGGGATGCCCCCGAGTGGCATCCCCTCTTTCTTCTAACGACCATCGGTATTTTACTTGGAGCTATATTTTTATTCGTCACATATCATGAGTTTTGCTTGGAGCGTCTTGTATCTTTGCTTGCTTTGTTTGTTAGTTTTTCCTTTGTATCCTTTCTGGACACACCTATTTGAGAAAGCCAAAATCATGCTATGATTTGTTAGAATTGCTCTATGTGCTTCACTTAAACTTTTGAGATATAGGAATTGATCTAGTGCTTTACTTATATCTTTTTGAGCACGGTGTGCTTGGAAATTTTTGTAGAAATACTCTCATGCTTCACTTAGATTAATTTGAGAGTAGGTAAATATTGAAGAAATCCTCTCATGCTTCACTTATACCTTTTTGAGAGATGAAATCTTTATGCTCATATGCTTCACTTAAATTTGTTTGAGCTTGCCAAAAAGCAATCGCAATATATGAAACTAGTCCCAAAGTGATAGATATCCAAGGAGGATATAATAAAAACTTTCATGAAGATCATTGGACAAATTAAACTTGATTCTTTGTAATAGTTTTGAGACATGATGATAGTAATATGTGAGTCATGTTAGTGAGTAATTATGCTTAGTAGGAATATTGGTGTTAAGGTTTGTGATTCCCTATGCATGCACGAAAGCCAATAGTTATGCAATGAAATTACATCATACTTGTGGTGCATTATTCGGTGTTAGTTATTCTCAATGCTCACTTATGTGATTTTTCGTGTCTTGGTTTGGTTACTTCCCAATCTATTTGCTAGCCTCCATTTGCACTAAGTAGAAATGCTACTTGTGCATCCAAAATCCTTAAACCAAGTTTTGCCTTATGAGTCCACCATACCTACCTATATGCGGTATTTCCATGCCGTTCCAAGCAAATTTGTATGTGCCATCTCTAAATTTTCAAAATAAATTTTCTCTTTTGTGTGCCCGTACCGCTCATGAAACGGTGGGGAGTGTCCAATATTTTTCCATGCTAGATGTGTTATTCTCAAGATGAGTGTTTATTCACTTGTCATTGCACGAGAGTGCGGCGGTAATAGGGATGCCCATTCCCGAAACGAAAAAATATATTTACTTTATGTTGTCAAATAATAAATTCCTTGGAAAGTGTTGGTATGGAAGGCAACCGTGGATACGGCCCGCCATGGAAAGTGAAAGTTTTGTGGAAAAAGGAATAAACTTTATTTTCTGTTTGGGAACCGCCTATGATATATCTAGCATGGAAAGTATTGTGAACTACTTTGTCGTTTTCGTTGACAGGAAAAGCATGCCACCCAAAATATTTTTCTCTCTCAATTTAAAACTTTGAGCTCTGGCACCTCTACAAATCCCTACTTCCCTCTGCGAAGGGCCTATCTATTTACTTTATGCAATTTTTATTTTTGATTTGAGTCTCCATCTTCTCTTATAAGCACCAACTAGGGGGCACTATGATCGTACTTGAGCATTGGGCATAGCTAATATTTGAGTGTGTTTCATGAATGGATCAATGATTGAGCATAATGGGCTAGGGATAACTTGCTTTAGTATTGATATTTTGAAAGACATGGTTGCTTGTTGACATGCTTGAGTATTGAAGTCATTATGTTAAAACTAGACTATTGCTTTGAATCATTATAAGTCCAATTGTCCATTCTATACAAAAGAAGAAAAGAATATGATGAGCATGTTAGGCAGCATTCCACATCAAAAATTCTGTTTTTATCATTTACCTACTCGAGGACGAATAGGAATTAAGCTTGGGGATGCTGATACGTCTCCAACGTATCTATAATTTTTGCTTGTTCCATGCTGTTATATTATCATTCTTGGATGTTTTACAATCATTTTATAACAACTTTATATCATTTTTTGGGACTAACCTATTGACATAGTGCCAAAGTGCCAGTTGCTGTTTTTGCTTGTTTTTTACTTCGCAGAAAATCAATACCAAACAGAGTCCAATCGCGACGAAACTTTTTGGAGATTTTTTCTGGACCAGAAGACACCCAATGGGACAAAGAAGAGTCTGGAAGGTGGGCTGTGGGGAGCACAACCCACCAGGGCGCGCCAGGGAGCCCCCGGCGCGCCCTGATGGGTTGTGCCCTCCACGGGGCCCCTCTGCACCGCCTCTGATGCCTATAAATTCCCAAATATTTGGAAAACCCTAGAGGAGTCGACGAAACACAATTCCAGCCACCACAAGTTCCAGATCCTCGAGATCCAATCTAAACACCATCACGGAGGGGTTCATCTTCCTCATAGGTGCCTCTCCGATGATGCGTGAGTAGTCCACCATAGACCTACGGGTCCGTAGGCAGTAGCTAGATGGCTTATTCTCTCTCTTATGATTCTCAATACAATGGTCTCTTGGATATCTATTTGATGTAAACTTTTGCGGTGTGTTTGTTGGGATCCGATGAATTTTGAGTTCATGATCGGTTTCTATCCATGAATATTATTTCAGTCTTCTTTGATCTCTTATATGCATGATTCCTTATAGCATCGTATTTCTTCTTCGAATCTTTGGTTTAGTTAGGCCGACTAGATCGATTTTTCTTGCCATGGGCAGAGGTGCTTTGTGATGGGTTCGATCTTGCGGTGTTCTTTCCCAGTGACAGAAGGGGCAGCAAGACACGCATGTATCATTGCTATTAAGGATAACAAGATGGGGTCTATTCTTACATGAATAGATCTTGTCTACATCATGTCATCGTTCTTATTGCATTACTCCGTTTTTCCATGAACTTAATACACTAGATGCATGCTGGATAGCGGTCGATGTGTGGAGTAATAGAGGTAGATGCAGGCAGGAGTCGGTCTATCTATTTTGGACGTGATGCCTATATAATGATCATCGCCTTGGATATCGTCATGACTATTCGATTTTCTATCAATTGCCCAACAGTAATTTGTTCACCCACCGTGCGCTATACTCATGAGAGAAGCCACTAGTGAACCCTATGGCCCCCGGGTCTACTTTTCCAATATATTGCTTTCCGATCTATCTTTTTGTAATCTTTGTTTTCAGATCTACAAAACCAAAAACCCAAAAACATATTGCTGCATATTTACTCTTTTTATTTGTGTTCTTAAGAGATCTATCTCTCCTATCTATCACTATCTAATCTATCTTATTACCGTAGAGAGATTGACAACCTCTCTTTCGCGTCGGGTTGCAAGTATTTGTTGTTTGTGTGCAGGTGCTGCTTATTGGGTGGTGGTGATCCTCCTACTGGTTCGATAACCTTGGTTTCATAACTGAGGGAAATACTTACCGTCGTTGTGCTGCATCATCCCTTCCTCTTTGGGGAAATACCGACGCAGTCTCAAGCCACGTCACACCAGCACATTAAAATTGAACTGCCACGGTCCATTATTGAGGGCATGTCGCCAATCACCTTCACTCCCAAATCGGACCACACAGATGTTATTGCCAACGTCCTTGAACTTTGCCTCCTTGTGCAAACCCCATGCCCGTTCCATCGCTCTTTGATTCACAGGATTCCCAAAACGAAGGAATAGGAAAAATGCAGGAATAGGATGGCATGTCCTATAGTACCCTACAGGATTTGAAAGAATGTTTGATAGCGCAGGAAAAACAAAGGAATTCTACAAAGAGGTTTGAGTGGATGGAAATTTTCCTCCAAAACATAGTACAAATGAATTCTATGGAAAAATTCCTAAGGATGTCAATCCTACGAATCAAACGATCATCAAAGGAAAAATTCCTAAGGGTCCAAATCCTCCAAAAATCCTATGCAATTCCTTTGAATCAAAGGAGCCCGTGAGGTCGTGGTGAGAAAACCTTGCCCACCGCTGACCACTTCACAGCCCTAGCTTCAGTCACCGGATCCGAGAAGATGAATCCTTGTTTCTCCTTGTCCGTCAAAACCAGTCCACCGAAACTCTCTGAAAGACTAGCAGCTTCCGCCGTGGTTTTACCATCTGCTGGGGATGCCGAAGCGCCCCTGCTCTTTGTTCCCTCCTTCGCCGTCACGGCGGGAATTTGCGAAGGGGTGGCGTCCTTCCTCGGTGTCGCTGCTCCTTTTCCCGCTCGCTCCGTCATGGCAAACCACAAGCAGAGCAATCCCACGTCGCCGATCTACTCCCTAGGGCAGCGCTGCCCCTCCCCCCCCCCCCCCCCCCCCCCCCGCGGGAAGTAACCGAAGATCAAACACCACCCCTGCCAAGAAAACCCTGACCCTAGCGGCGGCCTAGCTATCGCCCTAGCAATCGCCTTCTCCGTCGCCCTTAGGTCATTCCTGACGTGGTGGACCCTCCGGTTATCCTTAGGCCTCATAATTTTTTATCGTTCAACTTCCGAGCTACTATCCCAGTTCCCATAAATAACCAAGACTTAGCCAGTTCGGCAATCAATAAAAAGATTCTCTTGGGCCTCCAACTCTCTCAGCATGGCCGCCGCCTCCCCGCCTCCCACCAGCGCTCCGGTGGGGGACACCATGTCCACGCACTCAACGGAGCTCGTCAGGGGTACGCACCAGTTCAGCATCGCCGGTTACAGCCTACACAAGAGGGCCGGCGTTGGAAAGTTTATCCGATCCGGCGACTTCGATGTCGGGGGTTATAGTTGGACAATCATATGCTACCCTGCCGGCAGGGGAAAGGAAGAAGAAGGGCACTTATCATCGTACCTCGAGCTCTTAAGCACTGCTTTAGAGAAGATCACTGTGAAGTATAGGTTCGAGATCAATGGCCCTAAGGGAACTTTCTCTTCTTTTGGTGAGGCGTCCGCATGGAACGACTTTACCACCGATAACAAATCATGGGGGCACAACAAGTTCGTCAAGATAGAATCTCTCGAGTCGCAGTACCTGAGGAACGACTGCCTTACCATACGTTGCACCGTCGAGGTTCAGAGGGAGTCAAAGACCGGAGCAACCACATGCAACTCCATCACGGTGTCACCCTCCGGCATCTGGCAGGATCTTGCGCGGCTCCTGGACAGCAAGCAGGGAGTGGACGTAACCTTTCAGGTCGGGCGGAACGACTACGACGCGCACAAGGCGGTGGTCGCCATGCGGTCGCCGGTGTTCTGCGCCCAATTCTTCGGGTCACTGGCGGACAAACCTGGTGGCAGCGGCGGTGATGGCCTCTACGTGAGAATCCACGACATGAAACCCGCAACCTTCGAGGCCGTACTCCACTTCATCTACACGGACGCCTTGCCGCCTGTCAAGGACGATGGCCGTTTCGAGCTGGGTGATTCTACCAATTACCAGTGTCTTCAAGAAATTGCTGCTGGTTGTTCGAAGCAGAGCCACAGAGAGATGATCTGCGACTGGCTTGCAGCGGCCGACCGATACGGCCTGGAGAGGATGAGGCTCATGTGCGAGAGGGCGTTGAGCGAGACCATTGACGTGGAGAACGCCGCGGACACGCTGGAGCTGGCGGACCAGCACCATTGCCCACAGCTCAAGGCTTTCTGCGTAGACTACATCGCATCTCCTGGTGTGCTGACGGATGTGCTGGCAACCGATGAGTACAGAGGGCTGAAGGTGAATTGTCCCTCTCTTCTTGCTGATGTACTGGAGAAACTTGGAGGTAACAGCTAGAGATTAACGCATAGTAGTACGCCGTGAAGCCTACAAAGGCTACAAGAGTACTTGTTGACGGAGTTCAATTCGTTGCTTAGCGGTACGCTTATTAGCACTCTTTCCCTAATTCTATATATTTACCAATGTACGCCACTTCTGTTTATCACTAGCTTTCTATTGTTGAAATCTTTACGAGTTATCGTTTTTTGATTTTTAACACATCGTCTTTCTTTTCTTTTGCCTTTTTGGAAGAATTGTCTTCTTAAGGCATCCTTGATTCTTCGGATAAGTAGGGAAAAAATATGAGGATACTGTTTTTTTACTTTGGTGGTGCTATTCATCCTACTGGAATTTCACTGTACACCGAGTGCCTGTCTTTTTCGCCCGGAACCAAAACGCGGGCACTCGGCAAAACCAAGTAAGCCGAGAGGCAAACACAGAAATAGATGCAACACGACAGACACAAACACAGGCATTTACCGAGACCCGTGTGTCACAGCCCTAATTTAGGTTTGCTTGTCATTGCATTTCATGCATGCATTTTTAATTCAAATGAAATTGAATTGAGGATTTAGCAAGCCTCGGAAATTATTTTTGTCAAAATAATTAGGATAAAAATTGCTTCAAATAAGCCCAAGAAAATGTTCCTGTTGTCCTGTGGAAATATTGGCAAGAGGTAAAATGCAAACCAATATTTTTTGAAATCACAGAAATATCTATCTTGGGCATTTGAATTAATTCAACAATTATTTGCATTGGACTTATATTTATTGTATATAAAATATAAGTCTAATAATTCTGAAAATTGTGGTGTGGCACTGGTTAAATCCATTTAGCTCACAAGCCAATTTTCAGGATTTAATAAAATGGTCTAATATTATTTCCAAACCAAAACAAATTGACAAAATAGAAAACAGAAATAAATAGGAAAAGAGAGGACATACCTGCCTTACCTGGCCTGTAGACGGCCCAGTAGGCAGCCCAGCCCATGGCCGAGCTTCTCCTACCTTTGCCAGTAGGAGCAGTTGCGTGCTCGCAGCACAGCAGAGGAGCGCCACCTCCTGCTTCCAGCGACGGGGGGCCTCCCCCGAGCCTATCTTCTCGCCTGAGGACGCCCAGAGTCCCCTCTCAGTACTCCCCTCCCTCGCTCTCTCCCTCGCTCTCTAGCCCCTCCCCCGAGATAACCCGAGCGCAGCCATGGCCATGTCGCCGTCGCGCCCATAGCCGCCGTGCCTTCCACGCCTCGCCTCCGTGTTCCTGAGGTCCACCGTCGTCGCCTACTTTGTCCTCGATGATCCAAGCAACCAGGGACGCCCTGCAAAGTCGCCCTCGACATCGTCTTCAACCTCGGAATCCGACGGCCCCGCCTCCGATTCGCCGCCGCCAGGACCTCCCCGAGCTCTCCGTCGGCTTCATTCATCGCGCCGTGAGCTTCCGCGTCGATCCCCTCTCCTCCCCGCTTGGATTAGCTGCCGTAGTCGTCATTCCCCAACCTCCCGAGCTCGCCGCCGTATGGCCTCGTCGCCACCGTGGCCTGAGCTCGAGCCGGTCTCGTCCTTGCACCACGTCATGCTCCTGGTGCCTCCAGGAGGCCAACGCAGCCGCTAGATGTACCCCTCGAGCATCGCAGCCCCATGCCCACATGCTCTCGAGCGCCGCCGCCGCTAGAGCTCGCCGCCATTGCCGCTGCAAGCCGTCCCCGGCAGCCCCGAGACCTCCATCCGAAGCGCCACACCCCCAGGAACCCATTCCACCCATCCGCGCGTCGAATGGACGCCGGTGCTGCGATTCTGGCGTGCCCCCGTCGCTCTGTTGGTCGCCGGCGTCGACCTCGCCGGCCTGAGCCACTGACATGTGGGCCCGACCGGTCAAGGATTAGATTAAGGTCTAATGACCCTGTTAACTTAACCCCTTTGCAACTGACATGTGGGCCCGTCCACTGACATAATTAGTTTAGTGTTAAACTAATGCTAATTAACCATGTTAGCTAGATGGGTCACTGACTAGTGGGCCCCATTTGTCAGGTTTGACCCTGGACGGCCATGTTGACTGCTGACGCAAGCATGACCCCCTGATGACGTAGTTAATCTTTTCTGGAATTAAAATAAATCAGAAAATGATTTATGAATTTCAGAAAATGCTTAAACTTCTAAAAATCATAGAAATTAATCTGTAACTCAGATGAAAATAATTTATATATGAAAAATAATCAAAAAAATGCAAGGAATCTGTTTATGCCATGTTCATTCATGTTTGAGCAAGTTAACATCACCAGCTGGGACATTTCATGATTAGGACAAATTTGATAAATAGTTTGGAGTTGGAATTTGATGCCTATTTGAATTCCACTTCAATTAATATGACCAAATATTAAACTAGGTGAATTCAGTACCTTAACATGCCATATCATACATCATGTTTGTTGCATTGCATTGGATGTGTTCCTTTCTTGTTTTGTCGGTGTTGTTCCTTCTCGGTAGACGATGGTTCCGACGATGTGATCGTTGACACTGATGAAGAGAAGTACTATCTACAGAACTGTCAGGCAAGCAACCCCCCCCCCTTGAGTATTTCGATACAATCCCACTCTCTCACTCTTGCTCTCATTTTACTGCATTAGGACAACAACGATTCAACTGCTACATGTTCTCAGTAGTTGAACCCATTCCTTTGCATGACCTGTCATTGTCGCCAAATAGCTAAACCATCCTAGCATACTTAGGAGTTGCTTGAGCTATGTTGTGACTACTCAGCCATGCTCGCTTGCTATGCTTAGAGTTGAATTGGTCTGATCCATCTGGGTGATGGATTGGAATGATCATGTCCTAATGATGAGACTTAAGTGTCTTGGCCCGTTTTGGTCAAGATGGTGATGAGAGGCCGTGTTGGAGAACATGGTGGATTGTGTTGTGATACGGCTCATAGGAACTGGGTTTCGTGTTTATCAGAGCCTACCTCGCTGTTACATGGACATGTGCGGGTCAGGTGCGCGGGCATGTGGCGCATGGCGCGTGTGGCTCATCGTGGCACATGGCGCGTGTGGCCCGTCGTGGCACATGGCGCGTGTGGCCCGTCGTGACACATGGCATGGCACATGTGCCGGACTGGACGCAGATACGTGTTCTAGGAGGGAACGTTGCTGATGGCACGAGGACGTCGGTTCCTCTGAGTCAGGGTGAAATAATCTGTTCGAATAGCCGCGTCCTCGGATATGGACTACTTGGAAAACTTATGTGGTTCATAGTCAAGTGAAATGGATACTCTAAAATGCGCAAGATAAGTGTGAGTGCTATGGATGGCCTTCTCGTAGGGAGACGGGAGTGGATCCATAGTGGTGTATTGATATGGTGAATATGTGGACTCGTGTGCGCTATCCCACCTCAAAGAAAGTACTTGTAGTCGTAGTACAGGTTAGCCAAGAGTCAAAGCTGGCTTGCTGCAATAAACTCCACAACCCCCTTTGTTGACAACGATGCATATGTAGCTAGTTCTGATGTAAGTCTTGCTGAGTACCTTTGTACTCACGGTTGCTTAATTTATGTTTTGCAGAGGAGACGTCAGTCTCATTAGTGATTCTTACGACGTGAAGTTCGATGTTGACTGAATAGCTTGGGAATCCCAGACAGAGGTCTGGCTCCTATGGTAGGGTCGTTGTAGCTTTTCAGGCTCCTCCAGCCACTTTAGTAGATGTCTGTACCCAGACATGTTTTGCTTCCGCTGCTTGTATGACTTGAGTGTTGGGTCATGTGACCCCTGTTGTAACATCACACTATGTTGGCTCTTATGAGTCATTAATGAGTACTTGAGTCATAGAGTTATGTTGTGGTGCCATGTCGTATCTACGCATATCGTGCATATTGCGTGTATGTTTAAAATGTATTGGTATGTGTGGGATTCGACACCTAGTCGTATGCCTATGGTAGCCTCACTACTAGAAAAAAGGTTGTTAGTGGTGCACCTATTTTGGCTATTAATGGCGCACTATAGGTGCGCCACTATTATCACGCCATTAGTAACAAATAGTAATGGCGCACCTCTGGTGCGCCATTAGTAATCCAAATACTAGTGGCGCACCATGTGGTGCGCCATTACTATTGCTACAGGTGCGCCACTGGTAACTTTTTTTTTATTGAATTTTTTTGAATTTTTTTTTTGAAATTTGAAGGCGGGAAAATAGTAGTGGCGCACCATGCACTGGTGCGCCATTGCTAACTTTTTTTTGAATTCTAGATCCGGATCTGGCACGATTTTTTTTTTTGCGGTTTTTTTTTGTGATATTTTTTCAAATTTCATTCTGCTACGTTCTTTGTGCCGGGGAGCTCCACATGTGGCCGGAGAGGAGGTCGCCGGAGAGGAGGGAGGAGAGACCATGAGGAGGAGAGGAGGGAGGAGGAGGTCGCCGGAGAGGAGGTCGCCTAGGTCGCCGGAGAGGAGGAGGAGGTCGCCGGAGAGGACCGGAGAGGAGGTCGCCTAGGTCGCCGGAGAGGAGGAGGAGGTCACCTAGGTCGCCGGAGAGGAGGAGGAGGAGGTCGCCGGAGAGCACCGTGAGGAGGTCGCCGGAGAGGAGGAGGAGAGTATGGTGGAGGAGAGGAGGAGATGGAGTGGAGGAGAGGAGGAGAGGAGGAGAAGAATGAAGAGGTAAGGAGGAGAAGGAGGCCGACCGGGTTTATATATGGCTTAGCAGTGGCGCACCTTGTACTGGTGCGCCATTGCTAACCCTTTTTTTATTTTTTTATTTTTTTGAATTTTTTTCAATTTTGAAGGCGGGAAAATAGTAATGGCGCACCTAGGTGTGGTGCGCCATTGCTATGTACCTTAATAATGGCGCACCTAGGTGTGGTGCGCCATTACTATTTATAATTTTTTTTGAATTTTGAAGGCGGGAAAATAGTAGTGGCGCACTATGCACTGGTGCGCCATTGCTAACTTTTTTTATTTTTTTTATTTTTTTGCCTTCAGATCTTAAAAGCATCGTAACTTTTTTTCTGTTAGGTTTTTGAGGATTCTAAAAAATCGATAACGGGCATAGCCGGTTGAATTCGGATGTAACTTTTCGAGTAGATGCTTTTTCATATAAAAAACTTTTTCATCGGAGGTCGTATGCAAAAGTTACGGCCATTTTACCGAAACACGGCGGCTTTTTGCAAAAAAATTCAAAATTCATGTTTGTTAATTATCCTAACAACTAGAACACATAACACATGGGCATCTATTTTTTTGAATTTTTTTGAATCTTTTATCATTTTCTTTTATTTTATTTAAACTGAAAAGGCGCGATCCACGGGGGGGGGGGGTTTGTGTGTGTGTGGTGGGAGTGGGTGGCAGGGTGGGGCTGGGCATGTGCGAAAACTAGTAATGGCGCACCGTGGGTGTGGTGCGCCATTACTAGTGAAAACTAGTAATGGCGCACCACACCCACGGTGCGCCATTACTAACAATTTTTTTTTCAAAACTAGTAATGGCGCACCGTGGGTGTGGTGCGCCATTACTAGTTAAAACTAGTAATGGCGCACCACACCCCGGTGCGCCACTGGTAAGTCTGGGGAGGGGGGTGTGCCCAGGAGAAACTTAGCAGTGGCGCACCACACACCAGGTGCGCCATTAGTAATATGGACATTAATGGCGCACCAATATCTGGTGCGCCACTGCTATATAGCAGTGGCGCACCACATATATGGTGCGCCATTAATGTCCATATTAGCTATAGCCGTTTTTCTAGTAGTGCCTTCTTTACGGGGAAATGCCTCTTTGTGCTTCCGTTGAGCCCTGGTAGCTTGCTACTGTTCCGAACACATCGATTGACCGGCATGTATCCTTCTTTGCTGTTGTGTCTGCCCCTACGGGGAAATGTAATGCGGTGTAATGGAGTCCATGTAGCTTGTTACGACTCATCTACACACGTTGATGACTGACACCTGCACTGCTGGGTTATGTATGCCTGTCCCTGTACGGATGTGCCACTTGGGTCTATAACTAGCCATGTCGACCCGGGTTCTTTGACATATGATTGCTAGCGACATATTCATATACGTGAGCCAAAAGGCGCAAACGGTCCCGGCCAAGGTAAGGTGGCAGCCGTGGGGATTACCGTGCGTGAGGCCGCAAAGTGATATGATGTGTTACATGCTAGACTTGTATGGCTTAGGATCGGGGTCCCGACACCGTGTCTGAAACATACTCGGCAAAATGGCGAAACTCGGCAAACGCTTTGTATGCCGAGAGCCAAACAGGCAGCCCACGGCAAATAGGCGCCATGTGGCATGTCCGACATTGGTTAACGGCTCGGTAACGGTGGGTATACTTTGCCGAGAGCCCATGACTTGGCTCTATACAAAGCATGGTTTGATTGCATGATTATTTTAGTCCCACCTTGCCTAAGGACAAGCGTCATGACCAGTTTAAATAGCTGGATAGTCCAGATGATGTAAGCGTCGGTCTTCATTATACTCTTAAGGATATGAACTGTCACTGTGAATCTTCACATGTTCCGGACAGAGAAGGTCCACAGTGACACTCTATATTCTTAATGAGAGCAATGATGGTTGCCGGCTCTTTTTATTAATGCATTTAAATTATTTTTGGCAATTTCGTCTGTGTGAGAGTAATGACCCAATCATTTAAATTTTCGAAAAATCATACGGTGCCGGAAATCTTCGACAGCTGGCACGGTGTCATCGCATGCCCCCTGTAGGTTGTGGTAAAAGTTTGGGCGCGTTTCGAAGAAGCCTCACCTGAGGACGCTTATAAACTGCACCATCTCTAAGATAGTCTCTGGGTATCGAGAGGGAACGTGCACACTTTGTAAAGGAAGTGTGGTTCCTATTGCTCCATTTCTCTCGAAACCTCGTGCATTCAAAGGAGGCCAGCGCATGACACGTGCCAGTCCCCAGTATTTTTTGGATCCGCCTGCAATATTTGAGACATTTATTGCACTGCTAGAATGTCAATGTCGAAAATTGTAGATCTGTTATATTTGAGATAACTATATTACTAGTATATCTGTTTTTGTTGCAGTGTTACATGAAAAGGAGGCATAAATGATGTTGACTATTAATCTTTGCCAAGAGTCCCACTCGGCAAGGTTACCTTTTTTGAGAACCCCATACGGCAAGGTTACCTTTTCCGAGAACCCCTCTCGGTAAAAGTTATAACCTAGTTGTAACACCCTGGGATCTTGCTACAGTAATCCTTGTAATCAAGCTACAGTGACATGAGGGTTAGGCTGGTCCATTTTGCTAATCCCAATGTGTTCACTTTTGGAATCAACTGCAATTTCAATTATGTTGCAATTTAATTCATTTGAAAGGTGGTTTTGAAAGTTTTGCAATTCAGGAAATAAAAATCATGCTTAGGTTGCAAATATTCCCTAAGCTATTTTACAGTTATAACCAACATTTTATAAATTGTTTTGGTGCCTCAAAAAAAACTAAAACAGAGGCCAAATCATTTAATTAAATGCCTTTTTATTTATAGCAGTTTCAAATATTTTCAAAAGGCCCCCAAACTTTTTGTGGCTTTGCCAAATATTACAACACTAATATTTGACTAGGTGGAACTTTTTATAAAAATGCTAAGTTACTAAATATAATTAAAGCAAAATAATAAAAGAAGCCTGAATCAAAATAAAACAAAAGGAACAGGGGCCTCTGTGGCTGGGCGTAAGTAGCCGGGGGGACGTTGGCGCGGCGATGGCCGCCACCGGCCGCCCCCATCGCCCTAGCGTACATCCGGCGGCTCCTCGCCGCCTACAAGACCTCCCGTAGGCCCCCGAACCCTAGCCCCTTTCCTTTCCCTCCCTCTCGGGCCGCCTGCCCCTCCCTCGCCCGCAACCGAGCGCCGCCGTCGCCATGACCGCCCCTGTCCGCGCGCTCTCCGGCCTCCCCGTCGACTAGGGCCGCGCCAGCAGCACCGCCATCGTTCGTCGCTTCCTCCTCGCCCACGAATCGAGCCCGAGCCCCCTGCATCGTCCCCACACCATCGTCTTCCACCTCGGGCGCCCGGAGCTCCGCCCCCTCGATCCGCTCCGGCAGGCCCTCCCCAAGCACATTTGAGCACACCGGCAGGTCCCGGTGAGCTCCAGCTCCTCCCCCCCCCCCCCCCCCGTAGCTTAGCTCGCCTACGCCCTCCTAGCTAGTTGCTCCACCGGAGCCCGAACGTGCCGCCGCCGGTGAGCTTGCTGCCATCACCACCGTACCCCATGCTCGCAGCCGGGCATCGCGCCGAGCTCCTAGAGCTCGTAGGCGTCGGATGCGGGCGCGCTAGGTCCTTCCCGAGCCCTAAAACACCGTAGCCGCAGGTGCCCGACCGCCTCCGCCGCAAACGTCGACGTCGTCGACAGCTCCGGCCACCCCCGCACCTCCTGATGGATGGAATGGATCGGCGGCCGAGCCAGCTCTCGAACGCAGTAGAGAACACCCAAAATGACGCGCCCTGCGCGATTTCCGATCGGTGGCCGAGCCGCGCCGCCGCGTTTTTGGTCGCCGGCGGCTAGTTGACTCGGTCAACTGTGCTGACTGGGCACTGCCCAGTCACTACCAGTGGGCCAGCCCCCCTCTGAGCCAATGACATGTGGGCCCAGGCCTTTAACACTAATTACACATTTTTTTATTAACTAAAATAATTAGTTTAGGCTAATTAGCCACTAATATGTGGGTCCTCTTGTTTATTTAAATCTGTTTAGTTTAATTAAAACACTGATTTGCCCACTGTCTATGACAGGTGGGGCCCAGCTGTCAGGTTTGACCTGAGACAGCTGGGATTGACTGCTGACGTCAGCATGACCTCATGCTGATGTCATAATAGTAATTTTGGAATTAAATTAAATCTGTTTAATTTCAGAATATTAATAAAACTTTGAAAATTAATATAAATTAATCTATAAGTCAGATGAAAATAATTTATGTATGACAGTTGCTCAGAAAAATCCCACGGTTCCGAATACGCAGTCCGTTCGTCTGTCACGCGCTTCTATCATAACGAACATGAAACTTTTTCATCGTTTTCATCTGTCCGATAGTAGCCCGAGACCCGAAAAATATCGTCAGATATTCTTCCGATCCGTCTGTGACGTGTAGTACTGCGTTAGTGCATGCCTAGCTCTGCATATTGCCATGTCATGCATCGTGTGCATCTGTCTGCCTTATAATTATTGTTTCTCCCCCCTCTTCTTACCGGTAGACCCCGAGACTGACGCTGCTACCGGATACGACTACGCCACTGACGATCAGGCCTTTGCAGCAGAGCAGCAAGGCAAGCAACCCCCCCTTGATCATGTCGATATCGCCCAGTTCTCTTCTCTCTCATGCTTGCATTAGATTTTGCTACTGTTGTAGATAATACCTATTCTGATGCATAGCCTGTTTTTGATGAACTGCTATTGTACTTGTTATCATATCACCTGCTTAGCATAGGTTGATTAGTGATCCCCTGTGAACCCCTTAGTCTCAGTTGCCCCTGCTTCTTCATCGACGACTCGAAGACTCGAAGACTCGGTCAACTGACCGACCAGCCATGCCCGTCACTTTCATCGCACCCCCCCTTAGTTGTATGACTCTGCAGAGCTACTATCGAGTACCGAGGGTGACACCTCGTAAAGTAATCATGATGCTAACTCTGTAGTGCAGCTAGTCGGTCGTGGTTATCGAGGGTGATTCCTCCTTCGCCACTTCCGACAACGACTCTATCGTGCAACCCCTCAAGCGTAGACCATCAAGGGTGAATCCTCTCTGGTCACCTTGACGGTTACATCAGGTGTGATCCTTCGAGGTTAATCCCTCGGGTTTCCCCCTTGGTGTTATATACACACTGTTACCTTTACCTTACTGTTGATACATGATGAGGTCTGGAAGACCGGAGGGTGTTGGTGTAATACGACGGGGCGTGGCCGGGCATTCTTGTCCCTTGCCACAAGACCTCGAGATGGGGCGACGGGACCACATATTGTGTATCGCACTCGTCACCGCAATTAACAAAATGCTAATGGTTTGTGTATTTGATCTGAGTTGGTCATTTGACCTTTTCGCACTAACCTTCACGTGGGAGATGTTATGGGTACTCGGCGTCGTTGTATCAGCCGAAGCTCTTCGCACGTCAGCAATGGAGCGGCACGCGCCCGAGTGGTCCGCGACGGCACTGATCTTGTATTAGAGTGTGCTAGGACTGACCTCGCCCGCCCTCGCATCGTGCAGGAGTGCAAAGGGTGAGTGGGCCCATGACCCCTGCGCGCTTAGGATTTAGACCGACGGGCTGGCCTCTCTGTTGAGCCTAGGTAGGGCTACGACGTGTTGATGTCTCGAGGCCGGGCATGACCCAGGAAAGTGTGTCCGGCCAAGGGTTATCAGGTGTGTTGGAAAATGTGGTGCACCCCTGCAGGGATGAAATTAACTATTCGAATAGCCTTGTCCACGGTAACAGGACGACTTGGAGTTGTATCCCGAGCTAATATAACTAAAAGTGATAAATTGAAATGAATGTTGGCTCCGAGATTGCTTTCTCGCAGGGAGACGAGGAAGGATCTCTGGGCGTGGTATCTTAATAAAATTGCTACAATAATATTGTTACATATGAGTTACCAATCTACACTCTTCTAATGCCGCAAGATGTTGAAGATACTAGCCTTCGATAGGACTAGGCCTTCCCCCTATTCTTGCTTTTCTGCAGTCAGTCCAGATATAACCCCATACCTTGATACCAATGCATACTTAGTATAGTTCTGATGTCAGTCTTGCGAGTACCTTGGATGAGTACTCACCGCTGCTTTGCTTTCTCTTTTCCCCTCGATACGATTACTACGTCCAGACGATGGAGCCCAGGAGATGGAGTACGCCGGAGACGACTACTACACCACCGCCGGAGCCTACTACTACGTGGAGGCTACCCCCGACCAGCAGTAGGATAGGAGGTTCCCAGGCAGGAGGCCTCGCCTCTTTCGATCCGTTGTTATGTTTGTGCTAGCCTTCTTAAGGCAAAACTTATTTAACTTATGTCGGTACTCAGATATTATTTGCTTCCGCTGACTTGTTGAATTTGAGCTTATGTATTCGAGCCCTCGAGGCCCCTGGCTTGTAATATGAAGCTTGTATGACTTTAATTTGTGTCTAGAGTTATGTTGTGATATCTTCCAGTGAGTCCCTAATCTTGGTTGTACGCATTTGCATGTATGATTAGCGTACGATCAAATTGGGGGCGTCACACTAGATCTAGCTACGGGGGATCTTTTCTTAGTTTCCCACTCAGCAAGGTTACCTTTTTCGAGAACCCCTCTCGGTAAAATTGATGACCTAGAACTAGGTTTGGTGGATTTTTTCTGAGTTCCCCACTGACAGGCACTCGGGAAAGCCACTGCAAGACACCTAACTGAAATTCCTCGCATGCTCTCTCCTCATTCACGCGCGGGAGCTCTTTCGCCTCCTCCTCAATCCGCCGCCGCCGCATCCTCCACCACCACGCGCTTGGTTTTTGCCCGCGCATAACCAGCGCTACTGATACCTCTCTAGTTATAGGTTTTTCCTTAGTAGTGCATCGACACCCACCCTCTGCCCGACCGCCTCCTCCTCCGGACGGCCTCCACCTGCACCCCTCCCTTGGCCGTCCTCCATCGACGCCCTCCTCGCCCCCCCCTCCCCACCCCACCGTGAGTTTTTTTGTTTTTTAGTAATTTTTATTAGTTTATTTTGTAGTAGTGTTAATTAGATGTGATAGTTTTTGTAGTAGTTTTAGTTATGTAGTAGTTTTAATTTTGTACTAGATTTTTATTTAGCTTATTAAGTTTTGTAGTGGGTTTTATTTATGTGGCATGTGTCTTGACTTCGAGTCTGATAGTCCAATAGACGTGAGCGAGTGTCCACCATATTTGACAGATGAGAGATGTTTTGAAAGAAATGGTATCGACTGTTGTCGTAGTGGGTCGCTCTTCCTCTGCTCCTGCTCTGAGATCCTCCAAAAGGGAGTAGTCACCTAAGTTGAATCCGTCAGAGCCATCACGGGCTGAGGGCGGCGCTGCAGCTGCTCCCTCCAACCGACGACGTCGCGCCTGCTTGCTCTCTCGATCTAGCAACTATATGAGATGCACCGCATACTCGTGACAAGACCATCGTGCCCGCCATCCCCCTGGCAACTCCGCTTGTCGCAGCCTCCTGGTGCATCGCCGAAGCACCCCCAATGCAAGCTCACCTCCCACCCACACAGTTCGTTGCGTGGACGAGCCTTTAATGGTGCTCGCCTCGGACTCCAGTGACCTGGCTTGCCTCACCGTTAACGGGGCGTGGAGGTGCGTGTCTAGCAAGGAGTCCCCCATCTCTTCCCGAACGGCCTCTGCGTCGACCTTGTCGCCTTCTCCTCCTGCCTCGTCGCCGGCAACGACGACCTCTCCCTTGCACCGCCCAATGAAGACGAGAATAAGAGAGCCGGGAGGGGGAATTTACCGAGTGAGTGAGCGAGAGAGTAATTCAACGCCCTCGTTCGCGTGGTTTTCGTTCAGAGCGAACGACTGCTCGATGCTGATGTGGCAGGAGACATGCGCCAAGATTTGTGAAACCAAATTCAAAGGTTCCCACATAGTTCGCTGGAAAAATCGTTCCTGAGAGCAACTCCAACCGGCCGACCCAAACGGACGCGGCTTTTGTCCGCTTTTTGTCTGTTTGGGTCGGCGAAGCGGACGCCCGTGTCCGCTTTGCGAAATGGGTCGGCGCGTGCGCCCAACGGGAGGCCGACCCAAACTTGCCACCGAAAAAAATAACACGTGGCATAAAATAAACATAATAAAACATTAATTAAGGTCAACCGCCGGCCAAAAGTCCACTTAAAACATAATTAAACATAAAAAACTAAAAAAACTACGCGCCCGCTGCCCCCTAGTCGTCCACCTTGCCCTTGCCCTTGCCGTCGCCGTCGCCATCGCCATCGCCGCCGGTGAGGTCGATGAAGACAGGAGGCAGCCCAGCCCACCCGAACACCGCTTGGTAGGCCGCCAGGGCAGCCTCCTCCGGCGTCTGCTGCGGCGACGGCATTGCGGCGAGCCGGGCACGCGCCTCCTCCTCTGCCTCCAGGCGCAGCGCCTCCTCGTCGTGCTCCCACTCGATCTGCCGCTGGCCGTCGGCTGCCTCCTGGGCGAGCCAGTGCGTCTTCCAGCGCTCGAGGTGGGCCAGCTCCTCCTCCGGCGTCGAGGCGTACCAGACCGGAGGCGCGCCGACCCACTCGCGGACCACGCCGGTCCACGTGTACGACTCCTCCGTCCAAGTGGGAGGAGGCAGCGAGCGCTTCCGCGTCGGCATGGGCTCCGGCTCCGCCTCGACCTTTGGCTCGGCCACGGGCGATAGCGGCATCGGCTGCGGAGGAGGAGGCGGCAGCGGCGGGACGAAGATCGGGCTGTGGACGGAGTCCCCCGCAGCCGAGAGGGCGAGGGCCTGGTCCAGGCCATCCCAGCGAGCGTCCTCCTCGATACGGCTAGCCTCCAGCGCGTTCTGGAGGGCTAGCTCGAGGGCGGCCTGGTACGTCTGCTCCGCCTCCTCCTCCTCCTCCGGCAGCACCTCGGGTGGCGGCGGAGGGACGGCGTGGTCGACATGCACGCCCCGGCGCCGCTCCTCCTCGTGCTCTAGCGCGAACCAGCGCTCCCAGTTGGGGGAGTCCGACGCATAGGCATGCATGGCGCGCTGCTCCGGCGTGAGGGCCTTACGCCGCCGGCGAACCTCCTCGGCGTGCGCTCGTGGCGTGCGCGGCACCGCCGGAATGGGGATCCGCTACGGATCCAGATGCCAACCGTGTGGCAGGTTGACATCTGGATATTGCAACGGCCGGCGGTACTGCCAGTGCCACCGCACCTGGTGGACTGGGATGTACAGTCGGTCCCGCTCCGGCGGCGAGCTGCGACGTGGCGGCGGCGGCGGCAGCGCAGCGGGCCCGCGCGAAGAGCTCGCGCCGGCGCTACCCTTCCCTCCCTTCCGGCTGAAAAACCCCATGGCGCGCTGGCTGGCTAGGGTTTTGGCTGGCTAGGGTTTGGCTGGTCGCCGGCGTGGGAGCAAGCGTGGCCAGATGTGGACGGAAGCAGATGAGGCCGGCCCCGCCGCACGCTTCCATTAAAAAGACGACCCGCGCCCACCTTCCACCCACTGTCAGGCGGGCCCCGGAGGTAGCTGGTCGCATTTAATACGACCGGGGGGCGGTTGGCCGGCCGACAAGTGGGGCCGAGGCGGACACGAGGGGACGCGCGGCGCGTCCGCTTGGCGTCCGCGCCGACGCAAATCCGGCCCAAATTTGGGCTTGAAATGGGTCGGCGCGGACGCCAAGCGGACGCGATTTGGGACTGGGTCGGCGCGTTGGGCGCCTGTTTTCGTCCGCGGCGACTTAAACGGACGCGGGCGGACGAAATGAGTCGGCGCGTTGAGGTTGCTCTCACGAACGTCAACCAGTTATCGTTTCCCTTTGTCAAACTCTTCACCCCGGAACTCGGAGACCGGTGCGCCTCGCGGCCATGCCCAACCAGCTGCCGCCGTCGCGCGCCGCCCAGCGGCTCCTCGCCCCGACCGTCCCGCACCTCGCCCGCCTCCTCCTCACGCACGCGCCGGCGATCCCGCCGCTCCTCACCGCCATCCTGCCCGCCTCGCCTTCCCTCCTCACGCCGCTCCTCTCCCACCTCCTGCTCTCCCACTCGCCGCCCCTCCCGGCGCTCTCCCTGTACCGCCGCCTGCTCGAGCTCCCCCACTTCCCAGTCCCGGAGAGCTCCCTCCCCGTCCTCCTCCGCCTGCTCGCGCGCTCCCGCCGCTACGCGCACCACTCCTTCCAGCTGCTCGAGTCGCTCCCGTCCACCCACCCCCACCTCCTCTCCGTGCCCGCCCTCTCCGTCATCCTCTCCACCGCGCTCTGCGCCTCCGCCCCCGGCGCGTCCTTCGCGGCCGCCGTCAGCTGCTTCGAGTCCGCCGCCGCAGTCTGGGCGCGCGCGGGGCGCTCGTTCGGCGCCGCCGAGCTGAACGCGCTGCTCCGCGTCTTCTGCGCCCGCGGCTGCGTCGCCGAGGCGCGCGCGCTGTTCCACCGGTACCGCGACGCGTACCCGCCCGACACCCGCACCTTCAACACGCTGCTGCTCGGGTTCAAGGAGGCCGGCCACGCGCAGGCGCTCGACCTCTTCTACCATGACGCCGTGCTGCGCGGCTTCGTCCCGGATGCCGTGTCCTACTGCGTGAGGATGGACGCCTACTGCAAGAAAGGCAGGTTCTTGGACGCCCTCCAGCTGCTCGACGAAATGCGCAAGAGGGAGAACTGCAAGCCGACGCTGCAGGTTTTCACCACGCTGATATACGGAGCTGGGATTGTGAGGGACGCGGCCCGTGCACGTCTCCTGTTTGATGAAATGGAGCAGTGCGGAGTGACACCGGACCGTGGAGCTCACAATGCGCTCATGGGGGCCTATGTGAGGGCAAGGGATTTGCAGTCCGGGATGGCGCTCATGAGCGAGATGGAGCAGAAGGGTTTTGGTCTGGACGATGTCACCTACAACACGATGTTGTGTGGGTTCCAGAGGGCTGGTGACTTGGAGGGGATCTGGAAGATATATAGCAAGATGATTGGCTCAGGGTTCATGCCAAGAACCAGGACAACAATGTTGCTCATGAAAGTCTTTTGCGAGAATGGGCGACCGGATCTTGGCCTGGAGCTGTGGGATTATCTGATTGGTAAAGGATGTGTACCTCATAGGCATGCTTTGGATGTTCTTGTTACTGGTTTATGTTGTAGAGATGTGGTTGGTGAAGCATATAGGTGCTTCCGGGAGCTAGTTGAGATGGGAATGGCACCTACAGAGCGTGCATTCAGGGTTTTGGAAGGGTTTTTGAAGAAGAAGCGGGAGTTTGGGAAGATTGATGAGATTCGGCAAATGATGAAGGCAACCCAGTCGGAGGAACATCAAGCTGAAGAAGAAGCTGCGTGAAGCCATCAACCCTCTTGTGGTCCCTTCTGAAAGGAAACATATTTATTTCTTGGACCGTGTAAAATTTCCAAGCCTGCATGGTTTAGCAAAGGTCTATGTTTATACCCTCTGATGTCGAGGTTGAAATGTTGGCTGTTGCAATGAGCAAACTTGCTTTGTCTGGGACAGACAGGGAATAGAGAGATAGGCTTGCAATGACCTAACTCTCTTTCACTGGGACAAACAGGGAATAATGAGATGGCCCCAAGCCGCCAATTTGAGAGAAAGGTATGTAGATTGGAGAATCTTTGAGTTGCTAAAGAGTTTGAGACACTGAGAAGGAATTTTTGTGGAGCCAGGTACCGCTAGAGATAAATTTAAGATTCCAGTTCTGCAGAAAATGTTTGATTAGCCTTTACCAAGGGAATGAATGCACTGGAAGTCTAGCATTGATACAATATATTGATAAGTTCACTCCTATTTATACATTGTCGTAACAATGGTTGAAAGTTTTATTCAGTTATATCTTTCAGACTTAATGGTGACATGAGTTTTCTTCGCCCCTAGCCACAGAATTCTTGTACATAACAACTGTATTAGTATGCTCAGTATTTCATTGCAGTCCTCCAGAACTAAAAGACTGAAGTACTGACTTGGAAAAGTAATCACAAAGCTGAATTTTGTCTTCCTTTGATTGATGCACAACTGAATTTCTGTTTCTACTCTGTCAACTCAACAGCCAGGATCGATGGTATTTTCTCTCTCAGTTTTTGTGTTACAGCTACACGTACTGTCATTACACCTGCTGCAGGTCCACTGATTTGAATCTTGACGACGAAACCGTCGATCTGAACAAGCTCTAGGCTTCCACCTCCGGTGCCGGAAAGGTACGGCCTGATCTCATCTAGCACCTACAACATCAGACAAACTTCAGATTCGCAGTTTGATCAAGCAAAAAACCGTCTAAACTGCAACATAAATTTACAGGCTCAGAAAACAGATAAGTGGCATGCACAATGGAGAGCATCTGTCTGACCTTCTCGACGTTCTCGGTGTTGAGCTCGAGCCCGGTCTCGGTGTCATGGATCTGCTCGACCTCGAGGATTTCGGGGATCTTGTCGCGGAGGCGGGACTCGATGCCCATCTTGAGCGTCATGGTGGAGCTGGGGCAGGAGCCGCAGGCGCCCTGGAGCATGAGCACGACGACGAGGCCGTCGATCTCGTGCAGGGCCACGTTGCCTCCGTCCCGCATCAGGCTCGGCCGCACCTCGTCCAGCACCCGCTCCACGTTCTCCTCCGTCAGGGGGAGCACCCGCACCGCCCACTCTTCAGGTACCAACCAATCAACACATGTTCAGTCCTACAATTCTGGCAAGCACTATACTTCTCCTGCATGATGTAGCTGTAATATTTTTCCTTTTGTGCACGCACCTGCTCTCTTGGCGCGGTGGTTCGGTGTCTGCGGCGACGCGTGGCCGAAGCTGAGACGGCCATGGATAAGGGAGCTCGAAGAACTCTGCGCACAGCAGCACAACTGCACAAGTAGGATCGGTCGGTGCAGCACGGGAAGAGGAAATGGTTGGCAAACAAGTGGAAGTACGCACCTTGCCGAGAGCTGCTGCAAGGGGGGCGTTGGTGGCGCCGGCGCCGGCAGCGGCTTGCCGGAGATTCAGCGAGTAGAGCCTCATCTGAAGCCGATTTTGCTCGCCGGGCGCGAGGGTTTGCGTGGGTGTCGTGGATGTCGTCCGGCCAGGCGTAGGCAGGCAGGCTCACCCGTTCGTGATTCCTTTTCGCTTCCTGGATGTGGTTCACCTTGGTTTCACCCAAGGTGAAGGTTCGTTGGGCCTAAAGTGGTCCATCATCATCTCCAGGGCCCAGGGCCCATGACCGAACCGAAAAGCCTACTGAAAAGAGGCGCCTAGTAGACTCTGAAAAACAAATCCCTAAAAAAATGCATCCTGCCTCTGCACAAAAGCAATTTTTCACTGTGCAGTACGTGCAGAGCGCAAAAAACGGTGGAACCCAGTCCATCCCAAACTAGACCAAATCATTGATGCGCTCACAGTTTTTTCTGTCCCCAAAAAGGCACAGCATTCATTCTCAGGGCAGAGAGAGTAAAGGAGGCCATCAAGCATAGGCATGACGACGGTCACAGATAAGATACCCATATCGCCACGCCCTGAAACCCACTTTGCGGATCCATCCACTCCGAGCGAGGAGCTACCAGCAGGAAATTAGGCCGGGAAAGGGACATGAAGTTTCTGCTCCCGAGCTCAAATGAGCTCGGTGAACAGTAAAATCGAACAAAATTCGAAAAATGTTTAAAAAATTCTGAATTTTTTTCGTGAACAACATTGACAAAATATCTAAGTGCATGCAAAAATTTGGCCTGAAATAACATTCCTATAAGGCTTGAAAAAAAAAAAATCGATACTCTGAAAATGCGCATTTCCAGAGTATCGATTTTGTTTTTTTTGCCACGCCTTATAGGAATGTTATTTCAGGCCAAATTTTTGCACGCACTTAGATATTTTGTCAATGTTGTTCACGAAAAAAATTCAGAATTTTTTGAACATTTTTAGAATTTTTTTCGATTTTACTGTTCACCGAGCTCATTTGAGCTCGGGGGCAGAATGGTACTTTCCCCGGGAAAGGTCCAAAAGGCCGCCAATAATCTATGCCCAAACCCGGGGGCATCCAAGGACGGACGGACGGACGGACCAAAGCCGGGTAGCACGTATGTGAACACAGACCGGGACAGGGGGCGCCACGGGGGTGGTGGACCTGGTGGTGCGGTGTGCGTGGTGTGGTCCATGTGATCCGTCCGTCCAGCCAGTTTGATGTTGTTTGTGCTGGCCACCAAGCGCGCGCACACGCACGCACGCAGACGCGGTAGACTCATTAAGAGATTGCCCGGACGACGAGGACAGCGAGGAAAGGGATCGGCGGCAGGTAGCCTGTCGGGCGCGACAGTCGGCTCGCCATTATCTGGCCGCTGCCCGCCGGTGCTGCTCCTTATTTGGGCTCTCTCTCTCTCTCCCACGCCCGATTCTCCAAATCTCCAAACCCTCTCCCACCACCAGCGGTACCAGCAGCATCGGTCACATGGTCAGCCCCGTTCCTCCTCGAGCATCTGGCTTTTGTTTTCCGAGGGCACGCAGGAGATCAGCTGCGCGCCACGGGCGGACACATGGGCTGGCTAGAGAATTTTCCTTTCGATAAAAGGAAAGAAGCCTCCGCGTTTCGACGCATTGAATGGAGAAGATGTGGTCATCGACGGGCCACGGAGGCGCACCCAGCGTGACACGAGACATATTTGTGCGAGAGAATTGTCAAGGAAATTGAACATTTGCTAATATGCGTGTACCTTTCTGAGCAAGTTGGCCACCCGTATATAGTCTTTCTTCAAAGGAACCGTCTTTCTTGAAAGGAACCATCGAATATCTGGTCCGGGACTGGGAGCGCAACGAGAGCCAGTGGATTGTTCTCGAAGTTATCCAGAAGTTGATGCCGCCTGTCTGGCCCCGAGCGGTACGTGGATGGCCGTGAGTGCATGACGTTGCCAAGTTCCTTTCCATGTTAGATATTTGCTTGTCTGATATTGGGCATATGGTACGGGGCCTGCTGGACAAAAATGTCTGGTAGATTCCCACCTCATGTCATAGGTACAGTATAATGTCAAGTGCTAACTTTATATTCATTCTACGGAAGCAATCACACAAATTAGGACCCGTGGCCCGTAACACTTGGTGTTGTATAATTCAAAACCTAACCAACAAGATTGGGTTCATCAATGAAGACTAAACCCAAGTGTTGTATAATTCAAAACCTAACCAACAAGATTGGGTTCATCAATGAAGACTAAACTGAAAAACACGAGACGGGGTCAACAGTTTGATCATGCCATATGTATCCAAGTGCAAATCCTTTTCGGAACAGTGACAATCTGATGGAGCATCCAGAATCCCTTTCTTTGGTGGAAAAAGGAGCACGGGAAAAGAATGCAGTTTGGGGTTAGAGTGGATAGAAAGTAACATGGCCGGCCCCGGCATTAAGTTGTGATGAGTTGTCGACATAGGATTCTCGGACAGCCAAGTAGTGATGGGCAGCGCAATCTTATCCTACGTTGTACTGTGCTACCGTCCTATGTTATGTATGTACCACTAGCATATCTGAAGAAGAAGAAAAAACATATTATTAAAGCTCCAGATCAAGCCGTTCCCAAATAAATCTTGGTGTTCAGCTCGGAACACTGTTCAAACAGTTCAAAGTGTTCATATCATATGCGATCGAGACTGCCTTAAATCAAGGAGGCATGGATCCATCAAGGTGACTAGGCGAGGGCACAGAAACAACAAGGAAAAGTCAAACCATATGGAATCTGGACCCCAAATCAAATCACGAACTGATCATTGAACAGCCTAGCTACTGTTAAGTCAACCCAATTGTAATTTAGATGAAGGGGGGGAGGTTAGTTTATTACCTTGTCGGTGCAATCATGGGATTAACAAAGTCCTGGTTTGAGATTCGGGCGTCCTAGAATCCTGGGAAGGCAGGGATCGAACATGCCGAGGCAGCAGCAGCACATCAACAACAACAACAACAACAATAACTTGTCCTACGTTAAAATAAAAGAAAACCAAAAGTTAGGCAAGGGGGCTTGCAACTCACATCACATGGAAGCTCCGCTCAAACGGAGTTTTACTTTTCCCCAGAGGCTGGCTGTCCTCCTGGTGGCCAGGCCCCAGGGCCGGGGCTGTGACGACGACTCGCCAAGGACAGCAGCAGCAGCAGCCCAGGATAACTCCTTGCCGCGGGCCCACGGTATCTGCAGATCTACTACTACTCCTACTACAAACTGCAAACATGTGAGGATATGTCTGGCCTCGCTTATCCTATATCTATCAGAGTGGAGGTGGGGGTGGGGGTGGGGGGTGGCGATTTGAAAACACCTTGGTATCTTTAGTCCCGGCAAGCCCTGCGTGAAATATCTACTCCACATGCATGTAGGTTGGCCTCCTCCTCGCGTTCATTAAACCAGCTAGCGAGATTTGGGCGCCCCATTGGCCGCCCGCCGCGCTTCCCTGATCCTTCCTTCCTTGAGCGAGCCTGCCCCCGTTTGCTATAAACAAGTATACTTGGTGCCTCCTGCCAACGATCTCAAATCCTCCTGCCCCCGTTTGCTATAAACAAGTATACTTGGTGCCTCCTGCTGCTGCTTAGCCATCGCACAGCCTGTCTCGGGCCTTTGCATTGCTGCCTTTCCTCCCCTTTTGGTTGGCTCTCGCCTATTGTTATTCCTACAAAAGGATGCGGTCTGCTCCATGGGCATGAGGGAGGAGAGGGAGCCTTGCTGCTGCATCCAGATTCTCAGACTCCAAACTGTCTTCCTCAGAATTCTCCCGCACTTCGGCCGCTATCCGCAGCAGCGCAATGAGTAATGGGTGCTGAGGAGAGATATAGGCAAGCCGCATCCTGTTCGGCGCCTTTGATGGTGTATGGAGGCTCCCGGTGTTCATGAGCTATAACCGAAGCCCAGAGGAGAGTGAAGATGCGAGATAAGCAGCCGCAGCATGAGTCGCCGATTTTCAGGTGAGTGAATCTTCATGTGAATTGCTGCTCTATGTTTGATTTCGCGATGCTGTGTTGGCCCGGCATCCAGCATCCAGCATCGGCTGCTTTCCCTCTTATCTCTGCAGTCAAGCACATGATAATTACTCTACCTTGCAAATCGTAGAATTAAACTCTGGTTGCAGTTTAAAACTTCATGTGATAATCAACTTACCATGCAGACAATATTGGTGACGAGTCTGACCTTTCCCTATGACTGTTTCAGGAATGGCTACTGATTTGTTTTGTACTCATAGAATCCTCTTTGCCCTGCTGGAGAAAGGAGGAATAACCATCATTAGAGAGCTAGAAAGTAGAGGTTCTGTTCAGAAACTAGCCAAAATATTGCTGAAAGCTAGTGGGGGAGGGCTTTTGAACGACATCTTGGCAGATATAATGGACAGGTATTCCCAACACGACAGCAAGGAATCACTTCGGAGAACAATCATGGAACATGAGGAGGTCTTCAGACAACAGGTAACAAGGAGTAGTTTTGTTATTCATAATTCATCTCATAAAGCACCAGGTTTACCAGATATCTATATAGCATTAAAATTGGGAAGACCAAAAGTAAGGGACTCAAAATTCAAATACCAGAATAGATCTTTAGATTCTTGAATTTTGCAAGATATGTTTGCAGTCATCAATGAGAATAATTAAACTGTGTTCTAGCTTCATGATATAATGCAGTGCATAGTGCAGTTAACCTGCATAGTCATTCATCTGAAAACCAACTATTATGCTGCTATGTTATAGCCTTGTCATTCTGCAACTCACAGTCTTACATTCCTGTTTTCTTGCGTCAGGTGCATGAATTGCATCGGCTATACAGGGTACAGAAAGCATTGATGGCCGAATTAGGTGGTGAGAAGCACAGTTTCCAACTCAGAACAGAAGAAACTCGAGAAGTGGTGCAGGGCCACAGACCAAACCTGAAGAATAGCCCCTGTACGTCAGAGTCCAGTCAATCTGCTCGTCTTGGTAATGCACAATACTCTGCTATAAGACAAGTACCTGAACATTCGTTTCTTCAAGAATGCAAGCCGGTGTCATGCTTAAACCTCTTCAACGAAGAAACTTCAAGGAACCAAGAAAGAAGACCAGAAAGCGGTAAATCAGTTGAAGGTGAAAGTTGGAGTGTTTCTATGGAAGGTGATCTCGATCTCAAGCTAAGCATTGCCCCCAGTTCAAATGCAACAAAAGCACCACACTGGCTCTTCTCAGACAGCAGGGAAAGAAACCCTTCTGGTCAGCATCGATGACAAGTTGACAACTGATTGGCATCCCAGATCAGTTAGTTTCAAGGCACAAGAAGCGAATGTTAAACACGTCCAAGCTATCTCACAGCATATCATATCTCCTTGACATGCTGACCTCAAATTTTGGTCTGAACTATACCTCAGTCATGAGTAATTTGTATGCGGAATTCTAGAGCTTCTCAGGCTGTCAAGCGCAAGGACTTGCTAGGAGCACATTGATGTAACACCAAGATAGCAAAGCATTGGCAACAATTCATTTCTTATTTGTCCTCCACTATAATTCAGGCTGAAAGAGACAATAACATGTAGGAAATGACTTGACTTCTGTCCTCTTGCAATAGTTATATTCACCAATGCTCTAAAAGGAATTCTTGCTAACATACCATGGGCAGTGTTTCGTTATTTGCATTTGCTTTTTTTATCCGCGTCATCCAATGTAAATGAAAGTAACTTTCTACAAAATGAATATGGAACCTTTTGTGATCAAACACCCAAGCTATTTATGAGCCAAACATTGCTGACTAGATCTGCATCACATAAGAAATCATACCAAATTAGCCATGTCAATAACTGCTCTCAAAGCAGAGGCTGCATTCTGAAGTTAGCTTATCCTGCTATTCAAAGTTGAGTGCCAAATGCTCAAGAAACAGGCCAAATAAATAATTTAGTACATGCATCATTAATCAACCAAGTTCCTATTCTGCCATATTTTGCTGAACTATTGTTGCTTTTTTCTTTCACCAAAATCCACCACATGAGCATTCTCCATCTTTGAAATGATGGAATCTCATATTGTCCCTGACTATGATCTCAGCCTGCTCAACTCTTGAGGCAAGTCGCATAAACAAATGGCAATCCTCGCAGATCCTTAGATTTTTTACTATTCGAATTGTAGATCTAGATCCAAGAGTCAGAAATCCATACGACAGAGCAAGTTTCTCACTGTGACCCATTAACAGCCTTTCTTTCTCTCCATCACTGACATCATAAACAATAGAAGTCAGGATTGGCACATAACCAGCATGCTTCAATTTCACACCTAGCTCTGATAATGCCTTCTTTATTTCATTGGTCCTTGGATGAGAATTATCACCAGCAAAGAATTGGTGGACCAAACCATCTCTGCCTTCAAACGAGCTCACGGCAGGATCCTTTTTCAGCCCCCGGCTTCTCATTAGTTTCCGAACCTTTGAGACTTCATCCCAGTTTCCTGCCGATGCAAGTGTATTTGATAACAGCACGTAGTTCCCTATACCCTCTGGCTCAAGCTTAAATAGATGTTCAGCTGCAACCTTGGCAACCTCAGTATTTCCATGGATCCGACAAGCCCCAAGCAGCGCTCCCCATACACCGCCATGAGGCTCTACGGTCATTGATCTCACGAGATCCAGAGCTTCGTCCACCAATCCAGCCCGACCAAGCAAATCGACCATACAAGTATAGTGATCTGCAGATGGCAATATCCCATATTTGTCCTTCATCTGTGCAAAGTAGAAGCGGCCATCTCTGACCATCCCTGCATGGCTGCAAGCTGTCAATAACCCTATAAAGGTCACATGGTTGGGCACCACATCGGCCCTCCTAACCATGTCCTTGAACAAAGCAATTGCCTCTCTGGCCCTCCCATGAGAGGCGAGGCCAACAATCATTGAGCTATACGTGTAAACATTCTTCTCCTGCATCCCGTCAAAGACATTGCGTGCTTCATCAATTAGTCCGCACTTGGCATACATATCCACCAACCCCGACCCGACAACCACATTCTGCCCAAAGCCATTCCTCTCTGCGATCTCCTGAACCCAGGCAGCGCGCCTCACCGCGCCAAGCTGAGCACAAGCTGAGATTGCACCCGTTAATGAGACCTCGTCAATGCCCATGCCAATGGTGGCCATCCGATCAAACACCTCCAGCGCCTTCGCCGGCATGGAGTTTTGAGCATACCCAGTCAACATGGCCGTCCATGCCACCATGTCCTTCACCGGGCACTGCGCAAACACCTCCTCTGCGGAACCCATGTCCCCGCTCCTGGAGTAGGCCACCACAATGCTCGTCCAGGAGATGACATCCTTGACCACCATTTCATCAAACACCTTCCGTGCGGCACCGACGTCACCACAGGTGACGTACGCGCCGATCAGCGAGTTCTCAACAAAGCGGTGCTTATCGAAGCCGCCGAGGAGGATCGAGACCGCGTGGGCGGCCTGGGCGGCCGGGAGGGAGCGCGCGGCCGCGGCAGACTTGGCGAGCGGGGAGAAGGCGAACGGGAGGAAGGGGAGCTCGCCGCGGGGGGTGTGGAGGAGGCGGGAGAAGAGGCGGAAGGGGCTCAGCGGCGGCTGCGTGAGGAGCGCGAAGCGGAGGAGCGCGGCGGCGAGGAACGGGTCCGGGGGAGAGTGCGCGGAGAAGACGGAGAGCGCGTAGGGGAGCGGCGCGTGCGGGGGCGGGAGGGCGGCGAGGCGGCGGAGGAGGCGGGAGAGGAGGTAGGGGAGGGAGTGGGGAGGGAGCGGCAGGCGGACGAGGAGCCCGTGTAGGCTGCGGAGGTGCCTGAGGGACGGGGAGGCGTCGACGGCCGCGAGGAGGAGCGAGGCGAGCGCGGGTGGCGGGAGGAGGGGCAGCGGCAGCGCGGTGGGGAGCGGCGGCCGCGGCTGCGGGGCCCGGAGGAGCAGCGCGGGCAGGGGACGCGGCGGGGCCAGGTGCACCATGCCGGCATTGGCCGTGCGACACGGCGTGTTGGCGAGCGGTGGTCTGGGAGACGGTGCCCGGCGACCTGCGCGCTTTGCTGCAAGGCGCGGTTGACGGTGGTTGGTTTAAAAGGCTCGCGGCGGTTCGCGGGCGCCGGCGCGGCGGCGCGAGGCAAACTTTTTTTTTTTTCTTGAGGGGTGCGAGGCAAACTATTGAGGGAGATTTGATATTTTGCCACCGTTTACTTTGGGCTTTGATATTTTGCCACAGATTACATTGTAATTGATCAGATGTCACCACTTAGTTTGCATTTTGTTCTTTTGCCACTTGTGTATACAAAAATAATCTTTGCAAATAAGAAACCACTTAAGTGCACAAAACAGAGGACACTTTTGCCCTTTTACCTGTTTGACTAAAACACACAGTCTGCTCCCTCAATCGGGGTGAACCCTAGCCCGTGCTCACTCCTGACACAGCCGGCACCGCTGCCGTCGCCCTGCTGCTCCCCGGAGGCCCTGCTGCCCCGCCACCACCTCTCCCTCTTGCTCCTCTTGCATCTCCTCGCCTTCCCCTGGTGCTCACGAGCTGCTCTTGCCGGCCGCCGCTGCTCTCCGTCTCAACGTGCTGCTGCTGGAAGGACTAGTGGTGTTGGTCAAACTAGTGGCAGCCCCAAACTAGTTGATCTGAAACTTGAAATGCATGGAAACGTTGAACCTTTGATCGAAATAAGTTGAAAATTTCCCAGCATAGTTAGAATTTCATTGTTGAATTTCTGTAATTTTTTGAATTTTTTTCGAGAACTTTCAAATTTTGGTCCAATTTGGACATCATTTTGGTCCAATTTGGACATCATTTTGGTTGTTTTTCTGACTTTTCACAAAAAATTATACACACATGATCCAAAATATAACATATCTTTTGAGATGAACATATTCATGTACCATCACACAATTTGAACACAATATAGCATAAAACAGATATTTCACATGTCCATACATCATCTAACATAAGGCTGATGTTGCACAAATTAGTAGGGGCTGCCAAGTCTGGCATATTACAACCAAAAACATAAGGCTGTGATGTTGCATAAATTAGTAGGGGCTGCTATGTTGCACACATAGTAATGGGTGCCAAGTCTGACATATTACAACCAAAAGCATACAGAACATAGAAGATAATGCACAACACTAGATCTTCCTTCTCTTCGGGGTCAACTTTCTAGCTTTTGAGGTTGAAACCATGTCATATGCAATCATGGTGTCCTCCATGGTTGGGGGAGGTTGTCCTTCATATTTCACCCCACGACAGTTATCGAGACCTTAAAGAATGACATGCATGAAGCGGGTGCAGCAGCAGTCTTCAATGACCGTTATTTCATGCCTAGAGAGTTTGCCAAAGTTTCGTTCGAACATGAGAACCAAGAGGCAAATTCGGTTGCTCTTGAACTTGCCCAACTAGCACATGAGTAGATGTTCCTCCTAGCACATGGGTAGATGTTCCTCCTACCTCACGTGTATCTCTTTTAGTCAGTGATGTAACCTTTCTTTCCAATGAATAAAGGGATATCTTTGATTGTAAATAAAAAACTAAAAAAATATGTCCCTAGGGACATCATTTGATATAGAATCATCCGCTTGAAAGACATGGTCAATCTTAGCCATAGTTAGGGTTTCCATCTTTGTGGACAACTCGAACCTGCCTACTAAGCTTAAATTCCTTGAGTTTAAGCCATAATAAATACAAATCTTCGACGAGGCAATGATTTATTGTTGTATTTTGATTTTCAGCTTTGACAATGAAATTATGAGTCACCAGCAAAAAAAGAAGTTAGAGATTGAATCAAGGTCCACTCACCTTTAGGCAAATGCTACAGTGACAGAGACATGCGGGACCAGCATGGCCCTCCCCCTCCCCCCAATTAAGGTTTGTTTTCAATTTACCAATGAACAATGCATAATTAGCGATTAAATGATGCTAAAAAAACCTATTTTCCAATGGTTTGTCCCTTCCCAACACATTTTAATAACACTTGGCCCTCCGATACATATTTCCTGGTTCCGCCACCGAGACTACATCAACTTCAATAACCGAAAGTCAGCCAAAGATGACCATCGCTATTTTATGTTTAGTTTTGTGTGTGTGTGTGGGGGGGGGGGGGGGACTGTTGTTCATGGTGGTTGTGTGACGCCCGGATAGTTAAGCTACAGTAATTCCCTGCTAATGATGCCACGTCACCACGATTACTGTTGATAAACTCGCGTTGGTTCGAAACCGATTCAAATTCGAATTCAAAATCAAGTCAAGTAATTAAAGTTGTCAAACATTAAAACTGAAATGTTCGGGGTGTGTCAAATAATTCATAAGTTGTTTTGGAGAAGAAACCACACTTTTTATAAAATATTAAAATGCCCTAAAATAATTAAAACAGTATTTAATATAATTATTAATTACTTTTATATAAATAAATAATTACAAACTAGTTCAAAATAAAGTTGGAACATTTTACTTCTGTCGGTTATATTGCATAACTAATTTAGGTATAAGTTTGGCAATTTACTGAAATTGTTTTTGAGTTGAAATAATTAGCAAAACTGATAATAGAAATAATAAAAAAGGCAAAAAGGAACCCCCCCCCCTGCTGGGCCTCGGCCCAGCTGGCCACCTGGCCAACCTGGCCCAGCGAGGCCGGCCCACACCTCCCCCACTACATAGCCCCCTCCCCCAGCCCACAGTGGGGAAATATCCCCCACGATCCCCCCCTCGCTTTGGTTGGATCGGGGCAGAGGAGTACCCGATCCCGCCGGCGCCCGGCGACCTCGCCGGCCGGCCGCCCCAGCCGCTCCGACCACCGCGCCGCGCCGCGCCGCCTCCTCCCCCCCCCCCCCCCCCCCCCCCCGCCTGTGAGCTCCCCTCCCCCCCCCCCCCCCCCCCCCCCGGCCTCCGCTGCCGCTCTCCCCTCTCCCTTCGTCGCCGTTCGCCGGGGCCGCGTGCCGGAGCCGCCCTCACCGCGCCCTGGCCATGCTCCCCCGCACCCACGCGCGCCCCGCTCGCCCCTGCAGCGTCCACCCCGCGCTCGGCCACACCCAGCGCCGCCCCTTCCCCCTGCCTCCCTCGGCCTGACGCGCGCGGCGACCACTGGCCGCGGCCCTGCTCGGTCCCCCCCCCCCCCCCCCCCCCCACTGCCAGCCCGGGCCGCCCCCTCCTCGCGGCGCCCGCATCCGCCCAGGTGCGTCCGCCACGGGCCGCCGCTAGCTGCTGCCGGCGGCTGCTGCTGCTGGCCATGACCGAGGCCATGGCCATGTGCGGCTGTGTGCCCGTGTGTGTGCACGCGCCGTGTGGGTGCGTTCTGTGTGCGTGCGTGCGTGTTGTGAGTGTTGGTGTGTGTGTACTGTAGGTGTGGTTAGCTTTTGCTAACCCACGCTGCACACCCCTATGTACAGCCGCTAAACATCAACTAAACGATTTTTAACGTGGGTAAAAATTATATGGATAGGTAGTACACTTGTCAGGGTCCAAATTATGCCATTGGGCCAAATTCAATTAATGAATGGATTGAATACAGTGAAAATCACAAAATGCTACTTTCTGTTAATGAAAAGCAGATATATTGCCATAGCCACTTTAGAGCAGAAAATGAAGAAGTTACAAGGATCTGTCATGCCATCAAAGGGCATGGCCTTGTAGTACTATTGTTGAAGTACAAAACGCTTATAGGAAGTATCTCTATTAGAGTTATGGATCAATGGCAATCATCCAAAAAAAACTTTGTATATTTTGACAGTTTCTGGAGCCAACATTAAGTGGCACTTTTCAAATGCAGTTTCGATCAAGCAATTGAACTCTAACATGGATGTCAATGATACTGTCATGTAGATCACATAAAAACGCTCAAAATTGATATAACGCACATAATCATAGGGTGAACAAAGCACTAGCTATAGCCTCTGGAAAAACAGCTAAGCGATGTTTAAAACTGAGCAATTCTCAGACTTAGCAGAATTTTAGTAAAGTCTAGAAATTGATTAATAAACTTTGAAAATTAATAGAAAATAATCCGTAGCTCGGTTCGAAAAACTTTCTACATGAAAGTTGCTCAGAACGACGAGACGAACCCGGATACGCTACCCATATGCCCGCCGGATACCTCTAACTATCCGAACCTAGAACATTGCCCCCTTCGGTCATCTGTCTGACAGATGTTCGGAACCGGGAAAACTTTCCCGGATGGGTTCCCCCTTCATCGGTATCGTGTAGCACTGCGTTAGGTCACACCCGGCACAACTTATTGCCATGCTATGCTTTGTGATACACTGTTTGCTTTGTATTTACTGTTTCTTCCCCCCTCCTTCTCTCTCGATACACACCGAGACTGCCGACAACCCTGCTGAGTACGACTACGTCGTCGACGACCAGACCATTTCAATAGAGCTTCCAGGCAAGCAACCCCCCCTTGAGCATTCCGATATCGCCCATTTCTTTCTCTCTCATTCTTGCATTAGATTTTGCTACTGTATTAGCTAGCTCCTATTTCTGATGCATAGCCTATTTTTGATAAACTGCTACTACACCTGCTATTAAATCAACTGCTTAGTATATGTTGATCAGTGAATCCCCTGTGACCCCCTTAGTCCCAGTTGCTCCTGCTTCTTCATCGACAACTCGAAGACTCGGTCAACCGACCGACGAGCCAGACCCCTCACATCACCGCACACCCCTTAGTTGTACGACTCTGCAGAGCTACTATCGAGTACCGAGGGTGACACCTCGTGAAGTACTCATGATGCTAACTCTGTAGTGCAGCTAGTCGGTCATGGTTATCGAGGGTGATTCCTCCTTCACCACTCCCGACGACGACTCTGTCGTGCAACCCCTCAAGTGTGGGACCCTCGAGGGTGATTCCTCTAAGTCCACATTGACGGTTTCATCGAGCGGGACCCCTTGAGGGTGATTCCTCAGGTTTCGTCTTGATGTTTTATACACACAATTACTATGACCTGGTTACAGAAACATGTTGGTGATGGGTCGGCCCTGAGGGGTACCCACGGTTTGATGTTGATGAGGCGTGGACGGGCAGGAGAGGCCCTTGCCACACATCCTCGAGACGGGGCGACGGGACCGCAATTCATGGGTCGCACTTGCCCCGCATTAATAAAATGCTAATGGGTTGGGTATTTGATCTGAGTTGGGTCGTTGGCCTTTTTACGCACCAAACCATCACGTGGGAGAAGTTATGGGTACTCAGCGTCGTTGTATCAGCCGAAGCTCTTCGGACGTCAGCAATGGAGCGGCGCATGCCGGATTGGACTGGACGGTACAACTCTTGGACTGGAGTGTGCTAGGTCTGCTTCCGGCCGCCCACGCATCGTGCAGGAGCGCAGAGGGCAAGTGGGCCCACGACCCCTTTGTGCTTAGGATTTAGACCGGCGGGTTGGCCTCTTCGTTGAGCCTAGGTGGGGCGACGACGTGCTGCTATCCCGAGGCCGGGCATGACCCAGGAAAGTGTGTCCGGCCGGAGGTGATCAGGCGTGTTGGAAATGCGGTGCACTCCTGCAGGGATGAATAATCTATTCGAATAGCCGTGTCCACGGTAACAGGACGACTTGGAGTTGTACCTTGACCTTATACAACTATAACTGTGATTTAAATTTGAAATGAATGTTGGCCCCGAGATTGCTTCCTCGCAGGGAGTCGAGGAAGAATCTCTGGGCGTGGTTACTTAATAAAATTGCTACAATAATATGACTATATATGAGATACCAGTCTACTCTCTTCTAATGCTGCAAGATGCTGAAGATGCTAGTCTTCGATAGGACTAGGCCTTTCCCCCTATTCTTGCTTTCTGCAGTCAGCCCAGATATAACCCCATTCCTTGATACTGATGCATACTTAGCATAGTTCTGATGTCAGTCTTGCGAGTACTTTGGACGAGTACTCACTGTTGCTTTGCATTCTCTTTCCCCCTCGATACGATTACCGCGTTCAGACGATGGAGCCCAGGAGATGGAGTACGCCGGAGACGACTACTACACCACCATTGGATCCTACTACTACGTGGAGAGTGCCGACGCTCAGGAGTAGTTAGGAGGTTCCCAGGCAGGAGGCCTCGCCTCTTTCGATCCGCTGCTTATGTTTGTGCTAGCCTTCTTAAGGCCAAACTTGTCTAACTTATGTCTGTACTCAGATATTATTTGCTTCCGCTGACTCGTGCTTGTCGAGCTTTGTATTCGAGCCCTCGAGGCCCCTGGCTTGTAATATGAAGCTGTATGACTTTAATTTGTGTCTAGTGTTGTGTTGTGATATCAATCAGTGAGTCCCTAATCTTGGTCGTACGCATTGCGTGCATGTTTAGCGTACGGTCGAGATCGGGGGCGCCACAAGTTGGTATCAGAGCCAACTGCCTGTAGGTAGCCCCCTTTCCAACTCCTTGGCCGAAGTTGAGTCTAGTACTTGAAAAACTTTTACTAACATAGTTGTGTGGCTTACGAGCCCACATCTCAAATGGGTGGTATTAGGATCTTTTATTCCTCTTCTATACTCTGGGACTCTGATCTCTCTTCTTTTCGGGTTAAAGATTTTATTAACTCTGACTCTAGGTTCTCGTGACTACTTTCTCCCGGAGAGCCCTCATTCTGGAAGATCGCCTGCGTCGTCAGAAGATTCTAAAGATAACCTTTGTTGTTTTCCCGAGACCCTTGTGCTCATCGCCTTTGCAATTCCCTACCACCGATATATCCCTATGGATATCTGCATACACTTGTCATTCTCCCGATCATTCTCTGTTACTCTTGTTATTACAAAATGGCCCGAGATACTCTTCGTTGTTCCGAGAATCCTTCGAGTTTACTGCCTTGCAGTTCTTTCCGCATGAAAAACCTTACGGTTAATTCCTCACATTTATCGAGGATCCGTTCAATCCAGTTGTTCATGTGTTTCACAAAATTCTTCGAAATACTTTTCGATATTCTGAAAATCCTCTGCAGCTTGTTGCTCTTGAAATTCTTGCCTGCTTGCATTATGGTTAATTCCATATGTCTAGTAGTCTTCGTTGACATCCCTTGCCTTTGCCATTTTGAGCCTATTGATTCAATGTGTGCGTATGCACGCAGTCTTCAGCTTCTCCTTTTAAAATTATCTTTCCGGCTCAGATGTCCTTCCGGACATGAGTTGGTTCTCGGCAATTCAACCCTTTATTGATTGTCCTTCCAAGTCTGTTCAACTTACTTGTATTTGATCAGAGCATCTGATTCTGATACACCGATCTGGATATCATAATACCTTTGTATTTAAGCATCAGACTACGGATGTTCCTGTAATCCGATGCCTCTGCATTCCTTCTTCCTCTGATTGAGTACCGATACTCACATCAGCTCCGTTGTGGATCGCCCGATCCATTGTTGGATTATTATTCAACAGTGCCCATCGTTTTCAATCACCTTGTAATTTCTTCCCCTGATACATAATTGTAGGGTAACGCAGTAGAAAACAAAAAAATTCCGACCTACGCACCAGCCCAGGACCACTATGGAGACTACATACAAGGTTTGATCATTTTCGTTACCGACTCGTAGCGCAGCGGAAGTAGAGTCGATGACGAACGGCGGTGCAGATCCCCGCAGCTAGGATTTTACAACCTCCCAACCGCGAGGATGTATACCCTCATCCGCCCCACGGACAGCCCTCCGGCAGGCGGTCAGCCAGTCCCCCGGACGGTGTCGCGGACAGCCCTTCGGGAGGACCTCCAAAACTTGGACTGTCACTCGGACAGCCCTTCGGGAGGACCTCCGAAACTCGGACGGTCACACGGACAGCCCTTCGGGAGGCACTCTCGAACTAAGACCGAAACTACGATCTGTCTACAGAGTTGCACACATACGGTGTCATCTATCCGGCAGGGCTTCGCCGTCCAGAACTAGTTCCTGCCGGAACCCAGACAACCTTTCGGCTCTACGAAACTATTTCGCTGGGAGGGAGAGAGAAGGCCAGATCATGCATGGCTTGTGTATGAGAGAATATCCCAAATGGCACTTTTCCAAAAATATCCCAAAAGCACTTTCACTATTCACGACGACATTTTTCAGTGTCTGGTCGAACTGAAAATATTTATGTGGGCTTAGAACATTTCCAGTACCCATCAAAATAATTTTCAATGCCATCCGGAACAATTCCGGATTAGTGATTTTCATCTGCGAAAAGCATCTGAAGCGTTTTCGGCAGCTCCGGAACATTTCCGGTTTTCATCCCGGAAAATTCCAGAAAGAAAACCGGAAATGTTCCGGAGCTGCCGAAAACGCTTCAGATGCTTTTCGCAGATGAAAATCACTAATTCGGAATTGTTCCGGATGGCATTGAAAATTATTTTGGTGGGTACTGGAAATGTTCTAAGCCCACATAAATATTTTCAGTTCGACCAGACACTGAAAAATGTCGTCGTGAATAGTGAAAGTGCTTTTGGGATATTTTTGGAAAAGTGCCATTTGGGATATTCTCTCATACACAAGCCATGCATGATCTGGCATTCTCTCTCCCTCCCAGCGAAATAGTTTCGTAGAGCCGAAAGGCTGTCTGGGTTCCGGCAGGAACTAGTTCTGGACGGCGAAGCCCTGCCGGATAGATGACACCGTATGTGTGCAACTCTGTAGAGAGATCGTAGTTTCGGTCTTAGTTCGTGAGTGCCTCCCGAAGGGCTGTCCGTGTGACCGTCCGAGTTTTGGAGGTCCTCCCGAAGGGCTGTCCGAGTAACAGTCCGAGTTTCGGAGGTCCTCCCGAAGGGCTGTCCGTGACACCGTCCGGGGGATTGTCCGACCGCCTCCCGGAGGGCTGTCCGCGGGGCAGATGAGGGTATACATCCTCGCGGTTGGGAGGTTGTAAAATCCTAGCTGCGGGGATCTGCACCGCTGATCGTCATCGACTCTACTTCCGCTGCGCTATGAGTCGGTAACGAAAATGATCAAACCTTGTATGCAGTCTCCATAGTGGTCCTGGGCTGGTGCGTAGGTCGAATTTTTTTTGTTTTCTGCTGCGTTACCCTACAGTGGCATCAAGAGCCGTGCTATGCGTAGATGCAGGTTGCGATGTAGAATACATAGAGATGTATGGGTGTTGCACAATATAATTAGGTAGTAGATGAGATCTATTGCTGAAAATTATTTGTGCGGGTAGCAGATGAAATCTGTTACCCGATGTTCCTGTTGCTTCCCCTGAATCTGCGTAATCCTGATCTTGACGGCATGGTGGAATCTCACAAAGTTCTGGCAATCCGCGATCCTTTCATGCTGCTCCTGAGTATGCTGATTGACAGATCAACGAAGTGCTAACAGTTCTTTGGGTTCCACCATAGTTGAGAAAGATGGATATTTCGCAGACGAAAGGGCAATGCAGATGTGATCTGCACGGGGGTCACGTGTATGACGAAGTTTAGTATGGGGCTCGAGATTTTATTATCTCGTGTTTCATACACCCTGGAAAGTTAATCTAGCAACTTGAATTATCATACTTAATGATGGACGTTGGTAGCTTCGGTTTGTTTCGAAACCTTAGAAGCCACGAAAAATAAAATTTTGCATGAACCGATTAGAGGCGTCTAACTTGGTTTTGCAGGATGGTTTGCATGTGCATATGATGTGGTATAGCAGTGCTCATATTAATTTGATTATGTATGAGATGACTATATGATGTAATATTAACATGACCTGCGTGTCACGATTCGGCATGATGGTTGGAGCCATATGACTGTCACTTTAATGACCTGCGTGTCAACCTTAAGTAATGCACTTATTTTATTAGCTATAGAGATAGCAATATTATCTGGTGCATCGACAAGGTGGTGGCAATCTTCGCGAAGGTGAACACCGACGCGAATGCCGAAGACGAAGAAATACAAGACTTCTCCGTCAGAAAGGGCTATACCATATCATGCTATTATGAATTGCCTGAGATGTTTATCCCTTATGATGCACCCTTCTTGATTGTGCGGTAGTCGCTTTTTATTAGGGTGATCTCTCACAAAAATATCAAGTAGTTAGTGTTCTCCCAAGTGTAGCACCGTCACGACACCTATCTCTTCGGGGCATCACATGATCTCCATGGGTGCGAACGATTAGAGAAGTGTGAGGCGGGTGAGTTGAGACCTCGCAGCGACATCACTTGGTTGTCTTGACGTTCAGGCAGGACAGTCCTGAGCTCGGAACACACGCATCGAAAGATGAACAAGAATCACATAGAGATGTGATCGGCAAGTTCGCCTACCGATTGAAGTTCGCGCCATTTGAGTTCATCTCGAACCGTGGCGTTGAATTTAAATGCGGGTCTTGCATCACTCACAATCAATTATGAGAGATATTGATTTGAGTGGGAGCGCATTGTAGAATTAACTTGTTTAAATTCTCAGTGCAATTAATTATGAACACCGTCTAAGTGTTATTTGCATAATAGTTGTAGAATAATGGCTCGCGTTTCCACCTTTCCAATTAAAATTGAATAAGCTGTTAAATATCTGGTTAAAACTTTACGGTTGGTAACGTAATGTGAGGATTGTCCTCAAGAGTGCCGAGAAGGACTTTGTCCTATCGCATGCTTTCGGTATTCTCCCGCTAATGCTATAGATCATGTGACTCTCGTCCTTCGATCCAAAAGCTAGAATTGCTTTTCAGTCAAAGTGCAATATGTTTGCTTCCATGAGACCCGAACTTCGAGAGTTTGGATAGTTATGTGATATTCATGGAATCTGAAAATCATTTTCAGAGAAAGACAAAGGCTAAAAGATATGAGATATCCAAAGCAATGTTTGTTTGCAAACTATTAGTAAAGGAGTTTACTATGCATTAGACTGATAAGAGAGGGATCCAGGAGAACGCCTGTCATATGATGAAAGGTAAATAAAACAACAACTTAAAGAGAAAGGAAGTGTCCGAAGGGTGTTAGTAAGACTTTCACACCTAGGAAGTCCAGGGCTAACGCCACTCTTAAGTTGGGTGCTTCTTCTGAGAGTAGGAGAAATACAGAAAGTTAAACTGTTAGAAGTATGAAGGCAGAAAGAAAGAAGACTGGAATATCCAGCTCATGTATGAATGTCATACAAGTTTTTGATGTATAGAAGGCTGGTCAAAGATATAGTTCTTGAGAATTATGGTTAAACATGTTGATCACTAATTCTTGGGTATTGTGAGTTGATCACAAAGATACCCGCTTGATTGCATTCTGTTGCAACTCGATGTAAGAACTACTATGGCCTGAAAGACTAGCCAGGAATGAGGTTAAGATACACACAGGGAACATAGTAAATGTTACTATACCTTCCATCGGTGTATTACCTATGTATTTATTTTCATAATTCTTTTGGAGTTTCACGCTCCAGCCCTTTGCATAAGGTATCTTGCAAGAAGGTTGTTCATAAGAGAACTTTTGATGTTCGGTGTTATGAATAACATAAGGGCTATACTTTCATTATGAATGAGATGTATGTTATGAATAATGATATTAATATATTACCTCTGTGTTTACTTTCATAATTCATTTTAGAGTTTCATACACTCTAGCCCATTGCACAATGTTTGTTGCAAAAGAGTTGTTCATAAAAACAACAATTGTTGTTTAGTAATATGAATAACATGAAGGGACATGCTTCCATCCTAGATGGGATGTATGTTATGAATATTGATGGAAATATGATACATCCATAACACTGACGCTAAATGTCGCAAGACTAAAAGAATACCACACAAGTGTGGCACTGCATTTGGTCACATTGGAGAAAGCCGCATGGAAAATTCCATTATGATGGATTTTGAAGTCGTTTGATTTTGAATCATCTGACACTTGCAACTTTCCTCTGAAAAGTGAAGTGACTGAAATACCGTTCACAGGCCATAAGGAACGAGCATAGAACATATTGGTGATCATACATTATGATGTGTGTAGTCCAATAAATGTTGTTGCAAGTAGTGGATTTATCTATCTTCAGAAATGACTCAAGTAGATATATGGATATTTACTTGATGAGATGTGCGTCTGGATCTTTTGAAATCATTCGAAAGGTTTTCAAAATGAAGAAGAAAATATTGTAACAAGAAAATTATGTTTCTACAATTCGATTGCAGAAAGGAATATTTGAGTTACAAGTTTAGCAAATGTCTGATGAGTTATGAAAGGGGTTTCATAACTTGCACCTCCCGGAACACCACTACAAGTGGAAAGTCCGTGAAGATGTAATCGAACCATTTATGACATGGTAAGATCAAAGATGACATAAATAAATTTTCCATTATCCCTTTTAAAGAGTGATGCTTTAGAGACTGCGGCTTTTACACTGAAAAGAGCTCCATCGGGTCTGTTGAAATGACGCCATGGTATGGTACACCCAACCATGTTATATCTTTTCTTAACATTTGGAATATGGGGCTTGTGTAAAAGGTTACAAACCTATTCCAAATCAAACAAGTGCTACTTTGTAAGGTTATCCCAAGTCATTGGGTATTCCCCCACCACTATACCGAGGCAAAGGATTTTACCGCAAAACGGTATGCTTTTAAAGAGAATAGTTCTTACAAAAGGTGAGTGGGAGGACAGTGCAACTCGACGAGATAACCAGTATCTTCGTCATCAGATCAAAGGAAAGAAACCTTGGAAGTGATTCCGGAGTTTCCTACTGCGACTGATACGGAAGTCTCTACAATAAAATGTATGGACTTCGGTCGAATTTGCAGCTGAACCACGTAGGCAAAGCTCGTGCAAACCTATCAGGTGCGCAAACGAGATATTGTTGTGGGACAACAGTATACCTACAATACACAAGGAAGCGTTGATGGGCCCTGACTCCGGAATTGGCTAAATGCCAATACAATCCGAGATAGTTTCCATATAAGTGATTCAAGATTAAAATCTTGATACACCTTTCGAAAGACTTAGAGTCTAACGAGTATTTATGGAACTAAATAACTGATACGGATAAAAATGTTTTATCCATAAAGCTCGACTTGTTGCAATAACAAGTTCAAGGAGTTGACTACGATGAGATTGTCTCACCGTAGCGATGCTTAAAGTCGGTTCGGGTTGAACTAGCAATAAATACATATTTCAATCATGAGATATGAAACATGGATGACGAAAGGATTTCCATCTGATGGAAATGAAACCTAGGACTTGTATGTGATACAGTCCAAAGTAATTTGTCGATCCAGAGGATGCTAGTAAGTATGCAAACTTCAGAGTTCCAGCAATGGACAGAAGAGAGCAAAGTGGAGTTGGAATCTTCGTCTTTGATGGAATGGTCAAAGGGGTTTGAATTCATCAAATGGGTATCGAAGATGCTTGTGATTCAAGAAAGTAAGTGGGAGCATAATAATATTTCTAAAAACCTTGTGTACTTGACACATTGTTAATTGGAAATAAATTTCTTGACACGAATTAGGACTTCATTTGAAAATAGTTTTTCGATGAAGTGCTTAGGCTAAATAGCCTCAATATTAGGCATGATGATCTATGGAGATAGATTTACCTAATGGGGCTAAGCAATGAATACATATTGACAAGATGCTAAAACCTTTTAGCATTTAAAACGCCAAGGAGTGATTCTTGCCAAAGTCACATGGAAAGAGTTTTTGCAAGACTCGGTGTCCCAAAACACTGATGAGTAAAATACATGATGGAGATTCCACACACTCTTGTGTTTGGATTAATCATGTATTCCATGGTATGTAAAAACAACCAGATATGTCCAATACTCCAAAGTTGTTGCGAGTATAGATACCATAGTGATCAAAGCACTGATCGTGGGACAACAGTGAAAGATGTCATTGAGTACTAGAGCAGTACTGATGACATGTTTTCTCACAAGCGGAGATCATGAAGAGTTCGTTGTAAAAGGTTACATCGAAACAGTCTTCATCAATGCTCCATGCGATTTTCGATTTAAGTTAAGGGTTTTGTGTAATACACAATATGGTGGCACGGTAGTTGGAAATTGTTCCAAACAAGATATTGTGGCGAATTCTATAACAAAGGCTAAGTATGTTGACGCTTTAGAAGCGACAAAGAAGATGTTGAATCATATAGTTCATTCATGAACTTAGTATGGTTCCAAGATGGCTTTGGTCAATGGGACACTATTGCAGATAGTTGCTCCATAGCTCAGTCTGAGGAATCAAGGTTTGACCTGTGATTCACATATATGCAAAGCCAAGTCCACACAAAATATGAATTTTGTGAAAGCGTGAAAACGCGGGGATATGCAAAGTTACACACGGAGCTGAAGTCGTCAGATCCGTTGGACATCAGGCTATACCACATGCGAAGCATATTTTACACCAGTATGCCATAGGTGTAAAGTGCATTAGCGTTGACTAGATTATTGACTCTAGTGCAAGTGGGAGTCTGTAGGAGATATGCCCTAGAGGCAATAATAAATGTTATTGATTATCTCCCTGTTCATAATTAGGTTTATGTTCCATGCTATAACTGCTATGGTTCTCGAGTCTACAATAACCACGAGGCTCGGAGGAAGACTCATATGCACGTGTGGAATAATAAATGGTAAAATGTATTCCTAGTCTGGCCTCTAAGACTGGCTCAAGTATTGCATGATGATCCTGTTTTCCTGATCATGGGCATGGCTATGCCGGCAATTTTGAGGGCACAATGTTAGAAGAACATTTGTGTTGAATCGACCCGAATTGATGTTATGCTATGAGATTCATTCGTCATAAGTTAATGGTTAATAACACAGAGATGGTTAACGTTTGCATGATTCCTTAGACCATGAGAGTATCAAGTTTCTTCATGCTTGCTTCATGAACTTTGGGGTTTGTTAAACGTCATCCGTAAATGGGTGGTTATTACGGCGGCTTACGGGTTCATGGAAAAGTGTGTCAAGTAACTTGATAGCTCAAGATTGGGATTTGCTCCTCCGACGATGGAGAGATATCTCTGGGCCCTCTCGGTGTTACGGTATCCATCATCGTCTGGCCAGACACTTTGTGATTTGATCACGGGGATGCCGGAACACGGAACGAGAAAAAAGAACAATACCGGCAACGAGGTAACTGGCATAGTGGACAAGGTGTTGATCCACGGGGATGCCAACGTGTCTCACCTCAGGTATTTGTAACATATCGCGAAGCAACAGGAATAGCACACGACAACTGGAGGTTCACTCGAATATTCATTCGTGTGGGTATAGGGGTCAATATGGGTGTCCACGGCTCCGATGTTGATCATTGATCGTAAGGGGTTCCGGGTCATGTCTATGCTTCACCGAACCTATAGGGTCACACGCTTAAGGGTCATCTATCTGCTGAATACTAGACAGGGAGTCTGAGAAAAAGTTTCCGGGAAAAAGTTTTTCGGAGACAGCGGAAAAGTTCCGAAGAGAGAGGTCACCGGATGAGTTCCGGTGAAACTGAAAAGTTGTTTCAGGGGATACCAAAAAGTCAAATTGGTTTTGGCACATGCCTGATAATTTTTGGAGGATGCCAGAATCATTCTGGAAACTTTCTGGAATTTTCCGGGATGAAAACCGGAAATGTTCCGGAGCTGCCGAAACCGCTTCAGATGCTTTTCGCAGATGAAAATCACTAATCCGGAATTGTTCCAGATGGCATTGAAAATTAGTTTGGTGGGTACTGGAAATGTTCTAAGCCCACATAAATATTTTGGTGGGTACTGGAAATTATCTGCCGAAACCGCTTCAGATGCATGATCTGGCATTCTCTCTCCCTCCCAGCGAAATAGTTTCGTAGAGCCGAAAGGCTGTCTGGGTTCCGGCAGGAACTAGTTCTGGCCGCGAAGCCCTGCCGGATAGATGACACCGTATGTGTGCAACTCTGTAGAGAGATCGTAGTTTCGGTCTTAGTTCGTGAGTGCCTCCCGAAGGGCTGTCCGTGTGACCGTCCGAGTTTTGGAGGTCCTCCCGAAGGGTTGTCCGAGTAACAGTCCGAGTTTCGGAGGTCCTCCCGAAGGGCTGTCCGCGACACCGTCCGGGGGACTGTCCGACCGCCTCCCGGAGGGCTATCCGCGGGGCAGATGAGGGTATACATCCTCGCGGTTGGGAGGTTGTAAAATCCTAGCTGCGGGGATCTGCACCGCCGATCGTCATCGACTCTACTTCCTCTGCGCTACGAGTCGGTAATCAAACCTTGTATGCAGTCTCCATAGTGGTCCTGGGCTGGTGCGTAGGTCGGAAATTTTTTGTTTTCTGCTGCGTTACCCTACATGGACGGTACAGCTCTTGGACTGGAGTGTGCTAGGTCTGCTTCCGGCCGCCCACGCATCGTGCAGGAGCGCAGAGGGCAAGTGGGCCCACGACCCCTTTGTGCTTAGGATTTAGACCGGTGGGCTGGCCTCTTCGTTGAGCCTAGGTGGGGCGACGACGTGCTGCTATCCCGAGGCCGGGCATGACCTAGGAAAGTGTGTCCGGCCGGAGGTGATCAGGCGTGTTGGAAATGCGGTGCACCCCTGCAGGGATGAATAATCTATTCGAATAGCCGTGTCCACGGTAACAGGACGACTTGGAGTTGTACCTTGACCTTATACAACTATAACTGTGATTTAAATTTGAAATGAATGTTGGCTCCGAGATTGTTTCCTCGCAGGGAGTCGAGGAAGAATCTCTGGGCGTGGTTACTTAATAAAATTGCTACAATAATATGACTATATATGAGATACCAATCTACTCTCTTCTAATGCTGCAAGATGCTGAAGATGCTAGTCTTCGATAGGACTAGGTCTTTCCCCTATTCTTGCTTTCTGCAGTCAGCCCAGATATAACCCCATTCCTTGATACTGATGCATACTTAACATAGTTCTGATGTCAGTCTTGCGACTACTTTGGATGAGTACTCACTGCTGCTTTGCATTCTCTTTCCCCTCGATACGATTACCGCATTCAGACGATGGAGCCCAGGAGATGGAGTACGCCGGAGACGACTACTACACCACCGCTGGAGCCTACTACTACGTGGAGAGTGCCGACGCTCAGGAGTAGTTAGGAGGTTCCCAGGCAGGAGGCCTCGCCTCTTTCGATCCGCTGCTTATGTTTGTGCTAGCCTTCTTAAGGCAAAACTTGTCTAACTTATGTCTGTACTCAGATATTATTTGCTTCCGCCGACTCGTGCTTGTCGAGCTTTGTATTCGAGCCCTCGAGGCCCCTGGCTTGTAATATGAAGCTGTATGACTTTAATTTGTGTCTAGTGTTGTGTTGTGATATCAATCAGTGAGTCCCTAATCTTGGTCGTACGCATTGCGTGTATGTTTAACGTAGGTCGAGATCGGGGGCGCCACAGGTTGTGTCTGAAAATGGTGTTGGCGATCAATGAAACACGTGACATAAAGAGAAAAAAGGCATCTAAAACTGTGGGGATCATAAGAGCAAATGCAATAAGGTGACATAAGCAGACTATAAGGACTAAAATATTATATCTTTGCTTAGTTGGGGCCTTGGGGGAGGGAGAAAAAGAGAGAAGCATACTGTTGATTAGTAGCGAGATGCAGCACGAGCCACAAGACGTTTTGTGAAGTTGTAAGGTGTACCAACTACTAAGGGCATCTCCAAGACGGACCCGCAAACCATTTGCATCCGTCCGGACCGCGGAAGCCATCCAACGCGTGCCTGTATTGGTCCGCGGGGCGGTCCGAACGCGATTTCTCCCGCAAATTGAAGACAAACGTGGGGGAGCTTTGCGGGAGTCCGGACACACCCGAAACATAGGACTCTAACACCCGCGGCCCACCCGACCCACCTCCCCGTCCCAATTCCTTGCACTCCGCCCCTTCTCATCCTTGCTTTGCATCCGCACCCTTCCACCTACGTCGCCGCTGCTCCTTGTACGTCTCCAGCCGCCATAGAGGCATTGCCGGGAGTCCGCAACCAGCGCCGACACGCCCGCTCGCCGTTACGACGGAGCTTTCCACCCTGGAGCCGTTTGTACCCGGGTACACTCTGCCCTCCGTCGACGACCTCCATGACGGACACCACACCCGACAGGTGTTCGGTCAAATGCCATTGAGCTTATTTTCAAATGATATGTCGTTTTTTAGAGTTCGAAGGATGGTGAGCTACTCGACAATGAAGGATGAGTTGGTGTGCGATTCGTGGCTGGCCATATCCGCGGATTTCGTAGGCAGGAGCAGAGGGAGCGTTTCTGGGAGCAAGTGCATGAAAAGTTCCATGCATGAAAGCACATTCCGTCCTACGACATGTACATCATTCAACCACACAACATGAGGTCGTTGTCGTATCACTGACACGCTATCCAAATCAGCGTCACCAAGTTTTGCGATGTGGTTCGTTAGCTCGAGGCAAGGTGGCCATTGCACGCGGCAAAGGACAAGATCGTAAGTTTTGCTTTCTCTTGCTCAACTTGTTGATTGATTCATTCACTCACTGTTGGTCTACACATTATATGTAGCCCGTACACACTGTCGTGACGTACCAGGACAGAGGGACGGGTATTTACGTACACACACTGTTGGATGAAGCTGAAGGGGCATTATTTGTGGGACGACATGATCCGTTGATCAGAAATTTGTTGGACATCTGGTTAATGTGGTTGAATTTGAGGCCTTGTTGTATATTAGACTTAATTTGCATGCTATGTACGAATGATTTGTGCTATTTTATATCCGAACTTTGATGAATATCGTCCGGTTTGCATGAATTTCGTCCAATTTATTAGAATGAGGTTGAAATGTATGCAGCTACGATTGGATGACACCCTTCCGCATCCGTGTTCACCGACGAATGCGGGAGAAAATTTAGGGGTTGTCGTTGGAGATGCCCTAAAAAGTAGTACACATTAAAAAATTACTATTATACACGCCGGCTAGTAGGTTGTGTAACTCCGTATAGTCAATTGTTGGCTGTATTATTAGCCATGCTCTAAAGGGTGTACCATCGTTAACCTTGTATTTCTATTACAAAATCTTGGATCATCTTTTCTATTACAAAATCTGATGCTTTTTTCTCAAAAAATGAAAAAAAAGCAAGGATCAGCCGTGGACCATCCGTGCCACGTCCGTTTACTGGAGAATGTAGTCCACAAAATCACAAAGCAACGAAGCAAAAAGACATTCGCATCGCATCCAAAAGGCTTTCAGGCCCTAAGAGTCGTGATACGCCAACATGGACATGTTCGTCGCCCACCGGGTGTAGTCTTCCCCAGGACATGCGCTCCGTTTTCCCTTCCGCCCCCTCCCTCTCGCTCTCGCCTCTCCCGAAACCTCGAGCACGGACCACCGGCCAGCCGGCCGGCCAGAGCCCGTCACCCGCTGATCCCCTGTACTGTACGCACACGAGCTCCACACACACACACACACACACACACACACACACACACCCGAGGCCCTTGGCCGATCACACGATCTAGTACTTTAGGATGGGGATGGTGAGCCGCGCACCGCCAATTATTCGCCGACCAATCCATAAGCGTGCCTATCAAGCTCCATCGACAGCGCCAGCGCTAGCTTTCTCCCGCACGATCGTGCGCGAGGCGGCGAGCAGATCTATCATCCTCCACCGCCCGCCGCCGGCCATATCGGCGCAAAGTCGGCATGCAAGAAGAAAAAAGTTGCGCCCCGATATCCTCCACTCTGCTCGACCGCGCGTGCGTACGTATCGTAGCTCTGTAGCTCGATCCTTGTACACACCACGTCAGAGGCGCACTATACGTTAGTGGTGCAGGCTCGTCCAGGTACGTTCAGAGTACCAAGCAAAAAAAAAAAAAGGTACGTTCAGAGTGCACCAACTGTACGCCGGCCGAAGAAACCCCGATCTCAGCGTGTCTACAGCCATGCTTCCATTTCGTAGTCCAATCAAGTAAAATGACAGTTGCAAAGAACTTACCATGAACGTAACCTGCGTCAGAAGATTCCATTTTCTCCTCTTTGTTGATCTTTGTTCGATTTTCCTGCCAATCACAAGAGCAACGGGAAACTGTTTTGGTGGTCTTTGTTCGATTTTCTTCCGCTGAAGTAAGAATTTGTTCTACCATCCTCCACCGCCATATCGGCGCAAAGTTGGCAAGAGGGAAAAGTTGCGGTCCGGCAGATATCCTCCACTTTGCTCGTGCGTGCGCATTGCAGTTTTGTGGGGTTTGTACTCACCGGCGGAGGCCCCCAATGGGCAAGATATGGCGGTCGCCATACCTTAATTCTGGGCAACAAAATTTTTATACTTCTTTCGTTTCTAAATATAAGTCTTTGTAAAAATTGCACTGTGGATTACATACAGATGTATATAGACATATTTTAGTGTATAGATAGATTTACTTATTTTGCTTCGTATTTAGTCCGTAGTGAAATCTCTAAAAAAGACTTATATTTAGAAACAGAGGTAGTACATATGCATGTATCGATCTATCTGCTGTCTCGTTCGAGCTCATCCAAAAAAGGGTGAAAGAAAGAGGCCGCTGACCTGATGGGCCGACCCACCCAGCTGTTGTGCCAGGAACCGGTCGAGCTCGATTCGATCGAGCGCCCACGCACGACACGCGACCAACTCCACCCGCACATGCACACACGAATCAACCCTAAGCAGCTAGCACAAAGGCGGCGGCTGGCCAGGTCGCGAGGAACATGTGTGCGACTGACGACAGGGTAGCCTATGGAGGCGCCTGAGGGCTTAGAGCATCTATAGTCGGACCTCTTAAACCCGTCTCAAAGGGCCGAGCAGGCCGTCCGGTCACTAATCGATCACAGAAAAGTGATCCAGACGGGCGCCTCAAACGGGCCTCAAACGTCTGTGTTGCCGATACCCCTCCTATCCAACCCAAATATGGGCCGGATATTGGGGCGTCCGGGCGCGTCCGCCACGTCGGACCGGGTCTGACGCTGGCCCACCCGACCCCGTATATATTCATCCCCATCCGCTCGACGGACCAAACCTTAGCCATTTCACTCAACTCACATCCACTCCCCTCCATCACCCGATCTCCCCTGCGGCGATCTCCAGCCTTTTCCAACATGACGGGCAGCAGATCTGACTCTGACTAGTCCCGATTCGTCGACCAGGGTGTCATCCCGTGTGGGTTGGAGGAGGCAATGGCCGTCCGCATTGCACTTCGCCGCTCCTGCGCCTGGCCGACGGCAGAAGCTGTCTGGCGCGACTCAATAGCTTTGGACCTCCGGCGATCTCCGACAGACTTCGCCACACCTTAATTTTTTTCCGTCCTCCGCCTCTGTGTGTACTCATGCTCGATCCTTGTACATACCACTTCAGCACTGCACCAGACCGGCTCATTCAAGTTCGTAGTTGGAGACAGTATGGTGTGCATAATGATTTATTTATTTTGAAATGGGTGTATAATGACTTTATTTTAGAAGTGTCACATAAGATAAATGCTCATGTGAAAAAGGAGTATTTGACAAAAAAAAAACTACCACAATTGGGGTTGGAGTCCCACCGAACTACAACTTTTCACTTTTTTTTTTACAGAAAACTACCATTTTTTTCATAATTCATCCCCAAAAACTATCGAAAACGACTGATGACCGTTTTAGAGATTTTAAACGCGTTTACAACATATGGCTCCTACTTGTCAGGGCTGACATGGCGGCAAAGTCAACTCCATTTATTTTAACCGTTATATTTACAGTTATGACAGGTGAGGCCCACACGTCAGCCTCTACCTTCTCCTTCTTTCTCCTCCTTTCTCTATTTGGCATTTTCTCGAACACATCGTGTGCATGAAAAGCAGGGGGGTTTCGGGGTATCTGACTCGACCGGAGTGGCACGGCCGGAGTAGGGACGCAGTGCAGTACGCGGCTCTCGCTTGACCGAAGTCACAAGCTGAGCTGCAGGTCGAGCCCCAGCATGTCCTCGGGCGCGGCGGCCATGGGCTCCGGTGCCACCCGCCGTGGTGGTTGACTACGCCGTCCTGGGCGACGTAGGGCACCGCGGCAGCCTGCATGACATAGGAGGCCGTCGGCGCATAGGAGAACACGACCGGCGAGGCAGAGGCCGGGGTGGCATGACCGGAAGGGAAGGTGTAGCGGGCGAGGCCGGGTTCTGCGTAACCCGTACGGAGTAGCTCGGGCATGTCTTTATGTTCGACGACCCGCGCGTGCAGTACTCCCACGAGCGTTGTGGTGCAGGCCAGCAGCTCACCTGCCAAGCTAGCATAGCATACGAGCAGCTGAATGCATCCAACAACGTGTGTGCTAGCTTTGGCTCCGCAGCAAGCGCTTGTACCAAGTCGAGGCCGCATGCAGGACAACGGCAGAACGCCTGCGTCGGAGCTCCTCAGCCGGTGAGACCGCGGCCGCAAATTCAGCACCTCCCCGGCAGAGGCAATCTGTTTTGTTAAAATGCCAAAGAGAGAGAGATAGGAGAAGGAGGAAGGAGGAGGTTGATGCTGACGTGTTTACAAGTAGGAAAAGAGTGAACGAAAGCCTTTAATTATAAGGGAGGCGAAAGCCTGTTTCAAGAGAAGAGAAGATGCGGTGGGCGAAAGTTAAGGGAGAGAATCTTTTGTTGAGAATGTGCGACACTGTTTAAAAGTGAGAAATTGTGATTTTTTTTGGCTTAATTCTTCAAAATTTTGAGAGTTAACCGTTTGAGAGTTCAGCTAGGGGTGGGTTAACTCCTCAAGACGGAATATTTTTTAAAATCAAGTCTTTTAAAGGTTTCAGCTACACTAAGAATGCGTTTGGTTGCAAGGATGACCATTAATGCATGGGTTAGGATCATTCAAGCAATAGACATGTTTGGTTATAAACCACTTGAATGGTTTTACTAAAAAAAAGCATTATGCTCTGAAGATGCTTAACCATTCCACCCCAAGAAATCAGTCGAACCATATGGTCACCCATTGCATGCATGATCATGTGAGCATGACTGATCTCCCATCCTAAATAATTAACTCATCTCTTATACAGCCAAACACATGAATTAAATGGTTTATTCCTAAAAAATCGAAGGGTCCAAATCCATTCATATGGTAACTTCAACCAAACACATACCGGTTATGGCCGCCTAATTCTATGGTGTCCGTAACTGCAAATAACATGTATCATGGTGCAGTGGCGAATCTTAAAAGAAAATGAAGGAGGGCTCAAAGTTAAATGTGCGTATAAAAAATAAAAAACTCTCAATTCTTGGGTCTAAATAAGGTCAAAAAAATTATAGAAATAGTAGTAGTTTTTCTTTTCTAATTTTTGGAGGAGGGTTCGAGCCTGTCGAAGCCGGCCTGCTAGACTCGCCACTGCCATGGTGCATGCATGCTACACACCGGCAAAACATGCATGCACGATTTCTATATCTTTTCAGGGGGAACTACATACGTGGTGAGCAACGGCAGGCTAGCCGATGCTTTTTCTTCTTTTTTGCTGCGTATTTCTTTCTTTCTTTCGATGACTCTAGTCAAAAGGAGAGCCTTAGCCCCACGATCTCGGACCGGATCCGACCCTACGTGACATCTTTCTCAGGAGCAAAGCGACAGACATACAGAATAGAGCGGCATGGCACTTAAAATTCCCTAGAAAAAGAAAGAATGTTTTCCTTTTCCTTTTTGCCACACCCGCACTAGCGCGCGCGGACGTCCCGGCGAAGAAAACCACCACTCCGTCAATCCAAGTTTTTTCTCTAAATACAGTTTAAACGCAGACATTTATATATACATATATTTATTTATTTCTATGAACGTATTTATGCATATCTTATCTATATGAGCATTTTCAAGGAACTGAGCCGACACTTGTATATTAAAATTAATGAAGCCATAAAAAATGTCTTTGTAAACGAGCACTTTTCCCACATTGAACGAACACCGTTGAATAATCTGAAATAAATTTTAAAAAATACGAGCACTAAGTATAGAACTTGAATCCTGGTAAGCTGGTTCTACCATAAAGACCTAAGAGCATCTACGGTCGGACACCTCAAATCGACCTCAAACACCTTTGCGGCTGAGCGGTCAGAAAAAATCGACCCAGTCGGGAGTCTTAAACTGGCCTACCTCCGGGCTGTCCGGCGCCCCTCATATCCAGCCTAAATCTAGGGTAGATATGGGGCGGACCGGTTATGCCTGGGCGCGTCCGCCACATCCTAACTGACAGACCCGGTCCACCATTTGCCCCATCGCTGTCCTACAAAATCCCCCATCCGGCACCTCGCTCCGAACCCTAGCTCACTCTCACTCGCCTCTCTCGCTTCGTCCTTTATTCTCCCTCTTCAATTCTAATCCAATCCAATCCAATGTCGAGCTCCGACAGCTACCCCGGCTCCGACCTCGCATTGTCTTGGAGTGATCCAAGGTGGACACCAACGACAGCTCCGGATCTGCAGCGGCGACGCAGCGCGGACGCTGGAGATGGATCCTCCCGGCCCACGGGCAGTCTGCACCGCCCCCGAGCAGTCTCCTTCTTCCCCTGTCAGCCGCTCCTCCACGCGGGTAGCGTTGGGTGCTACTACCCGTGCGGTCGGCCCACACGCGCACTCCGGAATCGGAGGCGTGCGCCGCCCTTCGCGAGAGGCAGTGGGCAAGGGAGAGGGACGCGACGGAGCAGTCAACATGCTGTCGCCGCGGGATGCAAGTGGAGCCCGACAAGGACGAGCGGCTCCTTGCATGGGTCTACCGATGGCGAAGATGGAGGCTCACCGCCTACGGCGGAAGAACGCAAAGGCGCTCCGGCTTGCTATTGAGCAGTCGGAGCGCGATGCGAAGGAGGCGGCGGAGGATGCAGCTTGGGTCGCGAAATTGAAGCGGGAGCAGGACAAGGCCGTCCGTCGGATGAAAGGGCTGATCGTCCTCTCCGACTCCTCTGACAACGACCGTTGCACCTCCTCCTCCGATGACCAAGACCCTCACGAGCTGCAGACGCCTACAGTTGCGCCGGTGACCGGAAGGGCAAAGGCCCGGCGAGGAAGTGATGAATCTCCGCCTTCTGCGTCGTTAATTTGTAGTTACTTAGTAGTCTAGTTAGAACATATCCGCCGTATGTGGATTATGTGAATTTTGAGTAGTTTTTGGAGATTCGTCCGTGATCTTTTGGTGATCGAAATGTGCATATGTAGGTCCGTTTTATAGTCCATGTGATGATCTACGTAATTTATCTACACATTGCATAGCTAGTATGTATATAGAATGTCCGATATGAAGAGTGTGGATGTGAAAGACATAATTTAAGACACGTCCGCAGACGTTCAAGGGACTGGATTTGCCGACCGTAGCCGTAGATGCTCTAACCATATAATTTAGACTCAATTCGCAATCCACGTCTTTCTCTGGAACACCCCAGGCCCGGCGGTGCGCGTGCAGCACACAGTGCCTCTTGCACCATCCGTGCTTAAAAGGAGTCCGGCCGTAGCAAAGCAAGAACTCATCCACCATTCGCTCGCTCGCTAGCTCCGAGTCCTGTCGAGATACGCACACGCACTCTGCATGGCTTCCTCGGCGGCTTTCCTCCTCCTCCTCGTCGCTGCTGCTTTGCACGTGTGTTGCTGCCGCGGGCATGCTAATTCTCTGTGTAAAATTTGTGCGTGCAGAGATTCGCAAGAGGCTACAGTCCTCTCTCGTATTGGTCGGGGAGATCGGAGGAAACGACTACAACTTCGCCTTCTACGCAAACAAGTCTGTCAGTGAGGTGGAGAACATGATCCCAGCTGTGGTTCAGACCATCATCGGCGCCACCAAGGTAACATCTTCTCTTGCACCTACAGCTAATAGATTATTAACCTTAGGAACTACAGCCAATAGAATTGCCTCTATCATCACAGGAAGTGCTGGACATGGGCGCGCGCAGAGTCATCGTCCCGGGCAACTTCCCCATCGGCTGCCTCCCGAGCTACCTCACCGCGATGGCCTCGCCATTGCCATCAGCCTACGACTCCACGGCCTGCCTCAAGGACCTCAACCTCTTCGCCGCCAAGCACAACGCGCAGCTCCAGCGAGCCGTCGCCGGCCTCCGGGCGTCGTACCCCGACGCGGCCATCGCCTACGCCGACTACTTCAACTCCTTCCTCAGCCTCATCAAGGGCGCCCCGGTGCTTGGCTTCGACGAGAATAGCACGCACAAGGCCTGCTGCGGCGCCGGCGGCAGGTACAACTACGACTTGAGGCTGATGTGCGGCGTGGAGGGGACGGCGGTGTGCGCGGACCCGTCGGCGTACGTGAGCTGGGACGGCATCCACATGACGCAGGCGGCGTACAAGGCCATGTCCAGGCTCATCTACCATGGGAGGTATCTTCAGCCGCAGATACTCAACTTCCCTGAGAAGAATGGGCAGAAATGATAAAAGGGTGTGGCTAGATTTCAGTCGAACCAAGTCTCAGTCAAGTGATATCACATACAACGAAGAAAGAAAAAAAAATTAAAATTTTGCACGGATCTCCACGCAAGATCCCACGGATATAGCATCGACTGAGACTTGGTTAAGTCTCAGCCATCAATGTGTTCTTCCATGACTATGCTGCTACTATGCTATATATCATTATATGTGCTCTATACAATGTATCCAGATTAAACTACGAGCTACAGTAAAAGATGCAGTTTTAGCATGTTGATTTGATGCCCCAATCAAAGCCAGGTAACGGTCACAAGCAACTTACACCTCTCAAGTATTAAAATGAAAGGATTTTACATGTTGATTTTGTGTAGCCAGGTGACAGTAACAGATGCATGTTTTACATCTTATATACAGTATGTATCAATATATGTGCCCTACACAGTGTATTCAGATTAAACCATGAAATACAGTAAAACATGCGGTTTTAGCATGTTGATTTTACCCCCAGCCGAAGCAGGGTACACAGTCACAAACAAATCTGCATCTCTCAAGTATATGAAAGGATTTTACATGCTGATTTGATACACAGTTACAAACCTACATTTCTCTAAAAAGTTAAAAAGTTACGGCATAAGAGTGGCTTACCTTTGGAATGTTGTCTGAGTTAATGTCTCTAGCTAGTACTATCACTCTCATCATCTGGACCCGAAGCCTCCATTGGCCTTAGGTCCTTGAGAGTGTGAGGGCAAATCTTACAGGAAACCCCCCGCCAGCAAATACATGTTGTGCCCAAGTTCAAACACTGACAGCTAAGATTTAACAGCATTGGTTTGATCTATGTTAAACAACTATCTACACCAAGAATACCAGTTGAACTCAAAATTCTGGCGAACCATCTTCGGTGCAAAGTTCTTTGAAACGGGATAGCAACAATGTTAAATCCAGATCAGCTTCATGCTTCTTCCAAGCTTCCTCAAACTGCTGCCCCTTGCATCTACAACAGTACATCTTACCGTGAGAAGACCGAATGAAAGATCTCAGAGGAAGAAATGAACAAATGCAGCAATAATAAGTACAAAAATTCAAGTCGGAGTTCTGGCCGGATATGTCCATAAGTATATATTAAGACAACAGCAATTTACCCCTGAATCCAAGCAGCAGAAACCAACAGAAGGTAACCAGTTTCTCCCGGGACAGAAACTGACTTGGTTTGAGGGCAATCTAAAAATCAGAATACTTTGCTCCCATCACCACTCCAGTATCATAATATAAGGTTAACATTCAATATTTTTACCCTAGCCAGAAGTATTGTTCCAACTAGTCCATTGGTTGGACAGACCCAGTGCTAGAAGCTCCCACACCAGGTGGGGTCTGAGGAAGGATTATACCAGGCAAACCTTACCCCTGCACAGTGCAATGCAGAGAGGCCGAGTCGAACACAGGACCTCTTGGCACAAGTGGGGTGTACTTCACCAGTGCGCCAGGTCCCCGTTGGTTTAATAAATAAATTATCTTCAGATGAAACAACAGAAGGTTATCTTGAGCACTTATTTGTAAAAGTCACAAGCATGACACGGTGAAGAACAAGATAACTAATTTAACTGCCCACCAAGAGTAGAATGGCAGCCAACAAGGTGGAAGATAAGCATTCATTCTAAACCAGTGTACTATTCTAATTCCCAAACCTAATTTACTCTGAGAGATATCCAACTGCCATTTAATAGGGATGTGATGCAAAAATAAAATCAGTAGTGAAGGATAATCTTACTTCTGGAGTAGCATGAGTATTTCCACTATGTGATTTCGCATGATCTCACGGCTCTTTCTCATGGCTGACTCCTTGTACAAAAGAACAAGCTCATCCACCAGTCTAAATACAAAAGAAAAGTGAGTTGGAAATTTCCAGATTCAGCAAGTAGATAAAACAAAAGATAATGCCAATCTTAAGAAGTATCATAATCCCTAGTACCTTGAAGTGTAGGGTGACTTCCTGATCCAGGTGAGCTTAATAACTGTATGAATTCGCTCTAAAACCTGCAAACGATTCATGGCTAAAGTATATTTAAAAAATGCTCTTGTCTATCAATACATATATAATAATTTCCTATAATTACAAGGCTAAAGTTTAATTGTCCTCTACTGTGGGTGTATCATGGACCTGTCTACCAATACATGTATAATTACACTGTCCATAATCAGGACAATTTCCTTACCAGAAGAACTGTTTTATCATCATCAGCATGCATCCATTGGAAAAAGAGTGAGAAAAGGAGACGAAAATGTGCCAATAGGAAGAGTCCCATAGCATCGAAAACCGGCCCGATAAGGGTAAGCCATGCAACACGACGTTCTTTGTTTAGTGGTTGTCGTTCCAGGTGGCCCAGCATCTCAGAAAGCACACGGTCGTACCTGGAGCCAATGGAAAACTGAAGTTAAAGTAAAAAAAAAAAGACAAGACATGCAGTTGAGGTTTATAGTAGATATGAACCAGACTGATGGTACCTATAAAACTCATATTAGCATGCAAACATTTCCAGTAGACAGTTAAAGTCAGTGTCTTTTGGCTAGCTTTGCATTCTTCAGACAGCGACTACAACCATTATCTCAGATTCCAAATGACGATGATGCACTTCAATTTAAGTGGAACAAATTATATCTAAGTTGCTTTTGAGTGACTATTGACGAACAAAAAGAGAAGAGGATGTATAACTGTCTTTATCTCTCTTAAAGGCAGCTTTTCAGTATTAAACCATTCCATTTGTAAATGTGGATTTCCCAAGTCATCATTAAAATATCAGGACCACATTTTCATCACACTTAACAAAATTTTCCTTTCCATATCGCCCTCCTTACTAGCCTTCTGGTGCAAAAGGGAAAAAGGTATACCACTGTTCTCAAAATGTCAGATGGGTAGTACATTTGTATCATAATAATTATCTTATACATTTCCAAATACCCATACTCCAATGTAATATCCGAGAAGAATGAGGTTTGTTCCTCCAGAGATAGTAGATCTTGAAAAAATAGACATGATCACAACATGGAATTAAGCGGAAAAAAATACAAGTAGGAAAAGATTGTACCAAGGGCTACGTGGATTGCTTCTCTGAGTGCAAGTCACCAGCAGCACCGATACCTCAACAACGCGATACCATAACTCATCATCCGCAGGAATATTATGGCAACACGCATCAAGTATTGCATCTTCATACAAACTTAATTCTGCCACTTTCACATTCTTTGCCATGTGCATGAAGCTAATCATTCCTTGTTCCTGCCAATCATATGGATCATTCTCACTCAAAGTGCCGACTAACAGAGATTTAGGGAAAATTGAAATCAGCACTACAGGGCGAGCTGAATGCCCCTAAAAAAGAAGTTAGCACTGCTATTCAACAGAAAAACCCAAAAAGAACATCATCATACCTTAACATCCGGCGACCAATGATCCAATGCCGTCAAAGCACATGGAATGACTAACCAGCACAGATCGCCAAGCTTGGGGTAATTAACCTGAAACACTCAGAGAAGCAACTCAGTGAACACCCTTAATGCTGAAATGGCTCAACTCTACTGATCAATGCTTCCGGTGCAACACAATGTCTGTTTCTTGCAGTAATTTGAACATGTTTACTCAAGCAGGTGTCAAGTTTTCCTACATAAACTAGTTCTACAATTCTGCCATGGTCCTAGAATTTACTGATTGCAAAGAGAATGTGGCTTGTAAAACTAGCATGGAGCACGAACCTGAGACAGCAGCCACCGGAACTGGTGCGCGGCGACAAAGGCGTGCTCCTTGGGCGGCTTCACGCCCCCAATCATCATCATGTCATCATTGGCGTCCACGCCTGTATCCTTCAGCACGGCCTTCAGTGGCGGCACCGCCTCCGGCATCATGGCCACCAACATCTCCCCGACGCCTCCCCACCCGCCCGCCGCCGCCATCTCCTCCATCGCGGCGGCGGCCGCGCTGGAGAGCCCCTCCGGGACCCAGTGCAGCGCGGGGGCCTCCGCGGAGGCCGCGCGGGCTGCGGCGCAGAAGAGGAGCAGGTCCACGGCCTCCTTGCCGGCCCCGCCCGTCGGGGGTTCAGAGGGGGGCGGGAGGAGTGAGGCGAGGAGGGACTTGACGGAGGTGTCGGAGCCCTCGGGGGGCGCGTAGGGCGCCGCGGCGAGCAGGGAGCGGAGCGGGGCGGCGACGCGCAGGAGGTCCTCGCGGCGGAGGGCCGCCGAGGCGGCGACTGTGGCTGGCGGCGCCATGGCCTGCCCTACCGCGGCTCGGTTACGCAAAGAGGTCGTCCGTGTGAGGACTGAGGACCGAGTTGTGAAGGGGGAGCCACTGCCTCCGGGTCCCACTCGTCAGACATATCCCCAAGACCCAACCTTCATCTCCGGCTCGGCCGCGGCAGCGATGCAGCGCCGCTATCGCCGCCATCACCGCGCGATGAGAGCCCGCGCCCTCCTTCGTGTCGCGCGCTCGAGTGCTCCCCCGTGTTCCCTCCTCCCTCGCCCCCGGCCTCTGCGCACGCAGTCGAGCACGGCGATTTGCCGTGCCCGGAGACCGCAAAAGCAGAGGCTGAGGACAATCCTTCCAGCTCCGGAGGCGAGCTTGGAATGGAGTCCCCCGCCACGCCGCCGATTGCCCTCGCCGGTGAGCCTCGCCCGTTCCCATTCGCGTCACAGTGCGACCTTGAATTCTATGTGGAACTCTATCTGATATTTCCCTCTGCTTAATTTCCAGCTTATATGGCCGTCTTCTCCACCAACTCCGGCTTAAACCGCCGCTCCCGCCGTCCTGCCTGCTCGGCTCTACCACAGTGCTCAGCCACGCCGCCACCGCGTGCACCCCGTCACTGAGCAAGCAGGGATCACCGCCTGCATGCCTCGGACCATATCAGAGCCTGCTGCCTATACCGGTGAGTTTATGGGATACCGTAGGCGAAGATGACCGCCCTGTTTTGGCAGTTGCATTGCCTGCACGGCTTAACCTCCGTGACCGCGCCATGGCTACCATTTCCAGTATCCTGCTAGCTGTTATACAAGGGTGTAGATTGCGCAGCACCCTGCTAGCTGTTATACAAGGCTAAGCTCTTTCAACAAAAAGGAAAAGAAGAAGGCTAAGATAGGTTGGATCTTAAAAGCTAGAAATTCCATGTTAAGCAGAGAAAAACTGAAATATCGATGATTCCTATTTCGATATGGCTCCAGATTATAACGATGCAGTGATGGTACATTACGACATATAGTTACAAATTTATACAAAATACAGCTGTTTCTTCAATCATAAGCATTACAATTGTATAACAAATACAACTCTAGTCTTAAGGATAGAGATATATGATAGACGCACAATGCAGCTAGCTTCCCTGGAACAAAAAGATTAGGAGCGCGTCGAATGCGAGCTTCCAGCCATAGCTTGGAGCAGTCTTGGTACCGGGGGCATCGTGATCTCAACCAGCCCTTCGAGAATCTGAACCACCTGTCCCATTGTTGGCCGATCAAGCTCATCATCTTGAATGCACTAACACGCAACCTTGCAAGCCAGTTCAGCCTCATCCAGATTGACATCACCATGTAAAATGTGATCTACCAAACACCCGACGTCTCCTTCAAGAAGCTTATGTGCGGCATGCACAGGGAAATAAACATCAACCTTGCCACCACCAGGACATGATGTGCACGAGTTCCTTCTTCCAGATATTATTTCCAGCAACACCATCCCGTAGCTATAAACGTCGACTTTTGGTGTAATAGCCACGCCGTTAATCCATTCAGGTGCAAGGTACCCTGCAGTTCCTCTCATTGTAGTTAGTACTCGGCTAAATTCCCTTCTCAAAAGCTTTGCCATGCCGAAGTCTGCAATTTTTGGAATGAATGAAGCATCAAGAAGTATGTTTTCTGGCTTAATATCACAGTGTATTATGCAGTCTCGACAGCTCTCATGCAAGTAGGCTAACCCTCTAGCAACCCCCAAGGCTATCTGATATCTGGCAGTCCAACTCAATATCGTCGAATTGTTTCGAAATAGATGGATATCAAGTGAGCGATTTGACATGTGTTCATAAACAAGAAACCTCTTAGAACCCTCACAACAGAAACCAACAAGCTTAACTAAATTGATGTGTTGGACAGCTCCAATCGAGCTCACTTCAGCTCTGAATTGCTTCTCTCCTTGATATGCACCGTCAAGCCTCTTCACTGCTACGGGTATTGAGTCATTTATAAAGCCCTTGAATACAGAACCAAAACTTCCTGCCCCCAACTTTTCTGTGAACTTTGTCATGGAGCTTAGGTGTTTAGGCCGTAGCCTGGCGTTGTCATGGAGCTTAGGTGTTTAGGCCGTAGCCTGGCGTTGTATTTGGTACTTCCTGCAATTTCTTTCGGTAGCGTAGTCGCATGCGTCTTGCGTAATCCGAGTATTTTGGGATCGACATAGTACGAGGGTCACCTCACCATCTTGTATCGTTCGGCTGTGTACTCTGCTCGGTTGTTGCTTTTTATATAAAGCAGGGCGAAAGCCTGCTTCGATTATCTGGTTCCATCCAAGCTTTGCCCCAGGGAAAGATGTATCCGCGGGGTGATCAAAGCTCTGCCACAAAACCTCCGATGAGTTTGAAGAGTCAGTCAGGATAAGATTTCCACTACTCAACATCATAGCAACAGTGGTGCTATTTCTTTTGATATTTGCTTGTGTGGACCAGATTAAGGACTTGGTGGAGTGGCCTAAGAGGACAAGATTGCCGTCGTGGGAGATTGCGAGCTCCAATGAGGTGGTGTTCTTGATTGCCTTATCTTTGTTTGCAACCCAGGCTGAAGTAAATTTGGGGACTGTGTTGAACCATATGCCAAGTTACCAGTTGGCGGTGCTTCCAGTTTCGAAGAAGCCAAGGGTGTATCTGCCATTACTTGAGACGAGCTTGTTATCGACGACAAGTGCTTTGCTGGACAATTACTTGTTGAGGTGAGTAGGCGCAAGAGGATCTGAGGATGGTGAAAGCAATGAGGAGGGGATGCATGGCAAAATGGAGGTGGTGAGGGTGTGCAGAAGGTTGTTGTGCGGGGGGCTGCAAATGTAGGCTGGGTGCTGAATGGTCATGTCGGAGTAAGCACAACATCCAAACTAGTATATGAGAATTGCGATGATGAAATGCTTCTTGCATAGTATGCATGGCAGGATTTGCGTGGTGGAAATGGGAAGGGTGCTGAATGCATGGGAGTAGGAGGTAGCAGGAAACTTAATCTGTGGCCAACAAGAATATTGTGAAGTCCAATCGAAGATGATGGTCGCTGAATTTCTATGCCTTGAGTTTAGAAAAAACTGAAGCAAAAGCTAAGGTTGAAGTGGGTACCTTGTCTGCAGGAAGAAGAGTGGCTTTTATTAAGTCTAGCATGACTAGTATGCCTATGAACACATGTCAACATGCTACCTAAGACTAAGACTAAAAACCATAGGAAAAAAGCACATTATAGCGCTGCTAAAAGCAACGCTATAGCCTGTAGAGAATTGCCTCGCTAATTATTATTTTTGAAAACGGGCAAAAGATTTGCCACGTATATTAATTAAGAGAGAATAGAGTTTGTGTTACAAACACCCCTTAAAATACAAGGAAGAATCACTCTCCCGGCATGATGGACCTTAGTTTCTTAGCTCCGGCGGCGACCCAAAACGATGCCTCCCTTTTGATGTTGTCGAGAATAACCGTAGGTGGAGCGGCCTTGTTGCGGAGGACGCGTGTCGTAAATTGATCTGCACGCTAATAGAATATTTTCGGGGACGACGCTATTTTGTATAGCGCGCTATTTTTTCTTTGCTAGAAACAAGAATAAAGTGAGGGTGGTCACGCCAAAAAAGTTATCATATATGCAAAAATGGCCTATCATTTGTAGACCCAAGAGAGGGAGGAGTTAGGATTCATAACCTGGAAGATTTAATATGTCTACTTTGCAAGTGGTGGTGGGATCTTGAGAATGGAGGACGTTGCAACAGATTGTTAGGAGAAAATATATGATGCAAGATGGAATTTCTCAGATCACAAGGACTGCAGATGATTTTGCTTGTTGGGTTGATTTAGTTGAAATTAAACATTTGTACTTGCTATACAGGACAATGAGGGTAAGGAATGTGCGACGAATTGACTTATGGGAACATGCATGATATTGACGCCCTCCTCTCTTACAAGAACGTCCTGACCTATTCGGCATCAACATTGGATGCCTTGCGTGGAGTTGCAGATTTAGAGGGTTGATGGGGGAGTAATTACAACATCAAGTTCTCGTGACCAGAGATGAGTGGTGTTGACTGATGGTTAAATATACCCAGTTGGAAATAGACAAATTTACAAGAAAAAATTACATACATAATATTAATCATTTGTTCTTGGAAAGTCATTTGTTCTTGGAAAATCATTTGTTCTGTACACAACCTTAGAATATAAATCATTTGTTCTTAGATTGTTTTTGGCAAAATACATGCTTGTTATTTTCTATTGGGTGGTCTCCAGACTGAAGCTGACAGAGTGGTGCAAAGAGCCGCAAGCCTACACCAAGATCTCAGCAGCACACTGATGTGATGGTACACCTAGACGCAGGAGACAGTGCATTACTTATGAAGATGGAGATGTTGAGGATTGTCCAACAGGCGATGCTTGAAAGATAATTTTCTGCTACACGCTTAAACTGATGCTTTCCACGGGGATTTCTCCATTTATTGACCGTGATGATCATTGGTCCTGTAGAGGTGAAGTTTGGTTGTAAATGTACTGGATTAGAGTTGTTCGCTATTGCTACTGTCCTAGGTGACTAGGCTAGCTTTCTCCAACCTTAACTTCTGACTTGGTTCTAGTTTTCTTCATCTTTATCAGTAATGAAAATGGAATCAGGACATGGGTCGTTTGGAAAGAAAAGGACAAGGTCATGTCATTTCAAATTCATCCATTAGTCATCATCTACAATACCATTCATGATGTTTTACCCAAGCTCATATATTGCATTTGTGACATGTTCAGTTGGTGAGGCACTTATGTATAGAACTTATTATGCAACCATGACCTCATCTCTCGGATGATAAATAGTCAACACTTCTAGCGACGCAGAGTTCGGAAGAAGAACAATTGTAGGTTTTTACTAGTTATGCAAGCACATGGAAGTTATCTATGAAAATTTATGCAAACTTTTACCAGTTGAGTGGAGATAATACTTGGAGTAGAAGTTAGCGGGAAATTGGGTTTGGTGCATGCACGAAATTTGGCAGGTGTCATCGACATGCAAAGTAGCTACATCACAATGGTCATAGAACTGTAAAACAGAATAACATGAGAGGGTGAGCGACAACTTGCAGGGCTTACCTCTCTCACTGGAGCGGCTAATGACCCTCTCGTGTACTTGCGTACACCATTTGCGGGAAGGACACACATATCAGTGGAACGGAGATGACGTGGACACCGACACGATGTGGTCTTAGATGAATGGCAGGTCAATTGCGTGTTAAGTCTTGCTTACCTCTCTATCTAATCATTGTTGAGTGTAATTTAAGAAGTTGCATTTTTAGTAAAATTCTACTTTGTACTTTTTTAGACGGAAGAGTTGAGAGATCGAGGCCCTCATTCGCCTTCACAATCATAGGGCAATGTCTTAAACGGAGGCATTACACCGTAGAAAGATCATGCCTTCATCCAATCATCCTCCTCCAGTTGGCGAGACATTGTCGCAGTGCGATCTATCTCCACCATCGAAGAAGGCCCTTTGCCCCCGGCTCTAGATCCAAGGGCACTGCACCGTCAGTAGATAGAACCGCTCACCTGAGAGCATGCATAAACATTGGACTGGTTACCAAGGGACAACACTCCACAAAACACCTGAGGTTGGTCCCATCATAATTGACGTCCGGTGGTTTGTGGACAACTGCCCGTGCCTGCATTCTCCTTCCATAAAAAAATTAAAAAGTAGGACCGACAGTTCGTACTAGCGTTTTTTAGCACTTGCATTTCTACGATTCTACCACTAATAGAGAAATGGTTAGCCACAACTTTAATTAATGATGCCTCATTTTTAATCCATACCATCATTAATTTTTTCAAATAGTGGTGCCGTCGGTATATTTGATACGTCACCACTTGGCGTGTCGACTAAAATCCATGCCACTACTATTTGGCATCCAACAGCCTTTACCCGGTCATATGTTAGTGATGACGTGTAAATTTTTGTCACGCCACCGGTATTGGCCCTACTGGTGGGGTCATACTTTTTGCCACACCACCAGTAATTCTATCAAATTATTCAAAAATAAAAAATAAATTGGACAAGTTACTGGTGGCGTCTAGAGTCCAGTCGACGTCACCAGTAATTCTGTGCAACCCACACCACTAAAACTGACTAGAAATTGGGCTTGGATAGGCCGAAGACAACAACCCACGACCCACAGTAATCTCTCTCTCTCTCCTAATCTAAGCCCAAGGCGAAAAAACACAGAGTAATCGAGCGCGTCCCTCTCGCAGCCGCCGACCACCCCTCTTTGCAGCCACAAAACGGTGGTCGATTCTGGCGAGGTTCGGTGGCCAGGGCCGGTGCGCAGCACATCCCTGAGCTTGCCTCCCTCCGTTGCGTCATCTACTGCGGTCAGATCTGTTGCCCCTGGCCTCCATCGCTCATGCCCAACCCCTCCCCATGGCTAGTGTCGGGGATATAGTCCCGTGATATAACCCGCCCTATGGGGCCGGGTTAATATCACTAGTGCAGAATCGGCCTATAGTGCCGGTTCGTAAGGGCCTTTAGTGCCGGTTCTCCAACCGGCACTAAAGGGTGGGGACTAAAGCCCCCCCCCCCCCTTTAGTGCCGGTTCAACACGGCGCGGCACTAAAGGCCCACCACGTGGCACCTGCCGGCGCCGTGGGCTGGGGGACCTTTAGTCCCGGTTGGTAATACCAACCGGCACTAAAAGTATTTAATTCTTTTAATTTTGGTTTATTTTTCCTTTTAATCCTTCAGGGGTTTATGAATTAATTATGGTTTATTTTTCCTTTTAATTTTGCGTTTTCCATTTAATTATTTTTCATTTCAAACATATATTACGCTACTACATACTGTACACGTTGTGCATATATATATATAAATAGAATTTCTCGTACGACGACCATTCACATACATATATATATACAATTTGGTATATACAATTTCTCCTACAATTTGCGGATCATTACATATATGCAGGCATTACTTCTTGATCTTGTAATGGTATTCTCCTTTGGGATCTATGACCTGGTCGACCAGAAATCCAGCTATTTCCTCTTGAATTGCTCGTACGCGATCCGTTGGTAGGAGCTGGCCTCGCATCTCCGTCAGCTATAATCAGGAGATCAAGATGAATATATTAGTTGTGTGTATATATATTAGCTAGATCATGATAAAAAAATTATGGATAGTGTTCTGGCAAACGTCGTACCCAAAGATTTCTTTCGTTTCTGCTCCTTTCAGACGTGATCATGCGAATGTTCTCGCAAACGTAGTATGCGCATAAAGCATTCCCCTGCTCCTGCTTCATGCACTTTACGAGAATAAAATTCAATCAGGTAATATAATTAATCAAGCATGATAATGGTATTGAAACTAGAATTAAAGAGATACACGGACGTAGCTAGCTAGTACTACTTAATTACCTTGGGTCGCACCCATGTCAGCTTTTGTTCCCAGTCGCCTGGGACCTGTTTGACGAACTTGGCCCAAGCCCTGCCCGCCGGCAAAGAAAATGAATAAAGGAGTTATTAACTAGTTGATATCAGGAAATGAAGTAAAGAGGCCGACATAGTGCGATAATGATTGAAATTACCTGTCGACCATCTCCCTCACGGTTGCGTATTCGGATGGATTCTTATATAGTGAGTCCAGTACTTCAACTTTTACCTTGTCAACTTCAATGATTAACAAGATCCAGTGGTAACTGCATGCGCACACGTTTTGTATAAATAAGCGGGCACGTGCATAACTCATCAACTACACTTATTAACATCTAGTAATTAAGCAAAAAATAGAATTTGTAGTACAAGATATAGTAACACTCACCCGAAGTTGTAAGGAAGTAGTATTTCTGGTTGGGTGTTTAGTTGCTTCAAAAACTCTAGCAGGGATTTCTCTGTGTCTTTTCTCGAATATTGATCTTCCCATATCGCCTGATTAACCGTATTTGGGTCAATGAACCCAATGCCATAGCGTCTAGTTTTTTTCATTTCATACATCTTCATTCTGCATAATACCACAGAAAAGAATATAGTGAGGATAATTACAGGTAATGAACGAGAGCACAGCTAGCTAGCTAGAGACTTAAATTACAGAAAGAAATCACTTACAGACAATAGCAACTGACGATAGATTTGTCGAGTGCGTCTTGATTGAATAACTGAAGCAACTCTGAATAATGAATCCACACGTCTTTTTTATGGAAGTAATGCCTTTTCTTGACTTTCACCATGAGGGACTCTTCATTGGTATTTACTGTTTGTTGCATGTACCACGTATGCAACTCGTACATTCTCGTTGGTAGAAGCTTGACATCGTCAGGCTTGACCAGAGGTTTGCCGCGGACATATTGCCATTTTATTTCCTCCTCTGTAATCCCGGGGATTTCCTCAAGGCCTAGGAGTTGTTCAACAGTGACACCGGCCTCTTTAGCCTGCCTTCTATGATCGTCGGTTATTACCAACCGATCGGCGGTACTCACAGGTGTTTGTACAATGAGCGGGGGGATCGATTGCACTGCCTATTCTCCCAGCTGGGGAACAGTTTTCCCGCTTTTTTTGCCAACTGCTTGGCTCGAGCTCGAGCTCGACTCCTTTTGTCCTACCAAATATGACTTCTTGATAGACCGCACATAGTCGGAGTCCTTCTGATTGTCAGCCGGTCGAGCCATATCAATAAAGTGTTGTGAGACATGCTCAGGTACTTTCTCCTTTGGCGGCAGGGGCGGTTTCGGTCCAAGTTGGGCCTTCACTTGGGCATCCACTACGATGTCGAGTTCCTCCTCAGTCAGGTGGTAAGACAACTTCGGAAGAGGCTTGAGGTCTGGACCATATTTGAATTTCTTGCCTGTTGTACCGCTAGCCGTCGTAGCTGTGGCCTGTCTCTTCCGCTGTTGCTTAGGCTGACGTGGTGCCGGACTTGGAGGAGGAGGAGTCGGCTGACACCGACGCCGTGCCGGACTTGGAGGAGGAGTCGGCTGACGCGGTGCCGGCGGACTTGGAGGAGGAGGAGTTGGCTGACGCCGTGCCGGACTTGGAGGAGGAGTCGGCTGACGCGGTGCCGGACTTGGAGGAGGAGGAGTCGACTGACGCGGCGGCGGACTTGGAGGAGGAGGAGTCGGTGGCCTTGGAAAGACGATGCAATCCTTTTTCCATAGAATGATACGATGTATGGCCTCTCCTAGTGTTCTGTCCTCGTCACCTCCAAGAATGTCAAGTTGTAGCCCGAGATATCCTGACATCACTTCATCAACCCCGACACGAGCATAGCCAGCTGGAATGGGATTGCAATGGAAGGTTGCTTCAGGGGGATTTGCTAAAGCATAGCCGTCCGCCACCTTCATGGATAAGTTTTCACTTTCATGTGTAGTTCATAGTTAGTCCTGTCTTTGATATCATCCACAGGGTAGCTAGCTAGCAATGCATTATCGATATCGGCCGGGGCGGAACCCACGCTGCTTCTCGGCATAGATGGGACGGTGCTATCCAATGCTGGATCGATCTGCTCATGCTGCCGCTGAGACGCCCTTTCCTGGCTGAGTGAGTCGATCTGCTCCTGCTGCCGCCTGACAAATCGTTCCAACTCCAGGTGCTTTGATTCTAGGCCTTCAAGGCGGAGTGCTTCCTCCTTCTTCTTCTGCTCCTCCTGCTTCTTCTTTCTCGCACGGCTTCTGTAGTCGTTGTTCCAATCCGCAAACCCCTCAAACCACGGAACAACGCCTTTGCCTAGTGTTCTTCCTGGGTGTTCAGGATTCTTCAGGGCGCGCGTAAGCTCGTCGTTCTCTCTGTTGGGCGTGAACACCCCCGTTCGAGCTTCTTCTATTGCAATAAGTATTTCGTCTGTCGCTTCTTTAAGACTTGCCTTCACCATAACCAGCCCTGTCTCTGGGTCCAACTTCCCCCCATGCGCATAAAACCATGTCCTGCACCTGGGGGGCCATGTCAATGTAACTGGACTGACCCCTGCACTAATCATCTCTTGCTCAGATTTATCCCACTTAGGCAGGGCCACCTAGTAGCCACCTGGCCCCATATGATGGTGCCACTTCTTTTTCGCAGCATTAATCTTGTTTTTTCTCGACCGTTCCTTAGCTTCTTCCGATTCCTTGAACTTCACGAAAGCGTCCCAGTGATCTTTTGCCTTCACCAGTGCTCCCATGAATTCTGGAGTCTTCTTTCCGGATTTGACGTACTTAGTCCATGCATTTTTCTTGAAGGTGTTGAATGCGATCGCCATCTTTTTAAGAGCATAGTTTCTGACTTTCTTCAGATCTGCATCTGTCAAATTATCTGGTAGGGTGAAATGTTCCATGAGCGTAGTCCAAAGCACATCTTTTGCTCTTTCGTCGACAAAAGTAACTCAGCCTGCTCGATCTCCCTTTGCTGCCTTTTTCCATTCTTGAACGGAGATCGGGATTTGGTCCCTGACAATAACTCCGCATTGATTCTTGAACTTGGTCGCATTATTCCTAGGTTCAAGCGGTTCGCCAGTTGATGTTTTGATGGAATCTATGTTGAACTTTACGCCTTTATCCAACTTTTTGGCCGGGCCTCGAACTACCCTGTCGCTTGTAGAAGATTTGCTCGATCCGGAGGCCTAAAAGAAGAAAGATCGATTCGTTAATACATACAAATCAATTAAGACATGTAATGATCACCGGATGGCTTATATAATAAATATACCTCGCCGGTCTTTGTTATTTGAAGAACATTTTCTTCATCAACATCGTTGTCGTCGCCTTCATCTATTCGTTCGTCTTCATCAAATATCATACAACCCTCACCGGAATTGTTCAGATATTGCGAGCCGTCATCATCTTCAGGTTCATGCTCTGGGCTCGTGGAGCGTATGATGTCGAACAGAGCCTCTTCTCCTTCTCTGCCGGTATTGTCCATAGCTTTTATTTAACTAATCCAGAAGAAAGATAAAACAATTTAGTATTCAAATTAGAATGCATGCAATCAATAAGGAAAAACTGAATCATAGTACATAATATGCATCTCGAATAATTCATATAATATGCATCATAGAATATAATCTCGAATAAATCGTCTCGAATATTATCGAATATAATCTCGAATACATCTCGAGTATTATCACTAGCTAATACAGATCGAATATTATCGAAAATCTAGTTCACTCGCGGTTCCTGAGGCGCGGGCGGTGGACACCCAAAGAGAAGGAACCATCACAGGATCATAGCTCGGGTGAGATCCCTGAAGAACCTGCCAGGTATTGGAGAACCTGACGTCCAACGCATCCATGTAGCGACGGACGTGCTCGTCCTCCTCCCTGACACGGCGACGTACCACCTCCGGCGGGGCCGGCTGCCTCCGCACCGAAAGTGGCCCATGCGAACGCCACCAAAGAAGCTCCGGGTCGACGACGGGACCCGGGGCCGGGTTCCTCACCAAGCTGCGCGCCCCTGAAGGTAGCACCTCCCAGTGCCAGCCCGGCGGAGCCCAGTCCCGAACGTTGCCCCTCTGAAGCAGGACATCGTCGCGAACGAGTCGACGACGAGGATGCGGGCCGGGCATCGTTGACTCCGAGAAGAAATTCTAATTTCTATACATATTGCAAATACAACATTAAAATATGCAACTTTTGCAAATACTAATTGCTATACATTGGATCAAATGTCAAAATTCATCAACTTTTTCTATACATTGTATTCATACATATATATATATACTAATTTATATACATATTGGATCAAAATGTAAAAATTCCTCAAATGTCAAAATTCCTTCACTTTTTCTATACATCTAATTAATCATGTAGTGAAAAAAAATGTCAGTAATGCATAAGGTTCAGAACATCTACTCCTCTGAAATTTTTGACAGGAACATACTCAGATCTACTACTCTGAATTTTGACAGGAACATACTCAAATATATAATGACAGGAAACAATCACAAGCAAACCGAGTATTTCTTCAGGTGGGATGAACAATCACAAGCTAGCAATGCATTTAACCAAACACTTGCGGTATAATCTCTTAAAAAAATGTCAAAATTCTTGCATCTATGTCAAAATTCCTCAAAAAATGTCAAAATTCTTCAGGCGGGGCAAAAGAGAAGCATGACACCGGCACCTTTTTTTATCGTGCCGGAGCCCTACATCCTGATTTCTCCAACTATATTACAAATTTAAATGTAACTTGGGTACATTTCGGTTTCAGTTTCTTAACTTTCAGGTGCATCGAGAAAGAAAAGACGTCAGTCTATCTTGGACAGAAGTGTACCAGGCATTTGATGCATAATTTTGGATGAACACAATTTAAAGTTTGACCACAATTACCATAGATCAGAACATGAGTGAATTTTCTGTCTACCTACAGTCTCTAAAATCGATTTAGTTGCCTGAATGGAATTTAAATAATACCGTGAGCAGTGGAAACATGACAGCATGCATTATTTACTTGGATAAATGAATCAGATCATACTATATGAAAATTATTATCTTAATAAAGAATTACAATGATGTATTGATCGAGTAAAAAGAAATTATCTGAACCAAAATGCCATGAAGCTCGGGGAGGGGCCGGCGGCCGCCATGGCGGCACAGGGGGCGAGGGAGAGGGGGGAGCTCACAGCGGAGCGACGGGGCGACGGCGAGGCGAGTCGGGGGCGGCGACGGCGAGGAGCTCGGGGCCAAAGGAGCGAGCGCGGGCGGCGTCTCGGGCGGCGTCAGGCCGGGCTCGGGGAGGAGCGGGCGCGAGCGGCGTTGGGGATCGGCGCGAGGAGGCGCGGGCGGCCGACGTCGGGGGCGGCGACGAGCTCCGGTGTCGGGGAGGCGAGACGGCGACGGCGCGGCGATGTCGAAGAGGTCGAAGAAAGCAGAGGAACTGAAATTTTTTGAAGGGTTGTATATATATGCGGAGACCTTTAGTCGCGGTTGGAGCCACCAACCGCGACTAAAGGTGAATTTCGCCAGTCCCCGCGGCGGGAAGCGCAGACCTTTAGTCGCGGTTGGTGGCTCCAACCGCGACTAAAGGGGGCTCTTTAGTCGCGGTTGGAGCCACCAACCGCGACTAAAGGTTTTGTGCCAGGCGAGGGGCGCGGTGGATGTTTAGTCCCACCTCGCTAGTCGAGAGGAGCTCGCACCGGTTTATAAGCCCCGCCGCGGCTACCGTGTCGAGCTCCTCTCTAAAGCAGGCCTTCCGGGCCTATCACACCTCTGCCGCCCTGTGGGGCCTACTGGGCCGTACGGGCCTGCATCCTGGCCCAACTAGAGGTTGGTTGTCTGGTCGTATGCAGGTCGTGGCGGCCCAATAGGTGGGCTTTTTTTAATATCTTTTTTTGTTTTTTTTGTTTTCTGCTTTATTTATTTTCTTTTGTTTTTTGCTTTATTTATTTTCTTTTGTTTCTGAGTTGTTTTTTGCTTTATTTAGAGTTTCTTTGTGAATCTTTTTGCTTTAGGTAAAAAAAAATTATAAACTTTCTGTTAGTGCTAGTAGTTTTCAAATTTGAATAGTTTAAATTTGAATTATTTGAAATTTGTGTGAATCACTAGTTTGTGAATAACTTTACTTCAAAAATAGATTTTTCCATGATTCTTTTTTCTGTTGTTTAATATTAGTGTGTTTTATCATTATATTCAATTTGTTAATTCTTATGTTATTTAAAAAAATGAAATGCCTTTGTAACAGATGAGTTTTCGTGTGAAACCCTGATACTTCGAAAGAGATTGTCCATTTTGTACACGAAGTGCATCCCGTTTTTGCCGTAACCCTCTCAACTTTTTAGCACATGCTATGTGGGTGAAATGATGATACCATGCCAACTTTCAACCTTTTCAGAGTTCATTCGTAGTGCTTTTCAATTTCAGGGTCATTTAGCTAAAAAAAATCAGTAAATGCATGAAAAATAGCAAATGAAGTCAGAAAGGGTTGAAAATTGATGACGTGGCTTCGAATGGTGCATACTGAACACACAAAAAGTCTGGAGTTGAAATAAGTTAAAAAAAATGAAATGCCTTTGTAACATACGAGTTTTCGTCTGAAACCGTGATACTTCGAAAGAGATTGTCCATTTTGTACACGAAGTGCATCCAGTTTTTGCCGTAACCCTCTCAACTTTTTAGCACATGCTATGTGGGTGAAATGATGATACCATGCCAACTTTCAACCTTTTCAGAGTTCATTCATAGTGCTTTTCAATTTCAGGGTCATTTAGCTCAAAAAAATCAGTAAATGCATGAAAAATAGCAAATGAAGTCAGAAAGGGTTGAAAATTGATGACGTGGCTTCGAATGGTGCATACTGAACACACAAAAAGTCTGGAGTAGAAATAAGTTTAAAAAAAATGAAATGCCTTTGTAACAGACAAGTTTTCGTCTTAAACCCTGATACTTCGAAAGAGATTGTCCATTTTGTAAACGAAGTGGATCCAGTTTTTGCCGTAACCCTCTCAACTTTTTAGCACATGCTATGTGGGTGAAATGATGATACCATGCCAACTTTCAACCTTTTCAGAGTTCATTTGTAGTGCTTTCAATTTCAGGGTCATTTAGCTCAAAAAAATCAGTAAATGCATGAAAAATAGCAAATGAAGTCAGAAAGGGTTGAAAATTGATGACGTGGCTTCGAATGGTGCATACTGAACACACAAAAAGTCTGGAGTTGAAATAAGTTTAAAAAAATGAAATGCCTTTGTAATAGACGAGTTTTCGTCTGAAACCCTGATACTTTGAAAGAGATTGTCCATTTTGTACACGAAGTGGATCCAGTTTTTGCCGTAACCCTCTCAACTTTTTAGCACATGCTATGTGGGTGAAATGATGATACCATGCCAACTTTCAACCTTTTCAGAGTTCATTTGTAGTGCTTTTCAATTTTAGGGTCATTTAGCTCAAAAAAATCAATAAATGCATGAAAAATAGCAAATGAAGTCAGAAAGGGTTGAAAATTGATGACGTGGCTTTGGACATAATATTTCTTCGCGTTTGAAATGCCAAAACACATAAGTACACTACTATTACAAAGATTCCCTCCGGTTTGTCCGAAGTGGGACTTTCCAGATATATAAGTCCGGAAACTAACTAGAGAAGCCGGTCACATCCGAGAGTGGGATCTTTGGGTATAAAACTTTTTCTTCGCGTGTGTCCCTTTGTGCCGTAACCATGGAAAATCTTCATCGTTTAACTTGATGCTCGGGTCAACATTCACTGTGCAGGGAGCAATTTCATGAAACTTTTCATAATCTTCTGACATGTCTGTCTTGTCCTCTACTCCCACGATGTTTCTTTTCCCTGAAAGAACTATGTGGCACTTTGGCTCATCGTGTGATGTATTCGCTTCCTTATCTTTTCTTTTTCTCGGTTTGGTAGACATGTCCTTCACATAGAAAACCTGCGGCACATCATTGGCTAGGACGAATGGTTCGTCTGCGTACCCAAGATTGTTGAGATCCACTGTTGTCATTCCGTACTGCGGGTCTTCCTTTACCCCGCCTCCTCTCAGATTGACCCATTTGCACCGAAACAAAGGGACCTTCAAACCAAGTCCATAGTCAAGTTCCCATATCTCCTCTATGTAACCATAATATGTGTCCTTTGGCCTTTTGGTGTTTGCTGCATCAAAGCGGACACCACTGTTTTGGTTGGCGCTCTTTTTATCTTGGGCGATCGTGTAAAATGTATTCCCATTTATCTCGTACCCTTTGAAAGTCAATATAGTCGAAGATGGTAACTTGGACAGCAAGTACATGTCATCTGCAACAGTGTCGTCATGCATGAGACGTGTTTGCAACCAACCGGCGAAAGTCACAGTTTGTTCATGTGTAATCCAGTCGTCAGACTGCTCCGGGTGTTTGGAGCATAGAATATTCTTGTGTTGCTCGATATACAGAGCCACCAAGGCGGAACTTTGTAGAACTGTGTAGTGTGCTTGCGCCAAAGAATGCCCGTCCCGGCATATTACTGAATTCTTTCCTAGCGTGCCTTTTCCACCCAGTCTGCCCTCATGCCGCGATTCAGGAACACCAATCGGCTTAATGTCAGGAATAAAGTCAACACAAAACTCAATGACCTCCTCTGTTTCATGGCCCTTGGAGATGCTTCCTTCTGGCCTAGCACGGTTACGAACATATTTCTTTAAGACTCCCATGAACCTCTCAAAGGGGAACACATTGTGTAGAAATACAGGACCCAGAATGGCAATCTCCTCGACTAGGTGAACTAGGACGTGCGTCATGATATTGAAGAAGGATGGTGGGAACACCAACTCGAAACTGACAAGACATTGCATCAAATCATTCTCTAACCTTGGTAGGATTTCTGGATCAATTACCTTCTGAGAGATTGCATTGAGGAATGCACATAGCTTCACAATGGCTAATCGAACGTTTTCCGGTAGAAGCCCCCTCAATGCAACCTGAAGCAGTTGCGTCATAATCACGTGGCAGTCATGAGACTTTAGGTTCTGGAACTTTTTCTCTGCCATATTTATTATTCCCTTTATATTCGACGAGAAGCCAGACGGGACCTTCATACTGAGCAGGCATTCGAAGAAGATTTCCTTCTCTTCTTTGGTAAGAGTGTAGCTGGCATGACCCTGAAACTGCTTTGGATTCATGTCGTCTTCTCCGTGCATACGTTGCTGGTCCTCCCGTGCCTCCGGTGTATCTTTTGTCTTCCCATACACGCCCAAGAAGCCTAGCAGGTTCACGCAAAGATTCTTCGTCACGTGCATCACGTCGATTGCAGAGCGGACCTCTAGGTCTTTCCAATAGGGTAGGTCCCAAAATATAGATTTCTTCTTCCACATGGGTGCGCGTCCGTCAGCGTCATTCGGAACAGATTGTCCGCCAGGACCCTTTCCAAAGATTACTTTTAAATCCTTGACCATATCAAGTATATCATCACCAGTATGGTGGCGAGGCTTCTTCCGGTGATCTGCCTCACCTTTGAAATGCTTGCCTTTCTTTCTTACGGGATGCTTGCTCTGAAGAAATCGACGATGCCCCAGGTACACATTCTTCTTACATTTATCCAAATATATACTGTCGGTATCATCTAAACAGTGCGTGCATGCTTGGTATCCCTTGTTTGTCTGTCCTGAAAGGTTACTGAGAGCAGGCCAATCATTGATGGTTACAAACAACAACGCTCGCAGGTCAAATTCCTCCTGTTCTTTCTCATCCCACGCACGTACACCTTTTCCATTCCACAGCTCTAAAAGTTCTTCGACTAATGGCCTTAGGTACACATCAATGTCGTTGCCGGGTTGCTTGGGGCCTTGGATGAGCACTGGCATCATAATGAACTTCCGCTTCATGCACAACCAAGGAGGAAGGTTATAGATACATCTAGTCACAGGCCAGGTGCTATGATTGCTGCTCTGCTCCCAAAAAGGATTGATGCCATCTGCACTTACACCAAACCATACGTTCCTTGCGTCCTTTGCAAAGTTCTTCCACTTTCTCTCGATTTTTCTCCACTGGGATCCGTCAGCGGGTACTCTCAACTTCCCGTCTTTCTTACGGTCATCTTTGTGCCATCGCATCAACTTGGCATGCTCTTTGTTTTGGAACAAATGTTTCAACCGTGGTATTATAGGAGCATACCACATCACCTTGGCAGGAATATTCTTCCTGGGGCGCTCGCCCGCAACATCACCTGGGTCATCGTGGCCGATCTTATAGTGCAATGCACAGCATACCGGGCATGCATTCAAATCCTCGTACTCACCGCGGTAGAGGATGCAGTCATTAGGGCATGCATGTATCTTCTGCACCTCTAATCCTAGAGGGCAGACGGCCTTCTTTGCTTCGTACGTACTGTCGGGCAATTCGTTGTCCTTTGGTAGCTTATTCTTCATTATTTTCAGCAACTTTTCAAATGCCTTGTCAGGTACACCATTCTCTGCCTTCCATTGCAGCAATTCCAGTGTGGTACCCAGCTTTTTCTTGTCATCTTCGCAATTTGGGTACAACAATTTCTTGTGATCCTCTAACATGCGCTGCAACTTCAGCTTCTCCTTTTCACTTGCGCAGTTTCTCTTTGCATCGGCAATGGCCCGACCAAGATCATCAGCGGGCTCATCTGATGCCTCTTCTTCAGCTCCTTCTCGCATTGCCGGCTCAGCTTCTTCCCCCATTGTTGTACCATCGTATTCATGGAACCCATGGCCAGGATAGCTGTCGTCATCCTCTTCTTCTTCATTCTCTTCCATTAGGACCCCTCTTTCTCCGTGCTTGGTCCAACAGTTATAGCCGGACATGAAATCGGACTCAAACAGGTGGACGTGAATGGTTCTTGAGTTAGAGTAATTTCGATCATTCTTACAGCCAGCACATGGACAATGTATAAAACCATCCGCCCGCTTGCTTGCCTCAGCCGCAACCAGAAAAGTATGCACGCCATTAATGAACTGGGGAGAGCATCGGTCATCGTACATCCATTGCCGGCTCATCTTCATTACACAACACCGAAAAGACCAAATTAATACAAGTTCATACACACTTGTTCTCATAAAGCAACATACAAACTCTCTAGCTAAAGCATTTAAATGCAACAACAAATGCGATCAAGATCGCAACTAAGGTAACAATTGATCCAACAGCATAGTGATACCAAGCCTCACTATCAATGGCATATTTTTTAAATTTTCTAATCTTCAAGCGCATTGCATCCATCTTGATATTGTGATCATCGACGACATCGGCAAGATACAACTCCAGTTTCATCTTCTCTTCTTCAACTCTTTTCAAGTTTTCTTTCAAATACTCGTTTTCTTTTTCAACTAAATTTAACTTCTTGACAAGAATATCTATGTCGGTTGCAATTTCCGGTTCACATACCTCCTAGATAAAAATATCTATGTCAACTTGATGGGCATAATTGTCATAAACACGAAATGCAACAAATAGTTATAAAAGAGAGTATATACCACATCCGAATCATAAACCGGACGAGGGCCGACGGGGACAGATATCAAAACCATGCCACTATGTATAACAAACAACCATATAGGTAAGAAAACTATACAAGTAACTATCTAAATCTTACAAATAACATGATTTTTTTAATAAAAAGGATAAGAACAAGAGGCTCACCAAGGTGGTGCCGGCGACGGGACGGTGCGGGCGATCGACGGTGGTTAGGACGGGGACGGGAAGGCACTAAGTAAACCACACCTACACATGCAAAGTAAGAAGTTAATTTGAGCTCAAATTGCATATAAATCAAATGAACTACCACATATAAATACTCCCAAACTAAAACCCACAAATCACTATACTTATAGAGCATTGCAAGAGCTAATCTAGCAATGAGAGATGAAAGGACAAAGTTGCTAACCTTTGTGAACACTTGGATGGATGGGGTTCCTCCAAATCTTGACAAATTTTGGCAAAAATGGAGGATGAGCTCGGGGAAGAGAGGAAGAACCAGAGGAGAGGAAAGGGGAAGAACAGAGAGCTCGAACTGGCCGAAGGGTTCATATAGGGGACCTTTAGTCCCGGTTCGTGACACAAACCGGGACTAAAGGTTAGCCTATAGTCACGGTTCGTGGCACGAACCGGGACTAAAGGTTATCGTGGGGCCCAGGCTGACACCAGCCTACCACCACCCCTTTAGTTCCGGTTCGTGGCACGAACCGGGACTAAAGGTCCGGAACAAACCGGCACTAATGATGCCCGTCACGAACCGCGACTAATGGTCACATTAGTGCCGGTTCAAAACCAGACCGGGACTAATGATGTGGACAAAAGGTCTGTTTTCTACTAGTGTATGTTGACGGTTTTACAGTCAAGTTAAGATGGACCGAGTCATGAAGACAAGACAAGCAAGGAGGTGGCTGACTAAGTCACCGGGCGGCCCAACACCTGAAGACGGCGGCTCAAGGCTCACAGGGCGGAAGGCGCCGGCCGGTTTCCTTGCTTAAGGAGCAAGGCGAGTTAGAGGCATTATAGGTTACGAGTCACGATATGGCTCGGACTCTATTGTAAACCTTAGGGTCTTGACCTATATATAAAGGCAAACCCCTAGGACCGAAAGACTCAAGTTACGATCTCTCGATAGCTAGGTTAGCGATTCCGCACCCTTGTAATCGAGATCTATCCATCAATACACACAAAGCAGGACGTAGGCTATTACCTCCATCAGAGGGGCCGAACCTGGGTAAACCCGACTCTCTTTCCCGCTCAACCCCTTTGAGTCGCCACCTAGCGGCGATGGCCTCACACCTAAGTCCTTGCACGAGGACATCTGCCGTGACAAAACCATGACAGTTGGCGCCCACTGTGGGGCCTTTGCCTGGTGGAGTTGAGTTCTCGAAGGGAACCCTTCCAGGATTTGGGAAGTTTGCGGTTGATTAGATGATCAAGAGTCGCCGAGACAAGATCTACGTCAATAAGCCGGATTGGAGCGCTGAGGCTGACTCGATCGAACGCGGGCCTCGAGTTCCCCTCGGTGAGATCGATTTGGAGACCTCCGAGTCGGACATCTACACCAACCTCGACGAGCCGGCTCGGCACGCCCAAACTGGCCAGTGCCAAGGCGGTCATCATCACGTCTTCGTCGGTTTCACGCAAGGAATCAGTCTTTCGGACGAGCCGGCCTCCAGCGAGAACACCCTCATCAACTCAGACGGCGGGTCAACGGAGTCGATCTGTCCTCTTTATGATGGCAGACTTGGGGGCTCATTGGAAACAGAGGCCCCCTGGGAATACGACGAGTCGCCTCGCCAAGTCGCCGTCTACATGGCAGGAGCTACAGCGGTTCCCGATCCAGCCGTAGCTGGAGGTTCCGGCGGGTCAACCAAAACGCCGGCTCAAGCCATGACCGATCTCATGGCTGAGATGGCGAAACTCATGGAAACCCCAGTTACTGCAGAGAATCAGGAAGAGCGCAATGTGGAGTTAAACAAACTGCGTAGCCAGATAGTCGAGGTGCAGAAGGAGATTGACGCTGAAAACGCGCGGATGGCGGAGTTACAGGCTCGCATACATCATGAGACGGAGCGCCTTAAAGCGAGGCTTGGCGGTTAGGAGTTCAGAGGGAAGCATTAGAGGCGGTTTACGAGAGAATACGTCACCGCGGGCTCCCACTGAACCTTGAGCCACAACAGCTTTTTACTACACTACAATAGACACCAGGAACTGTTCAACCGCCTGGGAATCGGCAAGAGGAACCGGCTCAACCACCGCCGGCTCACTCCCCGCCTCGACGATTCCAGACTCCGCGGGGTCATTTTTCCAACCCTGTTGATAACATGCTAGCAGCAACCCGGAATTTGGAAGCGCTGCCTATTAACGGAAACACCCCCGTTGAGGTTGAAGCTAGAAACGTCATTGAGATGCTGAAATCAACCGTGGTGCAACGGGCGCAGTACTCATACAGCCGGGATCGGATGCATTCCACTCCCTACGCTAGCAAGGGCCGCCATGTAGAGTCTCCAGCCGTTTCCAGCAGTGGGCGTAGGCAACAGCCTCAGGTCTCCCCAACCCGGCCCATGCCGTCAGACGCCCAGGCAGTTGTTGATGCAGCCATAGGCGCACGACAGGCAAAGGCGGAAGTGGCAGCACAAGCGATTCAACAGCTTCACCCTCAACCGGCGAGTTTGGGGGCTGGGACCAACAGTAGGACAATTGGGATACCATGCTTATCCCCGATACTCCGCGTCGAGCGCATGCCCAAAGATTTCAAGGGGCCTCGTAAGGTGCCAAACTACACGACGGATCTTGAGCCGGCATCCTGGATCGAAAGCTACGAGTTGGCGATGGATATGCTGGATGTCAGTAACGCTGTATGCGCCAAGTATTTAACCATGATGTTGGAGGGACCGGCTCGGACATGGCTGAAAAAATTGTCGCCCAACTCCATCAACACTTGGGCAGAGCTGAAGGAGCGGTTCATCAAGAATTTTCAGGGAACCTGCAAGAAGCCTATGACAATAGTAGATCTACAACATTGCGTTCAGCGAGTGGACGAATCGGCCCACCACTGGGCCTGCCGGGTCGCAGAAATTATCCACTCATCAGACAGCATCACGGTGGCTCAAGCGGTCCTAATTTTGGAAAAGAACTGTCACTTCCAGCCGTTGGTTCAGAAGCTCGGACGGCTCAAGCGAAAGGTACAAGATATGGGCAACTTAATGGATGTCCTAACCAGATATGCCGAGTCAGATAGCATGAAGGATCCCGGCTCGGATGAGGACAAGACCGCTAAAGGCAAAAAGGCTGAAGGAGGAAAGGGCCAGCATGGTCACAATGGTAACCAGGGAGCTCAAAATAACAACAAGCGGAAGCAGCCCGATGGCGGGTCAGACTTCGTTGCCAACACTAACACTGGTTTCAAAAATCAGTGCCGCAACGTTCGCCCCTGAGGGGCTTACAATGGGAATAAGCCTCGCAACTATGAGGAGGCGCTTAAAGCACCATGTCCCAAGCACAGTACCTAGGATAAGCCGGCTACACACTCGTGGGAAAACTGTTACATCATGCAAGAGTTCCGTAACCACGCTTTCCAAAATAATCCAGGAGGCAATGGTGGGGGACACCCGGGTCAGCACGGACCTGGCGGGTCACAAGGTGGCTCGGGAGCTGGTTTTCAACATCAGGGAAATAATGGCAATGGGCAGCATCCTGGCCAGGGCAATCAGCATAATAACCAAGGAGGATTCCAAAGTAATCCCATGCAGCTGAATAACGGTCAGTGCCACTAGTACTTGAATCCCTGAACAAAATTCATGCTCTGGAGGGTTTTACAAGAAGAAATTCTATACCTCCAAGAAGGAAACAAGCCAGCCCTGGAACACCTGCGGCCTTACTATACCTAGAGCCGCCGGCTCCTTTTTTGTAATTTCTCCCCCCCTCCGCAAATTCTGTGTATACTTCTTTATGTTTCGAGCTTAATAAAGCCGACGCTCCCGAATTGCGGGGTTTTTAGCCGTTTCAGCCTACGAATTGAGCTCGAGTCTTTATTTTTTGAAACAATAGGCACTTAGGGGCTTCCAACTCATCGAGTTTAGCTTTCTCACCCTTGTGGCCTGGCAAATAACGCCACAATACAATAGGCACTTGGGGGCTTCCAACTCATCGAGTTTAGCTTTCTCACCCTTGTGACCCGGCAAAATAACGCCACAATATTTTGGGCATTTGGGGGCTTCCAGCTCACCGAGCTTAGCTTTCTCACCCTCTTGAACCGGCAAAAATAAATGTCATATATGGTTAAACCTTCCTGTGCGCTTGATGCGACTCCGATCAGATGACCCCGTGTACTCTTGACAAGTCAATCCTTTTTGGACCCTGAACTTATCAAGGTTAAAACACCGGCTTGAGTCATGAGAGAGCCGGCATACAGAGAGCTAGGATAAACCATGGGTTATCATACCCACTTCATTGAAGCAAGACTCGATCCTCGAAAGCCGGTCTTTTCCTGTCGAGCCTCAAAAGCCGACAATTACTTTGATATCATGCACATATATTATTTGCACTACATCATTACATCATTCACATCATCATCGCATCATGCTAGTATGGTCATACCTGTGCGGAAAACTGATTTTCAGATCAGGATATATCATAAGACATTTATGAAGACATATAAAGCCTTTGGTCCGATCAACATCACGGTTTATGATAACCAGGATTACGTGGTCAAGACCTTCAAAGCCGGCTTCAAAGAGCCACTTTATATTTCTGAGCTTCAAAAGCCAGTTTCTAACAGTACTATGTACTATTATAAATATTATGTTATCACCACATAAAATGTTTCGGGCACGACCTGTTCTGATTACCGGTTCATACATGAAATACCCGGGTTATTAGCTGCATGACCAGCACAAAATTATATTATCGGGGAAAGCCAAAAGGACTTGGAGCTTTGAAACCCAGTTTCTTTTTGCCGAGTCTCATCGAGCCGGCTTATCAAGATTACCTTATTTACTTCGTTTATTATAGTAAGTTTTAGGTTCAAGTTATTGCCGGCTCACACCTGAGAAACCGGGTTGAACAACTGAATTCACATAATGGCCAGTTGACAAATCATATAATCTTCAACATTGTTGGAGGAGAAATAGACTGTTTAAGTCTAGAAGATCAAGACCTTCTGCCGGCTTATTTTGCTCAGCTTTTCCCTGCCAAAAACATTCATTGATAAAAAGAATGTGCAAACGACAGGACGGCAAAACAGCAAAATGGTATCAGGCCCAGGAGTATAAATATTTTGCACCAACAAGGTCGCAAACGTACACGATGGCATGACACATCAGTTTTTCAGAAATCTACCCCTATTACAGGCTCAAGGAGCCACAAATTGTTTTTAACCCATACTTGGGGGCTTGAGCTGACAGGGTGGCAATAGAGAAGTTCACATCATCATTCAACTGACTCGCCGACCATGTCATCTGGGTCAGTCGCGGACTAATCTTGCGCATGAGACGCCTCCGGGTTATCCGCCGCTGGGTCTTCTGGTTCTTGTATCTGGAGATTATCCACGTCCCAGTTATAGTGGGATAAAGCTTGGAATACGGCCTCGTCATCAAAGATAAGAGACGGGTCAATGATACGTCTTCAACGTATCTATAATTTTTGATTGTTCCATGCTATTATATTATCTGTTTTGGATGTTTTATATGCATTAATATGCTATTTTATATTATTTTTGGGACTAACCTATTAATCTAGTGCCTAGTGGCAGTTTCTGTTTTTCCTTGTTTTTGAGTATTGCAGATAAGGAATATCAAACGGAGTCCAAATGGAATAAAATCTTCACGATGATTTTTCTTGGACCAGAAGAAACCTACCAGACTTGGAGAGGGGGACAGGAGACCTGCCGGGAGACGACAAGCCTGCAGGGCGTGCCCTAGGGGGGTGGCGCCCCTTGGCTTGTGGCCCCCCTACAGGCCTCCTAACCCTAATCTTCCTCCTATAAATTCCCAAATATTCCCCCAATACAAGAGAGAGCCACGATAATACTTTTCCGCCGCCGGAAGCCTCTGTTCCCGTGAGATCCTATCTTGGAGCCTTTTCCGGTAATCTGCCAGAGGGGGATTCGATCACGGAGGGCATCTACATCAACTCCATTGCCCCTCCGATGATGCGTGAGTAGTTCACCTCAGACCTTCGGGTCCATAGCTAGTAGCTAGATGGCTTCTTCTCTCTCTATGTTCTTCAATACCATGTTCTTCATGATCTTCATGGAGATCTATCCGATGTAATACTCTTTTGCGGTGTGTTTGTCGAGATCCGATGAATTGTGGGTTTATGATCAGATTATCTATGAATATTATTTGAATCTTCTCTGAATTCTTATATGCATGATTTCATATCTTTGCAAGTCTCTTCGAGTTATTGGTTTGGTTTGGCCAACTAGATTGGTAATTCTTGCAATGGGAGAAGTGCTTAGTTTTGGGTTCAATCTTGCGGTGTCCTCACCCAGTGACAAAGTAGGGGTAGCGAGGCACGTATTTGTATTGTTGCCATCAAGGGTAAAAATATGGGGTTTTCATCATAGTGCTTGAGTTTATCCCTCTACATCATGTCATCTTACTTAATGCGTTACTCTGTTCTTCATGAACTTAATACTCTAGATGCAGGCAGGAGTCGGTCGATGTGTGGAGTAATAGTAGTAGATGCAGAATCGTTTCGGTCTACTTGACACGGACATGATGCCTATATGCATAATCATTGCCTTGGATATCGTCATAACTATGCGCTTTTCTATCAATTGCTCGACAGTAATTTGTTCACCCACCGTATTATTTTCCTTTAAGAGAGAAGCCTCTAGTGAAACCTATGGCCCCCGGGTCTATTTTCCATATTATATTTTCAGATCTATAAACCAAAAATACCAAAAATACTTTGCTGCGATCTTTTTACTTTTATTTTACTTTTCGTTTTAGTAATCTTTTATATCTGTCTCTATCGGATCTCATCCTTGCAAGTAACCGTGAAGGGATTGACAACCCCTTTATAGCGTTGGGTGCAAGTGTTTGATTGTTTGTGTAGGTGCAAAGATTGGGGCCTTGCTTGTACCTCCTACTGGATTGATACCTTGGTTCTCAACAACTGAGGGAAATACTTATCTACTTTGCTGCATCACCCTTTCCTCTTCAAGGGAAAACCAACGCAAGCTCAAGAAGTAGCAAGAAGGATTTCTGGCGCCGTTGCCGGGGAGGATACATAGCAAGTCAAGATATCAAGCCTACCAAGTACCCTTCACAAACTCATCTCTTGCATTTACATTATTTGCCATTTGCCTCTCGTTTTCCTCTCCCCCACTTCTAAAACGATTTTCAGAAAAACCCAAAAAGATTTGCCTTTTTATTCGCCCTTCTTCCGTTCGTCTTTTTGTTTGCTTTTTGTTTGCTTGTGTGCTAGATTGCTTGCTTTGTCACGGTGACTCAAGAGAATACCAAGTTGTGTGACTTCTCCAATACTAATAATAATGATTTTATTAGTACTCCGATTGCTCCCGCCACTAGTGCGGAATCTTATGAATTAATGCCGCTTTGCTTAATCTTGTTATGAAAGAACAATTTTCCGGCCTTCCTAGTGAAGATGCCGCATCCCATCTAAATACTTTCGTTGAGTTGTGTGATATGCAAAATAAGAAAGATGTGGATAATGATATTGTTAAATTGAAGCTATTTCCGTTCTCACTACGAGATCGTGCTAAAACTTGGTTTTCATCTTTGCCTGAAAATAGTATTGATTCATGGAATAAGTGTAAAGATGCTTTTATTTCCAAGTACTTTCCGCCCGCTAAGATCATCTCCCTTAGGAACGATATAATGAATTTTAAGCAACTTGATCATGAGCATGTTGCACAATCTTGGGAGAGGATGAAACTAATGATTTGAAATTGCCCCGCACATGGTTTGAGTTTATGGATGATTATACAATTTTTTTATGCGGGATTGAATTTTGCTTCTAGAAATCTTTTAAATTCCGCCGCGGGTGATACTTTTATGGAAATCACATTAGGAGAAGCTACTAAACTCCTAGATAATATTATGGCGAATTACTCGCAATGGCATACCGAAAGATCTTCTACTAGTAAAAAAGTGCATGCTATTGGAGAAATAAATACTTTGAGTGAAAAGATGGATGAATTAATGAAATTATTTGCTAGTAAGAGTGCTCCTATTGATACTAATGATATTCCTTTGTCTTCTTTGATTGGAAATAATAATGAATCTATGGATGTGAATTTTGTTGGTAGGAACAATTTTGGTAACAACGCGTATAGAGGTAATTTCAACCCTAGGCCGTTTCCTAGTAATTCCTCTAATAATTATGGTAATTCCTACAACAATCCTTATGGAAATTATAATAAGATGCCCTCTGATCTTGAGAATAATCTTAAAGAATTTATTAGTTCGCAAAAGGTTTTCAATGCTTCGATTGAAGAAAAATTGCTCAAGATTGATGATTTGGCTAGGAACGTTGATAGAATTTCGCTTGAGATTGATTCTTTGAAAATTAGATCTACTCCACCCAAGCGTGATATTAATGAGTCCTTAAAAGCTATGAGAACTTCTATTGATGAGTGTAAGGAAAGAACCGCTAGAATGCGTGCTAAGCGTGAATGGCTTGAAAAAGTGTGTTCTCGTGATAATAATGATGAAGATCTTAAAGTGATTGATGTGACTCCTATTGAATCTTTGTTTTCTAATACAAATCTTGATAAAGATGGGACTGGAGATAAGTCTACTTTTGTTAAAAGTTGTCCCAATGATTCGGAGTTTATAGATCTTAATGCTAAAATTGATAAAAGTGGGATTGAAGAGGTCAAAACTTTAAATAGCAATGAACCCACTCTTTTGGATTTCAAGGACTTTAATTATGATAGTTGTTCTTTGATTGATTGTATTTTCTTGTTGCAATCCATGTTGAATTCTCCGCATGCTTATAATCAAAATAAAGCTTTTACTAAACATATCGTTGATGCTATGATGAAATCTTTTGAAGAAAAACTTGAGTTGGAAGTTTCTATACCTAGAAAGCTTTATGATGAGTGGTAACCTACTATTAAGATTAAAATTAAGGATTATGATTGCCATGCTTTGTGTGATTTGGGTGCTAGCGTTTCCACGATTCCGAAAACTTTATGTGATGTGCTAGGTTTCCATGAACTTGATGATTGCTCTTTAAATTTGTATCTAGCGGATTGCACTATTAAGAAACCTATGGGAAGGATTAATGATGTTCTTATTGTTGCAAATAGGAATTATGTGCCCGTAGATTTCATTGTTCTTGATATAGATTGCAATCCTACATGTCCTATTATTCTTGGTAGACCCTTCCTTAGAACGATCAGAGCAATTATTGACATGAAAGAAGGAAACATTAGATTCCAATTTCCGTTAAGGAAAGGCATGGAACACTTTCCTAGAAATAGAATTAAATTACCTTATGAATCTATTATGAGAGCTACTTATGGATTGCATACCAAAGATGACAATACCTAGATCCATTGCGTTATGCCTAGCTAGGGGCGTTAAACAATAGCGCTTGTTGGGAGGCAACCCAATTTTATTTTATGTTTTTATTTTTGTTTCTTTTTTTGAGTGTTTTAAACATTATTACCTCTGTAGTAATTGTTTTTTATTGTTTTAATTAGTGTTTGAGCCAAGTAAGACCTTTGGGATGGTCTACGGTGATTGTTGATTTGATTTTGCTGAAAAACAGAAACTTTTGCGCTCAGTCCAGGAATTTTATAAATTCACCATAGCATCGAATGAGTCTGATTTTTTTTTTAAAAATTGATATACAAATTTCCCAGATTTTCCTATTTTTTCAGAATTTTGGAGTTACAGAAGTATTCGAAGTTTACAGATTGCTACAGACTGTTCTGTTTTTGACAGATTCTGTTTTCTTTGTGTTGTTTGCTTATTTTGATGTTTCTATGGGTTGTATCGGGGGGTATGAACCATGGAGAAGTTGGAATACAGTAGATATTACACCAATATAAATAAATAATGAGTTCACAACAGTACCAAAAGTGGTGATTTATTTTTCTTATACTAACGGATTTCACGAGTTTTCTGTTGAGTTTTGTGTTGTGAAGTTTTCAAGTTTTGGGAAAAGATTTGATGGACTATGGAATAATGAGTGGCAAGAGCCTAAGCTTGGGGATGCCCAAGGCACCCCAAGAAATATTCAAGGATACCATAGAGCCTAAGCTTGGGGATGCCCCGGAAGGCATCCCCTCTTTCGTCTTCAATCCATCGGTAAATTTACTTGAGGCTATATTTTTATTCACCACATGATATGTGTTTTGCTTGGTGCGTCTTGTATGATATGAGTCTTTTCTTTTTAGTTTGCCACAATCATCCTTGCTGCACACATCTTTTGAGAGGGACACGCATTAATCGTGAATTTATTAGAATACTCTATGTGCTTCACTTATATCTTTTGTGCTAGGCAATTTTGCTCTAGTGCTTCACTTATATCTTTTTAGAGCACGGTGGCGTTTTATTTTATAGAAATAATTGAACTCTCGTACCTCACTTATATTATTTTGAGAGTCTTTAAACAGCATGGTAATTGGTTTAGGTTATGAATTTAGTCCTAATATAATGGGCATCCAAGAGGGATATAAAATAAACTTTCATATAAAGTGCATTGAATACTATGAGAAGTTTGATTCCTTGCATATAGTTTTGAGATATAAAGATGGTGATATTAGAGTCATGCTAGTGAGTAATTGTGGATTGGTAGAAATACTTGTGTTAAGGTTTGTGATTCCCGTAGCATGCACGTATGGTGAACCGTTATGTAACGAATTCGGAGCATGATTTGTTTAATGATTGTCATCCTTTGTGTGAGGGTCGGGAGCGCGCGATGGTTAACTCCTACCAACCTCTCCCCTAGGAGCATGCGTCTAATACTTTGCTTCGATAACTAATAGACTTTTGCAATAAGTATGTGAGTTCTTTATGACTAATGTGAGTCCATGGATTATACGCACTCTCACCCTTTCACCATTGCTAGCCTCTCTAGTACCGCGCAACTTTCGCCGGTGCATTAAACCCACCTTCCTCAAAACATCCACCATATACCTTCCTCAAAACAGCCACCATACCTACCTATTATGGCATTTCCATAGCCATTTCAAGATATATTGCCATGCAACTTCCACCGTTCCATTTATTATGACACGCACCATCATTTTTATATTGCTTTGCATGATCGTAAGATAGCTAGCATGATGTTTTCAGGGCTTGTCCATTTTTGATGTCATTTGCCATGCTAGATCGTTGCACATTCCGGTACACCACCAGAAGCATTCATATAGAGTCATATTTTGTTCTATATCGAGTTGTAATTCTTGAGTTGTAAGTAAATAAAAGTGTGATGATCATCATTAGAGCATTGTCCCATGAGAGAAAGGATGATGGAAGCTATGATTCCCTCACAAGTTGGGATGAGTCTCCGGAGTTTAAAAATAATAAAAGAGGCCAATGAAGCCCAAATAAAAAAAAGAAGAGGCCAAAGGTGCCCACCAAAAAAAAATGAGAGAAAAGAGAGAAGGGACAATGCTACTATCCTTTTTCCACACTTGTGCTTCAAAGTAGCACCATGATCTTCATGATAGAGAGTCTCCTATTTTGTCACTTTCATATACTAGTGAGAATTTTTCATTATATAACTTGGCTTGTATATTCCAATGATGGGCTTCCTCAAATTGCCCTAGGTCTTCGTGAGCAAGCGAGTTGGATGCACACCCACTTAGTTTCTTTTTGAGCTTTCAAACACTTATAGCTCTAGTGCATCCGTTGCATGGCAATCCCTACTCACTCACATTGATATCTATTGATGGGCATCTCCATAGCCCGTTGATACGCCTAGTTGATATGAGACTATCTTCTCCTTTTCCTCACAACCTCCACCATATTCTATTCCACCTATAGTGCTATATCCATGGCTCACGCTCATGTATTGCGTGAAAGTTGAAAAAGTTTGAGAACATAAAAGGTGTGAAACAATTGCTTGACTTGTCATCGGGGTTGTGCATGATTTAAATACTTTGTGTGGGGAAGATGGAGCATAGCCAGACCATATGATTTTGTAGGGATAACTTTCTATGGCCATGTTATTTTGAAAGGACACAATTGCTTTGTTAATATGCTTGAAGTATTATTGTTTTTATGTCAATATTAAGCTTTTGTTTTGAATCTTACGGATCTGAACATTCATGCCACAATAAAGAATATTACATGGATAAATATGTTAGGTAGCATTCCACATCAAAAATTCTGTTTTTATCATTTACCTACTCGAGGACGAGCAGGAATTAAGCTTGGGGATGCTTGATACGTCTCCAACGTATCTATAATTTTTGATTGTTCCATGCTATTATATTATCTGTTTTGGATGTTTTATATGCATTAATATGATATTTTATATTATTTTTGGGACTAACCTATTAATCTAGTGCCTAGTGCCAGTTTCTGTTTTTTCCTTGTTTTTGAGTATTGCAGATAAGGAATATCAAACGGAGTCCAAACGGAATAAAATCTTCGCGATGATTTTTCTTGGACCAGAAGAAACCTACCAGACTTGGAGAGGGGGCAGGAGACCTGCCGGGAGACGACAAGCCTGCAGGGCGCTCCCTAGGGGGTGGCGCCCCCTGGCTTGTGGCCCCTCCTGCAGGCGTCCTAACCCTAATCTTCCAACTATAAATTCCCAAATATTCCCCCAATACAAGAGAGAGCCACGATAATACTTTTCCACCGCCGGAAGCCTCTGTTCCCGTGAGATCCCATCTTGGAGCCTTTTCCGGTAATCTGCCGGAGGGGGATTCGATCACGGAGGGCATCTACATCAACTCCATTGCCCCTCCGATGATGCGTGAGTAGTTCACCTCAGACCTTCGGGTCCATAGCTAGTAGCTAGATGGCTTCTTCTCTCTCTATGTTCTTCAATACCATGTTCTTCATGATCTTCATGGAGATCTATCCGATGTAATACTCTTTTGCGGTGTGTTTGTCGAGATCCGATGAATTGTGGGTTTATGATCAGATTATCTATGAATATTATTTGAATCTTCTCTGAATTCTTATATGCATGATTTCATATCTTTGCAAGTCTCTTCGAGTTATTGGTTGGTTTGGCCAACTAGATTGGTAATTCTTGCAATGGGAGAAGTGCTTAGTTTTGGGTTCAATCTTGCGGTGTCCTCACCCAGTGACAAAGTAGGGGTAGCGAGGCACGTATTTGTATTGTTGCCATCAAGGGTAAAAAGATGGGGTTTTCATCATATTGCTTGAGTTTATCCCTCTACATCATGTCATCTTACTTAATGCGTTACTCTGTTCTTCATGAACTTAATACTCTAGATGTAGGCAGGAGTCGGTCGATGTGTGGAGTAATAGTAGTAGATGCAGAATCGTTTCGGTCTACTTGACACGGACGTGATGCCTATATTGTTGGGGAACGGAGCATGAATTTCAAAAAATTTCCTACACTCACGCAAGATCTATCCATGGAGATGCATCGCTACGAGAGGGGAGAGTGTGTCTACGTACCCTCATAGACCGTTAGCGGAAGCGTCTTACAACGCGGTTGATGTAGTCGAACAATCCTTCAAGCTCCACCGATCGAGTACCGAACGTACGGCACCTCTGAGTTCTACACACGTGCAGCTCGGTGACGTTCCTCGCCTCCTTGATCCAGCAGGACGTCGAGGAAGATGATGAGTTCCGTCAGCACGACGGCGTGGCGACGGTGACGGTGAAGTGATTCCGGCAGGGCTTCGCCTAAGCTCCCCGAAAATATGACCGAGGCTCTAAACGGTGGAGGGGGGCGCCGCACACGGCTTGGGATAATCGTGTGTCTCCAAGGGGTGCCCCTCCTCCGTATATAAAGGAGGGAGGAGGAGGAGGCCGGCCAGCCCCTAGGGGCGCACCAAGGAGGGGACTCCTACTAGGAATCCTACTCCTAGTAGGAGTCCACCAAGAGGGGAAGGAAGAGGGGAAGAGGGAGAAGGAAAGAGGGGTGTTGCGCCCCCCAAACCCCTTGTCCAATTCGGACCAGCAAGGGGAGGGGCGCAGCAGCCCCTGTGGCCTGCTTCTCTCTTTCCCGTATGGCCCAATAAGGCCCATAACTTCCCCGGGGGGTTCCGGAACCCCTCCGGCACTCCGGAAAATACTCGGATCACTTGGAACCTTTCCGATATCCGAATACAACCTTCCAATATATCGATCTTTACCTCTCGGACATTCCGAGACTCCTCGTCATGTCCATGATCTCATCCGGGACTCCGAACTACCTTCGGTCACTCATCACATAACTCATATAATACTATATCGTCATCGAAGCTTAAGTGTGCGGACCCTACGGGTTCGGGAATGATGTAGACATGACCGAGACGACTCTCCGGTCAATAACCAATAGCGGAACCTGGATGCTCATATTGGTTCCTACATATTCCACGAAGATCTTTATCGGTGAACCTCATATGACAACATACGTTGTTCCCTTTGTCAGGCGGTATGTTACTTGCCCGAGATTCGATCGTCGGTATCCCGATACCTAGTTCAATCTCGTTACCGGCAAGTCTCTTTACTCGTTCCGTAATACGTCATCTTGCAACTAACTCTTTAGTCACGGTGCTTGCAAGGCTTCTGTGATGCTGTATTATCGAGAGGGCCCAGAGATACCTTTCCGACAGACGGAATGACAAATCCCAATCTTGATCCATGCCAACTCAACAAATACTTTCGGAGATACCTGAAGTGCACCTTTATGATCACCCAGTTACGTTGTGACGTTTGATACACTCAAAGTATTCCTACGGTGTCCGGGAGTTGCATGATCTCATGGTCAGAGGAACATGTATTTGACATATTGAAAGCAGTAGCAATAAACTGAACGATCATATGCTATGCTAACGGTTGGGTCAAGTCCATCACATCATTCTCCTAATGATGTGATCCCGTTATCAAATGACAACTCATGTCCATGGTCAGGAAACCTTAACCATCTTTTGATCAACGAGCTAGTCTAGTAGAGGCATACTAGGGACATAGTCTTTGTTCATTGTCCACACATGTATTTAGTTTCCGGTCAATACAATTCTAGCATGAATAATAAACTATTATCATGAACGGGGAAATATGATAATAAACACTTTATTATTATTGCCTCTAGGGCATATTTCCAACAGTCTCCCACTTGCACTAGAGTCAATAATCTAGATTACATCTCCATGTAATTAACACTTAATCAGTTCTAAAGCTGATCATGTTTTGCTTGTGAGAGAGGTTTTAGTCACCGGGTCTGCAACATTCAGATCCGTGAGTTCTTTGCAAATCTCCATGTCTTATGTAGATGCTGCTCCCACACTCTGTTTGGAGCTACTCTAAAAAGACTGCCCCACTATACTTATCCGGTCTTAGACTCATAGTCTTCCGGATCGGTGTTTAAAGCTTGCATCGACGTAACCCCTTACGACGAACTCTTTATTACCTTTATTCCCAAGAAATTCTTCCTTAATCATCTTAAGGATATACTTTGACCGCTGTCCAGTGATCTACTCCTGGATCACTTTCGTACCTCTTTGCCAGACACATGGCAAGGCACACAGCATAGCATGCTTTATAGAAACTATGGCCGAGGCATAGGGGATGACCTTCATCCATTCTATTTCTTCTGCCGTGGTCGAGATTTGAGTCTTACTCAATTTCACACCTTGCACCACAGTCAAGAACTCCTTCTTTGACTGATCCATTTTGAACTTTCTTCAAACTTGTCAAGGTATGTGCTTTGTGAAAGTCCTATGAGGCGTCTCAATCTATCTCTATAGATTTTGATGCCTAACATGTAAACAACCTTTACCTAGGTCTTCAAGTCTTACTCCACTTTACACCAGGCAAGAACTCGTTTCTTTGACTGATCTTATTTTGAACTTCTTCAAAATCTCATCAAGGTGTGTGAAAAACTTTATCAGGCGTTTTTGATCTATCTCTATAGATCTCGATGCCCAATTTGTGGATAACTCAAAAACAAGTTTTATTGAAAAAACTCCTTTCAATTAAATCTTTATGCTTTCCAGAAATTCTACATCATTTCCAATCAACAATATGTCATTCACATATACTTATTAGAAATGCTATAGAGCTCCCACTCACTTTGTTGTAAATACAAGTTTCTCCATAAACTTTTATAAACCCAAAATCTTTGATCATCTTATCAAAGTGTATATTCCAACTCCGAGATGCTTGCACCAGTCCATAGATGGATCACTGGGGCTTGCATACTTTGTTAGTGCCTTTAGGATCGACAAAACCTTTCCGGCTGCATCATATACAATTCTTCCTTAATGAATCCATTAAAGCATGCCGTTTTGACGTCCCTTTGCCAGATCTCATCATCATGAAACGCGGCAATTGCTAACATAATTCTGACAGACTTTAGCATCGCTACGGGTGAGAAAATCTCATCGTAGTCAACTCCTTGAACTTGTTGATAACCTTTAGCAACAAGTCGAGCTTTATAGACGGTAACATTACCATCATCGTCCGTCTTCTACTTGAAGATCCATTTATTTTCAATAGCTCGCCGTTCATCGGGCAAGTCTACCAAAGTCCACACTTTGTTCTCATACATGGATCCTATCTCGGATTTCATGGCCTCAAGCCATTTGTCGGAATCCGGGCTCTTCATCGCTTCTTCATAGTTCGAAGGTTCACCGTTGTCTAGCAACATGACCTCCAAGACTGGATTTCCGTACCACTCTGGTGCGGAACGTGTCCTGGTTGACCTTCGAAGTTCAGTAGTAACTTGCTCCGAAGATTCATGATCATCATCATTAACTTCTTCTCCGGTCTGTGCTGGTGTCACAGAAATTTCTTTCTGTGGCGTGCTACTATCCAGAGGAGATACAATTACCTCATCAAGTTCTACTTTCCTCTCACTCACTTCTTTCGAGAGAAACTCCTTCTCTAGAAAGGATCCATTCTTAGCAACGAATACTTTGCCTTCGGATCTGTGGTAGAAGGTGTACCCAACAGTTTCTTTTGGGTATCCTATGAAGACGCACTTATCCGCTTTGGGTTCGAGCTTATCTGGCTAAAGCCTTTTGACATAAGCATCGCAGCCCCAAACTTTCAGAAACGACAGCTTAGGTTTCTTGCCAAACCACAGTTCATACGGTGTCGTCTCTACGGATTTTGACGGTGCCCTGTTTAAAGTGAATGCAGCTATCTCTAATGCATAACCCCAAAAAGATAGTGGCAAATCGGTAAGAGACATCATAGAACGCACTATATCCAATAGAGTACGATTATGACGTTCAGACACACCATTATGCTGTGGTGCTCCAGGTGGCGTTAGCTGTGAAACAATTCCACATTGTCTTCAAGTATGTGCCAAACTTGTAACTCAAATATTCTCTTCTTCGATCAAATCGTAAGAACTTTATTTTCTTGTTACAATGATTCTCACTCTGAAATTCTTTGAAACTTTTCAAATGTTTCAGACTTATGCTTCATCAAGTAGACATATCCATATCTACTCAAATCATCTGTGAACGTGAGAACATAACGATGTCCACCGCGCGCCTCAACACTCATTGGACTGCATACATCGGTATGTATTATTTCCAACAAGTCTGTTGCTCTCTCCATTGTTCCGGAGAACGGAATTTTAGTCATCTTGCCCATGAGGCATGGTTCGCACGTCTCAAATGATTCATAATCAAGTGATTCCAAAAGTCCATCAGCATGGAGTTTCTTCATGCGTTTAACACCAATATGACCTAAGCGGCAGTGCCACAAAATATGTGGTACTATCATTATCAATTTTGCATCCTTTGGCATCTATGTTATGAACATGTGTATTACTACTATCGAGATTCAATAAACCATTAAGTGCATGATCATCAATGATATTATCCAAATAAATAGAATAACAATTATTCTCCGAAAATGGATATGCTCATGCTCAACGCAGGCACCCAATAACAATTATTTAGGTTTCAACTAATCCCGAAGGTAGAGAGAGCGTGCCGATGGTGATCACATCAACCTTGGAGATAGTTCCAATGCACATCGTCACCTCATTCTTAGCTAGCTCTCGTTTATTCCGAAGCTCCATGTTTCAAGTTGCAAGAAACTGAACCAGTATCAAAATACCCAGGTGCTCCTACGAGTACTAGTAAGGTACACATCAATAACATGTATATCAAATATATCTTCGTTGACATTGCCAGTCTTCTTATCTGCTAGTTATTTTGAGGAAGTTCCGCTCTTAGTGATTTTTCCCTTTGCAATGGGAGCACTAAGTCTCGGGTTTGGGTTCAACTTTGGGGTTTCTTCGCGGGAGCAGCAACTGTTTTGCCGTTCTTTCTAGAAGTTCCCCTTCTTTCCCTTGCCCTTCGTGAAACTAGTGATCTTATTAACCATCAACACTTGATGCTCCCTTCTTTGATTTCTACACCCGCAGCTTGTAGTATCGCGAATAGCTTAGAGATCGTCTATCTCTTGCATGTTTATAGTTCATCACGAAGATCTAGTAGCTTGGTGATAGTGACTAGAGAACTATATCAATCACCACTTTATTCGGAAGTCTAACTCCCACTTAATTCAAGTGATTGAAGTACTCAGACATACTGAGCACATGCTTACTAACGAAGCTGTTCTCCTCCATCTTGCAGCTATAGAACTTGTCGAAGGTGTCATACCTCTCGACCCGGGTGTGAGCTTTGAAACAAACTTTCAGCTCTTGGAACATCTCATATGTTCCATGGTGCTCAAAACATCTTTGGAGCCCCGGTTCTAAGCCATATAGCATGGCGCACTTAACTATCGAGTAGTCATCTTCTCTTGTCTGCCAGATGTTCATAACATCTTCAGACAAAGGCATAGGGGTTGCTCACTGAGCGGTGCATTAAGGACATAAGCCTTCTGTGCAGCAGTGAGGACAATCCTCAGATCACGGACCTAGTCGGCATAGTTGCTTCCATCAACTTTCAACTTTGTTTTCTCTAGGAATCAATTAAAATTCAGTGGAACTACAGCGTGGTCCATCGATCTACAACATAAATTTGCTAAGACAATTTAGACTATGTTCATGATAATTGAAGTTCAATTAATCAAATTACTTAAGAACTCCCACTTAGATTAACATCCCTCAAGTTGTCTAAGTGTAACATGATCCACATCAAACTAATCCACGTCCGATCATCACGTGAGGTGGATCAGTTCATCAACGGTGAACATCTTTCATGTTGATCATATCTACTATATGACTCATGTTCGACCTTTCGGTCTCTTGTGTTCCGAGGCCATATCTGCATATACTAGGCTCGTCAAGTTTAACCCAAGTATTCTGCGTGTGTAAAACTGGCTTACACCCGTTGTATGCGAACGAAAGAATCCATCACACCCGATCATCACGTGGTGCTTAGAAGCGTCGAACCTTCGCAACGGTGCATACTAGGGGAGAACACTTATCTTGAAATTTAGTGATGGGATCATCTTATAATGCTACCGTCGTCCTAAGCAAAATAAGATGCATAAAAGGATTAACATCACATGCAATTCAATATATATATGTGACATGATATGGCCATCATCGTCTTGTGCTTTTGATCTCCATCAGCCAAGCACCGTCATGATCTCCATCGTCACCGGATTTACACCATGATCTCCATCGTAGCGTCGTGACACCTTGATCTCCATCGCAGCGTCGTGGTCGTCTCGCCGGCTATTGCTACTACTACTACTGCTAACTCATAGCGGTAAAGAAAAGCAATTACATAGCGTTGGCATTGCATACAATAAAGAGACAACCATAAGGCTCCTGCCGGTTGCCTGATAACTTACAAAACATGATCATCTCATACAACAACTTATATCACATCATGTCTTGACCATATCACATCACCAGCATACCCTGCAAAAACAAGTTAGACGTCCTCTACTTTGTTGTTGCAAGTTTTACGTGGCTGCTACGGGTTTGCAAAAACCGTTCTTACCTACGCAAAACCACAACGTGGTGTAGTGATTGCTTTTTGATCTTCCAAAAGAACCCTCTTCATTGAAACCGGTTCAACTAAAGTGAGAGAAACTGACACCCGCCAGTCACCTTTATGCAGCTATGTGCACCGACGGTGAAACCAGTCTCGCGTAAGCGTACGCGTAATGTCGGTCCGGGCCGCTTCATCTCACAATACCGCCGAATCAAGTATCAACTAGTAACGGCAAGCAATATGTATACACCCATGCCCACAACTCGTTTGTGTTCTACTCGTGCAAATCACATCTACGCATAGACCTGGCTCGGATGCCACTGTTGGGGAACGGAGCATGAATTTCAAAAAAATTCCTACGCTCACGCAAGATCTATCCATGGAGATGCATCGCTACGAGAGGGGAGAGTGTGTCTACGTACCCTCGTAGACCGTTAGTGGAAGCGTCTTACAACGCGGTTGATGTAGTCGAACAATCCTTCGAGCTCCACCGATCGAGTACCGAACGTACGGCACCTCCGAGTTCTACACACGTGGAGCTCGGTGACGTTCCTCGCCTCCTTGATCCAGTAGGACGTTGAGGAAGATGATGAGTTCCATCAGCACGACGGCGTGGCGACGGTGACGGTGAAGTGATTCCGGCAGGGCTTTGCCTAAGCTCTCCGAAAATATGACCGAGGCTCTAAACGGTGGAGGGGGGCGCCGCACACGGCTTGGGATAATCGTGTGTCTCCAAGGGGTGCCCCTCCTCCGTATATAAAGGAGGGAGGAGGAGGAGGCCGGCCAGCCCCTAGGGGCGCACCAAGGAGGGGACTCCTACTAGGAATCCTACTCCTAGTAGGAGTCCACCAAGAGGGGAAGGAAGAGGGGAAGAGGGAGAAGGAAAGAGGGGTGTTGCGCCCCCCAAACCCCTTGTCCAATTCGGACCAGCAAGGGGAGGGGCGCAGCAGCCCCTGTGGCCTGCTTCTCTCTTTCCCGTATGGCCCAATAAGGCCCATAACTTCCCCGGGGGGTTCCGGAACCCCTCCGGCACTCCGGAAAATACTCGGATCACTTGGAACCTTTCCGATATCCGAATACAACCTTCCAATATATCGATCTTTACCTCTCGGACATTCCGAGACTCCTCGTCATGTCCGTGATCTCATCTGGGACTCCGAACTACCTTCGGTCACTCATCACATAACTCATATAATACTATATCGTCATCGAACCTTAAGTGTGCGGACCCTACGGGTTTGGGAATGATGTAGACATGACCGAGATGACTCTCCGGTCAATAACCAACAGCGGAACCTGGATGCTCATATTGGTTCCTACATATTCCACGAAGATCTTTATCGGTGAACCTCATATGACAACATACGTTGTTCCCTTTGTCCGGCGGTATGTTACTTGCCCGAGATTCGATCGTCGGTATCCCGATACCTAGTTCAATCTCGTTACCGGCAAGTCTCTTTACTCGTTCCGTAATATGTCATCTTGCAACTAACTCTTTAGTCACGGTGCTTGCAAGGCTTCTGTGATGCTGTATTACCGAGAGGGCCCAGAGATACCTTTCCGACAGACGGAATGACAAATCCCAATCTTGATCCATGCCAACTCAACAAATACTTTCGGAGATACCTGAAGTGCACCTTTATGATCACCCAGTTACGTTGTGACGTTTGATACACTCAAAGTATTCCTACGGTGTCCGGGAGTTGCATGATCTCATGGTCAGAGGAACGTGTATTTGACATAGTGAAAGCAGTAGCAATAAACTGAACGATCATATGCTATGCTAACGGTTGGGTCAAGTCCATCACATCATTCTCCTAATGATGTGATCCTGTTATCAAATGACAACTCATGTCCATGGTCAGGAAACCTTAACCATCTTTTGATCAACGAGCTAGTCTAGTAGAGGCATACTAGGGACATAGTCTTTGTTCATTATCCACACATGTATTTAGTTTCCGGTCAATACAATTCTAGCATGAATAATAAACTATTATCATGAACGGGGAAATATGATAATAAACACTTTATTATTATTGCCTCTAGGGCATATTTCCAACATATATGCATAATCATTGCCTTGGATATCGTCATAACTATGCGCTTTTCTATCAATTGCTCGACAGTAATTTGTTCACCCACCGTATTATTTTCCTTCAAGAGAGAAGCCTCTAGTGAAACCTATGCCCCCCGGGTCTACTTTCCGTATTATATTTTCAGATCTATGAACCAAAAATACCAAAAATACTTTGCTGCAATCTTTTTACTTTTATTTTACTTTTCATTTTAGTAATCTTTTATATCTATCTCTATCGGATCTCATCCTTGCAAGTAACCGTGAAGGGATTGACAACCCCTTTATAGCGTTGAGTGCAAGTGTTTGATTGTTTGTGTAGGTGCAAAGATTGGGGCCTTGCTTGTACCTCCTACTGGATTGATACCTTGGTTCTCAACAACTGAGGGAAATACTTATCTACTTTGCTGCATCACCCTTTCCTCTTCAAGGGAAAACCAACGCAAGCTGAAGAAGTAGCAAGAAGGATTTCTGGCGTCGTTGCCGGGGAGGATACATAGCAAGTCAAGACATCAAGCCTACCAAGTACCCATCACAAACTCATCTCTTGCATTTACATTATTTGCCATTTGCCTCTGGTTTTCCTCTCCCCCACTTCTAAAACGATTTTTAGAAAAACCCAAAAAGATTTGCCTTTTTATTCGCCCTTCTTCCGTTCGTCTTTTCGTTTGCTTTTTGTTTGCTTGTGTGCTAGATTGCTTGCTTTGTCACAGTGACTCAAGAGAATACCAAGTTGTGTGACTTCTCCAATACTAATAATAATGATTTTATTAGTACTTCGATTGCTCCCGCCACTAGTGCGGAATCTTATGAAATTAATGCCGCTTTGCTTAATCTTGTTATGAAAGAACAATTTTCCGGCCTTCCTAGTGAAGATGCCGCATCCCATCTAAATACTTTCGTTGAGTTGTGTGATATGCAAAATAAGAAAGATGTGGATAATGATATTGTTAAATTGAAGCTATTTCCGTTCTCACTACGAGATAGTGCTAAAACTTGGTTTTCATCTTTGCCTAAAAATAGTATTGATTCATGGAATAAGTGTAAAGATGCTTTTATTTGCAAGTACTTTCCGCCCGCTAAGATCATCTCCCTTAGGAACGATATAATGAATTTTAAGCAACTTGATCATGAGCGTGTTGCACAATCTTGGGTGAGGATGAAACTAATGATTAGAAATTGCCCCGCACATGGTTTGAGTTTATGGATGATTATACAATTTTTTTATGCGGGATTTAATTTTGCTTCTAGAAATCTTTTAGATTCCGACGCGGGTGGTACTTTTATAGAAATCACATTAGGAGAAGCTACTAAACTCCTAGATAATATTATGGGGAATTACTCTCAATGGCATACCGAAAGATCTCCTACTAGTAAAAAAGTGCATGCTATTGAAGAAATAAATACTTTGAGTGAAAAGATGGATGAATTAATGAAATTGTTTGCTAGTAAGAGTGCTCCTATTGATCCTAATGATATGCCTTTGTCTCCTTTGATTGGAAATAATAATGAATCTATGGATGTGAATTTTGTTGGTAGGAACAATTTTGGTAATAACGCGTATAGAGGTAATTTCAACCCTAGGCCGTTTCCTAGTAATTCCTCTAATAATTATGGTAATTCCTACAACAATCCTTATGGAAATTATAATAAGATGCCCTCTGATCTTGAGAATAATATTAAAGAATTTATTAGTTCGCAAAAGGTTTTCAATGCTTCGATTGAAGAAAAATTGCTCAAGATTGATGATTTGGCTAGGAAAGTTGATAGAATTTCGCTTGAGATTGATTCTTTGAAAATTAGATCTACTCCACCCAAGCGTGATATTAATGAGTCCTTAAAATCTATGAGAACTTCTATTGATGAGTGTAAGGAAAGAACCGCTAGAATGCGTGCTAAGCGTGAATGGCTTGAAAAAGTGTGTTCTCGTGATAATAATGATGAAGATCTTAAAGTGATTGATGTGACTCCTATTGAATCTTTGTTTTCTAATACAAATCTTGATAAAGATGGGACTGGAGATAAGTCTACTTTAGTTAAAAGTTGTCCCAATGATTCGGAGTTTATAGATCTTAATGCTAAAATTGATAAAAGTGGGATTGAAGAGGTCAAAACTTTAAATAGCAATGAACCCACTCTTTTGGATTTCAAGGACTTCAATTATGATAGTTGTTCTTTGATTGATTGTATTTTCTTGTTGCAATCCATGTTGAATTCTCCGCATGCTTATAATCAAAATAAAGCTTTTACTAAACATATCGTTGATGCTATGATGAAATCTTTTGAAGAAAAACTTGAGTTGGAAGTTTCTATACCTAGAAAGCTTTATGATGAGTGGTAACCTACTATTAAGATTAAAATTAAGGATTATGATTGCCATGCTTTGTGTGATTTGGGTGCTAGCGTTTCCACGATTCCGAAAACTTTATGTGATGTGCTAGGTTTCCATGAACTTGATGATTGCTCTTTAAATTTGTATCTAGCGGATTGCACTATTAAGAAACCTATGGGAAGGATTAATGATGTTCTTATTGTTGCAAATAGGAATTATGTGCCCGTAGATTTCATTGTTCTTGATATAGATTGCAATCCTACATGTCCTATTATTCTTGGTAGACCCTTCCTTAGAACGATCAGAGCAATTATTGACATGAAAGAAGGAAACATTAGATTCCAATTTCCGTTAAGGAAAGGCATGGAACACTTTCCTAGAAATAGAATTAAATTACCTTATGAATCTATTATGAGAGCTACTTATGGATTGCATACCAAAGATGACAATACCTAGATCCATTGCGTTATGCCTAGCTAGGGGCGTTAAACAATAGCGCTTGTTGGGAGGCAACCCAATTTTATTTTATGTTTTTATTTTTGTTTGTTTTTGTTTCTTTTTTTGAGTGTTTTAAACATTATTACCTCTGTAGTAATTGTTTTTTTATTGTTTTAATTAGTGTTTGAGCCAAGTAAGACCTTTGGGATGGTCTACGGTGATTGTTGATTTGATTTTGCTGAAAAACAGAAACTTTTGCGCTCAGTCCAGGAATTTTATAAATTCACCATAGCATCGAATGAGTCTGAAATTTTTTTAAAAAATTGATATACAAATTTCCCAGATTTTCCTATTTTTTCAGAATTTTGGAGTTACAGAAGTATTCGAAGTTTACAGATTGCTACAGACTGTTCTGTTTTTGACAGATTCTGTTTTCTTTGTGTTGTTTGCTTATTTTGATGTTTCTATGGGTTGTATCGGGGGGTATGAACCATGGAGAAGTTGGAATACAGTAGATATTACACCAATATAAATAAATAATGAGTTCACAACAGTACCAAAAGTGGTGATTTATTTTTCTTATACTAACGGATCTCACGAGTTTTCTGTTGAGTTTTGTGTTGTGAAGTTTTCAAGTTTTGGGAAAAGATTTGATGGACTATGGAATAATGAGTGGCAAGAGCCTAAGCTTGGGGATGCCCAAGGCACCCCAAGAAATATTCAAGGATACCATAGAGCCTAAGCTTGGGGATGCCCCGGAAGGCATCCCCTCTTTCGTCTTCAATCCATCGGTAAATTTACTTGAGGCTATATTTTTATTCACCACATGATATGTGTTTTGCTTGGAGCGTCTTGTATGATATGAGTCTTTTCTTTTTAGTTTGCCACAATCATCCTTGCTGCACACATCTTTTGAGAGGGACACGCATTAATCGTGAATTTATTAGAATACTCTATGTGCTTCACTTATATCTTTTGTGCTAGGCAATTTTGCTCTAGTGCTTCACTTATATCTTTTTAGAGCACGGTGGCGTTTTATTTTATAGAAATAATTGAACTCTCGTACCTCACTTATATTATTTTGAGAGTCTTTAAACAGCATGGTAATTGGTTTAGGTTATGAATTTAGTCCTAATATAATGGGCATCCAAGAGGGATATAAAATAAACTTTCATATAAAGTGCATTGAATACTATGAGAAGTTTGATTCCTTGCATATAGTTTTGAGATATAAAGATGGTGATATTAGAGTCATGCTAGTGAGTAATTGTGGATTGGTAGAAATACTTGTGTTAAGGTTTGTGATTCCCGTAGCATGCACGTATGGTGAACCGTTATGTAACGAATTCGGAGCATGATTTGTTTAATGATTGTCATCCTTTGTGTGAGGGTCGGGAGCGCGCGATGGTTAACTCCTACCAACCTCTCCCCTAGGAGCATGCGTCTAATACTTTGCTTCGATAACTAATAGACTTTTGCAATAAGTATGTGAGTTCTTTATGACTAATGTGAGTCCATGGATTATACGCACTCTCACCCTTTCACCATTGCTAGCCTCTCTAGTACCGCGCAACTTTCGCCGGTGCATTAAACCCACCTTCCTCAAAACATCCACCATATACCTTCCTCAAAACAGCCACCATACCTACCTATTATGGCATTTCCATAGCCATTTCAAGATATATTGCCATGCAACTTCCACCGTTCCATTTATTATGACACGCACCATCATTTTTATATTGCTTTGCATGATCATAAGATAGCTAGCATGATGTTTTCAGGGCTTGTCCATTTTTGATGTCATTTGCCATGCTAGATCGTTGCACATTCCGGTACACCACCAGAAGCATTCATATAGAGTCATATTTTGTTCTATATCGAGTTGTAATTCTTGAGTTGTAAGTAAATAAAAGTGTGATGATCATCATTAGAGCATTGTCCCATGAGAGAAAGGATGATGGAAGCTATGATTCCCTCACAAGTTGGGATGAGTCTCCGGAGTTTAAAAATAATAAAAGAGGCCAATGAAGCCCAAATAAAAAAAAGAAGAGGCCAAAGGTGCCCACCAAAAAAAAATGAGAGAAAAGAGAGAAGGGACAATGCTACTATCCTTTTTCCACACTTGTGCTTCAAAGTAGCACCATGATCTTCATGATAGAGAGTCTCCTATTTTGTCACTTTCATATACTAGTGAGAATTTTTCATTATATAACTTGGCTTGTATATTCCAATGATGGGCTTCCTCAAATTGCCCTAGGTCTTCGTGAGCAAGCGAGTTGGATGCACACCCACTTAGTTTCTTTTTGAGCTTTCAAACACTTATAGCTCTAGTGCATCCGTTGCATGGCAATCCCTACTCACTCACATTGATATCTATTGATGGGCATCTCCATAGCCCGTTGATACGCCTAGTTGATATGAGACTATCTTCTCCTTTTCCTCACAACCTCCACCATATTCTATTCCACCTATAGTGCTATATCCATGGCTCACGCTCATGTATTGCGTGAAAGTTGAAAAAGTTTGAGAACATAAAAGGTGTGAAACAATTGCTTGACTTGTCATCGGGGTTGTGCATGATTTAAATACTTTGTGTGGGGAAGATGGAGCATAGCCATACCATATGATTTTGTAGGGATAACTTTCTATGGCCATGTTATTTTGAAAGGACACAATTGCTTTGTTAATATGCTTGAAGTATTATTGTTTTTATGTCAATATTAAGCTTTTGTTTTGAATCTTACGGATCTGAACATTCATGCCACAATAAAGAATATTACATGGATAAATATGTTAGGTAGCATTCCACATCAAAAATTCTGTTTTTATCATTTACCTACTCGAGGACGAGCAGGAATTAAGCTTGGGGATGCTTGATACGTCTCCAACGTATCTATAATTTTTGATTGTTCCATGCTATTATATTATCTGTTTTGGATGTTTTATATGCATTAATATGATATTTTATATTATTTTTGGGACTAACCTATTAATCTAGTGCCTAGTGCCAGTTTCTGTTTTTTCCTTGTTTTTGAGTATTGCAGATAAGGAATATCAAACGGAGTCCAAACGGAATAAAATCTTCGCGATGATTTTTCTTGGACCAGAAGAAACCTACCAGACTTGGAGAGGGGGCAGGAGACCTGCCGGGAGACGACAAGCCTGCAGGGCGCTCCCTAGGGGGTGGCGCCCCCTGGCTTGTGGCCCCTCCTGCAGGCGTCCTAACCCTAATCTTCCAACTATAAATTCCCAAATATTCCCCCAATACAAGAGAGAGCCACGATAATACTTTTCCACCGCCGGAAGCCTCTGTTCCCGTGAGATCCCATCTTGGAGCCTTTTCCGGTAATCTGCCGGAGGGGGATTCGATCACGGAGGGCATCTACATCAACTCCATTGCCCCTCCGATGATGCGTGAGTAGTTCACCTCAGACCTTCGGGTCCATAGCTAGTAGCTAGATGGCTTCTTCTCTCTCTATGTTCTTCAATACCATGTTCTTCATGATCTTCATGGAGATCTATCCGATGTAATACTCTTTTGCGGTGTGTTTGTCGAGATCCGATGAATTGTGGGTTTATGATCAGATTATCTATGAATATTATTTGAATCTTCTCTGAATTCTTATATGCATGATTTCATATCTTTGCAAGTCTCTTCGAGTTATTGGTTTGGTTTGGCCAACTAGATTGGTAATTCTTGCAATGGGAGAAGTGCTTAGTTTTGGGTTCAATCTTGCGGTGTCCTCACCCAGTGACAAAGTAGGGGTAGCGAGGCACGTATTTGTATTGTTGCCATCAAGGGTAAAAAGATGGGGTTTTCATCATATTGCTTGAGTTTATCCCTCTACATCATGTCATCTTACTTAATGCGTTACTCTGTTCTTTATGAACTTAATACTCTAGATGCTGGCAGGAGTCGGTCGATGTGTGGAGTAATAGTAGTAGATGCAGAATCGTTTCGGTCTACTTGACACGGACGTGATGCCTATATGCATAATCATTGCCTTGGATATCGTCATAACTATGCCCTTTTCTATCAATTGCTCGACAGTAATTTGTTCACCCACCGTATTATTTTCCTTCAAGAGAGAAGCCTCTAGTGAAACCTATAGCACTCGGGTCTATTTTCCATATTATATTTTCAGATCTATAAACGAAAAATACCAAAAATACTTTGCTGCAATCTTTTTACTTTTATTTTACTTTTCGTTTTAGTAATCTTTTATATCTATCTCTATCGGATCTCATCCTTGCAAGTAACTATGAAGGGATTGACAACCCCTTTATAGCATTGGGTGCAAGTGTTTGATTGTTTGCGTAGGTGCAAAGATTGGGGCCTTGCTTGTACCTCCTACTGGATTGATACCTTGGTTCTCAACAACTGAGGGAAATACTTATCTACTTTGCTGCATCACCCTTTCCTCTTCAAGGGAAAACCAACGCAAGCTCAAGAAGTAGCAGTCAACTTCAGGGGCGAAGATGTGCTTACGCCGTTGAGGGGCCAGGTTCACCGATGTAAAACTGGGCGGTGGAATCCGTGAATGGTTGGCGTCGTAAGCCGCCTGATAATTCTTCAGCTTCATTTCATATACCAACTAAGTGGACAACACTTGAGCGGCTTTGAGACAAGCAGTATAGTCCTCCTGAGAAAATTCTGACCGATCATCCTTAAACTTGGGGAAGCCCTTTGCTAATTCAGCCGGGTTAAGCTCTGCTGAGTAAGCTAGAGCCCGGCTCAACGAATATGTCACGCCGGCTCGGGCGGCTGACCTTTTTAGCTCTTGAATTTGCTGTGGAATGGTTGAAAGGCATTCCAACACGTTTTTGATAAGCTTCAAAGACTGCTTATCCCCCATCACTGCATTGAGTGCAAGATGACTTCCAGCATAGAGTTGTTCTGTCAATGAGTAAACGTCCTTAAGCATCAGGAGGCTATTATTTTTAAGATTGCTCGTCCGGGGGCCTACAAAATAGCATCAATACATGAGTCGCCAGATGACCATTATTCATATATCAAAAAGGAAGAAATACTTACCAAAAACAGCTTGGGTCATCTGGGCAATGTGCCGTTTCAACTCGGATAGTTCCTCGGTGATGGGTTTGAGCCGACCCTCAGCGTCCTCTGCACGCTTCATTAGAGCCGCCTTTTCAGCCTCAAAGGATTCTTTCTCCTTCAAAAAGCCTGCCTTGGCGCTTTCCAGTTCAACCAATGAGAGTCGAAGTTTTTCTTCAATCTCTGCTTGGGCGGTTTGCCCCTTTTCTAGGTCCTTTTTTATGCCGGCTATACTTGATTCGGCCGTCTTCAAAGTTTCCTGCGAGTAAACAAAATTTATAACAAGTCCCAAGCAAATTGCAAGCAATATATTTGGCACTTGGGGGCTAATGTATATCAGTTCTTTTGACATTAAGATACAGACAAGACCTGACTCATCTCATGAAGATGAGCTGACCCTTGGGGGCTACAGGTCGAAGTTCTTCAAATTATCAAGACCCGACTCATCTCAAGAAGATGAGCCGGCCCTTGGGGGCTACAGGTTGAGTCAATCACAGTTTTCACAAGACCCGGCTTATCTTAGAAAGATAAGCTGGGCCTTGGGGGCTACATAAGGATATATGGTATGAGCACATAAAGAGGAGTATACCTCGTATTTATTCTTCATCATACTAACGAGGCTGATTTCCATTTCGCGGCTCGTAGCCAAGCGGTCCAGATAGCCGGCATGAAGATCTTCAGCACTAAAATTCTCATAATTTGGGAGGTCCAGCTTCCATTTCTCTGGCAGCACTGCTTCATCCTTAGCAATAATTTTTGCTAACACCCTAGAGACCTCAGGAGCGGTGTAACTCGCCCCAGTAATAATAACCTCCTCAGGGGCATCTTTAGTTTCCGTTGGAGGATTGGGTGGATTAATATTGGTTGTCGGAGCAATCTCAATATTCACGGCGTCGGTGCTGGCCGGTTCAGACGAAGGAGGTAAGTCAGTTTGGACATCCTGATGACCTTCAGATTGATCAGCATGAACTTCAGGAGCCGCCAGATCAGGAATCTCCGGCTCAAGGACCCCAGGATTAGCAGAAGACCCGTCAGTCTTCCTTTTCTTGGCCTTTGCCCTGCAGAATGAAGAGTGCAGTATAAGGCATGGGTGGAGACAATAGTCTATTCAAACAGGCAGATAACAAAAGAGGAATTTACCCAGGATTGATAACATAGGGTGCTAGTTTGGAGGCAGTAGAGTCGCCTGACGAAGGTAGCGACTCCTGATAAATCAAAACATAAGAATTAATAGTTGACATATCAAATCAAAATCTCTTTGAAGAATCGGAGCGTTAAATACCTCGATTGGTCGTTTTCGGGCGGCTAACTTATCAGGTAAGCCGGCAACAAGGTCACCGCTCCCACTCCGGGTCTGGCGCCTAGACTTGTGCTGAGTTTTCTTCAAAACAAAGTGAGGATCCAGATAAGCGTCCGGGTGAGAGAAGCTTGCCTTCCGAACAACCCGCCTTGTTTTCAATGGGGGCAAGGATTCCGAGTCGGAAGAAATGGAAATTAACTCAACATTAACCGCACGGCTTGTCTCAACATCGCCCTAAGAAAAAGAGGCATCAGCTAGATTCAATGAAATACGAGCAAAGATAAAATTCTACCTCTGATCGAGTATTAGTGGCAGCTGCTTCGTCCATTTGAGACGGCCCTTCTATAGCCGCCTTATTTTTCTTCTTACTTGGGGGTTGATTTGGGCTTATTAGCCGCAGTTTTGCCATGTTTCCTGCCCCAGAAGGGAGACTTGGCCTGTAGAATTATCAATCAGAGCAAGCAGGCAACAAGATAAAAAGGCTGTCCATAAAGCCAGATTAAAATGTTGAAGGCTTTTTACCAGAGGAACTGGGTTAAGAGCACAGAAAGGCTTCAACCCGTCCTTGCTGCAAGTTTCTTGGTTTTCACCCAACAGCTTCTTCACGATTCGGTTTATCTCGTCAGCATCCAAGGAATAGTTGTTGTATCATTGGGGATCATCCAAGTCCCCGGAGTAAGCATACATCAAGTTGTCGCAGAGACTTAATGGCAAAATTCTCCAAGACACCCAGCACCGGGTTAAGTCGACTCCAGTTAGCCCGTTGACTAGTAAAGCCCTCAACTTCGGGTAAATGGGGGCGTGTTGAGAACGCTCCTCTTGAGGAGCCCAACCAGGAGGATCAAAGTCCATGGGGAGGCGACTGGGTCTGTAACCCGACAAGGGATTCTCGTCAGCAGGGGCGGTATTCCGATAGTAGAACCAAGTTTTATTCCACCCCTTAGGATGACTTGGTAGGGTGGCAGCAGGAAAAAGGATGTCTCTTCGTCTCTGAATTGAGACCCCGCCGAGCTCTAGGCTGGGGCCATCCGCGCATTCGGTCTACCGGTTCAAGTAGTTGAATTCCCTGAAGAGGGAGACGGTGGGTTCCATTTGTAGATATACCTCACAAAACACTTGGAATTAGCAAAGGTTTGATATGGAGTTGGGACCCAGGTCTTGAGGATGAAGGTGGAAGAAATGCAAGACGTCCCGAAAGAATTTTGACCAAGGAGGTGAAAAACCCCTCTGAAGGTGATCCAAGAATATCACCACTTCTCCCTCCTCTGGTTTTGGGATTTCCTCTCCAAGGATAACCCGCCAGCCAACCACGTCTTGAGGCGGCAGAAACCCATGCTCTTCGTAATCTCTCAAGATAACCTCAGAAACTTGAGTGGGCACCCAGTTGCAGGTGGTGGTGGTGGATTTTGACATAACGAGTCGCCTGAACAAAATAAAGAGACGGCTTAGACATGCGGCTAAAGAGCAGACGACTTAATTATCCATGATAAGTAAATTGCCTGATGAAGGGGCCAGTATCTAAACCCGGCAGTCTATTACATGGCGGGTCACGTCTACGCTGACGAACCGAATGGAACATACAGGCGACTTAAGCTAGATCAAAGGCTTACGTTTTCTTTGCTAAGTGTAAGGCAAACAAGTTTCCGCCGGAACAACAATTATTGTGGATCTAAGAATAGTTCCAAAGAGCGAAATATTTGCTAGCCCTAACGGAGAAGCAGAGAAGCAGTGGCAGTACAGTTCATCTAATGCTAAGGAGGATCGAAGTATGTTATACACGAAACAGAACCAGTGTTTCCACCGCTTTATTTTTATGATTAAACTTGCGGGATCTACTCACGAAACCAATGATGGTGATGAACCGAAGAGAAGATACCGAAGAACTCAAGAACTTCGACGAACTACAATGGATCTAGGTCAGAGGAAATAACTTACTCGAGTGATCTCTAGTGGCGGCGGGAACGTGCGGCTGTTTGCCCGGCGAGGAAGAAATGCCGCGACGGTCTCGGGAGTGATCACCGGAGACGAGGAAATAGCAGCGGTGGTGCGAGGAAACTCCAGGCTCGAGGAAGAAGAAGGAGCGAAGAGGCGAAGTGAAAAGTGAAAAGGGGACCCCTTGGTAAATATTTAAAGAAAGGGAGCCCGAAGAGGCAACTAACGAGCGCGACAATCGAGGAAATCAAGTAAATTTCGGGAAACGAAGATGCCTCAAATTTCGGGATAAACAGATACGGTCATATTCGCCATGATGTCACTATTGGTTTCCTGAATTGACGGTGGATGATGTCACAATGAACAAGCGCTGGAGAAATGACAAGACTGGAAGCACTACAAGCCGGCATTATGGGATTCATGAAAGACACGAGTCCGATAATGAGCCGCCAATGAAGAGGAGAAATTGATATGAATGGATTCAAATCAATCTAGGGCCTAATGTCGGGGATATAGCCCCGTCATATAACCTGACCTATGGGGCCGGGTTAATATGTTGACGGTTTTACAGTCAAGTTTAAGATGGGCCGAGTCATGAAGACAAGGCAAGAAAGGAGGTGGCTGGCTAAGTCATCGGGCGGCCCAACACCTGAAGACGGCGGCTCAAGGCCCATAGGGTGGAAGGCGCCGGCCGGTTTCCTTGCTTAACGAGCAAGGCAAGTTAGAGGCATTATAGGTTACGAGTCACGATATGACTCGGACTCTATTGTAAACCTTAGGGTCTTGACCTGTATATAAAGGCAAGCCCCTAGGACCGAAAGACTCAAGTTACGATCTCTCGATAACTAAGTTAGCGATTCCGCACCATATTAATCGAGATCTATCCATCAATACACACAAAGCAGGACGTAGGCTATTACCTCCATCAGAGGGGCCGAACCTGGGTAAACCCGACTCTCTTTCCCGCTCAACCCCTTTGTTGGGGATATAACCCCGTGGTAAGACTCGCCCAGGAGGGGCCGGGTCATACCTGGCGGCTCGTAGCCAAGACCCTTAAGATGGGCTGGAAGATGAAGGCCAGGCCGCATGGCGGCTTACCGGACGGGCCAAGACGAAGGCCCAGCGATAGAAGATGGTGTGAGACCCGGCCGGGTAAGCCGCCTGGAGACGGATTGCCCAAGGAGGCAAGGCGGCTTAGAGACAGGATTGAATACGTTGTATGAGTCGGTTTGAGACTCGTGTAACCCAGGGCCTCGACCTCCTATATAAAGGTGAGACCCTGGGGCGGCTTAGACAAGAAACCAATCAATCGAGAACTAGGTCAAGCGAATCCGCTCCCTTGTAATCGATACACCAATCAATACAACACAAGCAGGACGTAGGGTTTTACCTCTTCTTGAGGGGCTGAACCTGGGTAAACTCGTGTCCCTCGTCTCGACCAACCCCTTTGAGTCCACCGCCTCAGCGATGGCCTCGAATCTAAGTCTTCGGACATCTGCCGTGACAAAACCACGACAGTTGGCGCCCACCGTGGGGCTAGCGCTCGGTGGTGTGGAGTTCTCGAAGGGCTCTCTCCCAGGGATCGAGGGATGCGCCGTTGGCAGGATGACCAAGAGTCGCCGCGGCAAGCTCTACATCGACGACGCCGGCTGGGGCCCCGAGGCCGACTCAATCGAGTACGGGTACCGGGTCCCCTTCGGCGGAATTCACGTCTTCATCGGCAAGATTGGCGGATCTAAACCCGGGTCGGACATCTGCACCGACCTCGTCGAGCCGGCCCGGCGCGTGCAACCCGCCCGTGTTAATCCGGGCAGGAAGCATGTCTTCGTCGGCTTCACCCAGGGCATGGAGCATGAAGGTTCTATGTCGCGGGAAGAAACCCTCATCTTCTCAGAGGATGGATCCTCGAGCGGAGAGATGGAATCAATCTATCAGCTTCACAATGGTGGGCTTGGGGGCTACGTCGAGCATTACCCCGAGTCAGAATACCATGAGCCGGAGGACTATGAGCCGCTAAACCGCGCTGCTATTTTCATGGCGGGTTCAGCGCCGGCCCCCAGTAGCACAGCCGCCGGTGCAACCGGGTCTGGAGCTGGCAGGCCGCCGGCTTAGGTTCTTTTGGATCTGATGAACGAGCTCACAACCCTGATGGAAACCGAGGTCACTGCTGAAAACCAAGCGGCCCATAACACGGAGATCACGAGGTTGAAGAACCAGATGGCCGGAGTCCAGCAGGAAATCAACGCGCTAAAGGCTCATATGGATGCTGAGGCGGAGCGCCTTAGGGCAGATGCTTTCCGCCTTGAGCTAGAGCAGCAGTCTGTAGCGGCGGTTCATCGGATGAGGCATCAATCCCGCCTGCCGGATCAGTATGAAGCCAGAAATCTTTTTAACACGCCAGGGACGGGATGGAATGCGCCTTTGACCGTAACCCAGATGGCGAAAGTACCTGGAAGCCGGGCGGCGGTTCAGCATCAGCAGTCAGACCCGCCCCGCCGGAACCAGACCCCACCACAGTCTTTTCCGACGCCACCGGGTCATTATTCTAACCCGGCGGAGAACATGGTGGCAGCGGCAACCAGGCTTGGTACAATCCCCATCCCCGATGAGGCGCCTTTTGCAGAGGAGGTGCGGAACGCTATCGGATACCTGCAGACGGCGGTGGCCCAACAGGAGAAATATACTTATAGCCGGAGCCGCGTGCATTCAACCCCCATCCCCAGCCGTAGCTACAGCCGGCGTTATGAGTCGCCGGCGGTTTCCAGTAGTGACCGACATCGGAACCCACCACGAGTTGATCGGGCGGCTTTGGATGCTCAGGCGCTGGTGGATCGGGCAAGAGCACAGCGAGAGGCGGCGGCTCTGGCAGCTGCGGCGGCTTATCAGGAACCCACAGTTGCACCTTCCGTTTCAGTAGGAGCCGGAGTAACCTCCAGGGCTGTTGGAGTGCCGTGCTTGGTGCCGGCTTTGCGGAATGAGCGTCTGCCGAAGGATTTCAAAGGTCCCCGCAAGGTGCCCAATTATACAGCTGACCTGCCTTCGGAGGCTTGGATTGAAAGCTATGAGCTGGCCATGGAGATGTTAGACGTCAGCGATGCAGTGTGTGCCAAGTACTTCATCATGATGCTGGAAGGGCCGGCCCGCACATGGTCGAAGGGTCTGCCACCCAACACCATCAATTCCTGGGCCGAGTTAAAGGCGAAGTTCATCAAAAAATTTCAAGGAACGTGGAAGCAGCCCATGACGATTGTGGATTTGGACCATTGTGTGCAGTGTGAGGATGAGTCGGCTTATCACTGGGTCCGGCGGGTCTCAACAATTATCCACTCTTCCGAACACATTACGGCGGCTCAAGCGGTCTTGATTCTAGAGAAGAATTGCCACTTTACGCCCTTGAAGCATAAGCTTGGCTGGCTCAAGCGCTCGTTCCAAGATATGGGGGAACTCATGGCGGCTCTCACCAAGTATGCAGACTCCGATAACACGAAGGACCCTGGCTCCGATGATAAGAGATCGGTTCAGGGTAAGAAAAATAACAATGGCAAGGGTCAACAACAAAACGCGGCTGGAAGCAGCAACCCGGGTAAGCGGAAGAACCCAGACGGCGGGTCGGAATTGGTGGCGAACACCAGCGCTGGGAACAATCGTGCTAAGGGTAATGGGAACTTCAGGCCGCCCTTTAATAAGGGTAAAACTCCTTTCAACCTGGAAGAGATGCTCAACAAACCTTGTCCAGAGCACAGCCGGCCGATAAGCCGGCGGGCCATACATGGAGGGATTGCAGTATTATGCGGCAGTTTCAGGATTACAGCCTTCAACAACATCGTAATAACGGTAATGGTCCGTCAGGCGGCTCAGGGCCAGGCGGTTCAGGAGCCGGCTTTGGCGCTGGCGGCTCAGGATCCGGTTACCAGGGTCAAGGCAGTCAAGGGGGTCATCATCAACCTGGCAATGGTGGTCAGCAGCGGAATAACCAGTCGGGGTACCAGAGTAACCCGAAACAGCTCAGCGGGGGTCAGTACCATGTTTTTACAACCAGCCTCGACAAGCGAGACCGGAAGGTGTGCAAGCGGGCGGTTAATGCGGTCATGCCGGCTCTCCCGCAATATCTGAAGTGGTCTGAGTATGACATAACTTGGAGCAGGGAGGATCACCCGCCGCGTGTTGATAATCCGGGGCAATTGGCTTTGGTAGTTGCCCCCCCAAGTGGGAGGATATGTGTTCACCAAAGTGCTTATGGATGGTGGCAGCAGCATCAACATCCTGTATTATGACACTTTCCACCGGATGAATTTGCTTGACAAGGATCTTAAGCCCTCTTCAACAGTTTTTCACGGTGTGGTGCCCAGAAAGTCGGCTTATCCAGTGGGAAAGATTTCTTTGGAGGTAGCTTTTGGTGATGAATTCAACTACAGGGTGGAGTCTTTGTGGTTTGAAGTGGTCAAAATCAAGAGCTCGTATCACGCTCTGTTTGGGCGGCCGGCTTACGCCAAGTTCATGGCTAGACCTTGCTATGTTTACTTACAGCTCAAGATGCCGTGCATGGTGATTACCGTGCATGGTGATCGGAAGACGGCTCTTGAGTGTGAGGAAGGCGATGCAGCTTACGTAGAGTCAAGCTGTGCTGAAGCGGAGCTCAATTTTTATAAGGAAAATGTTGACCCGGCAGATATGACCCCACTGAAGAAACCCAACACAGAATCTGATCTGCCCCTCAAGTTTGTGGCAGAAGATACCAAGTTGGTGGACTTTACGCCGGGCGACTCATCATAGCAGTTCACTATTGGAGCCAATATGGATCCCAAATAGGAAAGCGCGCTCATCGAATTCATCCGTGAGAATCGGGACATCTTTGCATGGAAGCCTTCTGACATGCCGGGTGTACCGAGAGAATTCGCAGAGCACCACCTTAATGTGGATCCTAAGTTTAAGCCGGTCAAACAGTTCCTCCGGCGATTCAATGAGGAGAGGCGCAAGGCTATTGGAGAAGAGGTGGCCCGGCTCTTGGCGGCAGGGTTCATCGTTGAAGTTTTTCACCCGGAGTGGCTCGCTAACCCGGTGTTAGTGCTTAAGAAGAACGGCACATGGCGTATGTGTGTGGATTACACGGATCTTAACAAGGCCTGTCCAGTTGACCCGTTTGCTCTCCCCCATATCGACCAGATTATTGATGCAACGGCGGGTTGTGAGAGTTTATGCTTCCTGGACGCTTATTCAGGTTATCATCAGATCAAGATGGCAGTTAAAGAACAAGAGAAGACGTCATTTATAACACCTTTTGGGGCTTTCTGCTATGTGTCTATGCCCTTCGGGCTCAAGAGTGCGCATGCGACTTATCAACGCTGTGTGCAGAATTGCCTTCACGGCCAGATTGGGCACAATGTTCATGCGTACGTGGATGATATTGTGGTTAAGTCAAGGAAAAAGGAGACTCTACTTGACCACCTGAAGGAAACGTTCGATAACTTACGGGTCTACAAGATGATGCTTAACCCAGCAAAGTGTGTTTTCGGTGTACCTGCAGGCAAGCTCTTGGGATTTCTAGTCTCTGAGCGTGGCATTGAAGCTAATCCGGACAAGATAAAGGCTATTACTTCCCTATCTGAGCCGGCATGCATCAATGACGTTCAGTGCCTGGCGGGTCGAATCGCTGCGTTAAGCCGGTTCATAAGCCGCCTGGGTGAGAAGGGTATTCCTCTGTATCAGATGATGAAGAAAACAGACAACTTTGTTTGGAGTAAGGCGGCGGGTGAGGCCCTTGAGGCGCTCAAAAAGCAGCTGGTTGAGCCGCCGGTCTTGGCCACTCCGGCTGAGAAGGAACCTTTGCTCCTCTACGTGGCGGCTAACAATAGGGCAGTCAGCGCCGCGATTGTTGTGGAGCATAAGGAGACAGGGAAAGAATACCCGGTTCAGAGGCCGGTCTACTACATCAGTGAAGTCCTAATAGAATCCAAGCAACGGTACCCACATTGGCAGAAACTGATATATGGGGTGTTCATGGCAAATCGTAAGTTGAAGCATTACTTCCTGGGATACCAGATCACCGTGGTTAGCTCTGCCCCGTTGGGAGACATAATTCAAAACAGAGAAGCCACTGGCAGGATTGCTAAGTGGGCATTGGAGCTTGGGCCTCTTAATCTGAAATATGTGCCTCGCACGGCTGTCAAGTCTCAAGCCCGGGTGGACTTTATAAACGACTGGACAGAGTGTTAGTCGCCCGAGGAGAAGCCGGATAACACGTATTGGACAATCCACTTTGATGGATCCAGACAATTGGAAGGGTCAGGGGCTGGAGTTGTCTTAACTTCCCCTAGAGGTGACAAGTTATGTTATGTGCTAAGGCTGATGTTTCCTTGTACTAACAATGCAGCTGAGTATGAGGCTTTACTTCATGGCCTCCGTGTGGCCAAGGAGATGAACCTGAGCCGGGTTAGATGCCTCGGCGACTCAGACCTCGTGGCTCAGCAAGTTTTAGGCACATGGGATTCCAAAGACCCACGGATGGCGGCTTATCGTCAGGTGGTGGACATCATTGCTGGTCACTTCAAGGGGTATCAGGTGGATCATATTGACCGTCGCAAGAATGAGGCGGCTGATGCACTGTCAAGGCTGGGCTCTCAGCGTAAGCCGGTACCGCCTAACGTTTTCTTGGATGTGTTATATCACCCGTCTGTTAAGCTACCTTCAGAGGAGGATCTGGCTATCCCTGACCCGGAGGGGCAGCTGGTGGCGGCTCTGCATGCTACCCCTGATTGGACGTTGCCTTACCTAGTGTACCTGACTCGTGGCGAGTTGCCCGAAGACTAGAACTTGGCGAGACAAATCGTACGGCGATCTAAATCCATGACTATCATCAATGGCGAGTTATATAAGCGCAGCGTCACTGGTGTTTTTCAGCGTTGCGTTTCTCCTGAAGAGGGTAAGGAGATTTTAAATGAAATTCATGCCGGCGATTGCGGTCATCACGTTGGCTCAAAATCTTTGGTGGCCAAAGCTTTTCGGCATGGTTTCTTCTGGCTGACGGCTCATAAGGACGCAGAGGACTTGGTCACCAAGTGTGATGGATGTCAGAAGTTTGGGCGACGGGCTCACGTACCGGCTCAGGAATTGCGGATGATTCTAATTACCTGGCCGTTTGAGGTCTGGGGGCTTGATATGGCCGGGCCCTTCAAGAGATCTAAAGACAAGAAGACCCACGTTTTGGTGGCGGTGGATAAGTTTACCAAGTGGGTTGAGGCTGAGCCGGTCAGCAAGTGTGACGCGGCTACGGCGGTTCAGTTTGTCAAAAAATTGATCTACCGTTTTGGTTACCCTCATAGTATCATCACGGACAATGGCACAAACCTATCCAAGGGGGCTATGAAGGCATTCTGTGAAAGTGAGCACATCCGGCTTGACGTTTCTGCTGTTGCCCATCCACAATCCAATGGTCAGGCAGAGCGTGCTAACCAGGAGATCTTGAGAGGCATCAAGCCCCGGATTATGGTTCCTCTACAGCGAATGCCGGGTTGTTGGGTAGAGGAGTTACCGTCAGTTCTCTGGAGCATCAGAACTACCCCCAACAGGTCAACAGGCTATACGCCTTTCTTTATGGTTTATGGTGCGGAAGCCGTGTTACCAAGTGATATACGTCATGAATCGCCGCGGGTGGCGGCTTACGTTGAAACAGATAATGAGACAGCGCGTCAGGACGCGTTAGATGCTTTGGATGAAGAGCATGATCTTGCAGCAGCTCGATCGGTGATTTATCAACAAGACCTGCGTCGCTATCATAGCCGCAGAGTTAAGACCCGGACGTTTCAGGAAGGCGACTTGGTATTGCGTTTGATTCAAGATCAGACGGATGCGCACAAGCTATCTCCCCCATGGGAAGGGCCTTTTGTGGTCAGCAGAAATCTCAACAACGGGTCATATTATCTCATTGACGTACGAGACGAGTCATGCACTTCTGGGCAGGAGACCCATCGGCCGTGGAATATCGCTCATTTGCGGCCTTACTATACTTGAGTCATCGACTCCCATCATTGTACATCCATCATTGTACATATCTTTCTTATATATATATAATAAAGTTGGCATTCCTGCAAGCCGGGGCCTCTGCCTTTTATACATTTCAGATTGTGCAAGGGTGGACACAACCACAAGGTCATTTGGGGGCTTCCAACTCGCCAGGGTTTAGCTTACACACCCTCTTGATCGGCTCTTCAGCCACCGTAAGGCCGGGTTATATACCCAAAAAGTTGACTCCGTCAACAGGGTCATTTGGGGGCTTCCAACCCACCGGGTTTAGCTTACACACCCTCTTGATCGGCTCTTCAGCCACTGCAAGTTCGAGTTAAACCTGCATGTATGCTGCTGCTGCTCCGCTAGGTGACCCGCCGAACTCTTACCAGTTAATCTCGACTAGAGACCCTGAGCTGTTCAAAGTATTTGACAGTCACTCTCACTAGAGACCCTGTACTGGTCATGGTTAAACCGGCGGCTCTTGTCACGTGAGGGCCGGCTTACGGAGAGCGAGGATAAACTCACCCATCTGCTGCATACTCTCCGCTATGTGGCCCGTTCGTACTCTTAAACAGTTACTCTTTTAAAGACCCTGCACTGTTTAAGGTTCAAACGACGAATTTATGTCACGTGAGAAGTAGCTTATGGGCCCTGGGGGTACTCATGCCCTGCTGCGCCACTTTATGGTTTGTTGTTTCTCTTACTAGTTAATCTCGCCTAGAGACCCTGAGCCGTTCAAAGGAGTTGACGGTCACTCTCACTAGAGACCCTGTACTGTTAAGAGTTCAAACAACAAGTTCATGCCATAAGAGCCGGCATATGAGTTTCCAAAAAAGAAACAAGCAAGGTCATAAAAGATTTAACATCTCCGGGTTGTGCTTTTCAAGCCGCCCTCACAATGATACAGAACATACTCTGTCTTGTTTATTCTTTGCAGGTTTTGTCTCCTAAGATGAGCCGCCGTTAAGGTGAGACGAAAGGTATCTTGGGCAGACTACAAGTGCATCAAGTTGTTCAAAGTTCCATACGTGCGCGATGGCACGGCTCAGGCAATCAAGTTTTCTATGCCCATTACAAAGCTCTTCAGGGAGCCCAAAATACAACGGACTTAAAGTTTTTACACACTTCCAGTCTCGGCAGCTCAGAAAGCCGGGTTATCAATTTCAGGAGCAACGTGTTCAGTTTGACGGCGGATCATCTTGCGTCGGGTCTTCGACCTCTTTGATCTGAAGATTGTCCACATCCCAGTTGCAGTTTGTTAAAGCTTCAAACTGGGCCTCGTCAAAGAGGGGAGACGGGTCAATTTCAGGAGCAAAGAGTGGCTTACGGCGTGCAGGAGTTAAGTCCTTGGCTTCAAAAGTTGGGCAACGCACTCGTTTGCTGTCTTCGCCGTAAGCCGCCTGGTATGAAGTCAGATCAATTTCATTGACAAGTGTTGATGCGAGTACTCGGGAGGCCTGCATACATTTGGCATAATCAGCTTCGGTAAAGTCTGAGCCGTCATCTTTCTTGGATGGAAAGCCATCCATCATCTCTTTTGCGGTCAGTTCAGGGGCAAAGGCCAAAGACCGGCTTAGCGCGGCCATTGCTCCCTTTCTGGCGGCTAATCGTTTGAGTTTGTCAATTTGCTTGGGCAGAGTAGACAAGACCTCTATTACTCCCTTCATGAGTTTGGGGACGCCTTTTTCAGTCAACATTGCTTTGATGGTGCAAAGGGTCCCGCAGTATAGCTGTTCTGTCAAGGTATATATTGCTTTCAACTTCAACAAGCTGTCAGAAGATAATTGGCGGCTTCTTTGACCTGCAAGGAAAGATTAGGCGTTATAAGCCGCCTGCACAGTTTTTCAACAAGGGAAAGGAAGTTTCCTTAATTTTCAGTACTTACCAAAGATAGCAGAAGTCATCCTGGATATATGACGCTTGAGGGTTTGCAGTTCTTCTGACACAAGCTTGAGCCGCTTGTCAGCATCGTCTGCGCGTTCTGTCAGGGCGGCTTGTTTAGACTCAGCAGTCTTTTTGAAGGCAGCAAAGTTAGCTTGAACCTTCTCAAGCTCTTCAATGGCAACCCGCCATTTTTCTTCCGCCTTAGATCGGGCGGCTTGTTGCGAAGCAATATTGTCCTTTAGGCCAGTCAGATCAGACTCGGCCGCATCGAAAGCTTCCTATATCGTACAAAAACAAAAAAGTTCAGGAGGTTTAAGTCGCCAGGGTGAGATATTAGTCGACGAGTGATGAAGTTGTTATGATACAAGTCTCAAGCAGATTGCAAGAAATATACTTGACACTTGGGGGCTAATGTCTGTGTTTTCTCTCACAATTTACAAACAAGTTCCGGCTCATCTTCGTAAAGTTAAGCCGGCACTTGGGGGCTACACACGGCGCTTCTAAACAATGTAGTCTTCTCCAGCTCATTTTTTAAGCCGGAGTTTGGGGGTTATGATTCATGAGTTTTTAGCAGTGAAGCTCCGGCTCATCATTATTATAATGTCCCGGACTTGGGGGCTACCCTCTGATCTAGATTTCAAGTAAGTACCAGCTTATTATCTATATTAACCCGATACTTGGGGGCTACAAGCTAAGCTATTTGGAGTATGACAAAGATTGGAAGACCCGGTCTACTATTTGCAATATTAAACCAGCTCTTGGGGGCTACATAAGGGTATAAGGAAAGAGCAAGAGAAGAGGGGTACCTCATATTTTTTCTTCATTAGTCCAACAAGCTTGGACTCCATATTACGGCTTGTGGAGAGGCGGTTCAGATAACCAGCATGTAATTCATCCGCGGTCAGTTTTTCTAACACGGGGAATTCAAAATCAAGTTTTCCTGGTGAGAATGTTTCAGCCTTGCTAGTGTGTTTCGTTAACACATGAGGATCAGGGAATTGATAGCCCGTCCCAGTGACAACAACTTCTGGATAAGCTGTGTCTTCGGCGGCTGTTGAAGGGCTGGGCGGTTTAGGATCAGCCTTTGGAGGACTCTTAGGAGTGGCCATGTTATCATTAGTCGGCTTAGAGGGCTAAGGAGCGTCTTCAGGCACATTTTTTCTAGCCTCAGTAGGCTCAACATAAGTTGCAGGGGAATCCGGCTTAGCAGTCTCCGGCTCTTGGGCAGCAGGAGCGGCGGTAGACCCGCCTGTTTTTCTTCATTTTGCTCGAGCCCTGGAAGCAAAAAGATTGTTACATAGAGGACAAGGGTGGTAGAAGATATGGTGCAAGTAAAAGGTACGCACTCCGGGTTGATTTTCAGAGGAGGCAGCTTGGATGTAGTTGAATTGCCAGACGAAGGGGGCGACTCCTAAAAAAGTTAAGACGATAAAAAACAGAGTAAGGTTACAATGCAAGACTGTTAAAAATTGGACTTAGTTAAAAGAGTACCTCAGCAGGCCGTTTCCGAGGAGCCGGAGAGTTTGGTAAGCCGGCCAAAAGCTCTTCACAGCCGGTGCTCCGGGTCTGACGTCTGGAGTTGTGCTGTTGCTTTTTCAAAAGAAAGTTGGGGTCTAAAGAAGCAAGAGGATGAGAAAATGGAACTTTCCGGATGACCCACCGTGTTTTCTCTTGTGGAAAGTTTTCTGAGTCAGAGGAAATGTAAGTTACCTCAGGGGCGTCCGCATGGCTTGTCTCCGTTTACTCCTATGAATAATTGTTGTCAATAAGTTGCATAAAGAGACGGCCAAGGAAGTCAAGTTCTACCTCCGAGTTGTCAAGCTCAGGCAGTTCCTGAGCAGGAGTTTTCTTCTTACGGCCGCGAGTTTTACCCACCTTAGGCTTCCTCACAGGAGGAGTATATTTCTTCTTCCAGAAGGTAGAGCCGGCATGTGCATAAGCCACTAAAAAAAGGTTAAAAGGAGTAAGGCAGAAGGTCAAGACAAGAACGAGCAGTTTGCTGAAAAAGGTTTCTTACAGCTGGAGCCGGGTTCTTGATGCAAAAAGGTTTCAACCCAATTTTGTTGCAAGTCTCTTGGTTTTCGCCAAGAAGTGATTTGACGAAAGAGTTGATGTCTTGTTCTGTCAGGGGGTGGCGTTGAAACAAAGAGGGTCATTTGGTTCACCCGTAAATTCGTACATGAGTCGGTCACGCCGGCTCAGTGGCAAGATTTTCCAGGTAACCCAGCAACGGGTTAAGTCGACGCCAGTCAAGCCGTTCGCCATTATGGCCCTGATCTTCGCGAAGGCCGGAGCATATTTCACTTGCTCTACGGCGGACATCCGGTCTGGGAGTTCTCCGGAGGTGCAAAGCCGGGTAGGACGGTAACCCGGCAGCGGATTCTCTTCTTTGGGAGAAGTGTCTTTGCAATAAAACCAGGTCTTGTTCCAATCTTTGGGGTGACTTGGTAAGACGGCTGCTGGATAGGGCAAATCTCTCCGTCTCTGGATAGAAACGCCGCCAAGCTCCAAACTTGGTCCAGCCGCCACTTCAGTTTGGCGGTTGACATAAAAGTAATCATGGAAGAGGTCAACAGACGGCTCTTCTTGCAGGTAAACTTCGCATAGGACTTGAAACTGACACATATTGGTGACAGAGTTTGGACCTATATCTTGAGGGTGAAGCTTGAAGGAGTGAAGAACGTCCCGAAAAAATTTCGACCCGGGCGGGCTAAAACCACGGAGGAGGTGATCAGTGAATACGACAAGCTCTCCTTCCTGAGGAGTAGGTCTTATTTCTGGCCCTGGAACCCGCCAATGTATAACGTCCTGAGCCGGCAAGATACCCGATTCTACGAAGTCAAGCAGAAGCTACTCGGTGACTCCGGAGCCAACCCAATCACAAGACGCAGGCGCTCTCGACATGGTGGCGGGTTAAACTATGAGAAGGTGCAGAATATGGCGGGTTAGAAACACCAAATAATCAAGACAGCTATGATCAGTACGATGGTGAGGCAATAAGCCGCCGACATATTTTATCAGAGAGTCGGCAAGGCAATGGCGGATTAAGTGGACAAGGTGATACTAGAAATAGTGTTAAGTATGGATAAACAGGTTTCACATATTGCAACCATGGCTGCAAGATCTACAGGCGAAGATAAATGAAATATATTCAAAACCTAAAAAGGGGAGTGGAAGAACAGGCGGACAACACGCGGAGAAGATTGATAGGCAGATATATAACAAGCGGATATTGACATTAAATGGACGACCGCGACGGATAGATAGCAATATAGGATTCAAGGTGATACTTGGCAGTCTACATTACGAAGAACAAATCTGATGAACAACGACGAACACTAAAGAAACCCGATGAACTCGGGGGGACCCTACTCGAAAATGATTGCGGGTTCAACAAGGTTTGAGGATGGTACCTTGCGGATGCGGACGGGCTGGCGAGGTTTCTGGACCGAATCAGATTGATGCAGCGGCCGGCGTTGGGGACGACGGTGAGGTCCGGTCGGTGTGGCAGAGCTCTGGAGGTGCGGGCGTCTGAAGAATGAAGAAGAAGACGGTGGCGGCAGAGAAGGGAAAGGGGGCCCCTCGTGTCCCTATTTATGAGATGGGATGGCAACAGTGTGCGTGAAAATCAAAGAGGTGCAGTGATGATTGACCGGAGGGGACGCCTCGATTTTCGGGCCGACCGTTTAATGAGAAGATCTTTTGCGAATGTCACGGAATCTTTTTAGCATATTCGACGTGACGTCACGGCGGGTTATGAGGTTTCTTTTTCAGGTGATACAAATGTGAGACTCGCCGCCAAGTGAATTTGAGGATTGACATGAACAGGCTCAAATCAATCTGGGGCCTAATGTTGGGGATATAACCCCGTGGTAAGACTCGCCCAGGAGGGGCCGGGTCATACCTGGCGGCTCGTAGCCAAAACCCTTAAGATGGGCCGGAAGATGAAGGCCAGGCCGCATGGCGGCTTACCGGATGGGCCAAGACGAAGGCCCAGAGACAGAAGATGGTGTGAGACCCAGGCGGGTAAGCCGCCTGGAGACGGATTGCCCAAGGAGGCAAGGCGGCTTAGAGACAGGATTGAATACGTTGTATGAGTCGGTTTGAGACTCGTGTAACCCAGGGCCTCGACTTCCTATATAAAGGTGAGACCCTGGGGCGGCTTAGACAAGAAACCAATCAATCAAGAACTAGGTCAAGCGAATCCGCTCCCTTGTAATCGATACACCAATCAATACAACACAAGCAGGACGTAGGCTTTTACCTCTTCTTGAGGGGCTGAACCTGGGTAAACTCGTGTCCCTCGTCTCGACCAACCCCTTTGAGTCCACCGCCTCAGCGATGGCCTCGAATCTAAGTCTTCGGACATCTGCCGTGACAAAACCACGACACCCTTTGAGTCGCCACCTAGCGGCGATGGCCTCACACCTAAGTCCTTGCATGAGGACATCTGTCGTGACAAAACCACGACAGCTAGGGTTTCGGGCACGGCGTCACCTCCTATGCCGGTGCGGCTCTTGTGTCACTGGTGGAACAACAGGTGACAATGAGGATGACAATGAACTCATGCCCTAGCCCGACGAGTTGTACACCACCATGATTCCACAGAAGGTCGCTCCCTCTCCCTCTATTCATTTTTAAAAAAAAATCACCGGGGGGGAGCTCCCCACCTGAATATATTTCTCAAGTTCGTAACCCAATGTTTGTCAGATTACAAGGTGAATTACATAAACACGTATAAACGTGATAAGAGATAGGATCGCCACGAGTAGGCGGCCTGTTTATGCTCCGGTTTCTTCATCCGGTGTGTCCAGAGCGTGAGATCATCAATGATTTGCTTGAGGGTGTAGATGTTGTGATGATTTTCCTGCCTGAAAGTCATAGCATTTCTGGAGTCCCAAATCCTCCATAGAATAATGAGGAGAATTGAGTGCCAAATCACCATGTCTACTTGGGCAGGTAGACAACAGCCCCAAAGATCGTCATGGTTATTCGTAGGTGAGAAGCCAATCCTTTGCCATATTCGCTGCGCGAGCGGGCAGTTCATTTTTCCAAGTCAACTAATTGTTGTGTGTGTATAGGCCACGGAGCAGTTCAGATTTGGTGTGGGATTGATTCCGGAAAGAGCCATTTCCCAACCAAATAAAACAGGAAAGCATGAGTGGAAACCATCTCCCTTGTCCATGCTTGTGATAAATTGTGCTACTCCTTTTGTTCACTTTTATAAGGCCTTGTAGACATTTCAGACAGAGTCCAAAACAACTTAATTTAAGTTGTCTAAAACGACTTATAAAAGTGAACGGAGGGAGTAGCATGAATTGAACTTATTGTTTCTAGTGAATGGACCGCATTTGCTGCTATAGGAACTTGACTACTAGCACGTACACACCAATACTCCTCTGAACTCACCAGGTTGAAAACAATGAATCTAGTACCTAGCTCTAGAAATCAATCCACCTGCTTGCTCGCTTGAGCCTTGAGTTAGCTTATTGCACTTACACGTCTCGTTGAATCGATGAATCTATGATTGTAATTGTAGACTCAGACCCCCATAGTCTCTCTCGTCTTTCTCTGTTTTCAGTGGACTCACACACATGCAGTGTTTCAGAAAGATGCTCGCTCCAGAGTTTCAAAGAAAAATCAGGATAACTGAAAAACAAGAGGAGACAGCAGTATTTGTTTCGGGCAACACATGCCTTTTTTTCTTTGATTTCCAATTAGCTTGTTCAGTACAACAAATTTCTAATTCTATACATTTATAAAACATCTTTGATCGACTTCTACTTGTCTGGCTACCTGCGTCATGACTAAATTACTGCATAAGACCAAGTTGAAATTCCTGTATGTGCACCGTAGTTCTTACTACTTAACTCTTCTCTTTAAAATAATCAGGATTTTTTCTACAGTGGTGCCATACTGAAAATCTTACTCTTATTGCACTATAATTCCTTGACCTGAAAGATCTCCTGGCTAGCATCTAGTATTATATTGGAGTAAAGCCAGTGCCTATTGTAACTATATATCCTATTGTAAGTACTATTATATTAAAGTGTCATCATATTTAGGAATTCTTGTCATGGATGATTAACCCTTGATAGAACCAAGAGTGCTAGGTTTAGTTCAGAAGTGTTCAGTCAGCTGTGAGCTCTTTTCTAGATTAGTTATTTGGTCTTTTTAGTCAACTATTGTTCTCCTTACTGAACCATGTAGCCACAAAAATTGGTTCAGAACTAGTGCTGATGTTGGTGTGCAATGTTTTTCAGCCTAATTTTGACTAAATTGATAGGAGCATACAACTGACAGGGGGTCTACACATGTCTAGTTATAATTGGTTGAAAATATGACTGAAATCTAATTGGTTTTCAGTCGTATGTGAATTAGACACTCCCTAGATAATTTCTAGTGGACTGCGGCCTGTAAGGCAGCGACGTCTCATGTGGATGATCTGTTCAATGATCCGGTAGCAGTAAGTATGATCTGTACATCACAAATTACTTACATTCACTATGAAAGGTTTCTCTTCTGAAATCTCTGTAGGGGATGAGGTCTGTTTCATATCGACGACGACGACATGCATAGGTGCTCCGGCAACAACTACGACATCCACAAGGGGCTGCGGTAACCACAACGACATCCACAAGGAGGTCGGAAGAGGAGCAGTGGCAGCAACTAGAGGCACCGCCGGCAACGAGCGACGCTGCGGCTTTTTCTTTCATTTCCAAAATTGACTATTAGATGAACTATATGTATGTATTTGAATATATAGATTAATGTATAAATATTTGAATGCATGAACGAATTGTGTAAATGATTTTTTTAATCTATAAACACCTAGTGGTGGCGTGGGAGGCTAGTTCAACGTTGCTACTAGTAATGGATAATACTAGCATTGGTTCATCTCCACGCGAGTGCTATTTTTATTAATGGTGGCGTGGGTGAACAGTGTCACGCCACTAGTATGTAAAATACCGATGACGTGAGGATCTGCATGCCATCGCTATTTCGTTAACAATGACGTCATATTGGTGGCGTCGACCCCTAACGCTGGCAATATGGTTTTTACACCCCCTTCTTTTTCTATGCAAAAAAAAGAGCATTTCCTATCCAAGGTTTTAAAGGTCCATTGAAGGTTTCTGTTCTGCCGCAACTATTTTATGCGAGTAAAATTGCGAACTGTAAACCCTTTATAAGGGCTAGCCTAAGTGGTCTGCCTGAGAACCAACTAAACTACAAGAAATTATCAAGTACAATTGAATATCAAGCACGAATTGGAAAAATAAATATTGGTTCATGTCAGGATTGAAGCAGCCTTGTACCATATACTGTTTTTTCAGTCAAGTCCCACTGGTATAGTTGCCACCGAAATCACAATAAAAAAAATTCTTTGTCAAACTATGGTTGCTCTGATTTTGGCATACCATATATTTAGCGTACCCTAAAAAAATTCAGCAAAAAATTGCAGAAAGAACTAGCCAACCTCTCACTGGCGGAGACGAGCAGGCCAGCAGGGGCCTCCCCCCCTCTAATGTCACTTATTTAATCCTAGCACTAACGTGAACAATGAGGTTTTTTTACTGCTAAAACGATGTATTTTGATGGAATGGCCCTTCCCAACAAGACTTAAGAGCAGTCGGCCCTCCTCATCACATTTTCCTTGCTCCGCCAATGCAGCCTCTCGAGTTCCTTAATAGTGGCAAATCCAATGCATATGTATGATTGTGTTCCTTATCCCAAAGCCTTCGTACATGGCTTCTCTCCGTTCTAAAATAATCAACATTTCCATTGTGGTGAACAATGAAAAATTGTAGAGAATATGGGCTAGCTAAGCATAGTGAAGATTTTTCATGGAAACTGATGCAAGTTTCTAAGATGTTCATGGAGTAAGATGTAGCAGAAAACTAGTGTGACCCACATGGATGATGGCTGATACTCCCTCCATTCACAAGTATAAGATGTTTTTGATACTTTAATAGGCACTATATAGAAACTGAAATGAGTGAACAAACACACCAAAATATGTCTATATACATCCGATTCTGAAGAAAATTAGAACAACTTATATTTGTGAATGGAGGAAGTATTAGCCAAGGACGCCTGACAACATCATGAGGATGAATTGCGCTGCAGGAGGCGCAAGTAGGAATGATCATCATGCTACTCTTTACTGCATGTACTGATTAATTGGACTAATATGGTTCTGATGAACCAAAAAAGAAAAGTAATTATTAATATCATTTGTATTAAACTTCATGATTTTAGATTGATTACATGTGGTTTTGTTCTCTATAGTTGGCGTACTTGTGAGATTAAGTCATACTGGTCATTTGTCCTAGATAAAAAAAATACAAAAATGGTAGCAAAGAAAGATTAGCATTTTGTTGCAACCCTTCAGCAAATGGTGAAGTGGTAAGAAGAACCCATCAGGAAAAAAAGTTATAATCGTTCTGGTGAAAATAATTAAATATGACAAAATGGAGAATTAATACAAGACCATCCTAATTGGTTTGTGTATTAGTTACAAGGCCTACAAGGAGCAGCGGAGCAGTCTGAGCACTTACGGAAATTCAATATGTCATATAGCACACGTAATGAAAAGATTTGAAATCATTAATGTTCAGTTGGTGAATCACTTCTGTTGCAGTTACGACCTCAAACTATCATGTCTCGGTTGATAAATAGCTTGAAGCCCTGGACTTCCATATTGTTGAGAAGTTCAAAACAATGAGGAGTTTTAGGAGTGTCAGACTCTCAGTCAATGCAAGTATAAGAAATATATATGTTCATAGAGATTGATGCATTTTCTTGACCTGGTGTGACCACTAGTAGAAAACAGGGCTTTGGTCCTGGCCAGATCAGAACATTAGTCCCGGTCGTGTTACGAACCGGGACTACTGGCAGCATCAGTCCCGGTTCGAGAGGCTAGGACACCGGCCGGGCCTCGGCAGGCATCAGTCCCGGTTTGGCTGGGACCTTTAGTCCCGGTCCCAGCCACCAACCGGGACAAAAGGGGTTGCTGCCCTTTAGTCCCGGTTTGTGTTTGGAACCGGGACTAAATGGTAGGCCTTTAGTCCCGGTTTGAGATACAAAACGGGACTAATGTTTTGCCTATATATATCTGCCCCCCCATCTCCTCTGTTTTTTGGTTGTGGAAGGGTGTGGGAGGTGTGTGCTACTCTGTTCTAACCTCCTATGCACATGAGGTGTTTGATGAAAAGCCCGAGCCACACTTAAGCTTTCTCCTCTCCAAGCTCGACCTCCAAGCTACATTTTCCCCAAGATTTGTCTAGGTTTGGCGGTGCACCAACTACACAAGTGTTCTAAAAGGTTAGCAACTTCATCCTTTCATCTCTCACTGCTAGTTTAGCTCATTTCAAATGCTCTAGAAGTAGAGTGGTTTGTGGGTTTTAGTGGAGGAGTGTATGTAGGAGTTCATTTGATTTAGATGTACAATTTGAGCTCAAATTAACTTCTTAGAGTCTGCATATGTGTAGGGTGCCGTCCTGTCCCCGTCCCCGTCCTCACCGCCGTCGATCGCCCGCGCCGTTCTCGTCGCCTGCACCACCGTGGTTTGGTTTTTGATCACTACTGTACTTTGGTTTTAATGCGATGATGAACTTGTATTAATTTGGTTACTTCTCTATTCATGATGTTCTGTAATGGTTTTTGATATACTTAATTATATAATGCACGCAGATGAACCGGTAATGGATGTATGGTGACTGACGCACCTTCGACTACATTGAGGGCCTGCATAATTTTCTCGAAGTGGCTGAGGCAAACAAGCAGAATGGTTTTATGTATTGTCCATGTACTGTCTGTGGGAATACGAAGGATTACTCTTTCCCGAAAACCCTTCACTTGCACCTGCTTGAGAAGGGTTTCATGCCACACTATAATGTTTGGACCAAGCACGGAGAAAGAGGGGTTATGATGGAAGACAATGAAGAAGAAGAGGATGATGACAGCTATCCTATGTTCGCTTTGATGCAGCAATTACCAATAGGGCAAAGGACACATATTATGGTTACATAGAGGAGATATGGGAACTTGACTATGGACATGAATTTAAGGTCCCTTTGTTTCGGTGCAAATGGGTCAATCTGTCAGGAGGCGGGGTACAGGTAGACCCGCAGTACGGAATGACAACAGTGGATCTCAACAATCTTGGGTACACAGACGAACCATTCGTCCTAGCCAATGATGTGGCGCATGTTTTCTATGTGAAGGACATGTCTACCAAACCGAGAAATAGAAAAGATAAGGAAGCGAATACATCATAAGATGAGCCAAAGCGCCACATAGTTCTTTCAGGGAAAATAAACATCGTGGGAGTGGAGGACAAGACAGACATGTCTAAAGATTATGAACAGTTTCATGAAATTCCTCCCTTCAAAGTGAACGCTGACCCAAGCATCATGTTAAATGATATAGATTATCCATGGTTACGGTGCAATAAGCAAGGGACACACGCGAAGAAAAAGTGAAGACTTTCTCTCTAGTGAAGACAACATATCAGATGGTACGATTGTTCAAGTAACTGTTCGGCATATACAAGATAACCGAATATTTTGCACCTTTGATTCTGGGTTGAAAGGCATAGTTATGCTCCACAACTATTCTGATGATGGCTTTGATCTTGAATATCACTGCAGTTACATGTCAAAAAATGAAATCCCTTTGTAATAGATGAGTTTTCGTCCGAAACCCTGATACTTTGAAAGAGATTGTCCAGTTTGTACACGAAGTGCATCCAGTTTTTGCCGTAACCCTCTAAACTTTTTAGCACATGCTATGTGGGTGAAATTATGATACCATGCCAAGTTTCAACCTTTTCAGAGTTCATTTGCAGTGCTTTTCAAATTCAGGGTCATTTAGCTCAAAATAAATCATGAAATGCATGAAAAATAGCAAATGAAGTCAGAAAAGGGTTGAAAATTGATGATGTGGCTTTGAATGGTGCATATTGAACGCACAAAAAGTCTGGAGTTAAAATATGTTACAAAAAATGAAATCCCTTTGTAATAGATGAGTTTTCGTCTGAAACCCTGATACTTCGAAAGAGATTGTCTAGTTTGTACACGAAGTGCATCCAGTTTTTGCCGTAACCCTCTAAACTTTTTAGCACATGCTATGTGGGTGAAATTATGATACCATGCCAAGTTTCAACCATTTCAGAGTTCATTTGCAGAGCTTTTCAAATTCAGGGTCATTTAGCTCAAAATAAATCATGAAATGCATGAAAAATAGCAAATGAAGTTAGAAAAGTGTTGAAAATTGATGATGTGGCTTTGAATGGTGCATATTGAACGCACAAAAAGTCTGGAGTTAATATATGATACAAAAAATGAAATCCCTTTGTAATAGATGAGTTTTCGTCCGAAACCCTGATACTTCGAAAGAGATTGTCCAGATTGTACACGAAGTGCCGGGGAAGTGGGCTGAGGAGACCACAACCCACCAGGGCGTGCCGAGGAAATGGCAATATATGAAACTAGTCCCAAAGTGATAGATATCCAAGGAGGATATAATAAAAACTTTCATGAAGATCATTGGGCAAATTAAACTTGATTCTTTGTAATAGTTTTGAAACATGATGATAGTAATATGTGAGTCATGTTAGTGAGTAATTGTGCTTTAGTAGGAATATTGGTGTTAAGGTTTGTTATTCCCTATGCATGCACGACAGTCAATAGTTATGCAATGAAGGTACATCCTACTTATGGTGCATTATTCGGTGTTAGTTATGCTCAATGCTCGTTTATGTGAATTTTTGTTTCTTGGTTTGGTTGCTTCTCAATCTGTTTGCTAGCCTCCATTTGTACTAAGTAGAAATACTACTTGTGCATCCAAAATCCTTAAACCAAGTTTTGCCTTATGAGTCCACTATACCTACCTATATGCGGAATTTCCATGCCGTTCCAAGCAAATTTGTATGTGCCATCTCTAAATTTTCAAAATAAATTTTCTCTTTTGTGTGCCCGTACCGCTCATGAAACGGTGGGGACTGTCCAATATTTTTCCATGCTAGATGTGTTATTCTCAAGATGACTGTTTATTCACTTGTCATTGAACGAGAGTGCGGAGGTAATAGGGATGCCCATTCCCGAAATGAAAAAGAAAAAAAAATTTACTTTATGTTGTCAAATAATAAATTCCTTGGAAAGTGTTGGTATGGAAGGCAACCGTGGATACGGCCCGCCATGGAAAGTGAAAGTTTGGTGGAAAAAGGAATAAACTTCATTTTCTGTTTGGGAACCGCCTATGATATATCTAGCATGGAAAGTATTGTGAGCTACTTTGTCGTTTTCGTTGATAGGAAAAGCATGCCACCCAAAATATTTTCTCTCTCTCAATTTAAACCTTGAGCTCTGGCACCTCTACAAATCCCTACTTCCCTTTGCGAAGGGCCTATCTATTTACTTCATGCAATATTTATTTTTACTTTGAGTCTCCATCTTCTCATAAAGCACCAACTAGGGGGCACTATGATCGTACTTGAGCATTGAGCATAGCTAATATTTGAGTGTGTTTCATGAATGGATCAATGATTGAGCATGATGGGCTAGGGATAACTTTCTTTAGTGTTGATATTTTGAAAGACATGGTTGCTTATTGACATGCTTGAGTATTGGAGTCATTATGTTAAAACTAGACTATTGCTTTGAATCATTTACAAGTCGAAATGTCGATGCTATACAAAATAAAAGAATATGATGAACATGTTAGGCAGCATTCCACATCAAAAATTATGTTTTTGTCATTTACCTACTCGAGGACGAATAGGAATTAAGCTTGGGGATGCTGATACGTCTCCAACGTATCTATAATTTTTGCTTGTTCCATGTTGTTATATTATCATTCTTGGATGTTTTACAATCATTTTATAACAACTTTATATCATTTTTTTGGACTAACCTATTGACATGGTGCCAAAGTGCTAGTTGCTGTTTTTGCTTGTTTTTTACTTCGCAGAAAATCAATACCAAACGGAGTCCAATCGCGACGAAACTTTTTGGTGATTTTTTCTAGACCAGAAGACACCCGGTGGGCCAAAGAAGTGCCAAAGAAGTGGGCCGAGGAGACCACAACCCATCAGGGCGCGCCGGGGGTGATTTTTTCTAGACCAGAAGACACCCGGTGGGCCAAAGAAGTGCCGAAGAAGTGGGCCGAGGAGACCACAACCCACCACGGCGCGCCAGGGGGGCCCCGGTGCGCCCTAATGGGTTGTGCCC